>CANSNZ010000268.1:3382500-4582500 GCA_947646795.1 Beta lomatogona
TAATTACTTAAGACCCAATATAAAACATGGGGAGTTCTCTGATGAAGAAGACAGAATTATTTGCAGTTTGTATGCTAGTATTGGAAGCAGGTAACCATCCAACGCATCACACCTTTATATTTCATTCTTTTGTGCATATAATTACTTTATTAGGATATCTTCTAAATATTTTTTCTTGTTAATAAAAGTTTTTATAGTTTGAATTCTAAAATGCTGTTATTTTTAGAGAAAAATCTAAGCTAGTGCAAAGAACCCTTTTTTTTTTAACTTAATATCGTGCTTCAGCTTTAAAAAAAACTGCAGAAAATGCAAAGACTTTTCCATATCACAATGAGAGATTATTTAATATAAAATCAGCTAAAAAGGAGATAAAAAGAGCAGATCATGGAACACAAAGATACAACCTTGATGTAGTGGATTTCATGCATGTCAAATAATGATTTAAGTAGGACTAGCTAGATCTTTTTATGGGTTAGCTATCAAGGTAACTCTTTTTTCTAGAAACAAAATAAAAAAAATCCTAAAATCATCATTTTCCCTTTTCTTTTTCTTATTACAATCCTAATAACATGTAGTAATGGAGCAAATTTTTATTAAAATAAAATAAAAATAACCATCCATTAATTTCTCCCCCTTTTTTCTTGTTTACAATTAATCATAACAACATGTAGTAATGGAGTTAAAAGCAAGTCAAAAAAATAAATGAGCATCAAATGCTTTAATTTAATTACCCTTATTATTAATTTCTTGGTTTGATTATTATTAATGTTTTAGGTGGTCAATAATAGCAGCACAATTACCAGGAAGGACAGACAATGATATCAAAAACTACTGGAATACTAAGCTTAAGAAGAAACTTATTAGCACCATCAACAACAACAACACATCAAAAAAACCACATCAAAATCAAAATCATCATCTTTATCAATATTATCCTATGTTTCAAAATCACTACCCTCCATCTCTTTCATCACCATCATCTTTATTATCACATGCTATCTCACCTTCATCTTCATCATCCTACCAGTGCACTAGCACATACTATAATGATTCCCCCTCAAATTCTATGACTATGTCTTTTACTCAAGGTTGCTACAATAATATTTCTTCTAATAATAATAATAATACCCTAATTCTCAAGCAAGATTACCCACATCAGATGTTAAAAGACAATAGTACCCTTCTTGTATTTGGTGGTGATCATCATCAAAATCATCAACAACATCAACCTAGTAGTTGTAGTTCTGATGGGAGTTGCAGTATCACTCAAATGATTACTAATCAAGTCAAGCAAGAAGATCATCATGATAATAATATTCAGCATCAGCAAAATTATGGTGGGCAAGTTAGTGTTAATCATCATCAGGGGAAGAGATTAAGTGATGTTAATCATGATGGAGATCATAATACTGATCAGATGTTGGTGGATCAGAAGCCTTCCTGTGTTACTACTACTACTGCTGGATTGTGGGGGCAAAATAGTCAAAACACTTCATTGTTGTTAGACTATGGTTTAGAAGAGATTAAGCAGCTAATTAGCACTAACATTAATGTTGACAACAGCTTCAATTACTTTGGTGAAAACAAAGCTGAAGAAAAAGATACCAAGGTGATGTACTACTATTATTGATAATTATATATGAGAAGTATGAAAAATATTATTATGGTAAGGTAAGGTCACTCCTGCAAATTATGGTTTTTGACTTTCTGAATTTTTACTGTCATTTTATGAAGATTTCAGTGTAGAAACAAATTGAGTAAAAAATCAGTGAAAAGATCATTGTTTTTTTGTTAGTACAACTCTGAATTTGATGGGAATATACTAGTATATATTTTGACAGTACGTGGTAAACTGGTAAAATAAAGAAAAAGGTGGGATTGCTTCTGATTCTAATTTTCTATCTATCAACTTCACTTCTCTCTGATTTGCATTTCTTTTTGGGGAAATGATGTATGAAATTTTTTCTGTGCAAGTCTCAGTGTGATCAGTTGGTTATTATTGTTTTTCTCTGCAAAAAACTAGACAACCTTCCATCATTATCTTCTTAGATTTCAACAATATGTTAGAATTCAACAATATGAAGACTTCAAACTTCACTTCTTCCCTCCACATGTAAGCCACCCACTAAAAAATTAATTTTATGCTTCATGAGAATTAAATCAGGTTAACAATTTATACTAGTAGTAGTATGTTTGCACGCTAGATGATTTCAAGGTCGTAATAGCTTGAATAATTACTACGTACATCCGTTTGGTTATGTTATTTTTAGTTTTCGTATTAATGTGTTTTAGAAAGTTCTTCCTATAAGAAATATTATCTTATTTGAAAAATAAAAAATACAAGATCACACAAGTAACAAAAAAAAAGAGAAAAGTTTGGAAAAGTGGCTTTTCCTTGTCTTCCCACCTTCGAAGTAAGGATTTAAAGTAAGAGATAGAGGGAGTATGTAAATCTTTATTCAGAATGATTTTAGGGGTGATATTTTAGTCTAAAAAATGTTCAAAATCGCTAGTTTATTATTGTACCACCTAAATATTTTCATTACAACCTTCACCCCTAATAATGAAACATTTCCACCAAAAGCTAATTTATGCAAAATATAAAGTTTTAAAAGTTTCCAAGAAAAGAAAGTAAGGATATTAATTTTTTTTTAAAAAACTAAAATGGACATGGTGCACACTAACTTAGTGTGTACCGGGTTGGTAATTGATATTAACTTCATATCGATTTTTAGAGAGATATAATGAAATTAAATACAATATAGTAGATTTTATTAACGGAAAATATATAGTGAAATTATATGCAATATAGTAGATGATTTAATTTTAATGTTTTAACATGCAGGAAGATGTAGGTTGTGTAGTATATATATATATATATATATATATATATATATATATATATATATATATATATATATATATATATATATATATATATGATGACACATGCTTTAACGTATAGAAAGAATGTAGCTTCTGCATGATATAATGAGTGTCTGAATGATATAGTATATTGTTTAGAAATGGTGTAGTTTCTACATGATATATTATGATCTTAATGATATAGTGAGTTTCTTGATGATATAGTGAGTTTCTAAATGATATAGTTTCTTGTTTAGAAATGATGTAGTTTTTGCATGATATAGGTTTAATAATGTAGAGAGTTTCCGCATGATATATATATAGTAGGTTTATGCATGATATAATGGGTTTCTGCATGATATAGTGGGTTGTTTAGAAATGATACGTGCTTTTGGCCTGGTGCACACTAATGTTAATATGAAACAGATGCACACAAATTAGATTAATCAGTTTTATTTCTCTTCAAAATAATTTAAGGTTCGAATGATTCTTATGTTATCTACTTAATATTAGAAGCGTAATCCATTTCTTTTCTTCCTCCCTCGAAGTTGACTTAAAAGCGTTGTTCACCTAACATTTCTAGCTAGCAACTACTGCCTCCATTATCCAATAATTGCAAGCCATTTTTTAAATATACAAAAGTATCTAGTAAGAATATGTTGTACTTACACAGTTCGACAAAGGAAGAAAATGGGAAACGGAAAATTTTCAATGTCAAAATCTTTTTTTTTATTTACTACATACGACATTTAATCATTAAATAGACAAAAGAACCTTTGTTTTAGGATTGATTGGTTAAGAAGAATTTGATTGTACCATGTAAGGTTAATTTACAACGTTATAGGGGATATTTTTTGAGTGGAGGGGTTGGATTTGAATAATCTATCATCATTGTCTTTTTCGGAAACGTTTTTGCTAAATACCAATCAGTTTCAATGAATATATTTAATTTAATTTTGGATTTTTCTAACCTATATCATAAGAGCATAGGTTAAGAACTTCAAATTTTCATTAAAAAATATAATACAACAAAATTCTATTTGGAAATGATAAATAAGGATAGATACTTAAGATAGAGATAATCATGTAAGATTTTTTTAGTTTGGTTGGATTTTGAAATGGAAACTTTTTGCATAATGATATTTTATACTCCCTCTGTCTCATATTATAGTGCTTATTTCCTTTTAAAGTGTCCAAAAATGTAATTCTTGTTTCCTTTTTTTGATTCTACACCTTTTCATGATTTTCCTAGAAAAATTGTGCCCCCATTATTTATTTGCTTATTGGAAATAATTTTTTGCTTTGTTTATTCAACCCAAGGGTTGAATTAGTCATGCATTTAATGCTCTTTTACCACTTATTGTCATTCTCTCTCCTAAAATCAGTTTTTTCCCCATAAAATTTATTTTCAATACACAAACACTCTTTACCTTCCTCTTAAATTCTATTGACCTTAATACTCGTACAAAAACAGAATCAGGCACTATAATATGGGATGGAGGGAGTATGATTTTTTTATGCGCTTAATTTATGCCTTGTAGCATAGGTTAGAAAAATCCTTTAATTTACATGAAGTAGTTTTTATCAGTAAAACTCAGTTTTGAAATATAGTAATCAGTAGAATCGAGCATCCACATATGAAAACTCATTATTAATACAAAACAAATTAATCTTGATTAGTAAAAATTAGTTTTATTTATAAATAATAATATCACTTATAAATTGTGAAGATAGATATTATCCTCATAATTTAGTTTCACTAAGCTATAAACAATTGAATGTAATCAAACTTTATTTTACTTTTTTAAATAGCAATTAATTCATTGATTTAAAGTCATACGACATATATAAAATAAATTAAAATCAACAAATACGTATCAAATTGGATCAAACATAATTCTATTATGCCAAAAACACGCATCAATATGATATAACAATTGTGCAAACCCTCTTTCACATTGTTGTTTGATACAACCTTCTATACGAAGGGTATGTTGATCTGTTGTATTTTTGAATTAAATCTTGTTCTGATTCAACTGATTGTAGACGAAGAATTGACATCTCCCGAGTAGTTGCACAAATTATCATTTGTAAAAGAAAACCAAACTCCAAAAGCAAGGTCCCCAAACTCTCACAAAGAGAGAGACAAACCCAACATATGGTTAGATTTAACCCAATATATAGGTAGCACAACTCTTCATTAAAGAGAGATTGGAGATTATTGTAAACAAGAACTTAAAAACAAACAATGGATAGAATAAATGAGGTTTACCACCACGCAAAAGGGTACGGTGGTAATAGCCCCTAGATCAAAAATAGAAAACTAGGGGGTTTTAGAAAGATAAGAGAAAAGAATGACTACAATTTATAGCATCGACTCTTTAATCCTAATATGTATTTTGTTCATGTTCAGTTTTCTTGAATGTAATAAAAATTAGGTAAAGAAAACTAGGCTTTGTTGTGAAGCTAGTCCCACTCTAGTATTTTCATTATTAAAAACTACTCCCTCTAGCAACTAGTGGAAAAAAGCCCATCGAATCCGGTCAAAATCGGGCTTACAAATCCGATTTTGGTCTGAATCGGGTGGGCCTGCAGCGGTTCTAAACCGGACCAGTTAACCAGGTTAACTGATCCGATTTTCGTTCAAAACTGGATCAGTTTCTCTAATGGCGCCAAGTTCTTGTAAACAAACTGATCCGGTTATATTAGTAAAGGACCGGATCAATTATGTGTTGAAAGGATTTTTAAAAAAAAGAAACGCATGCTGGACAGCAGGCTTTCAAGAAACACAATTTCGAGTTCAATATATTATACAAATTATATTGAAATTTAAACGACATTTCAACAGCAGCAACAAAATATTATTCTACATATTAAAAACGAAATAAAAAATCCAAATAAAAATGGAAGAACAACAAACGGAAATCAAAAAGCAAACATTTCAACAAAAGCGACATTATATTATACATATTAAAAACGAAATAAAAATCGAAATAAAAATGGAAGAACAACAAATGGAAATTAAAAAGCAAACATTTCAACAACAACAACATTATATTATAGTAGTACATATTAAAAACAAAATAAAAAATCGACATAAAAATGGAAGAACAACAAACACGTCAGTTGCAAATCTGATAAAAATGGAAGAATAAAAAATCGAAATATAATTATATCTGAAAAATTAAATGAGAAAAAAATATGAATCTGATGAAGTTCTCAGTTGCAGATCTGTTAAAAATGGAAGAACAAAAATCGAAATATAATTCTAATCGAAAAATTGAATGAGGAAAAAAAAATATGAATCTGATGAAGTTGGCGATGGTGGTCTCGAACGGTGGTGGTGGTGCTGTGACAAATCACGCCTCAGCTGCAGATCCCTCTCTCTCATGCCGGTGGTGGTAGCTGTTGACAAATCGAACACTGGTGGCGATGGTTGCGTGCTCGTGGTTAGTGGTAGTGTCGGTGGTTAGTGGCGGTTGTTGAGAGAGGGAATTTCAGATATCGCGTTTCAAATCTCGCGCTTCCTTCGCATTTCTTCGCGCTGCCTTCCTTCGCTTCACCTTCTTCGCGTCGCCTAGCTTCTTCCTTCGCTGGCGATGAGAGAGGAGTGACATTTGGTCCACCGGATCAGTTGACATTAACTGATCCATTTTGATGCTAACCGGGTCAGTTTTCAAGCTAAGTGACATTTAGCCTTTTTCCACTAGTGAGCTTAATATTAATTTACCCACTTTTTTTTTTGGGTTATCATTTATTAGTTTACCCACTTCTTTTTTTCCAGCGACTGGAATGGTCCTACCAATTTTATATTATTATCTTTACTATAAAGTATCATGTTCACTCTACTTCTCTAGACCCACAACATTAACTTCAATACAATATGCAATAAATTCATACTTTCTCTTCTCTTCTAATTTATACCCCATACCTATTTATTCTCCTACAACTTTGTACCCAAAGATTTGGGTAAACTCATAAAAATCGGAGGGAGTATATTGTATGTATTAATTGAATGTAATTTGTACTAGAGTAGTGAGGGATAAATTAAAAGGAGTTCACAATAGGTTTAGTGTGTGTTTTCTTTATTGAAAAAAAAAATCAGCAAAAAGAAGTTCAAGCTAAAGTCAATAAGTTATGAAAATAATATAATTGAACAAGGAGAAGTTTGGTTGGGAGAGAATAAAGAGAAAGGAAACAAGAAAGGGCTAGGTAAGAAAAGAAACTTTAAACCCTCCAATGAATTCCCCTATGTGCATATTTGGTTATGGAGAGAAAGGGTTACAATCTTACAGACCCTTTCTTCCCTCCCTCCCTCCCTCCCATCCATCTTTATGCACTTTCTCTCTCACCGGCCGGGAACATACCCAACAAAAACTCAACAGTGACTTTCTCTTTCTCTCACCAGTGACTCTCTCGTTGTTGCACTTCTCTCTCATCGACATGGTGGGTACCGAGCTGGTTTTATTTCTCTCTCTTAGATCTCATTTTCTTTCTAGATTGGTGGTTAGATGGGTGGGTAGGGCTCATTAGTTGTGGTGGTTTGCGTGGTTGGGAGGTGGGTGGGGTCAGCCTATTGATGGTGGTGGTTAGGGGTGTTCATAAAAAACTAAAACCGGAAGACCATATCGAAAAACCAAAAATCGGTCTAAATGGGTGGTAAACTGGTAACCGTGTCGATAAAAAAAAGTTTTAAAGGTATGGTTACCGAACTGATAAAAGTAATGGTTAAACGGTATGGTTACTATATTTTTTAGTAAACGGTTAAACGAAAAACCAAAATATATTTTTCTTTATTTAATTATTCTGAAACATTTCCAACAGTTACAATAATTTTAAAATTTGTTACTAAGTAACGACAATTAGATGAATTATGTGATTGTTTGGAAATCTCAATACTAATATAAACACTATAATTATGGAATGGAGTGAATTCTTGATGTTAGTTATGTTTTCCAATAGATTTATTATCCACTTTAAAATAAATTTTATATTAGAGTATATATAATATTAAATTATATGCACAAATAATAGCAAATATATGTGTACATTAAGTAAAATATAATAGTATAACCTGGATAACGGTTAATGGTTAACGAAAAACTGTACAGAAAAAAAGTTAATCGCTTAGACGGTAACCGGTCAAAACGGTTACACTTACATTTCGCAAATTAAAATCATAGAACCGAAACTTTCAGCTACCAATCGGAAATGTTGTTTCGGAACTGTCAACCCCCTATAAACACCCCTAGTGGTGGTGATAGTCAAGGTTGGTCAATGGTTATGTTGTAGAGGGATATAGGGGAAATAGCAAAACCCGATGGATCACTACTATAGAATGTTTAGTGGTTGTTGGTATGCAGGAAATTATGTAGGCAATAGAAATTCCCATGATTTTCTGAATTGGGTAGTTGTTTGGTTAACAGATTGTGGGAAAAATAGGGGCAACGAAAATTCCTGGGAAATTGAAATTCCCACAAAACGTGGGTTTTCACCTAGCCCCCTTGTCATTCAAAATTCCCACATCAATTCATGGGAATTACAACTTCCTTGATGTCAACCAAACACATTAGTCATTCCTAGGAATTACGTAAAGGAAATAACTTCCTAAGAAATTGAACTTCCCATGGGAATTAAATTCTCATGTATACCAAACAACCATTAATAGTTTCTGGATGTTGGGAGCTCGATGCTTAGTGATAGGCGTTGGTGGAAATATTTTCCCCGTTTTATATGGTTGCCATTAGGCATTGAGAAGTGTTTGGACAACAATAGGCGACTATAGTTCACGTGCCTTTATCAAAGGTAAGAAATTGGGTAAAATTATTTCGGGAAACTGAAAAAGAAAAAAGGGATAATGAATCATATACCCCTCTCATCTCAGAAAGATCTTAACACTTGTTGCGACACGTAATTTAAGGTGATAAGTTGTAGTGTACATTCTTTATTAAAAAAAAATAGATGTAATAGGACTTGGTGGGGCTTTTCTTATTGCAATAGTGAGAAAGTTGAGGTATTCATTATTTTTTATTAATAGAGATAAAAATTAGAATATGGGCCAAAGGGGTGTAATAAAACGAATATAATAATTGTAGCACCATGCTAAAAATGAAAGCGTTCAAACTAATTTACAACAAACAAAAAAGAAAAATAAAAAAAAAAGAAAAATGTTCAAGTTATTTTGAGAAAGATGGAGTATATTGCTACTAAACGCCTAGTTAGGGAATCATGCTGCATAAACCCTCTCCCTTTATTTTTCTTTCGTACCAAATTAAACGGCCCCTAAATATAATAAATACGTTCAATTTATGGAAAGGAAAGTGAAGAGAATGCATCGTTGTTAACTGTTGTCATACTCACTTGGTAAGTTATTAGTCTATCGGTCGATTATGTTTGGGTTTCTTTGTTCCTTTTTTTGTTTTTTATAATTTGGGGGATTTTATTAAAGAGAGCAAAATACCATCAGTAGGTATTACAGTCTTACAAGCAAGTCATACTCCAAAAAACAAAATCAAACAAGATCAAGCACCAAAGGAGATGAAACAAGGATCTACAGCCAAGCGATGAACTCGTCACTCCTTCGAAGATCTTGTTTAGCAAGTGTGTCTGCAACCACGTTTGACTCCCGACCTTTGTGGATAATTTCAATACCTTGACCCAATCTCGTACTACTATGGATGTAGTTGATGATGAAGTTGAGATTCCAAGGGCCATTCATTCCACTATGGGTTTCTATGTTCCTTAAAGATCTTTTTTATTTATTTTCATGAGCTCAAAGATTAAAATTCAAAACATATTTGATAACTTAAACTTTAACAAAAAAACAATTATTTGAGATCTTATTACTGTTGTTTCAATATCTAATATCGACTTGGTTAAGAGATGCTACACATTGGAGATCATGATAGATGTAAATAGGAAGATCTCGAAGAAATGAAGGAAGTATTATGATAACTTGAGCAATATTAGTCACATATGCAATTCTTAGTTTGCGTCGAATTATTAAGTACCAACTAGTTTTTAGGTTAGGATTATGCCTCGAGTAATTATAATTTTCATTTATTAATATTTTACTTTAGAATTATAGCACCAAACATTACTTGATTTAGTGGTTAAAATTTTAGTATACAAGTTTGGAGTCATGGGATCAAATTTTATACCATGCATTTTCTAAATTTTTTTATTATAATATATGTGTTTTACATGAAGTAGCACTCTAAGTAATAGCGCCACATAGCAAAGTACCTAGTTTAGGAATGTCTTTTAATATATTAGTATAAATAGATAGATAATAAATTTTTTCGATAAACATTTAATTGCTCTTGCATCTGATTTTATTTTTATTTTTATTTTTGAAAAGAGAAGTCATAAACATCTGATTGCTTCAGTTGTATTAGATATATATAATAAAATTTAAATCCAAATTTTATTGATGGTTATTCCTAAATCATCGCATAGCTCCTTGAAAAGCCATAATTCCAAATAGGGACCAAATCTGGTATCTAGGAAGTACTTATTTATGCAATTATGCTTGCATCATTAAACAATAAATAATGGAGTAGCTGTCAATCTTCAAATAATCCCTTGTAAACAAAGGGAATTTCAAGTCATCTATGTATATTCTTGCGCAATATAATACGAACTACACTTGTATATTTTGTATTTGTATATAGTTCTACTAAATTAAAATTTCCCTCTTTGGTTTTATCTAATTCCTTATGACCTGCGTTTAAATTAAAGTAATTGGTTTCTTTAAATTATTCCAGTCAAGGATGTATAAGAATCTTGGCTTTTTTGTTTGTTTTGCCTTGGAGGCTTATTGATCTTATTTATTAATTAACTCTAGCGCTAATTTATTTATCTTAAATAATTAACTCTAGCGCTAAGCCAAATTCGAGTCGTCATGATTCATACAAATTGTACATGTTTAAGCTCATAAGCATGTCAAACAAGGGACAACGGACAACGGACTGACGTATCTTATAATACAATATTAACTTGATGTTGAAATATAAAAATAATGTTAACTATGATAAAACTTGTTTAAGTTTGTCGATAAATGATATGATGATGAAATTTGACATAAAAAAGATCCTTGTTATTACTATTGAAATTGGTCTATGATTAGCAATTTCTCAAGGATGGAGCAATATCATCAATCATCATCATCACTAACTCGTTGGAAGCACCGAAGCAGCATTTCACAAGATTCAATGTGCATGAATCTTATACTTCGCTGATTTGCATGAAACTTAGAATTTGAATTTACTTTTTAAAGACAGGTCCTCTCCTCATGGTGATGTAACCTAACTTTAGTTTACTTGTTAGCTTTGCATCGAAAAAGATATAAATTAATTTGTCATTTTTCGTGACAAATAAACTAATCGCTATTCGCTAATATTCTTAAATAAATGTCTGTTGATTCAATAATAATATGTACAAGGTTGATTATAAATGAAGAAACAAAAACTATATTTCGTAATTAAAAATTTGTTATTGTTTTATCTGTTGTGCATGTGCATGTTAAGTTTTGATGATGAAAAATAATATAATATGTTATAGTATGAAAGTTTGTGACAGATGGTTGAGAAAGGAATAAATAAATGACGACTTTAAAGAAGTGAAGAATCAAGATTGAAGTCCAAGTTTATATTGAATTCCAAGTTTAGTTACTATATGCAAAATGTAATATGCTAGAACTAGATGATATATTATGTGCCAAGTATAGAAATATAAAATTAGGATAATTATTATTTTCTTAGAGTTAAGGAAATAAATAATTATGTTAATTTTATATATCTATATAATAAGGAATTTTAGTTTTAAAATAAAAAAGGATTTTATAAAAACTGATTTTGAAAAACGTTTTGTATATAAAAGATAAAAGTTTTTTTCGGTAAAAATCATAAAACGTTTTTAAAGAATTTTGATAAGAAGGAGAAAAACTGATTTTTCAATATGATAAAGTTTGTTTAATAAAAAAACTGATTTAAGAGTTGATCTAGTTAATATAAGATATGGAGAAATCCTTATCCTATTAGGAAAAGGAAAATCAGTTTTTTATAAAAGATAAAATTGGTTTTTGAATAGGAAAAGAATTTTAACCCTTTATTTTAGGAATAAAAATTGTTCAAAAGATAATATATCTTGGAGAAGGATTTTTATTCAGTTCACCAAGATATATAAGGGATTGCAACTCAGTTTTATAGCTCACGTTTTCAGAGAGAAAAAATCGGAGATATTAAGAGCTGAAAACAGTTTCCTAGGGCACAGAGTATAGCACAGAGTTCTAGTCAGATTAGGAAACTAAACAACGTTTGTAATTGTCCTCTATTTGCTTGAATAAGAAGCACGTCTTTGAGGAATCTTTCTTTCTGTAATTCTTATATTATAGGAGAGTAGCAACACTTAGGGTTAAGTGTTGGGGAGCACTACTAGAGTTAGTAGTGGGGGAATCGAATTGTATCAAGAGTTTGGTATTTTATGATTCAAATAATAAAAGAGTAGTTTGTGTGGACGTAGATCTCAGAGGTGAGATTGAACCACGTTAAATTTCTGTGTCTTATTATTTGATTTCATTGTTTTATTGTTTGATACAATTTCGTTCAAGCAAAAACATCAATCGGAGAATTTACGAGTGAATAACACAGTGCACGGCACTGTGCCATAAGAGTGTTTTTGCTAAAATCGATCAGTATTAGCCAATCAATTCAACCCCGCCCTTCTTGAGTGTCACCTTGTGTTCCAACAAGTGGTATCAGAGCAGGATATTCTCGAAAGGCTCATCCCTTGAGAATAGAAATCATGAATATGCAAGATGACTCTCGAGATAGACACACCAAGTGCCCGATTTTCAATGGAAAAAACTACGGATGGTGGAAAGCTAGGATGAGGATCTACATCCAAGGATCGGATTATGAATGCTGAAAAGTTATTAGAAAAGGACCAATCCTTATCCAAGGAAAAGACGCTGAAGGAAAGATGGTCGACAAGGATGAAGATGACTACAATTCGGTCGACTATGCAAAAGCCGAAAAGAACTACAAAGCAATGAGTATTCTCCAATATGGAATTGGACCTGATGAATACTCAAGGATTTCTGCTTGCACTACAACAAAAGAAATATGGGACACGCTGGAGTTGGCCCACGAAGGTACGAATGAGGTAAAACAATCTAGAATAGATTTGCTTGTCCAACAATATGAATTGTTTACTATGAATAAGGATGAATCTATTAAAGAGATGTTCACTAGATTTACACTAATCACTAATGAATTACGATCTCTAGGCAAAACATATACTTCTGAAGATTTAGTGAGAAAGGTGTTAAGAAGTTTAACAAATCGATGGCTCCCAAAAGTAACCGCTATTCAAGAAGCTAAAGATTTGACTAAGCTTTCACTAGAACAACTTATTGGTTCATTAATGACTCATGAACTTGTCTTAGATTCTAAAACTAATGAACCAAAAAGTAAAAGTATAGCCTTGAGAACTGAATTGGAAATTGAAAATAGTGATAGTGATGATGATATTGATTTTCTTACTAGGAGATTTAAAAATTTTCTCAAAAAGAACAAAAACAAAAATCCTAGAAAAGATGAAAATTTCAAAGGTAAGAGCACTACCTCTAACTTTAAGAAAAGTGCTACTAATTCGGGTTGTTTCAAGTGTGGAGAGTTAAATCACATGATTAAAGAATGTCCCTTATGGGATGATGAGAAGCCCAAAGAAAGAAGGGAGCAGTCCAAGAAAGAATTCAAAAAGACTATGATAGCTGCCGTTTGGGGAGACTCGGATTCTGATGAAGAACAGTCAGAGGCACAGTGCCATGAAGAAAAATTAAGTCTGAATGTTGTACAGACATCACAGAGAAGGGCACAGTGCCAGGACGACTCTCACTTGTGTCTAATGGCGAAAAGTTCAAACTCCCAAGATGAAACTGAAGACAGTGAGGTAAGTCTTCTTTCTCTAAAACCTTCAATACATCTTCTATCAGAAAACCAACTTGTTACTTTGCTTGAAAATATCATTGATGATTGTCAAGAAATGAATGATGATGTTTCAAACATGAGAAAAGAAGTGAAAAATTTAAGTAAGCACAAGATTGGGTTGGAATTGGAATATAAGGATTTATTAAAGGACTATAAAGAACTGATGAAAAAGAATGATGAACTGGAAAAAACTGTCGAAGAAATAAATGTTGAGTTAAGTGCCTTAAGGTACGAAAAGTCTCTAACAAAAGAAATCGTTGATAACACTGTGCCGTACACTGAGCTAGAAGCAAAAAATTCGAATCTTGAAAAACAAATTGAATCTTTAAAACTCGAGTTAACTAAAGGGAAGAGACAAAGATCTAGAATTGTTCCACTCATGCTGCCTCAAGATGCTAAGTTAAGTGATGAACTTGATAAAGTTAAAAGAGATTTGGTAATTTCGAGAAAAATAAATAGCGATCTAAACACTTCTGTTGAATTCTTAGAATCACAATTGACCATTGCTCGGAAAATGTATGAAAAATGGTTAGATGGTCAAAAAGCCTTAGACTATATTTCCAGTACAACTAGCAATCGAAACAGAATTGGTTTAGGATATACAGACCAGAGGCACAGTGTACAACACAGTGCCAAAAATTTTGAAAGAGACTTTCGTAAAAGAAAATATGTCGATCTACCTGAATATTTGATTTGCAACTTCTGTGGAAAGAATGGACACCTTATGGAGAACTGTAACATTAAGAAAAAGAGTGTTGCAAAAAATGTTAAGTATGTAAATCAAATCTGGGTTAGAAAAGACTTGTTAGAGGCTCAACGAAAGAAAAAGGGACCCAAGCAAATTTGGGTTCCTAAAATTAACAAGTGATCTTTTTGCAGGCGAATGTGAGAGGAAGTAGCCTATGGTATCTAGACAATGGCTGCTTAAGACATATGACTAGTGATAAATCTCAATTCCTCTCACTATAAGCCTACCATGGAGGGTGTGTTACATTTGGCGATAACAAAAAGGGATAAATAATTGGTATTTGAAACGTCGGCAAATCCCTAACATACTCCATAGAGAATGTGATGTTGGTAAGTGGTTTGAAAAACAGTTTGTTAAGCATACCACAATTGTGTGATCAAGGTAATTTTGTTGAATTTCATGCATAAGTGTTTTACAAGATAATTTGTGGCTTTGGGATTAATATCTGAAAATTAGTTGAGTATTATGCTTGTTGTCCTCCTTTAAATATGTTAATTGGAGTAGGAATGCATGTCTTGGTGACGCTTTTTGTGAGTAAAGGTCCACTTGATATAAAAAGGACTCGTAATGGTCTAATGATGCTGTCCTAATGTCATGATCCTAAGTTGCCGAATTAATAAGCTATATGATCCTAAGTTGCTGAATTTTTGAGCTATGAAATGTATATACTTTCTCCTATAGCAAGCTTGATCTTTAGCCCAATATTCTGATTTTCTATTCATGAGTTTGACATTTGTGCCTCATTATTTCTTTCTTTCATATGTCCCACCTTATCTTTAATTCTCTATTATTATCCTTTTTTTCCCCACCCATTGCTCCAAAGTTCAACAAGTGCTTTTAATCTTGATTAATGATAATTTATGGGGCAAGAACATCTTGATAAATTATGGAAGAAAAAGACGCATCAATTAAGGGGGAACATGAAAAGGGTGAAATTAAACACAAATACGTGAAAGAATGAAAGGTACTGATTCACACTGTGCAAGGCACAGTGCCAGGAGATGCATCAAAAACAAAATGAGGTCCGAATTAACTTATTATCTTTGATATCTTATTGATTGACTCTAGTAATATTGTATGGTCTGCTTCTCCTTCATTAAAAAAAAAAAGAAAAAATGAAAAAAAGAGAAAAAGAAAAGAAAAGGAGAGTAAGACATTTATTTTAGATAAGTCCTAGAGTTCAATTCAAATGTGAAGAACATTATCAAAGTTTTGAAGATCATCATTTTGGATTCAAGTATATCCGAAGATTAGTTATATTTGAAAGGGAATAGATTGTTTAGTGGCACAGTGCCACACACAGTGCCACATTGAAGAAAGTCTAATGATGTTTATTTGTGGAAGTTGAAAATATGAAAAAAGGGTTTAAGCATTTATTGAGCCAATTGCCATTTCAAATCTTCAAGTTTGCATTACCTATATTCATCTTACTATCTTAGCCATCAACCATGATCCTTCATGATTATTTCTTGCTTCATAAATTCGGATTGTGAGTTGGGTTATATTCTTGCTTAATGACTTCGGATTGTGAGTTGGATTATGACATAGCACCAGCATCCTTAGTATTTATTGCTTGAGCTACTTAACTTATTTTGCTGACTATATCTCACTTTGTCTCGCTAAACATATTGATGCTCTCCTTTTTGATAATGTCAAAAGGGGGAAGATGGGTATAATACTTAGACTAATGAATACTTGGTTATCTTAGTTACCTTGTTACTTGTGAATGATGTTATGCTATTTTCCCTTATGTGATTAATGGTGCATATTTTGAGGGGGAAAAAGTGATTACTTAATAATATTATATTGAGTGTTTGTCATCATCAAAAAGGGGGAATTTGTTGTGCATGTGCATGTTAAGTTTTGCTGATGAAAAATAATATAATATGTTATAGTATGAAAGTTTGTGACAGATGGTTGAGAAAGGAATAAATAAATGAAGACTTTGAAGAAGTGAAGAATCAAGATTGAAGTCCAAGTTTATATTGAATTCCAAGTTTAGTTACTATATGCAAAATGTAATATGCTAGAACTAGATGATATATTATGTGCCAAGTATAGAAATATAAAATTAGGATAATTATTATTTTCTTAGAGTTAAGGAAATAAATAATTATGTTAATTTTATATATCTATATAATAAGGAATTTTAGTTTTAAAATAAAAAAGGATTTTATAAAAACTGATTTTGAAAAACGTTTTGTATATAAAAGATAAAAGTTTTTTTCGGTAAAAATCATAAAACGTTTTTAAAGAATTTTGATAAGAAGGAGAAAAACTGATTTTTCAATATGATAAAGTTTGTTTAATAAAAAAACTGATTTAAGAGTTGATCTAGTTAATATAAGATATGGATAAATCCTTATCCTATTAGGAAAAGGAAAATCAGTTTTTTATAAAAGATAAAATTGGTTTTTGAATAGGAAAAGAATTTTATCCCTTTATTTTAGGAATAAAAATTGTTCAAAAGATAATATATCTTGGAGAAGGATTTTTATTCAGTTCACCAAGATATATAAGGGATTGCAACTCAGTTTTATAGCTCACGTTTTCAGAGAGAAAAAATCGGAGATATTAAGAGCTGAAAACAGTTTCCTAGGGCACAGAGTATAGCACAGAGTTCTAGTCAGATTAGGAAACTAAACAACGTTTGTAATTGTCCTCTATTTGCTTGAATAAGAAGCACGTCTTTGAGGAATCTTTCTTTCTGTAATTCTTATATTATAGGAGAGTAGCAACACTTAGGGTTAAGTGTTGGGGAGCACTACTAGAGTTAGTAGTGGGGGAATCGAATTGTATCAAGAGTTTGGTATTTTACGATTCAAATAATAAAAGAGTAGTTTGTGTGGACGTAGATCTCAGAGGTGAGATTGAACCACGTTACATTTCTGTGTCTTATTATTTGATTTCATTGTTTTATTGTTTGATACAATTTCGTTCAAGCAAAAACATCAATCGGAGAATTTACGAGTGAATAACACAGTGCACGGCACTGTGCCATAAGAGTGTTTTTGCTAAAATCGATCAGTATTAGCCAATCAATTCAACCCCGCCCTTCTTGAGTGTCACCTTGTGTTCCAACATTATCTTTGTTTTGTACAGTTGACTTATGATTGAGCAGGTCAAGTTTTATAAGAACTCAAATTTCTGATACAGCTCATGTTGCATACAGCCAGCCACCCACGCCCCACACTTATAAATGTGTGGTCGCGCGTGCGTATCAGTCTATCAGCTCATTTTCAAAAGGTCATATCTCACTCGTTTCTTATCGGAGTCGAGCTTTTAACCAGGCGTTGGAAAGCTACCGAGCCAAAATTTCGTCTCCAACTTGATTCTTCAAAAAATATTGAGTGTGTTTTGAAATATGACTTTTTGAAGTTGACCCATGTGCACAAACCCTTATGAACAGATGGAGTTACTATTATGAACACATGAAGTTGTTTGTATGAATATGTGGTTACTTTTAACAATAAAAGGATGTTACTCTTGTAAAAATATGGTTACTTTTATAACAAAAGGGAATACTAATCAGTTCAATCTTAAGAAAGAGGTTACTCGTATGAAAAAATGGGGTTACTTTTGTGAACAATTGAGGTTACTCGTATAATTACATAGGGTAGCCGTATGATTAAATGAGGTTACTGATGCGCTCAGGTTATACGATGTTCTTGTGGTATTTTAGGTGCACATTGCTAAGGGATTTGTTCGTAATTGTTAAGTTTTGCATATAAATCGACCTTAGCGGAAGTTCGGAATTTTGTATTTATTGTTGTTAAAGTTGTAAGTTCCGAGCTCTTGGAAGCATGAATGGTTGGAACAACTCCACAACATCATCTCACCAACCAAACTCCACCGTGCGCCTAAGCTAAGCATCATCGCGAGCTCGCCAAGCCAAACCAAGTTCGGCTGCCCAGCAGCATCACCCGCCAAGCTCTCGCGAGCATCACAGCCCATCGCACAGCCCAGCGCTCGCACAGCCCAGCGCTCGCACAGCCCAGCGCTCGCACAGCCAGCATCGCTCGCCCATCGCTCACTGCCCAGCGCCCACAGCTCGCACCTCGCGAGGACTGTCGCACCTCGCGACCTGCCTGCTCGCACCTCGCGAGATTTCTCGCACCTCGCGACCTGCGTGGTTTGGCCCAGCTCTTCAGCTCGTTGCGAAGGCAGTAGCTCATCGCACGGTGCGACCTGTATCGCACCTCGCGACCCCTAGGTCGGTCTAAATGTCGGCTGACTTTTGAGCCTTAGTATAAATACTAAACTTTGTTTTTAGACCTAGGGGGCAGCAGCCACAAGGGGATGGAGTTTCCAAAACTCCACTCCTCTCTTGTTGTCTTCTCTTTTTAGTTTTTATTTTCTAATTTAGTTTTTGTAGATTTCAATTATGGGATTGGCTTATGCTATGCCGATTGTAGCTTGAACCGTTCTTGAACGAGATTAATATGGAGCTTCAAGCATTATTGTGAGATCTTTCTTCTCTATTTAGTTTCTTTGATTATGGTTTAATTTCTATGATTGCTTTCTATGGTTTTTGCATAATTATGCTAGGAATATTACTAGTTTGATTGTGTAATAAATCTAATGCTAGATTTAAGAATAGAATCGGATTGTTTTATTCTTTTATCAAATGGTAGCAAACTAGGGAGTAGCTTAGATGCAGATCATCTTGGTTATTTCTTGGGGAAATTGAATCAACTGTTGAATGTTTATCGCTTGTATGACGTTAGCAGGTCTATTGGTTCTCTGTGTTTATTGCTGCTATCGGATTGAACTTAGACGCAGATCGGACTAGGTTATCCTTTAGTTAGGGTTTTATAGTCACGCTGATCGTGCTATTCAACTAAGAATAAGGAGAACACGAGATTAATTCTCGACAATAGATAATTATGGAAATAATTAGAGTGGATGTTCAATGATCGATAATGAATTGAAGTGCATGTTAATCGGATTCAAGATCCTTCCTAATTGATTTCTCATTTTGTTTATATGTTAGTTAGTTGTAGTTTAGTTATAATCTACTTGAAACCCCCCTTTGTTATTATTATTAGGTTTCTCGGCCCTTAGCTTAATCTAGGTTTCGAATCACGCTAAGTACTAAACTCGTCCCTGTTTCCCTGTGGATACGACCCTTACTTCCATTATACTACCTTAGTGTAAAAGAGAGTAGGATAAATTTTATCTTTGGCCGGGTGTGGTGCACAACGACACATCCGCGCCCGCCCAGTTACTCTTATGAAGAATGAGGTTACTCGTATGAATAAATAAGGAGGTTACTTTTGTGAATTAATGAGTTTACTCGTTTGAATAAATGGGGTTACTAATCAGTTTACTCTTATGAATGAGAAACTAATCACTTTACTCTTATGAATGAATGGGGTTATTAAATTAAATGTAGTTACTTTTGTGAACAATTGGGGTTACTCGTATAATTAAATGAGGTTACTCGTAAATGATGTTACTAGTATGAATAAATAGGGTTACTCATAAGATTAAACGAGGTTACTTATAGATTAAATGACATTACTTGTGTGACTAAACAAGAAAATGAAAAACTAATCAATTTATTCTTATGAGTAAAAGGGGTTACTCATTTGAATAAACGCAGTTACTTTTGTGAACAATTGCGGATCACTGGTATGATTAAATGAGGTTACTTGTATAAATAAATAAGGTTAGTAGTATGAATAAATGGGGTTATTCATAAGATTAAATGAGGTTACTCATAAGATTAAACGAGGTCACTCATAGATTAAACGACATTACTTGTAAGACTAAACGAGAAAATGATAAAGTAATCACTTTACTCTTACGAATGAAAGGGGTTACTCGTTTAAATGAATGCAGTTACTTTTGTGAACAACTAGGATTACTCGTATGATTAAATCAGGTCACTCGTATAAATAAATAAATGAGGTTCTAATATGAATAAATGAGGTTTACTAATAAAATTAAACGAGGTTACTCATAGATTAAACGACATTACTTGTAAGACCGAACAAGAAAATGAGAAACTAATTAATTTACACTTATGAATGAATGGGGTTACTCGTTTGAATAAATGCGGTTCTCTTGTGAACAATTGGGGTTACTCGTATAAGTAAATGAGGTTACCCGCATAAATAAATGAGGTTACTATTATGAATAAATAGGGTTACTCATAATATTAAACGAGGTTACTCATAGATTAAACGACATTACTTGTATGACTAAATGAGGTTACTCGTATGATTTAAACGAGGTTACTCATATAATATTTTTAAGGTTAGGATTCCTATAACTTGACGAAAACAAATCTGAATCCTGTGAAATTTTAACAAGAACTAGATCCAGATGTTATAAGCACTCAGTTAAAATTTTACGCAAAAATTTCATACCAATAGATCGCAGTTATCGTTTAACTCCAAATGGTCCAACTTCCAGCTATTTCATACCAACTTCAAACTTCCGCTTCAAAAACGTATCAAATAAACTCGAAACTTTATGAAATTTTAACATGTTAAATAAAACAAGGAGTAGTACAATTTAGGCTCAAGAAAATCCAAAAAAAGTCGAAGTATGCTAGGAGAATGAAGGTTTCAAAATGCACCTTAATTCTGTGAGAATCTGGGCAGCAAATAAGGAGCGTTTCCCTTGATCTTGGGCGGAGCTGTCGAGTATTCGAGAAATAAAGAAAATGGAAAACCATGAGATTATGAGAGAAAAGAGAGATACTATAAGAAAATTATGAGAAACAGAGAGAGGAAGAAAAGGATGGGCTTTATATATGGGTCGGCCACACCTATAAATATAGGTGTGACTGACCACATATAAGAATTTGTGTTTATAATATAAACACTAGTTGTAAAATATAGCTCATGTTTTATACTTCATTCGTTTTGAAATAAA
Source organism: Beta lomatogona (assembly GCA_947646795.1). Lineage (NCBI taxonomy): Eukaryota > Viridiplantae > Streptophyta > Magnoliopsida > Caryophyllales > Amaranthaceae > Beta > Beta lomatogona. The sequence goes on from CANSNZ010000268.1 coordinate 3,403,990, forward strand.
TGAAACGCTTCTCTCTTTTATGTGAGAGTTTTTTGAAAAAAGTGTTTCATTTATTTCGGAATGGAGGAAGTATATTATTTCCTATTATGAAATATAATGGCCGCTTGAAATGTTTCATTGAGTTTCTAAGCATATATATAAGTATATAACCTTTTTTGAAAAAATAAAGAATAGTGTATAACTACCCCCTCCCAAAAAAAAATCGCATCCTCAATATATTTAAAGACATTATATTCTATTGTCACGACTCCTCCCACCTATCATTCCCTTTGTTTTCCCACTTTTCATTTCCATACAACCCTCAAGGCATTCAACTCTAATGTCTACCTTCTTTTTTTTCTTTTTCTCTATCCCTCCCTATTTCATTTTTTTTTAAAATAGTAATTTAACACGTATATAAGAGAGATTCTATGGATTATATTTATCCTGTCGTTAATGATTATGGTTGGGCTTTTGTGGATGTGAGTATTAGACTAATGAGAGAAAGTGTGCGTGCAAGTCCCCTAGTGAGAGCTTACCACCCCAAACTTATTGATGCAACCACAAGTCCACGTGACTAGAGGTGAAAGTTTTTCAAATAAAAACCGAAATTTGATCCAATCCAAACCTAATTAGTAATTCGGATTGGACTCGAACTGTGTGTTCGGATTAGATTAGGATTGAGGTTTTTTGAAAAATGGGATTTTCGAAATGGATCAAAAAATCCAAAATAACCAAATTGTATATAGTCCTTATATAGTATATGTATGATTGAATCTTAATTGTTTTTTTTTTCAAAAAAAAAAAAAAACCCAAATGGTCTGGCAGTCCTTCCCTTCCCTTAAAATTTAAAACCCTAACGTGTTGTTGTAAAGTTGAACATGTTGTGTCGTTGAACATGTTTTTATGCTGTTGTTGAACCTTTGGTTGGAATGAATTATGAGTTTGTAATGAATTGTTAATGAATTTTATGGGATTGTATGAATTACTTCTATTATCGAACATTTTATTTTGATGCTCGCACCAAATTTATCTCATCGAAAAACAGAGTCTAAATAAATTGGATAATTCGGATCGGATTCAATCTAGTGTCTGAAAAATTTGGATTGGATTGGTTTAGATTCACACTTTAATTGGTTTGGATTTGGATTTGAAAATTAAAATCCAAAATTTATTTGGATCACATTGGATTAGGTCTAAATCCAAACCGTACACCGAACTTTCACCCTACACAGGGACACAACCATATGGAGAACTATGTTAGAGGAAGCTAGGCTACTTATAGCTATCTCAGAAGAACCCCAACCGTTCAAATAATAAAATCCCCTACTATTTTAGAAGCAACTCAACCTTAACTGAATCACTTAGAGCATCACCCTTCATAATCTTAAAAAAATATCATTCCACTCCCTCTCTAACTTTCTCTCTCTAAAGAATATCACCCCACAATTTTTTCTCAATTATCCTCTTAAAAGTGAACAACAAAAAATCATCCTGTTTGGGCCCAATATATCACTGGGCCCCCAATCCATGATGAAATTACCATATTTCCCCCATATGCTCAAAAGGCCGCCCAGGCCAAAGGTCCTGGCCCAACCCAGACCTTGATCCAGCCAGACAAGCACTTCTCACACATCCCAAACACCTATAAATAGGGAACAGTTCCTCATTTATTGAGGTAATAAATTCTAGACCAACCACTCAATACTAACCGCTAAGTTCCATAACTGACTTCAGCGTCGAAAGGGGGTTCCCGGAAACACCCCCGGGGTAGTCTAACTCTCGTTTTTGCAGGTCTCGCAGCACCCTTTGAGCATCTGGTCGCCTTTAACGGTCCTCGACCATCAATCTTGACTAATCCCCCATCTCATAAGTTTTTTACCCGAAACAGGTTGGCGCCGGCTATGGGGATAGCCAAACTAAAAAGCCATGGCCAATGATTGAAGGACTCGCCGAGGTCAGCAACCCCCGAAGTCGCCACCTCGAGGGAGCACTCCCCCTCCCAAGGTAGCCAACGAAACTGCAGGGGACCCTCGCAGGGCCCCCATACTCTCAGAACGACATCAGCACATTCTCGAGGAGGTCGTGCCTCGAGAAGCAGCTAGTGCTGTCAATCCTGGACAACCTCAAGAGAGGGTAGTCCTACCTTGAGTCGAGGCCCCTCGATATGAGCAGCCGAGTCCCAATCCAGTCACTCAGCAGGACCTTCAGTAGCTAGAGGAGCGCCTTAGTGATAATCTCGAGCGAAGCCTCAGGGCCCTCGTCTACAACCTTCAGAACGGGGGAGAGGGGACATCCAACAGACCTCCTATCCCTTGAATAGTTCTGGGGCAGAATAGGCGCGATCCAACTCCCAACGGCCAAGCTCCCAAAGTCTCGGCTCGAGTCGCCCCATAACTCAACTCGATCCCCCCAAGTCCCGACTCAATCCCCTCCTGGTCGGGGAGATGCCTGGCACGTCATTAACGAGCGATCCCTCAGGAACGGCACTCGAGACGCTCACGACGTCCTAAACGAACGTCGAGCGCGCACGAGGCAAGAAGGAGAGACGATCCCCAAACCTCACCGAGGACGGGACTGATCTCGACAATAGGAAAGGGGACACAGGGAGACACGAGGAAGAAAAGTCCCGCAGATTTGACCCAAGCGAGAGGTCCAATGCCCAATTTGGTAACCTAGGCTTTATAACGCCCTTCAGTGAGGAAATTATGCGGACTCCCAATCCTCGCAAGGAGAAGGTTCCTCCTATCGAGCATTATGGGGGAACCACGGACCCCATCGATCACCTTGCAGCCTTTAAAGTACATATGAGTGTGCAGACAGGGAGCGAAGCTACATGGTGTAAGTTCTTCCCCACCACACTAAAGGGACTGACTCTCACTTGGTTCACAGAACTTCCCCCCGGCAGCATCTCAGACTTTGCTTCCCTCGAAGCTGCATTCAAGTAAAACTTCATAGCAAGAAGAAGACACCGAAAGACTAGTATACATCTGATGTTTATCAGGCAGCGAAGGGATGAAGACTTAGTAGAATACATCAAGAGGTTTAACTAGGAATCCTTGAAGGTCTCGGACCTACAAGACAGTGTGGCATTTCCCGCACTGATGTTGGGCCTCTACCCCTCGAGCTGGTTCAAGCTGAAGTTGGCGGAGAGCGAGGCATCTACCTTCTCCGAGGCAATGAACCTCGCACAAAAATTCATACGAGCCTCTGACATCTGCAAAAGCCATGAGGAGCCATGTTCCAACAAGAGAAAAGTTGACTACACTGCTCAAACGGACACCCCGCAGGATGTCCCTCGAAAAGAACGGGATAAGAGTCCACGGTTGGATGACAATAGGTACGATCCTCAATACAACCTCAACAGAAGAGAAATATATCTCGACATTAAAGAGAAGCACACTCTTCCGAAGCCCACCCCCATCAAAACCTCCGTCAATAGGAGGGACAAGAAGCTTTGGTGCGAGTATCACCACGATTGTGATCATACCACTCGTGACTGCCGAGAGCTTAAGCGAGCATTAGATAAGCTGGCAGATGAAGGAAAGTTGAACCGATACCTAAAGAATCCAGCAGAAAAGAAGAGGGAACCTCGAAAGGAAAAGGAATACAGAAGCGATGAGACAGCAGGGTTTGTCAATGTCATTGCTGAGGGGTACACTTCGGGTGGCCTAACAAGCCACTCTCGAAATAAACACCTTTACACCCTGAAACACGGGACAACATACATGATACAGACATTAGCCTGCCCCACCATGACCTTCAAGGACAGTCATCGGCCCATACAAACCCCTCATGATGACCCCCTTGGTCGTCGAGATGAAGATCGCCAATCTGATGGTGGGTCGAGTTCGTATCGATAGTGGGAGCTCCGCGGACATCATAACAATGGACTGTCTGAAGAAACTGAAGTATCGAGAGACCGACCTCACACTCATCAGCCAACCTCTGGTAGGCTTTGGCGGACAATCAGTTCATTCCTTAGGGTCAGTTAGGCTCCCGACTCGAATGGGAGAGAAGGGTCGTGGGAGGAGCATCCTCGTCGACTTCCTAGTCTTGGATGTCGATCTCCCCTATAACGTCATCGTTGGACGTCCCACCCTCAACAAGGTCAAAGCACCCATCTCCACTTACCAATTGTTACTGCAGTTCGAGGCCGATGATGGGAAGATCACTCAACTGTTCGGAGATCAGAAATCTGCTCGAGAATCTTACGTTAACAGCTTGAAAAGTCAAAGTGAAGAAGTAACGAGAAAGAGAAAGCAACCTGAACTTGAAGAACCTCTCCCCGTCATGGGGCTCTACGTTACCGAAAATCCGAAACGGTACGAGAGGCCTCGACCGGTGGATGGAGATGAAGAAATATGCATCGATGAAGAGAAAGGGAAGATGATAAGGATTGGCAAGCAAATCCCCGATGATATCATAACTCAAATCATCAACGTCATCCAAGAATATCATGATGTCTTTGCGTATACCGTCGACAAAATGCCTAGCATCGACCCTCGAGTCATGGTCCATCGCCTTAACATCAAGGAAGGACATCGACCGGTAAAGCAAAAATTGCGACACCAGGGCATCGAGTGAAGCAAAGCAGCAGCTGAAGAAGTAAAGAAATTATTAGCAGCATGATTCATAAGAGAATGCTAGTACACTGAATGGCTGGCCAACGTGGTGCTGGTTTGCAAGTCTTCTGGAACATGGAGGATGTCTGTCGACTTCACAGACCTGAACAAGGCCTGTCGAAAAGACGACTTTCCCCTCCCTAAGATAGATAGACTTGTTGATTCGACGGCTGGGCATGCGCTTTTCAGCTTCATGGATGCCAACGCAGGGTACCACAAAATCCCCATGGCTGAGGAGGATCAAGTCCATACTGCATTCACTACCAGCTCAGGAGTGTACTGTTACAAGGTGATGCCCTTTGGCCTCAAGAACGCTGGGGCAACTTACCAATGTTTCGTCAACAAAATGTTCAAGAATCAAATAGGGAGAAATGTGGAAGTGTATGTCGATGACATGATCGTCAAGAGCAAGCATGAGCATGACCACATCTACGACATAAGAGAAACCTTGTCTCCCTTCGGGCCCGTAACATGAAGTTCAATCCGAAGAAGTGTATCTTCGGCGTAAAAAGGGGGGAAATGTCTTGGCTTCCTAGTCGATGAGAGGAGCATAGAGGCTAACCCATATAAGGTCCAGGCTATCATTGAAATGAGAAGCCCTTGAACGGTCAAGGAAGTCCAACACCTAATCGGCTGTATGGCAGCCCTGGGACGTTTCTTATCAAGATCTGCGGATAAAAGTTTCTACTTTTTCAGGACGCTAAAACAATCGGCCTTCGATAATGGGATGAAGCCGTGGAAGAGGCATTTCAGCGTTTCAAGGAACATCTGGCCAGCCTCCCTAAACTCGTCTCTCCTTTGCCAGGAGAAACATTTTTTGTTTACTTGGTTGTGTAGGATAATGCCCTAAGTACCGTCCTCGTCGCAGAGTGAGAGAAAATCAACATCCAGTTTAATTCATAAGCCACGCCTTTCGAGGTGCAGAAGCAAGATACCCCACCCCCCGATAGAGAAATTGATCTTTGCATTGGTTATTGCCACACGAAAACTTAAGCCTTACTTTCAAGCACACCCTATCAGATTCCTGCCCAGCCAGCCCCAGCGAAAGGTGATCGAGGGGAAGAACTAGTCCGGCAGGGTGACGGACTGGGCTAACCAACTGTCAGACTACGGGATAGAATTCAAGCCCCGTCGAGCCATCAAGGCTCAAGCCTTGGCAGACTTCATTGCAGAATGTACCTCAAGCCCCGGGCCAACTGAAGAAGGCTCATGGAAATTATTTGTCGATGGGTCATCATCAAAGGCTGACTGCGATGCCGGATTACTGGTCCTTGATAGGCTGTCGTGCACCTGTAAAAAATAATTCCTGCAAAACCTTCTAACAATGTAGTAGGGTAAGTAGGGTCTAATCCACAGAGAGATGGTCGTTTAAATCTAGCTTCTAAAGTACAGAGAAACTAAACAAGATCAGTAAAATTGAATTAAAGTTCTAAACTAATCAAACTACGAAAATCAAACTAAAAGGATCTAGGGCAATGGTTCACCATGTTCATAACTATAATTGATGTGACCAAGTTATATGCGATTATAGAGTGTTGAGAAGTCCATTTTACTAAGGTTTAAGGTTTAAGAAGGAGAGTTTTACTCATCTATACCTTAGTGTGGAGAAGAGGGAGTTATGATGAATTTGCGATATTAGAGGAGATTTAAGGATATTTTGTGGTTATATGTGTTTATGATCATTTACAGGTGGATTCCCATCTCGTGGTTGCGATCCATTCAACATAAAAAGACCACAAAAGTCATTGGAGTCTAGAGTTATAATGTTATAGAGTGGAAGCACAATCTTGGCAGCAGCCAATGCCCGAGCCGCACGAGTCGCGCGCTACGAGCGAAGGATGAGATTGTCAGCAGCCAAAGCCCGACTCGCGCGCAAGACATGCCCCAGTCGCGCATATCGAGTGAAGGCTGAAGCTTGGCAGCAAGACGTGCCCGTGCCGCGCACTTCGAGCGAGGAGTGTTGTTAAGCAGCAGCGGAGGCCCGAGTCGCGCGCCATAGATGCCCGACTCGCGCACTTCGGCGCGGCTACGAATCTTCGGCAATTTTCAGCTTTCCTTAGGTTTTATTAAGGAGAAAAAAACGTTTTGTTTTGGATATCTTGGAATTTCTGAACTGAATTAGAGAGGATAGAGAGAAGAACCCTAATCCCTATTCTCTCCCTTTTTGAGTTTCGAATAATTAGTTTGAAGATTTGCTTGATGGATGCTATGTCGATTGTAGCCTAAATCTAGTCTTGAGAACGGTTAATCGAGCTTCGGTCTATTATTGTGAGGTTTCTCTTTGTTAACTTTTTCTTAATTATAATTGTGATTTCTTGATTTTAATCTATGATTGTGGTATGTATTGCTAGGAGTACTACTAGTTTATACATTCGATTTATCATTTGCTAGGATTTAGAATTGATGCCGATTCATCTGTTCTTCTTTCATGAGTAGCAATCTAGGGTTTGATTAATGAATCTGATTATTCTTGATTAATCACTAGAGAAATCACAAGTTCCAATTTGAATATGTTGTGCTAGCAATTTGTTAATTGGCTCATTGTTTCCTAGTTCGTTGATGTTCTATTGATTTGAATTTAATCTCTGATTAGATTAGATTAATCTTTAGTTCAAGGTTTATGATCATCTGATTGTGATTGTTTAACGGTACATTTGAGGGAAAGGAATTTGATTTCCAACTTTGAGTAATTAAGAGTAAAGTTACACATTTGAGAAACCAATGATCAATAGTATGAATCGAAGTGGCCATTAACCGAACTCAAGATTCTTCTCTTCTTGATTACATTACTTTTTGATTGTTCTTTAGTTCTTCATATTTAGTTATTCAATTCTTTAATCCCAAAACCCCCATTTGATCTATTATAAGCACGAGTTAGTCCCCAAGTCTCTGTGGATTCGACCCTACTTGCCACTTACATTTATTTGTATTGGAAAGAAGGAAAATAAACTTTTATCTTTGGTAGCGCGTACGACCGCGTCTCACCAATAATCTATCAAAATATCATCAATGATTCAATTAATCAGATAGAGCACATGTTAATCCTACGGTCGGGCCTTAACGCTCTCAAATCAACATATGCTAGTACGGTCGCTCAACATAATCAGATTTGCTAATTGTAGGTAAGCCTCTAAAGAGTACTATTTCTCGATCTATGACTCGATATTAGCAATATTTAATCAGACAATTGATTAGATTGCAAGATTAACAATAAAAACACTAATCAATTAGAAATATCAATAACTAATCAAACCATTAATAAATATCAATCAAGAATCGTAGCATATAAACTTGGATTCCCAAACCCTAGAATATAAACTACTCAATCATAAAAGAAATAAAGAAATTTAAATCTACAAAGAAAAGCATGATCAAAGAAATCAATGAAAGAAAAGAGATGAAAATTATAAACTTATGAAAAATCAAGAACAAGAAAAACTAGTGTTTACTACTACAAAGCTAGAGAAAAGAGAAGAAGAAAACTAAAAATAAAACTAAGAAAAAAATAACGTCCGAAAATGAGATCTTGGGGGAGAGAGAGAGAGAGAAGACCTATTTATAGTTTTTACAAAAACTGGCTAAAAAAGGCAAAAATTAACCTTCCGGAAAAACCGCCTGGTCGACCGGGTAAAACCGCCTGGTCGGGCGACGTTGTTCTGAAACTACGAAAAAAATGGAATTCCGCCCGGTCGGGCGCGCAAGCACTTTTGGAGCCACTTTCGCCCGGTTGACCGGGCAAACACGCCTTGTACTCTGAAGAAATTTTCGTCTCGCCCGGTCGACCGGGCGGAAAAACTGTGATTTTGCGTCAACTTGCGAAAGCTGTATCTCTCGAAACAGAAGTCCATTTGGGGCGTGTGACCTATCGTTGGAAAGCTCTTGAAGTCTAGTTTCCAACCCAACTAATTTTCTATCAGAAGTTATGGTCACAATAGTAAATAGGTGTTAGTTTTGGCATTTCTTTCACTAACTCTTTGCTTCATTCTAACTCGAGATTGTCCCAAACGGATGCATTGTGATCCTTGTGCAAGCTATCTTCATCGTCAATGATTAAAAGGCTTGATCTTAGATAATCATAATCAATTTGCATCAAAATAACCTGAAAATCATCGAAACACGCAAACGGGGAGTAGTAGAACACAACTTACGTAATTCAAGCCATTATGCACCTAAATGCTCTAAAAGGAGTTCTAAATGCAATCAAAATGCATCTAAAAACTATATATAAAAGTGACACATCAAACGCCCCCAAGCTAAACCATTGCTTGTCCTCAAGCAATAAGACATAGACATTGGAAAAGAAAGACAACCTACAATATAGGACTATAGGGTCAAACACTCAATTGAAAACACGAGAGATATAATCACTACACAAACCAAGCATCGAAACAATCTCGAACAAAGCCGCATAGCATGTCATGTATCACAATCAACTCTCCAATCATACCACATACCATCTCTCCCAAGCTGGATTTAACCAAACCTGACAAACCTCACTATAGTCATGTGCATGTGTTTAAAGGATAAATGATGACACTCAACCTAAAACAAGTCAACTTAGTTGAAACGTATACTCTTTAACTTTGACTTTTTGACTCACTTAACACTCAACAATACAATACACAATGATCAAGAGGACTTTTAAAGGTTGAAATGGGGCTGAGGTTAAAGGTATGGAATAATTTGGGAATTGTGGTGGTAAAACCAAGAAGGGGGAGCATCATATAACTGAAAACATGACCAAGAAAGATCACAACAACTCCACGCAACAACCAACAATCCCCAAATATAATCAACAACCTTATTGACTCAAGAAATTCAATCATAACCCTTTTTATTTCACTTTATTCACAACTTTTTTTCACTTCTTTTTCATTTCATTTTTCACTTTTTTTTTCCTTAATTTTTTCGAACTTTCAAATCAATTTCAAAGCTCACTAAACATACTTTTCCATCCTTCTAAACCACAAATAGAGCATTTCAATTCAATACAAACCAAACCAAAACTAATACTCGCTCCCCCAAGCTAGGTTTAGGACAAATATCAAATGAGGCCAATGGCTTGTAATGTAGGTAGCAATCAAACATAGTCAAAAAGGCTCAGCGGGGCTAGAGGAAGGATAATATGAAAACAAGAATAACTCTGGAGCTAAGATCATGAAATAGAATGCCTCAATCATATCAAAATGTATGCACTATCAAATATCAAAGAGTACCAAGTCAAAATCAAGATCAATGCGGCAACTAAGGAACTAATCACACATGAAAGAACATAATTGACACAGATACGTCAGTTTATAGGCACAGAAGCTCACTTAGTTTAAAGTGTCTGCACAATAAAGTTAAATCGAACCAGAAAGAGATCAATCAATCTTACCACAAACAATCAATTGCGAAACAATCGTGCTATAAAGTATCATGCTCAAGATGAATGACGCTTAGGAAATGTAGTAAAATATTATCAAAGTTCTCAAAGAGTGGCAGCAATAGTCCTATAGATGCAACTAAAATGAGATGAAGTCTAATATGAAATGAAATATGCTAATGCAACTAAGAAAGCAGTACAATGTTTTTGGTTACACGTAAACTTCCACTCCTAATGAGCAGTACAAACCGTGCAACAACCTATGAAAGCAATAAAAAACAACTACTCTAAATGCAAATAACATGTGCTAACTAATGATGACAAACATCCTCCCCCAAGCTGAATGACACATTGTCCTCAATGTGAACAAAGAGGAATTAAATGAGGGAGAGGTACAACTTACAAAAGGGGTGGGTAATCAAAGGGAGTGTCAAAAAGCATCGACACCTCCACCACAATTCATAGTTGTAATGAGGCAGTGAACTTAGCCAAAAAAATTGGTTATGCTTGTACCTAGAAAAAGACTTCATCACACATTAGCAAAGTTAGTCAAAAAAAAAAAAAAAGAACATAATCGGGTTGCCTCCCGATAAGCGCTGATTTAAGGTCTTGCATGACCGTTTAAGACTAATAGATCACTCATAATAGTTCAATGCTCTAAGAAGCTTATCATATGCTCCTGCAAACATCTCAGAGCATATTATATAAGAGTGGAAAGGAAAAATGAAAAAAATTAGTACTAAAAAAATACTAAAACTACAAAAAGAAAAATCAAAGGAAAAATTATATTTACAAGAAGAAGAAAAAAAAATTGTTAGTATTTTTACATGACTCAAAAGAAGGAAAATAAACTAACTGTACATTATTTACATAATCATGAGAGTCATTCAAAAGGGGAGAAAGAAGGAACGATGGAGGATATAATAAAGGGGAAGAAGGGATAAGGTCAAGTTTCTTAAAGAATGGAACATGAGACTCAAAAACAGTAGGTGATGCCGATAAAGACTCATAAATCACATCACTCTTTACTTGACTTTCCTCCAAAGAAGAAATTTCAATCATGGTTTCTTCCTCCTGCAAAACGTCCATCACATTGGTCTTTCTCTCAATCTTTTCATCATCCCAATAGCTCTCATTTATTATCCAACCCTCATCATCATCATAAATAAACGGTTTGGGGCTAGAATTGTAAGCAGATTGACATTCATAATGGGAAGAGGGGTCAAAACCATAAACTAATGTCACATCACACGAAGAAAAATCATGAGAAGTAGATTGACAATTAGAACAATAAGGGGGTGGTGTCATGTTTGTTTGGGGTGAAATAGCAGATGAAGACATCTCCCACTCGTAAGTATCCCTAGCCAACCACATAATTAAATCCCAACAATAATCAGGTGCTTGGAATAGAAATCCTCCATTACACATAGATTCTACCACCATCTAGTTTCTTCATTTAACCCCTCATAAATCACTAGACACATATCCCACAGTTCAATTCCATGATTAGGACCTATAAAATCTCCAAGCCTATGATAGTACTTCCAAAACACTTCATTCTCATACTGAGGAAAAGAAAAAATTGCTCTAGAATTACTAACATGCACAGAACATATGAGGTAATTCGGGAGAACTCATACAAAAATTGGGAGGATTTTGATATGATGTATCAAAACTGTAAACATGAGAATCCCAAGAATTATGACTATGTTGCCTAGCAAAAAAATTATCCCCATCATCAAAATAACATGAATCCATGATACACAAAAAAAAAATTATAAAAAGAAAAAAAAAATTCACCAAAGGGAAAAAAAATTATATACAGTTTAGTCTCACCAACAATAAAAACTAAATAAAACAATACCGTCTCCCCGGCAGCGGCGCCAAAATTTGATAGGCTGTCGTGCACCTGTCAAAAATAATTCCTGCAAAACCTTCTAACAATGTAGTAGGGTAAGTAGGGTCGAACCACAGAGAGATGGTCATTTAAATCTAGCTTCTAAAGTACAGAGAAACTAAACAAGATCAGTAAAATTGAATTAAACTTCTAAACTAATCAAACTACGAAAATCAAACTAAAAAGGATCTAGGGCAATGGTTCACCATGTTCATAACTATAATCTATCAAAATATCATCAATGATTCAATTAATCAGATATCTAAAGCACATGTTAATCCTACGGTCGGGCCTTAACGCTCTCAAATCAACATATGCTAGTACGGTCGCTCAACATTATCAGATTTGCTAATTGTAGGTAAGCCTCTAAAGAGTACTATCTATCGATCTATGACTCGATATTAGCAATATCTAATCAGACAATTGATCAGATTGCAAGATTAACAATAAAAACACTAATCAATTAGAGATCTCAATAGCTAATCAAACCATTAATAAATATCAATCAAGAATCGTAGCATATAAACATGGATTCCCAAACCCTAGAATATAAACTACTCAATCATGAAATAAATAAAGAAATTTAAATCTACAAAGAAAAGCATGATCAAAGAAATCAATGAAAGAAAAGAGATGAAAATTATAAACTCATGAAAAATTAAGAACAAGAAAAACTAGGGTTTACTACTACAAAGCTAGAGAGAAGAGAAGAAAAAAACTAAAAACTAAAACTAAGAAAAAAATAACGTCCGAAAATGAGATCCCGGGGGAGAGAGAGAGAAGACCTATTTATAGTTTTTACAAAACCGGCTAAAAAAGGCAAAAATCAACCTTCCGGAAAAACCGCCCGGTCAGGCAACGTTGTTCTGAAACTACGACAAAAATGGATTTCCTCCCGGTCGGGCGCGCAAGCACTTTTGGAGCCACTTTCGTCCGGTAGACCGGGCAAACATGCCTTGTACTCTGAAGAAATTTTCGTCTCGCCCGGTCGACCGGGCAGAAAAACTGTGATTTTGCGTCAACTTGCGAAAGCTGTATCTCTCGAACCAGAAGTCCATTTGGGGTATGTGACCTATCGTTGGAAAGCTCTTGAAGTCTAGTTTCTAACCCAACTGGAATTTATTGATTATCAATTTTATATCAAAAGTTATGGTCAAAATAGTAAATATGTGTCAGTTTGGCACTTCTTTCACTAACTCTTTGCTTCATTCTAACTCGAGATTGTCCCAAACGGATGCATTGTGATCCTTGTGCAAGCTATCTTCATCGTCAATGACTAAAAGGCTTGATCTTAGATAATCATAATCAATTTGCATCAAAATAACCTGAAAATCATCGAAACACGCAAACGGGGAGTAGTAGAGCACAACTTACGTAATTCATGCCATTATGCACCTAAATGCTCTAAAAGGAGTTCTAAATGCAATCAAAATGCATCTAAAAACTATATATAAAAGTGACACATCAGTCCTCGACCCTCAAAAGAACATAACGGAGTACGCCGTCAAGTTCGACTTCACTGCTCGAACAATGAAGCCGAATATGAGGCTCTCTATCTTGGTCTACAGTTATGTAAAATAGCAAGGGTTCCCACTCGGATTCCCAGCTCATCGTAGATTAGGTGACAGGAGAATTCGAAGCTAAAGAAGACAACATGAAGATGTACCTGAGAAAAATCAAAGAAGAATTAACTGAGCTAGCTCAATTCACCATCAAGCATATCCCTCGATCATAAAACCAACAGGCAGACGCATTATCGAGGCTTGCTAGTTCAGCTGAAGACCTATCACCCCGTCCCATAATGTGGGAGGTGCTGAGAGCCCTTAGCATAAATAGGGGGGTAGCTACCCTCGACAGAAGTCCCCACTTGGATGGACAGGATAGTGTCTTATGCAAGAGATGGCATATTGCCTGCCGACGAGTTAGAGGCTGAAAAAGTAAGGAAGCAGGCTCGACAAGAAATCTTTCACTCACCCCCTCCTTCTATGTCTGACCCCACAAGAAGGGGACTATGTACTTCGAGAAATATAGCATGGAGCATGCGGGAGTCATCAGGGTGCAAGGACCATCGCTGCTAAAGCCCTTCGAGCTGGGTATTACTGGCCCACCATGAGAGAAGATGCTTCGAGCCTGGTCCAGAAATGTAAAGAATGCCAGATGCATGCTAACTTACCCCATCAAGCTACCAACCCCCTGACGACCATTCAGGCTCCACTGCCCTTTGACATGTGGGGCATGGACCTATTGGGACCTTTCTGTCCTGCTTCTAGATAAAGAAGGTTCCTCTTGGTCACCGTCGACTACTTCACCAAGTGGGTCGAGGCCAAGCCACTAGCCTCCATTATTGATAAGCAAGTACAACAGTTCATCTGGCGGAATTTAATTACAAGATCTCGGGTTCCTCGAGTTCTCATATAAGATAACGGGCGACAGTTTAACAGCGGGCCAACGAGTGAATACTGCTCTCGATTTGTCATTGAGACCAGGTTCTCTGCTGTAAGTCGACCCCAGACCAATAGACATGCAGAGGCACCTAACAAGGTGGTGCTAAAAGGATTGAAAACGATGCTCGAGGGAGCAAAAGGATCGTGGATCGATGACTTGCCTAGGATCCTATGGTCCACAAGGACGAAGGTTAGGGAGGCTACAGGACATATACCATTCAACTTGGTGTATGGAAGCGAAGCTGTTCTGCCCATCGAAGTGGGTATCCCCTCACCGAGGATTACTTTCTACAACCATAGCAGCAATGGAGAAGAAAAGATAGTCAACCTCGATTTGCTCCCTGAAACTCGAGGCAACGCCCTCCTCAAAGCCATCTCCTACAAGCTTAAGCTCACAAGACTCTTTAACCGACGTATCAAGCATCGACCACTACAAGTCAGAGAACCTCGCCTTGGTAAACTACAACCCAACTGGGAAGGCCCCAACAAAGTCACCAAGGTAGTTCGACCAGGCACATATCGCCTCGAAGACCAGGATGGTCAGGAACTACCTCGACCATGGAATGCTGATAAACTTCGCAAGTTCTATGTTTAAGTTTTTGCCATCGAAATTAGGGGCATAGCTTACCATGTACGTTGTCCTATGTCGTAACTATAAGCCAACTTTTGTAACGCTGACTTCCAGTAAAATTTCATGTTTTTATCTATTGAAGTATATGCATTATGTATGTTTTGTATCCATTGAGTTCTACTAGTATAGACAGAAAGGAAAATTTTCTAAGGCATAAACTTAGCAAATTAAAAGACAAGTCACTAGTGGAAAAAATGCTATATGTCACAACACAACCGATGCGGTCCTTAAAAGAACCGTAGCGGCAAATCCTCGAATTTTTTTTGGGGAAAAGTGGGAACATAAACCGCTGCGGTCTTCAGAATACCGCAACTATTAACAGAAAACCGCTGCGGTTCTCCATTAACCGTTGCGGTTTTGTGAACCGCAGCGGTTAATTATGTTTTTTTTCTACCCAACAATTACCAAGCCAATTCTCCCATGCTCCTTACAATGCGGAGCCCAAAAGGCCCAAATTTTCCTTTCAATGCCCGCCCAACTCTCTTCTACTGAAATGCCTTTTTTCTTTTAATACCCTAAACCACCCGCCCCTTTCTCCTCTCTCTTCCTCTTCACTCAACCCCTTCACCACCAGATCCACTCTTCGTCTCCTCTAAACCAAAATCAGCAACCACCAACTCTCCCCCATCGAAGAAGGAAGAAGGCGAAGGAAGAAGACGAAAAAATTCTCCGCCAAATCCCCAATTCTTAATTCCCAATTCATACACTCGAAAAGAAGGAAGAGGTCTCATTTCTTTTCTCCGTTTTCCGATTTTTGTTCGACGAATTTCAATTTCTTTGTTTAATTTGGAAATGATTGCGCTAAATTTCGATTCATTTCATTGATTTTTTTTGGGTTTTTTTCTTGTTGTTGTAGATCTTCTATACAGGGATTATCAGAGTGACCACAAGTTCACCCTTACCACTTTCACCTCAAATGGAGTTGTAAGTCTCCCATTTGTCTCTCTCCTCTTTTTCATTCTTTTTCGTGGTCTTTAATCTGATAGTATGGTGTTATTTTGGTTGATTTCGTTTACGAGGAATCTTTTAGGGGAAATGTTAGTATGAATGAGAAGATATCAAGATTTTGAGTGAAATGATAATAAATGGATTTTTAGGGTTTAGTTGATGAATTTTTGGGTTGTGAATTTGTTATGAATTTAAATCTGATGGATGAAATTGCTGGTGAAATTTTCCGATTCTTAGAATTGGGAAAATGATTTACACATGATTTGACCTAAGATTAGTTATAGGTTTTTGGGTGTCAATTGTTTGTGTTTGTGGCCATGAGTTGACGCCGTGACGGGTTATTAAAGAAGGTGAAAGTATGTTCTATCATTGTATGCCCTTTTAGAATGTAGTTGTTGACTTTTTAACCCTGTATATTGCTCAGGACTTTCGGCTCCATGAGCTTTGCTATTTTCTTCCCCGTTATAGTCCCAATTTGTTGAATGCAGGCCAGTTGTCGCGGTCTAGACTGTCGTTTGGAGGAGGTATTGGTTGCTCTTTTAAGTACACCTATGCAAGTGCTATCATTCTATCAACTATCCTATTTGTTTGAGTCATGAATAATCTATGTATAATAATAGGAGAGCCCATAGAACTAGAATAATACAACTATGCAAGTCTATGAGTTGATTCCTGCCTTTGATACAATGACTACTTAGTGTCTCGGGTGATGCCCTGAGTTGTTGTAACTTAGCTCTTGATTTTCTTAATTGTATGCGAAGTTGAGAACTTGAGAACGACGTGGATAGAATGCTATGGGAAGAGGGGAGAATGGCAATTGGCAGCTTGCAATTCTTGCCCGTGTTTTTTATTTATTTATAATAATAGTAGATAGTAGATGATTTTCATGGAGATAGATGTCAGTAGCCATAAGTGGTGATTAAACGTCATCTTTGTATAACAACGCATGCCCTGGATTGTTATATAGACTAGCTACTCACTGCCAGCATGTCTATCTTTCTATTCTTTGAGCATTAAGTTTAAAATTCAATTAGTGTTGTTTGAACTTCTTACTCTTTAGTATTGCTCATTTTTGCTGAGTTTCTATGGCTCAATATGCATTGATGCTTGCTCATTGTTTCTGGTTACCTGATCAACATAGGTTTGCATTGTAGCTAAGAGTGAAAATCAGTCAAAATTAGCAGCTTGTAAGGTACATTTTTAGGCATTGCGATGTTGTTTCTACTGTTTGTGCATGTGGGCATTTTGTTTTACAATGTAAGTTACATTTTGTTTTACAATATAAGTTAAAATTGATTTGTGAGGGTGAATGCTTGTATTTCTCGCTGATTGTATGTAGAATTTTAGCTAGACGACATGATTTGGGTGTCAATTGATCGTTTTTGGGGAATTGAAGTAAGCTTTTGCATAATTCATTTTGGTTAGTGGTTGGATCATCTTGATTAACCTGTTTACTTCGTCAATCTTTAATGAATTGGACTTAGTTTTGCAATTTGGCACACAAATTCAAGCTCTAGAGAAATCCTGCTCCAATTTTGAATCACCATTTGTGATTAGAACAATTTCAGTTATTGATTAGGTTCATATATTGGTATTATGATAGTGCTTTTCCCTTTGATTAATTGTTCTAGTTCATAATTATAGGTGTTTGAGATGAAATTTTGAATTAGTATTCAAAAATTGGAATATTAGTTAATGGCTCAATACTCAAATCTATAATTGCGTTTCAGATGCCATGTACTGAGATACTTTATAATCTTCTAGTAAAAATTGTATGTGCACTCCCAAGCCATAGGACCTAGACTTGCTTGTGCTGCTTACAAAAGCTATTATGTGATATATCTTCTTCTTTTTTATAGAATAATGTGGTATATCTTAGTCCTACTTAATTTGGAACTCTTAAGACTCTAAAGTATCTCTATGGTCCTAACTTGTCATGGATGCCTCTTGTATTGTCTAGTTAGTGTAGTAGAATGTTATCCATTGATTACATAGACAATGGCACTTCGCATTATATTTTCATAGTAAGCTTATTCGTAACTAGTACTTCCTTGCTTTTAATAAAATAAGAGCATCTTTGATATAAGAACCTCTAATCAAACCTGTATTCAGTTTGTTGTCCAAGTAAATAGAATCATTTATTGCTTGTTTGATGGAATCATTTATCTCTTTATGGATTGTCTTGGTTTCTATCATGTCTTGATCTTCCTTTTGTATTTGCCGAATATTATTTTAGTGGCTTTATGTGATGAGGAAAATGGCCAAACGTTGCCAGAGAACGCTGCACATCAGGAATAATTGAATTGCAGTGGGGGGTGGGTGGCGGTGCATGAGGGGCAACGCAGGGGGTGGGGGAAGTGCGGGGGTGGGGGGCAGTGCGGTGGGTGGTGGGGCAGTGCAGGGGGGGTGGAGGGCGGTGCGGGGGGTGGGGGCAACACAAGGGGTGGAGGGCGGTGCGGGGGGTGGGGGCAAGTGCAATGGGTAGTGGTGGCGGTGCATGGGAGGTGGGGGCGGTGCGGGGTGGTGGGGTAGTGAAGTAGGGGTGGGGACAGTTCGGGGGGTGGGGGCAAGACGGGGGTGGGTGGGGGGCGTGCGGTGGGGGTGGGGGCGATCTTTGGGGCAACGCAGGGGAGTGCGGTGTAGGGGGCGGTGCAGGGGGGTGGGGCAACGCAGGGCGGTGTAGTGTAGGGGGTGGGGGCGGTGCGGTGGGGGTGGGGGGTAGTGCTTTGGAGGTGGGGGCAACGCAGGGGAGTGCGGGGGGGTGGGGGCCGTGCAGGGGCGGTGCGGTGGGGGGGGTGTAGGGGGGGGGGCGGGCTTTGGGGGAAATGCAGGGGGTGGGGGCAGTTTCCGAATGCTCCTGCTTAAGAAGGCTGGACCATCCATATCTGGTTTCCTTAATCGGGTATTGTGCCGATGGAAAGCACATTGTCCTTGTATATGAATACATGCAGATTGGTAGCCTACAGGACCACCATAACTGTGAGTTTGCTTCAACTGTAGGTTTTTGTAGTTTTGTAGCTTTTATACTTAAAGTGCAGCATTTTGTAGCTTTTATACTTAAAGTCTTGGTTAGCTTCCATATATGTGCAGCTGAATTACTGGAATACTTACATAGATTTCATTGTTGATCCTTAGATTACTTGTTGGAAGGACAGCTTGTTGAGATATTGCTGGCGCTATGGGGAACTAACCAAATCAAATGACCCGCGCTTTATTTGCTTGTGTTGTGATGGAAACAAAGATAATATGTCATTCTTTTCAATGTATATGTTATAGTTGAGTATGATATTAAAATTATAGTAAATATTCTTTTGTATCTAATTATTTATACTTATGCTTCAATTGAGCATAATATGCTTAATAAAATGATTATTGATATATATTATTGATTTTGTATTGATTAATAATGAAACAATGCAAAAAAAAAAAAAAAAATTTTGTTGGTTTTTGGGGTGGTTAACCGCAGCAGTTAATCATTTACCGCTGCTGTTTTGGGTCAAAACCGCAGCGGTAAATGATTAACTGATGCGGTCCGGAACCACAGAAGCTAAAATTTGGCTACCGCTGCGGCCCAAAACCGCGGCCAAAAGCCCAATTTTGATCGCTGCGGTTGAACTTTTTTCCACTAATGTGTATCAAAATCCGGATCTTATTCCATTAACCAAGGGAAGTACGGGCCATCGAAGTGGCAGGATTACAAATGAAGAACACCTAAAGACTAGAAGAAAACTATGAGGGACACACATTAACCCTCGTAGGAGCCATAGAGAGAGAATGGGAGAACACCGGAAGAAGTGGGGTGGCGGTTAACCCTCGAGGTTGCCTGCGGCCGAAACCCGGTCCTCATCCTTAGGGGCATCTGCATCCCCCTCCCCTCGTGGAGTCCCAACCTTCACTTGGGAAAGTGCGGCCACACCATTCTCCACTTCCTTCCAAGAAAGGTTTGGGGACACTTTTTCAAGAACGGCCCAAACCTTCTTGAGGGCCTCAGCATGACCAACCTCAGAGTCCTGAAGAGAGGCGTCCTCGAGAAAGATCCTCCCCGCCTTAGAGAGCTTCCAGTTCTCGATGATGAGCTCCCTACAAGCGGTGGCCTTCGAGATGGCCTCCTAACCCCTCTTATCGACCCTCTTCGGCTTGGCCAAGGCCTGCTTACACTCCTTCGCCGCCTGGCGTTGCCTCTTGCTAGCCGAGTCCTTCTGCTTGGTGAGGTCCTTAATAGTTTGCTCGAGCTCGACCACCTTCTCCTTGAAGGACAGTTGGTCCTTCTTAATAGCCCCCTCAGCCTCGAAAAGCTTCAACTCAGCAATCCGGATCTTTTTGTTGAGGGCACTCCTCTCGTCGAAGGACAGTTAGTCCATGTCATCCGCAACCACAGCGCCTCGAGGACGACGGGCTAGAACAGACGCTCTAATCGAGAGCTGTTAAAAAATGTAAACACATATTAGCAACGGAAAACTAACACAAGTGACGAAAAATTCATCGAAGGAAAAAGTACATACCTCGATGATAGTGGCCTTTAGGGCCTCGAGTTCTTGGCCATCAGGGGTCGAGCAAGCTGCTTTATCAGCAGACGTCATCAGAGAGCAGGAGCCCCTGTCGAACCTCTCCGCTAACTCCACCCTCGAGATGGCGGTAGAGGGAATAACGGCTGTCGAGGGAGAACGCTCCTCCTCCTTCAACCTCTTCTTCGACACCTGCTTTACCCAGGCGAGGGAAGGGGAAGAGAAGGTTTGTCCTCGAGTTTAATCTCGGGAACCTCCCGCTTCACGACCGCGGGAGAGGTAACGGCGCCCTTAGATACGGGCATACGATCCCATCGGCCGAAACGGCCTTCGATGACACGGGCACTCCAGACACAGAAGGAACGTCGCCCAAGCCTAATTTGGCCAGCTGGCGTCGTCTGGCCGCTCGAAGGGCCTCGGGTGTGATCAAGGGCTGAGGCATTGGCTCTCGAGATAAGAAGAAACAAGAAGACGATCGACTAAAATAAGGAAGAGAAGGAATAGAGAAATATGAGTTGTATTATAATGAAATGGCAACCCTTGTACTTATAAGAAAAAGGGACCGCGTATCCCGAGGCTGCAATACCTGCCCTCATGGGCCTAGTTCAAGGCCCATTAGGAGAAACACATATTGAACACCACACACGTGGCCCAATACATGAGGGGTCCCCTGAGTCAACCAGAACCCCCCAAGCTCGAATCGATGACCAAAGCGAACAAGAATGGCTAACGAGCAACACATCGAGGGAAATCAAGGCAACAATGGAATAGAACAACACAAAAGTTCTTCATTAAAAAAGTCATTACATCCTAAAACTAGCAAAAGCCAGCAAGGTTTAATAATAAGGCCACGAGGGGCATCATACTACTCAGAGTCGCTCGAACTGTCGGAGGAATCCCCTATGCTAAGAGAGACAAAACTAGAGTCATCGATCTCCTGATCATCATCAGCCTCGACATCCTCGTCGTCCACTTGGAGTTCCTCACTAGAAGGTTGGCCCTCGACCTCTGCTTCCTCATTATGAATCTCCTGGGGATTGTCCTCGATATCATGGTGCAAAGGAGCATCATGCTTTGGAGAAACATCTTCTGCCAAATCGGCCTCGATTTTAGCCCCATACTCCGCCTCGACAAGGGACCAGTCGTTCGAGGGGGAAACTCTAGAAAGGGATATTCTAACCTTATCCAACGTCTCCCTCGTCGCAACCTCGACACCCTGCAGCCCCATGTCGCCTGCAAAATCCTTGCCAGCCTGAGAGTTCTGCCAATCGAGGATGATGTGCTCCCTAGCAGTAAAGGACTCACCCTTTGAAGAATCAAACTGCCTCTTGATAGAATCCCGCTGGCTCTGAGCATTGAGGACCTTCTGCTCCCAGGCCGCTGCCTTATCGGCAAAAGTCTTCTCCTTCTCCTCGAGGTCCTTCCTAGCAGTCTCGAGCTCGATCTGGTGGTTAAGAGCTAGCTCCTTCTGCTCAGCAAGTTCCTCTCAAAGCTTCCTGGAGCCGATGGTATGGCGACGGCTCATAACTGTCATTCTTATCGAATAGTACACAGAACAAAAAGAGGGAAGTCAGCGTCGGATAAAGATAAAACCTAGCATCAAAGAACCGAAGCTTACATCAACTCAAGAAGGACTCCTCGTTCAAGCCGTGGCAGACGTCGATATTAGCGCGGGTAAGGATCCGCTTGATGGCCAGATCAAAGTGTCTGGCCCTCTCGAGCGCAATGAGCTCCGTGAAGGGTTTCGAGGGTTCGCCAGACTCGATCACCCTCGGCCTTTTCCTCTCAAAAGTCTCAACCCCTCGACGAGTGGGCACATCACGAGACCCTCGTTCCCCCGAGGACTTTATCCCCCGTCGAGATGGTGGGCTCCACTTGGGGGCAAGGCGCTCGAGCCTTCCCGCTCGACATCTTCTGACGAATTTGCTCTTACACCCGATGGTTAGCTGGCAGCCGTCTCTACATAGTTTCGTTGAGTTCCTGACGGGTAATACCTATACAGAAGTGAATAGATAAGCTAAGAACGCATAGACAAGAGGCCATACACCCAACAGTAAATGTTCTACCCTTGGGATAAGCAGGGCTCAACCCCATCTTAGACAAGAAGTGCTCGTCGCTCAAATCATCAGCACTAGGAGTCCAATTTTGAGGAACTCTCTTTCGATCACTATTGACCACCGAGGTGATGGTTTGGCAATATATCGCTACTCGACCCTCCTCCTCCGATATTTGGGGCACCGACCTATTCAGTGCCATGTTTGGGCCTTCGAGACGAGGGACCACCGGGAAATCCCACTTCTCCGCTCGATAAACATACATAAACTCAGTCCGAAAAAGTTGTTGGTTCGATGCCATGGTCCCGACAATCTTATATCGAAGGTGGGCTTGGAAACTATACCAGCCCTCCCCATGACAGGTCGAGGACATTACCACCAACTTCATCAAGTTCCTCCAGAGGGTCAGGGATGGCTCCACCGCTATCATCTTACAGATAGCAAGGAACCCTACCATCCAGCCCACACTGTTAGGCATCAGTTGACAAAGGGCAAGATCATAAGCACTAAGCACCCGCACGATGACGAGGTGGATGGGAAATCTCAGACCCAACTCAAGGTATGCCTTATAAAGAGCTATGCAGCCCGTTGGGGGAGTACAGACTGTCTCCACATGTCCTGGAGTATACAAGGCATAAGCATGGCGAATCCAATAAACGCCCTCGAGGTAATGGAGGTTATCCATCATGAACTGCATGAAGGGACCTCGAACATAGAAGTGAGCAATCTCCTTGACTTGGGGTTCCTCCTCTTCACCATTGATACTTGGCCCAAGGGACAGATCTTCGCTGGTTTCCTCCATGATGTAGACAACCTGACTATCGAGAAGAGGATCTAAGTAACTCCTAACGGCTCGAGGTCGAGCAATGGTCACGACATGTGGGGGATTATTCAGTTCCTCCCCCCAGCAGACATTATTGGACCCCCATCACTCGAGCACATTAGGGCATCGAGTATCCTGGGGGAATCAGGGCAGTCGTACGCTACGGACACCACGGGTACCCCGTTTATTAACACCCCCTCGAACAATGGTTCGAGTACGGGAGAGGGGTCTCTGAACCAGACAAGGGGCCCTCGTTATTTATCAAAGGGGGACCTAGTCCGGCATGGTCCATTTATTAACTAATAAAGAAACGAAGAAAGTGGGTCGTACCTTTGGGTTGAAGGTCCTCGAGATCTACTAAAACAGTCGGGAAAAGTTCGTCGACTTCCAAACACGCCCTCGAGAAAGAAGCTTCCACACAGCACCAGCCCTCAGAAAATAAAGAGAAGAGAATAGGACAAATGACACGGTCCCCGCCTCTATTTATAAACAACGCCGTACGAAAACGGTTGATATCTCGCGGGTCTCGAAGAATTCTGAAAGACAGCAGACCTTGTATTGGGCCCTAAGCACGACCCAACGGTCACCTTAACCAGGGTAACCCATTTTGGCTACCCAAGTCAGTCCATCCCAGCTCACTTGGTCACACCAACGACAACTGGCTTGACTGAATTTCAGCTAAGATAAAGACCTACACCTAGGCACTTAACCCAATTGAGTGAAGGATACTTCAAGTCACCCCCAACAACTGGAGTTGGTGCCCGTCAAGTGCTACAGCGCCAAGACACCCCTCGAGGTACATTGGGCTCATTAACCCCTGAGACACCTCGAGCGAGGTCCAAGACACCCCTCGGGGTACATGGGGCTCATTAGCCCCTGAGACACCTTGAGTGAGGCCCAAGACACCCCTCCCTCGGGGTATATGGGGCTCATGAGCCCCTGAGACACCTCGAGCGAGGCCCAAGACACCCCACCCTCGGGGAACATGGGGCTCATGAGCCCCTGAGCCACCTCGAGCGAGGCCCAAGACACCCCTCGGGGTATATGGGGCTCATGAGCCAAAACCCAAATCAGAAAAAGATTCAACATTCCGCAAAACACGCAAACTCAAAGGAGTCTTCTTTTGCATGTTTTGCGTGGGGATAATGTTTAGGCCCAATATATCGCTGGGCCCCCAATCCATGATGAAACTACCATATTACCCCCCAATGCTCAAAAGGCCGCCTAGGCCAAAGGTCCTGGCCCAGTCCATAACTTGATCCAGCCTAACAAGCACTTTTCACACATCCCAATGCCTATAGATAGGGAACAGTTCCCCATTTATTGAGGTAATGAATTCTAGACCAACCACTCAATACTAACCGCTAAGTTCCGTAACTAACTTGAGCGTCGGAGGGGCGATCCCATAAACACCCCCGGGGTAGTCTAACTCTCGTTTTTGCAGGTCTCACAGCTCCCTTTGAGCATTTGGTCGCCTTCAACGATCCTCGACCATCAATCTTGACTAATCCCCCATCTCACAAGTTTTTTACCCGAAACACATCCCAATTACTTTTTCCTCTCTCTCCTACTTTTTGACCCCACCCAACTACTTTTTCACTCTCATCACCCAACCACCATTATACAATATTTTTATTATTTACTTCTTAATAATATGAAATATCCATTAGTAATTGATAAAAAAATATTAATTAATTAAATTAAATACATAATCGGCGTTTTTTTATCATTTACTAAATTAAATGCACAAAGAGACTGTTTATTTTTTTTTGGAGGTAAAAATGATAGATGTTTCATATAAAATAAGCAAAATTATAGGAAATTAGTAAATAGCTAGAAAAAATATTGTCCGAAATATTGTAAAATGGGTCTTATTTGTAGAGCTCATAAAAATAGAGGCATTGGTAATTTTTTTATTTTTCTGGCTTTGTATTTTTTAAAGATATTACATTTTTAATATTTGTAATTGTGTTTTTTATCTCTCCCCTGCTAGATGCCGCAAGTGGCAACATGGTATTTGTTGTGACGCGCGCGTCAGTGTACTAGACATTCATTATTATTTTTTTACTTCCACATCTTAAAACACAGTGTTTTGGAAGAAGCTCTTCATTACCTTTTCAAAAACTCGTTGTTTTGGCTGGGGTAGTTCCAAATTTTTTTTTGCTTTGATAGATCAGGCTGTGGGGGGGTGGGGAGGGGTTGGGGGCCCACCCACGCCTGATCATGCATTCGCTCGTCCCAGCCCCTTTTTTTTTTCCAATCACCACACAATCTTTGTTTCAATTGTGGTCAAGCTCCAAAACTTTAAGATTGTGTTCGCAATCTTCCATTTTGCTCATAAATAAGGGTTCCCTTCACTAGTGGAAAAAGTTTAAATGACACAACAAAACTGATCCGATCGGATCGGATCCCAAACTAGATCAGTTTAGTCATTGTTTTTGCGCGTAAAAAAATAGGTGAATTAACTGATATGGTCTTCCCTCTCTCCTCCTCTCACCCACAAAACCCTAAACACCACCACCCCAACACAACATCATTTCCCCCCACTTCGATCTCTCATCCAACAACATAGCTCGCTCATCCCCTCTCTTCAATCTCTTAGAAAACGGCGGTCATCGTAGCTGAAATTCATCATGACTATCCTTGGAGATCACCGAGTAACAGCGGTGCGAAAAAGGCGAAGAGACGAAACAAAGAAGGAAGAGACGAAGAAGACGAAGAGACGAATTCTAAAATCTTTGGAGAAACGAAGACGAATTCATCATAAGAGATCCTTATCTGTCGCCCTTTTTGTGCAAATTTTAGTTTTATATTTTTTCGATTATTTCAGGGTTTAGCTTTGTAATTTTTTTCGATTTAATTTCGTAATTTAGGGTTTAGCTTTGGTTTTTGGCTCGATTTAAATTTTTTTTTTCGATTTTTCAGTTTTGTATTTGTAATTTGGTAGTCTGTTTTCTATTTTTTAATTTTGCCATAAGTTCTTTCATTATTCAGTTTCGTATTTGTAAAGAGAGACTGTGAATTGTAATCTTTTGACTTGGCTGAATACACTATTTGTAAACGAAACTGAAATGTACACTATTTGTAAACAAAACTGAAATCAATATGTGATTGTCGTTTGTTTTATATGTAAATTGTAATTTTGGCTGTGAATTCTAAAATCTTTGCCTCTCTTTCTTTCCCTTCTTTGGTGAGACTTTTTTTAAAAAAATTTACAAAAGGATAATTGATCCGGTTCAGATGCAAAATCGGACCAGTTAACATAAGTGACTGATTCGGTTTTGCATCTGAATCGGATCAGTTAAGTGTAAACTGATCCGGTTTTGGATCGGATCAGTTGACATTTCCTAGTTGATCCACCCCCACCCGCTCCGATGCAAAATCGCATCTGTAAATCCTATTTTGACTCGAGCTGTTAACCTTTTTTCCACTAGTACTTACATTTAATCTAAAGATAAACCGCATCAACAATCCTAAAATATCCCCAAACAAATTCTCACGTATATCGGTATATACCTAGCTACCCCCCTCCTAAAGTCAAATCAAGTTAAGAATTTTTCATCCCGAATCCCAATCATCCTTGAGGAAGTACTTGATCTAGTCCGTCCCTAGATTAGTTTGATTATTGTAAAGGTTGGTGAAAAAAGTATTTCGCTACTACCTTAGAGATGCCTTAAAAGATATCTAAAAAGTAGTTGTTCCTTTCTAATATCTTGATTAAGGAAGCTATGTGCTACGTGGCACTCTCCTCAAGCATCCAACGCAAATATCTTATGTCCAAGTGAACTCCTCAATTAAAAAATATAAGTATTGTGTAACTGTAAGGTATCGAACACGTGACCTTTGAAATAAAAAGTGAGAGCTTA
This sequence comes from Beta lomatogona, assembly GCA_947646795.1. NCBI lineage: Eukaryota > Viridiplantae > Streptophyta > Magnoliopsida > Caryophyllales > Amaranthaceae > Beta > Beta lomatogona. The sequence continues at coordinate 3,431,127 of CANSNZ010000268.1, forward strand.
ACCATCAATACACTATTACTTTATTGTCTAATGTTTCAAATAAAATATGATAAAGGCTTATAATGATTATATTTAACTAAAGTGATTTAATCAAGTATTTAGATCTCTAAAACTTTTATTATGATAGTACGATGACCAAGAGACTATTGATGAAATATTGTCCTACCCCAATTTCTTTTAGTGTTTTTTTACGGGGATATACCAGGGTAATAGGGCATTTTGTGGGAATATACCTCACTAATTTTTTTTTTGTGAGGACATACCAACTTAAATTTAAGTTTTGTTAAAAGGTACCAAAAACACTATTTCCGGCGAAAAAATAGAATTTCCGGCCTTTGACTTGGTAGGAACTCGCGAGTGAGCCATAAATGTGGTGGTTTACGCCCTCAACCACACGCATACTATTGAAATGTTTTTTTTAGCAATTTTTTTAAGAATTCCCTCCCTTAATAACCAACCCCCTCCCTTAACATTTCCCTCCCCTTAAACCTTGAAAAAGAACGCTCTTCAATTCAGCAAGAAAGGGCAGCTCAAAATCATCAATTTCAAGATATGATGTCTTATTTTAGCTTTAATCTCAATTCAATTTACTTATTGTGTTCTTCAATTGTATTATGTGGTTTGAATTTATTTTATAAGGTATAAATTAGGGTTAAGTTACCAAGTCAAAGGCCGAAAATTTGACTTTCTCGGCGGAAATAGTGTTTTTGGTACCTTTTAACAAAACTTAAATTTAGGTTGATATATTCCCACAAAAAAATTTAGTGAGGTATATCCCCACAAAATGCCCTATTACCCTGTATATCCCGGCAAAAAACTCTTTCTTTTAAGCTATTATTATTTTGAAAATGAAACATCTAAGGTTTTTTACTTATCACGTCATGACGAAAAGTAATAAATTAAATGAATTATGAAATTTATAAATAATAACATATTTGTTTATGTAATTGACTCGAGGCATCGCCCAGGCCAAAATACTAGTTAATAATTAATTACCTGCACTATATTGGAAACACCTACGAACCTTTTGTAAGAGTGCATGCATATGGTATAAACTATATAGATAAGTAAAATGCGGTTTTTATGAATATGTAGAAGTCTTAATTGATTTTGGAAAAGAAAGCAAAACATGTCATCAGGATAGGTGTTCACCACAAATTCAATTTATCATCTTCATCTCGTCACATAATGTCTTAGATTACAAACCAAGTTCCCGAATTTATTGAAACCTAGATTATATTCATATCCTCAATAATAAAATAAAGGGGAGGATAATATTTTGAAATAACAAAATTGGACACTAGAAGCAAGCTAGACAAATGAGAAATAGAAGAGACAACAATAAAAAAAAAAAAAAAACCCTAAACCATGACAACTAAAGTAAAGAAGCATCATCAAGCAGGATAATGAGAATTTTTTCCTTGAATAATGCAAAAAAGGGTTTTAATTCCAGAAATATGCCCAAGTGCAAATTAATTCCCTGCGTACCGTCCACGTAGGACGGCACGCGAGAAACTGTTTTTTTTTTTTTTTTTTGGCCAGGTAAACCGCTACTGCGAGTAGCGGTTTATTTTAAAATAAACCGCTACTTCAAGTAGCGGTTAATATACGTAAACCGCTATCCGAAGTAGCGGTTTATGTATATAAACCGCTACTTAGAGTAGCGGTTTATCTGGCCAAAATATTCCAAGCACAAATCAAACTCTGGCATATGTAAACCGCTATTACGAATAGCGGTTTATGTACAAAAAAACCTCGGTCATTGCTGCTTCCCCATAACTGGCCAAAATGCCAGAAACATTTAAAAAAAAGCTCTCCAACCTGCAATTCCAGCACCAAATTCCATCCAACAACACCAAGTTTATGCACACATCAATCACCAAACACCAAATTCCATCCAACAACACCAAGTTTATGCACACATCAATCACCAAACACCAAGTTCATCCACATTCAAATTTATCCAAGAATTTTGTATTTACGAAGTAAGATTAAGAAAATATGTCAATCACAAACAAAGTTTAATATTTAACATAGTGTTAACTAACTATACAAACAATAAATGAAAGTGCTAAGACCCCCTCTTCTTCTTTTGTGAAGGTCTAGATGAACTAGGTGTGGTCTCACTAGACTTTGCAATGGCATCAAGAGAAGATGGAGTGGTGGCAGAACGTCGTTGGTAGGTCCTCTAAAGTCCATTGTAGGTACATAACCCACATTACTTTGGAGATTTATCTCCTTGGGAACTTGTTCAATGTACACCTCCATTGCCATGGCAGACGTTTGTGTCACTGAAAGCCACATAGCACTTAGTGACTCGTCATCCTCTAGTGCAATTGGAACATATTTCCCCGGCATCGGATATCTCATATACAATTTCAGTTCCACATACATACGATCACATCCAACGACGTCATATACCCTATTCTGAATCTCTTGAAACTTCATACCAGAATTGATGAAACATAAATTTTTTCCTTCCACCTTTATACACAATATCAACGTCATTTTGAGATAGTTCACCATTCCAATAAAGGTATAAAGGATATTTAGGTTGTTCCATATTCTACATACAAAAAACATAATGTTTAGGTTATTCTTATTCTACACATTCAAACAATATGAACATCATTCTTCACCTATACTAGTAGCATTTGCAACCTAAACACAACAATTCATGCAAAATCAACCATCACAAAATGCTCAACACCATTTTTAACCAACCAATATCAGCAATATATCACCTTCCAATTCATGCAAAATCAACCATCACAAAATGCTAAATTATGCAAAATACTAGATTATACTAATCAAACTAAACAATTTCCATCTAACAACAGTTACAAAGCTAAAATACATAACAAATATGACATGCTAAGCAAATTAAATTAAAAAAAAAAAAAACTCACTTGTGCGACGTTGTGTGCGGTTGGTGGTGTTGTTGGTGGTGCTGTTGGTGGTGCGACTGTGCGACGTTGTCACTCGCCTGGCGTCAGTTGCGCGGCGACAAAGAAAGAATGCGGCTGAGCTCCGGTGGTGTTGTGTGGTGGGCGACGGTCAGTCGTCAAAGAGAGAGGGAGAAACAAATTTGAGAGTTCAAATCGTCGAATCTGAGAAATTGAGAAACCTAGGGGGGGATTTGGGGATTCCAGTAAACCGCTACTCAAAGTAGCGGTTTTCATTAATGAACCGCTACTTGAAGTAGCGGTTTACTTCAGTCAGCGCCAATTAATATTAACCGCTACTTCAAGTAGCGGTTTATTTTTACATAACCGCTACTTTAAGTAGCGGCTTATAAGGGTAAACCGCTATTCGAAGTAGCGGTTTTACTTAAATAGAAAAAAAAAAAATTCTCGCGTGCCGTCCTACGTGGACGGTACACAGGGAATTAATTTGTATTTGGGCATATATCTGGAATTAATACCCACTTTTGCATTATTCTAGGAAAAAATTCTAATGATAAAATTGGTGAACAAAGAAAATATGAATGCTCAAAATCCGCATGATAGAGATATTTAGGACAATATTTTCTCTATCACCAGGTAATAGGAGGTCGTCAAGCACCAACCCACTTCAAACTCAACTAACGTTCAATCTCCCAAGCGAAATGATCTAAACTATTCATATGACCTTGACCCTGATCATGACCCTTTTACACGGCAACACACCTAAGATTTTCGACTCCACCAACATCAAACCCATAATAATGAATTAATAATCTTAGATGTTCTCACCCCTATCTCAAAGTATTATAATTCTACATTCCTCTACCTCACCTCCCTAATCCCTCTACTTGAGAAACGAGCAAATAAATATCCTAATGGGCCACCCAAATCAAGAACATCGTGATCAAATATCAACTCGAGATTCATAAGAATGATGTAAATCTACCATGCGCTTTTAAAAACCTCCAATCCAACCCTTCTCGAGAGGCACAAAACCAACTGTAAAAAAAGGTTTGGGAATTTTTGTTTTTGACATTTCTTGAGACGTATTTCAAAAGTCAACAACCTATACTCCCTTACGAATACACTGTTGAAATTAATCTAGAAAAATCTAGGGAGATAGTATCCTAGAATAATCTAGTCTAAAAATCCTAAGTACTAAAACCTAGAAATATCTAGAGTATTAGAGACTAGGAAAACTCTATAGATGACATCTAAATTTCTTAGAAACATTTAGATTAGGTAGACTAGCTTGGTTGTGTCTAGAGAAATCACCTTCTCTAGTCAATGTCGGTTGAATTAACCGACTTCATCAGGTATAAATATGAAAGTTTGCAAGTGTGTGCAATGTAAGAAAGCAAGTTGCCCACTTTCAATGCTTTATGCCACATCACTCAATTAACATTCCTCACATAATATAAACCCAACACTCACAATACAAATCCACTAACTTCCGCCTATTATACTTCATCAGTGATATCCGAGCCATTTAAATCCAAACCTCCATTACATTATACAAATTATCATACTCCCATAAAACTTATAAACCAAACACCATATAAATTAAAATGGCTTCCCCAAACACTTCAACCTCAAACACATTTAACTATCCCCAAGTAAATTGGGTATCCATATTTAAGGGAGAAAAATATCAACAATGGTCTAACCAAATGAAATCCATATTTATATCACAAGATTTGTGGGAGTTAGTACAAAATGGTTATGAACAACCAAATGATTTAATCGAATAAGCTACTTCGGATGAAACAAGACGAAAGCAATATAAACAAAATCGGATAATGGATAATTATGCCCTATCTTTAATATATCGGGGAGTAGATGAAACAATTCTCACTAGTAGAAAAAAAACCCATCTAATGCGGTCAAAACCGGGCTTACATATGCGGTTTTGGTCCGCATCAGATGGGCCCGCAGCAGCTAACAAAAAAATCTGATGCGGTTAAAACTCGGATCGTTATAGTAAGAATCTGATGCGGTTCTTAACATGACCGCATCAGATTGTGTAGTTTTTGAAAAATAAAAAAAAAAGTTACAACAGCAGCAGGCCAGCAGCGAAACAAAACAGCAACAAACTTATAACACCCACAAGCAAGATGAACCAAATTGAAAACGAAAAACGAAAATTGGCAACGAAATTAAAATGAAAATTATATTGAAAACGAAATATTAAATAACTAAACTATACTAATCTATATATACATAATAACTTATCTATACTAATCTAAAGACGAAAAATTGAAAACGAAATATTATACGAATCTATACATAATATCGACATTAATTGGCAACGAAATTAAAATGAAAATTAAATAACTAAACTGAAATTAAAACTGAAAAATTGAAAAAATAAAAATCTGATAATCGAAAAATGTTGAGCAAAACTATAAACTATACTAAACTATAATTAAATAATTAAAAATGTTGAACAATATAAATTAAAACTGAAAAATCGAAAAAAAATAAATAAAGCAAACAAAATAACAAATCTAAACCCTAAATTACATGCGAAATTACATTCATCATCTTCGTCTCTTCGTCTTCGTTTTTGTCTCTTCGTCTTCCTCTTCGTTTTCGTCTATTCGTTTTCGTCTCGTCGTGCGATGCGGTGGCGATGGTGGTTCGTGAAGCGATGGTGGTGAAGCGACGAAGAAGGCGAAGGTAGTGAAGCGACGAAGATGTGGTTCGTGGTGGACGCAAATGGTGGTGGTTCGTTGTGGAAGGAGAAGGGAGTAGGGAGGAAAGAGAAAAAAGGGCGTCGTTCAGTAGAGAAAGAGGAGAGAGAATTTGAAATGTTTAAGGTTAGGGTTATAAGGGAGGGGTTGAGTTGGGTTGGGGTTAGGGAGAAATGGGCCACAAGAGAATTGGGCCTCGATCTGGGACGCGGGGGTCTTATTGGATTTAATAAGGGTAAAATCTGATGCGGTCTCTAAACCGCATCAGATTAATGAAAACCGCAACGGTTTTTTTAATCTGATGCGGTTTTTCGAGGACCGGATCAGATTTTTTTTGCCAAATTTCCCCTCCCATTTTTTGGTTGTCTTTCGGATGCGGTTTTACATATGTTACTAAGTGACATATAAGGTTTTTTCCACTAGTGTCTCCCTACTATTATGGCTGCTACAACGGCCAATGAGGCTTGGAGTATCCTGGAGACAAAATATAGGGGATCTGAGAAGGTAATACTCTTTAAACTCCAATCCTTATTGAGAGACTTTGATAATTTATTAATGACGAAAAATGAAACAATTCAAGAGTTTTTTAGTCGGGTAACAAATATCATAAATCAAATCCGAACTAATGGAGATAAAATTGAAGATGGCCAAGTAATCCGAAAAATATTAAGAAGTCTTTCCAAATATTATGATCATATAGTGGCTGCTATAGAGGAGTCTAATAAAGATTTATCTAAATTAAGTTTAACGAAATTAATGGGCTCCAATCTAGCACATGAAGATAGAATGCATATATACAGAGCAGCCACTAGAACAAGCATTTCAGGCTAAATTAAAATTTTCTAGTTATGGAGAAAATAAAAAAAAAATGGCTACGGTAAAAATTCCCAAAAAGGAGGAACATCATATAACCGTGGCTGGGGGAGAGGAAGTTATATAAAAATCAAAGAACTCAAGAAAATCAATCTGGCTCCTATTGTAATTTATGTAAAAAAAGGGTCATAATACACAAGATTGCTGGTATAAGTGTAAGAGATGCAAGAGACACACCCATTTTGAAAAAGATTGTTGGTTCCGGCAAAAGGAAGAGGCCAATTTTACGGAAAATAAGGAGCCCAAAGATTAATTATTTTATACACGTTTAAACTTTAAATGCTCACCAAGAGTCAAATGATATATGGTATATTGATAGTGGTTAATCTCACCACATGACTGGCAACAAAAATTCATTTGTCAATCTAGATGAAAACATAAAAATTCAAATTACTCTTGGTGACGGAAGCAATCAAGAGGTTGCAGTCGTTAGAGCAAAAAACGGCTCCTCTAAATTTATTTACGATGTTTTCTATGTCCCCGGACTTGCACAAAATTTATTAAGTGTAGGCCAACTAATTCAAAGAGGTATATGATGAAGTTTGATGCTAATAATTGCCTCATATTTGATAAGAGAAAAGGGCAATTAATTACTACCACTCAAATGGCTCCTAATAAAATATTCCCATTAAGAACGCAATTGGAGCATAATTTTTCCCTAAGTTCTATAATGGATGAATCCAGATTGTGGCATTTAAGATTCGAGCATCTAAATTTTAACAGTTTAAAACTGTTAAAACCAAAAGATTTGGTGATTGGGCTTCCACCTATAACTAATGAAAGAAAAATATGTGCGGGTTGTATATATGGCAAAATGTTAGATTGTCATTCCCCACTTCATCTTGGAGGGCTAGAACTCCATTAGAGCTCGTTCACCCAAATATATGGGGCCCTATCAGAAATCCGTCTCTTGGCGGAAAAAGATATTTTCTATTATTTGTCGATGATTTCACTCGCATGATGTGGGTCTATATTTTGGAGCAAAAATCAGAAGCGTTTTCCCACTTCATGCAATTTAAAGCCCTCATAGAAAAACAAAGTGGGCATTCAATAAAAATTCTTAGAACAGATCGTGGGGGAGAATTTACAAGTAAAGAATTTAACAGCTTATGTAAGGAGCATGGGATCAAAAGAGAATTAACAGTAAGACGCACACCTCAACAAAATGGTGTTGCAGAAAGGAAAAAATAGAACAATTGCTGAAATGGCCCGTAGTATGATGCAAGCAAAGAAACTGCCAAAATATTTTTGGGCCGAAGCTGTCCATACACCAATGTATATTCTTAATAGGTCTCCCACGAAAGCAGTGAAGGGTATGACACCCTATGAAGCTTGGCATGAGAGAAAGCCAAGAGTGGAGCACCTCAAAGTATTCGGGTGCATAGCATATGCCCACATCCCGAAAGAAAATAGGGAAAAACTTGATGGAAAAGGAGAAAAATGTATCTTTATTGGATACAATGACGAATCTAAGGGGTATCGTCTCTATCAGCCTGAATCCAAGAAATTAATCATCTCAAGAGATGTCATCTTCGACGAAGGAGCACAATGGACGTGGACGGAGAAGGAATCTCAACCACATGAAGGAGATTTTCTTCAACCAAGTCCAAGTGAAGATGAAGGTCCGACTCATCCAACAATGCAACCATCATCCAGTCCATCATCACCGAGATCCCCAACAACATCCTCGAGATCGGTGAGTCCAACATCAGGATCAAGCTCTCAAAGCTCAGCTCCAGTAGTGCGACGTTCACAAAGAGATCGGCGACCACCAAGCTACTTGGAGGATTTTCAGTGCAATGAAGCTATCATGGCTCTCTTCACTAGCGAACTACAAATCTTTCAGGAAGCAGCATGAGAAGATAAATGGGTCGAGGCCGTGAATGAAGAAATCAAGATGATCGAGAAAAACAACACATGGGAGCTTGTTGAGAAACTTGAAAACAAAGAAGTCATCGGTCTCAAATAGGTCTACAAGGTCAAGTATAACGAAGATGGCTCCATCCAAAAATTCAAGGCCCGTCTCGTCTCAAAAGGTTACTCCCAACAACCAGGGATTGACTTTAACGAGACATATCAGGCTAGTCCTTGCTCTTGCTGCTCAACTTAAATTACCAGTCTTTCAATTAGATGTCAAATCAGCATTTCTAAATGGGGAGCTCGAAGAAGAAGTATATGTTGAGCAACCGCAAGGATATTCTTCGTAAAGCCCTTTATGGGCTTAAGCAAGCTCCCAAGGCCTGGAATAGCAAAATAGATGGCTACCTACTTCAAAATGGGTTTACAAAAAGCCCAAGTGAGCCATCACTCTACATCAAGACTCAAGGGGAAGAATTTCTCATCCTATGCCTCTATGTAGATGATCTAATCTATACGGGCACAGATTCGAGGATGATCGAAAACTTCAAGAAGACAATGATGAAGGAGTATGAAATGACCGACCTTGGAGCAATGAAATACCTCCAATGCATACAAGTCAAGCGAAGCCCGGGAAGAATATTTCTATCACAAGAGAACTATACAGAAGACCTACTCAAGAAGTTCAACTTGAGTGAATGCAAGCCATTAGCTACACTAATGGCCCTCAGCGAGAAACTATCAAAGAATGACGGCAAGGATAAGGTCGATGCATCAATATATCAAAGTTTGGTCGGCTCTCTGATCTATCTTACACATACAAGGCCCGACATAATACATGCTGTCAGCATCGTATCCAGATTCATGAGTGAGCCAAGTAAAGCTCACCTGGCAGACAGAGGAGAATCACAAGCTTACAGGATACACAGACAATGATTGGGCCGGAAGTATTGACGACCGAAAAAGTACGAGTGGCTACGTCTTCCGACTGGGAACCAAGGCCATATCTTGGTCATCAAAGAAACAAGCAACAGTAGCTCTGTCATCAGCGGAAGCAGAGTATGTAGCAACAACAAGTGCAGCATGTGAAGAGGTATGGCTTAAAAGAATTCTCGAAGATCTACAACAAACATCAGAAGAACCAACAACTATCTATTGTGACAACATGTCTGCAATAGCCATGACGAAAAATCTAGTCTTTCACAGCCGCACGAAGCACATTGAAATACGACACCATTTCATTCGTGAGCTAGTCGACAAACAAGAGATCGAGCTACAATTCTGCAAGACGGGGGAGCAACTTGCGGACATATTTACTAAAGTAATTCCAACAGAGAAGTTCATCAAGTTCCGAAGACAACTTGGAGTACAAGATTTTTTTGATTAAGGGGGAGTGTTGAAATTAATCTAGAAAAATCTAGGGAGATAGTATCCTATAATAATCTAGTCTAAAAATCCTAAGTACTAAAACCTAGAAATATCTAGAGTATTAGACTAGGAAAACTCTATAGATGACATATAAATTTCCTAGATACATCTAGATTAGGTAGACTAGCTTGGTTGTGTCTAGAGAAATCACCTTCTCTAATCAATGTCGGTTGAATTAACCGACTTCATCAGGTATAAATATGTAAGTTTGCAAGTGTGTGCAATGTAAGAAAGCAAGTTGCACACTTTCAATGCTTTATGCCACATCACTCAATTAACATTCCTCACATAATATAAACCCAACACTCACAATACAAATCCACTAACTTCCGCCTATTATACTTCATCAGCCATCTAGATTGAGCATTGTTTATCCAGCCTACATGAGGCACTTCACATCCTCAACCTTTCACTAGAAAAACTTACACATCAAAGGGCAATGATGGTTCTAAAAATAGAAAGAACTTTGTCGAATCATCTGTTAGATTTAATGACCCTGTAGCCTCTATAATGTGTCATAAGTGTTTGCAAGGTTGTGGATGGAGAAATGTAAAATAAAAAAAACAGTATTAGTAAGCTCGAAGGAGGATGGCGTTCTTAAAGCCTAAAATTGGAAGCTGGCAATGATTCCGACTGAAGAGCGGGCTCTTATTTAGTCCTTGTTCTCATCAAATTGCTACCTTAATTAATTAATAGCATAAACTGGAACAAAAATAACCTATATTACTAATCTTACATGTACGGTAACCAAGTTAATTAATTCCAACTGATGCGAAATAAAAAAATCTTTCAGCATTATCTTCAAGAAATGTTCTCATAACCCTATATCTTTTCACCTTTGTCCTCTTTAATGTCATGTTATTTACCGCCCATATTTACCATATATCGTTTGTATTTATAGTCTTTTTTTCTTTCTCCCTCTTGTACTTCTCCTCCCTCCATAACCACCACCTGGCCACCACTACCACCCCCTCCCGCTAGCCCCCCACCCTACCCCTATAGCCCCCATCAGCCGCCCCCCCATTCCGGCAGCCTACCCCCACCAGCAACCCCCACCCATCCCTCCACCCCCACAAGTCATAGCTCCCCCCCAACCTGTGCAACAACCCCGTAAGCCCCCCCACCCCTTCTTCTTCCTCCTCTTTATCCCTTCCTCCTCCCAGATTCCGGTTTTTCACTGTTCATGGAACCGAAATAAAATTTCGCTTCCACCATGGAGGAACCAAAATTTTTTTTTCCATTCCTCCACGGTGGAATCAAAAACAATGGTCGTTTCCATGAAACAAAAAATTGGTCCAGTTCATACAAAAAAAATATGAAATTTTAATATTTTTAGGTGAAAAAAGTTTAAACAAAATAAGTATAAACCCCAATCTCGGCATAACCAATAAAGTAAGAATGGGTGGGGAGGCCCTAAATTTAGTTGTTGCCTCCCATCCCCCAACGTCTCTAAGAGCAACCCCAATGGTTGTAATTTTGGACCTGCTTGCAATATGTAAAAGTAGTGAGCAATTTGCTCAACCATTGGAGCAAGATAATTGATACCTGCTTGACAGCAACACCTGCTCCACCAAGCTACTTGCTTGACTTCAAAAAGGCAATATGGCTTGAAATTGGAAAAAAGGGAATGTGATGCTCACACTCCATATGATTGGTGAGTGCATCTCCACCAACAATAAAGGCACAATTTTTTTTTGTTTCCTACCTAATTATAATTGAATAAAAAATTAAAGTTGAAAATATTGATTAAAATATTGATTCAAAAATATGGGACTTTATAGCTAACAATATCGCTTAAAAAACAATGTATTGTAGAACTCACCATTGGAGTTGGTCTAAGCTATTTGCATTACTTTAGGTCACGTACTAAAAAGCAATCATGGGTACGCGTACTCCATTCCTAAAATTTCAAAATCTTGTCGTTTTCCGTCCCCGTACCCGAATCCGAACCCGTACCCGTATCCGTCTCTGTGCAACCTAGGGTCTAAGCTTCTGCGTCCTTACCCCTGCCTCTACCTCAATGTATCGTACAAGTGCTTAATTTCAAAATCAAAATTATCTTATAATTCGTGCATCCTCCACTTTGTTGCAACACTTTTTCAGGATTCTACGACACATATGGCTCAATGCTTATAATTTTCTCCTACACTTCCACCTACAGGACCACAATTAAAATTACACCTACTAATATGCTATCATCCCTGGCACTGCCAAGCTATGCCCCAATGAGACTCCATGTTTCGAGCAAAGTCATCAAAAATAACCGTTAATCGATCACAAGAAGTTCACCCTAAAATATAGCTTTCCAATGTTCTTTTTTCCCAGAATCATTACGTAATCAGAAGACTATTCTATACCTCCAACTATAAAATTGGAGAGCTCTACCTTCACCAATATGTCAATCGTTCCCGACAATCAACGCCATGCTCAATTAGCACAACCATAAAATGATCACGAAACAGAAAACAATTTCAGAAGTTTGACAGTCAATTAGCAACAACAATGATTAAATTACTGTCAATGTTAGACTGTATGGTTTACACAAATGTACACTTGCAGAAATATACCAATTCTAGAGTTCTATGTACAGGATGCACTATAAATAGGTCAGAACAAACCAGTCAGCAGCTTATTTACAAGAAGTGCCACTGCCAAAATACCTTGTCCACTATCCCTCCACCACTTCTGACAGCAAGATGGAGTGTCTCAGAAGCAGGCGGGACACCCCAAAGCAGTGGCACTGCAACAGTCATACTCAGCTTCTCCTGCAACCCTCCCTTCATCCCTTTCTCAGCGGCTACAACCTGAACCACCCCATTGTTCAGCATAAAAATGAATTATCAAAATTCACACCATACAAATGGTTTTATGTTATCTTTCTTTTGAGCTTTATATGAAAAATCCAAGGGGTTAAACTGCAAACTTCAATTTTTTTTTACCATATGATTTCATTATAATAGAAAATAATAGTCCATAATGGCATTAACAAGATTCTGAAACCACATACCATAAGTATTACACAAGGCAAGGGTAAAAGATATATAAGTAGATACTGTACAGATGTTAGCATGTATATTATGTTAAACCACAAGAATTCCTTGTAAACATGCCCGATCCACCTTTTTCTGGTTCTTTTGATGCGGAAGTAGAGCTTGACATCTTAAACAGTCAAGTAATCAACACTATTTACAGACGCTGCTCATCTGAATATATGTGCAGATTTAATGTGCATCAAGAGCTCACAAAGCAACTAGAGAGCCATCACATATTGCTACATAAAAAAAAATTCAAAGCAGCTAAATGAAATACTAAGAGAGAAGATTCTATTGACACAAACCTCTCCTCCTTGTTCCAGGACAGTGTCCTCAACGACATCACTAAGCATCTCGATTGAACGACAGAACCCAATGATGCAAAGCCTCCTACCCATATCAAGCCCCTGACATAACCAATTTCAAAAGCATAATTATGTGACAATAAAATCATATTTAAAAAGCTTAGGGTTTGAAATCCAATTTCGATCAGCTACCCATGTTCCTCACATTTGTTGCTGCTATATCAAAAAGTGCACCTAGACAGAGGCTTTGGTTTGGATCCATGTAATCGCTCTCCTGAAAGCGCTGATACCTTGGAGGAATTTTCACCTTACCCTGATTTTTCTGCATTGTTAAAAAGTAAGCCATACAGCTTAGCAAGAAGTGCTATAATACTTATTGAACTAAAAGATGAAATTAATAGAATGGCAATTAGCAATAGCAAGTGACGAAAGCAGCAATTAGCCAATTTCAATGAAGATAAGAAAGCAAACAGTTCTATCACAATCACATGATATATTCGCTCAAGATCCTATAACAACACCATCTATTAAGGATCCCACTATAGGTAGTGTCGATAGAGCACAAGACATAAGAGTCTCACACAACAGCAAGCTGAACGACTACATCCAGGAAAGAATGATAACATAATACTCCCTCTATCCCACGAAGAAGTTCCTACACCATAAAAATAATGATCCTCACCCTTCGCAATTTAAAAAGGTTTCTCATTGACATACGAATTTATGTTATAAAAGGTTAAACCTTTTGCTAAGATAAACAATCCTTCAATAAACACACAAACACCAAACTAAAAAATAGTACAAAAATGTTGTACTAGCAGAAAACTGAAACTTTATTTCGAAAAAGATAACCTGAGAATTGACGACTAATTTATATGATATTATTAAGAACAAGACCTCCACTTTCAAAGAAAAAGTTTTAACTGCGGCTTGAAAAAAATATGAACCTTGCTGCACGTAGTTACATATTCCAAGATCGTCTACTAACTACAGAACCTACACATACACGAACAGACTTTATCATGATTCAGCAGGGCATGTCTAAGTAGGTCCTTTACTGCTTTGGCTCCGCCGTACACAGCACAACACTCTGCCCAGTCCCAGTATACTGTGCCATCTGACACAGCTAAGTGCCACCTTTATTCATAGCTCCTTCATGATAGTTAGGAAAGGCCACCCAGATACTGGATTTGACTTTTGGTGTTCACACCTCTAAACATTGTCTTTAAGTAGGATTCACCTATGCACTATGTTCTTAATAGAGCTGTGTTCGATAAATATAAACGTTTATCCGTAGCTCCTTTTTGAAAGTTAAGTATGCCACTCAGATACTGTATTTGACTTTTCTTATTCACTCCTCTACACGTTATCCTTGAGTAGGAGTCACCTATGCCCTAAACATTTTTTTAATAGAGTTGTGTTCGATAAATATATCAAGTCCTAATTCAACTTTCATACAGAGTCTAGCTTTTCTTACATTATCCGTTAAATATGTGTTAAATCAATTTTAACTAGTGAAGAAATGAGAAAGAGAGCCCAATCAAAATGAAAAAAATGGATTGTACCACACGACATACTTATGAAATATGTGGTTCAGGTTTTCTTATTGCCTAGTTGTATCTCCTCTTTCATACTGCACCAGCGCAAAAAAATAAAAACATAAAAGATATATATTCAAGAGATAAAAGATACTACGCTCCTGAATTGATTACGATGGTCAAAGTTAACTCTTCACGCATCTTTAAAACATTCAGAAGTTGAGATGAATTAATAAAAACAGAAGTGGAGTATGCTTTGAGGAAAACAAAAACAAAAACAAACAAAAAAAAAAAAAAAAAACTATGACAATGATATTGAAATGTCCCGAGAAGAATGAAATGAGTCATAATCAAACAGCGGGAGTATATTATTGCCTTAATACACACTTAAGTCCAACATTGCTCATAGATGTCTAGAACTTTGCATTCTCACACCTTACTACCTTACTTCTTTTCTTGTGCCACAGCAACGCAATGATAACATTCTTTAAAAATGAGTAAAAAAAAAAAAAAAAAAAGAGTAAAACCAAGAGAGTTAGAATGCTCTAATGGTAAGAATCAATTAAAATTATTCAAAAAACAAGTCATTCCAAAAGGCACTATAGCTTTTATTGTAATGCACATTACGTAATACAAAACGGTATAATAAGGAGACTAACTTAAAGTAACTTATGATAGCTTTTAAAAAATCAATGATACCGCTCAGCTCCTAGAAAGCAAATTATAGAGAGTGAGAGGATTGGAAGGATGATATGAATAGCTTAGCAAGCATCAAATTCAATATCACACACACACAAGGTTAATTCTATTCAAGAAAGCTAAAGTAATGAGTAAGTCGAACATAATCACTTTGATGAAAACAAAGCAAAAAAAAAAAAAAATTACACCAAGGTGATGTACTACTACTATTATTGATAATGAGTATAAAATCACAGGGGTCAAAAAAGGAACAAAGATTCTAAACGATCTGCAAATGGTTTCTGGTTCTTACTATCCTTCAGTGCACAAAACGATTCTGATATTGATGGGAATATAAACTTTCTATAAATGCACATGGTAAAAGAAAATAAAAGGTGGGAGTACTTCTCAAATTGTTCTCCATCCTCCACCTCTGATTTGCATTTCTTTGGAAAAATGGCGTATTAGAAATTTTCTGTATAGTATTTCAGTCTCAGTTTCAGTTAATTATTTTTCTCTGCAAAACTAGACAGCTTCCGTGAGAGGAAATAAATGATAATACGAATAGCTCACCAAGCATATAATTCACTATCACACACCACACACATGGTTTTTCCTATTCAAGAAATAAGGTTGAGTACTGAGTCAGTCGAACATACTGTTTAAAAATTCATTAAAAAAGGGTAGCATTAATGATCCATCATAAAAGGTAAAGCCCAAACATAAGAAAAATTAATTCCTAACCAACAAGTCGAATTATTTCGAACTGTATTGAGCTCCTTTAAAAAGTCATCCTCAGACCAGCCTAGTCTTTCAGCTAAACAACATTATACGATAGAAAATTATACAAGACTTCCCCAAATGAAGACATACCTCTGATGGAGAAATGCGCCGGGGAACCAGAGAACCTCCAAGTTGAACGAGCCCATCTGTAGTGAACATTGTGATTCTGTCCTCACGAACCCACTGGATACCTATACAATAATTCACAAGAAATCAGTGTTGAAGTTTGGGAGATTTCTGGAGTGCTTTCATATTTTTAATATTTTCCTTCCAAAAGATATTAGACTAATATGATCATACTCAGCATCTAGGGAACATATTCCCATTGAGTTGATAGTTAAACAAAACGTACAATACGTCAGACAATGCAAAGCAATAGAAAATTCTGAAAGGCAATCATAAAGAGTCCCCAATTTAGGCAAAAAGCTTTTCAAAATTCAATAAGCTAAGAATGCACATTAATTCTCCCTTTTACGACAAGGAAAGAACTCCCATATCTCTTGTTCATAGCCCTCCCACTTAAGGAGCATGGGACTAATCAACGGTGCAGTCATATTTTAGATGAGTTTAACTTCCATAATAAAAAATAAATGTATAACAGTAATCAATAAAGTTTCCTAACTAAATTTTCTGATTAAAATTTCAGGAGAATCTTGCACCACAAATAAGAAATTCAAATTTCCCTCCTAAGAGTTGCTTCCCAGGGACTTCCAAGACTGGATTAGAAAAGTTCAAGCACTTCCTTTGGGTTTCTACTTTGAACATTAGAAGTTTACATCATAAATCCTCAGTCGTTGCATCTTTCACCCAAAATAGGGTGGTTATACGTATATTCTATGATTTGAAAGAGCTCCATATTCTCAAATTTGCTAGGAAACCCTCTCAGCAGTACATTGAAAGATTACATAAAGATGGCTGCTTTTGCCATTAGATTAATCCACCATCTATCAAAGATGGAGAACCTTATCATACATCTACGCTCCAAAGTAATATGAATCACAATGTATACATATGAACTTCAAAACCGTTAAAAACTCAAGTCATGACATTCTCTTCAGAAAAATCATTTAACAGCATTATTTTCGATTTCATGAAGATTATGAAAAACATAAAGAAAGTTGTAGTAATACATGATTCCCAGGAGAAAGCCTATTAGCTAAATTACCTACTAATAACACCTAGACGCTTAATAGGCTGAAAAATCAATTTTACATTAGTTTTCCTCATTGAGAGTGTCCTTAGTAAGGGAATTTCATTGCATAGCAACAAAACGTCTATCTATAATATGTTTTACTGCAATCATGGAAAGAACTAGAAAATAAATTTTTCTTCATTAGTTAAAACAAGGTGTCTAAAATTCTAAAAAAGAGACCTGTTCGTTTCTAACTTCATCTCATCCAATTATCATTTATGTTCATATATCCAACAAATGGAGCCCAACTTGAACTAGTTTAATAGTCGGCCAAGTCAACTAAACCTTCCTGAACCACTGCTCATTCACATACAACTCAAGCTTATCCAAGTTTAATCATTTGAACTTAATTAATTATAAGCTCATCCAATTTCATCTAAAAGAACCATCCAAAGCTTGCCACCGTTCGTTTATTGCCTAAATTAAGTCCTCTAAAATGATCTTGTTGTGAATCCTACATTCCACGAACCTCTCAGCTTATTGTTTCTATTATTGTTTCTTTCTCATATCTACATCTACCGTAACAAACATTTCAATTTTAATAACAATAAACATACATAAATAAACTACACTGTTACAGTAACTACTAAAACAGCTTATTTTTTGAAAGCTCAAGATCAAAAAAAAGCCTCGAACGATTAAATTGATCAAACAGCAAATCCTAGCATTGATGGATTCAACATAGATCACATTTCATACAATTCAAATTCCGTAAATTCGCAGCATCAGAACCATAATTTCAATCAAAAAATCGACAAACGATTAACTACTAAAACAGCTTATTTTTTGAAAGCTCAAGATAAAAAAAAAAAAAAAAAAAAAAAAAAAGCCTCGAACTATTAAATTGATCAAACAGCAAACCCTAGCATTGATGGATTCAACATAGATCACATTTCATACAGTTCAAATTCCTTAAATTCGCAGCATCAGAACCAGAAATTCAATCAAAAAAATCGAAAAAACGAGGCAAATAAAGTTAAAATTACCAGAATCGGCGTCAACCGATTGAGAATCCCAAGGATAGGATCCATAATCAAACTCAAAGTGATCATCGGAAGAAGCTTTAGCAGAGAGGGGAAAAAAGCGAGACGAAGAAGAAGGTGAGAGGAAGAAGGAGAAGGATTGATGATGAAAGTTAGTGATAGGAGAGAATGTGGAGGAGAGAGAGTGAGAGTAATCACGGAAAGTTGGAGAAATTGTTGAGAATGAAGATGTGAAAGATAGAGCAGAAATTTCCGCCATTGCAGTGGAGATAGAAGGAATCTATGTACAAATGAATTTTGTTGACAAATAGGGGAGAAGGAATCTAAGGTTATGTAGTTATGTAGTTATGGTGATGGAAGGATGATAGGAGAGAGAAATGAAGGGAGGATTGACGCACGCCACACAGGCGCAAGGCGGGGAAAGGCCACACGTGGGCCAGATTCTAGAGAGAGAGGGACGTTGAAGATTCATAGTAGACTGCTTTGTGGTTTCTCTTATCCAAACAAATTCAATTCAATTGTTTAAAAATAAAGCTAACTAGTTTTGAAGTCCGTGCGTTGCACGGGTTGTTATTTATTTTCTTTTTTTGCAAATTTTGTGTTAATATTATTGTTGATTTTGTACTAATGTGAAATGAGATTTTTCAACACCATTTTATTTACATACTTCCTCCATTCTTTTTCTATTACAACAATTACCATTTTGGATAATTTCATCTTTTGGAACCATTCTACTTTTGGTAAAAAAAAGCAACTACAGTTGACAATATTGTATTTACTTTATGTTACATCATTGATTACCCAAATTACCTCATAAAGTTGCATTTACTTTATTAAGGATTTTTTTATCCTCCACTCTAGTAAACTTAAGGGGTACCTTTATGCTAAACTATACATTTTTTATTTCCTTAAAAACTATGCCCAAACCCATTGTTGTAGTAGAAAAAGAACGGAGAAAGTATTTGTCATTATACTGTAATTTCTAGATTTATTGTTGCGATATATAAATTTTATAATTTTTAATATTCAATTTAATATTGTACTTGAGTCTATTATTAAATGGTATCCCAATAATAGGTGTGACTAACAATAGCTAACGCAATTTTAACATGAATAATACCCGAATGATACTTTAAGAAGGCAGAGGGTAATAATTTCATAGATGCAGGATAGAAATAATAGAGAAAAACATGAGTGCCAGCCACAACTTCAACTTTTAATGTAGCACATAAACACTAACACATATAGAATGGAAGATGGGAAAGCCAAAAAGAAGATTATAATGATATTATCATGAATAAAATTAATTAAATATAAAACTGACCTCTACTAATAATCGAAAATACTTTTTAAGAGAAAAAAATACATCTTCATCAATCATGACCATATAAAGACTTATCAAAATTGCCCCTTTTTAATTATGATCCGTGACCTCAAATAGTCTAGAGACGCGAACCTTGATTTCCAAATAGTTTTAGTATAATTAAGTTCATGAAGAAAAGAATAAGATATGACATATAGATATATGGAAAAAAACATAAATAATTATGTATATAATAAATATTCTAGGAATAAAATAATTAGTCAACTGCATAATACCTCTGCAATCTTCATGACAAACTTTTATTTGATTCTTCATGTAATGCCATCATGGAATGGTATAGGTTCAAAACTATATATATGAATTTTTTATCTTTATATAACTCAATTTTTAAAAATATGATTTTGAAAGACATAATTACTATTGTCACATATAATACACTAATTTAAAAGTTATTTTTATATGAATTTAAAATAAAGAATAAATAATATGTCATTGTTCATCTAAATAAATATATTTTTATAAGTTGTAAAACTATATTATATATGGATCATATTTCGAAGCATATTTCGAGCACTCTTCGATGGTAAAAAAAAAATATACTATTGCGAATTACTCCCTCTGTTTTTTTTTTTATCATTCTCACTTTCCTATGCGCATCTCCCAATGCTCCTTTTTGAGCTTAAATATCTTTCATTATATATTAGTAAAAATGATAACGATTGAATATTAATAAAATACTAATTGAGACGAATCAAACAAGACCCCACATAACTATATTTTTTCTTATAAATTGAAAAAAATTGAGAAGATTCTCTCTAAGTATGAATAGTGTCAAGATTCTAAGTGAGAAAGATATAAAAAAACAGAGGGAGTATGTAGCAAAAGTTATATTCAATTTACATAGTATAATAATTTAGTTGTTTA
Source organism: Beta lomatogona (assembly GCA_947646795.1). NCBI lineage: Eukaryota > Viridiplantae > Streptophyta > Magnoliopsida > Caryophyllales > Amaranthaceae > Beta > Beta lomatogona. The sequence continues at coordinate 3,451,682 of CANSNZ010000268.1, forward strand.
TTTAAAATCAGACTGTAATCTTCAATTCTCCAAAATACCTTATATGTATTTATATCTTTGTTGAAAACTATTTTCTTAAAAAAATTAAAAAGAATGGCATGACATGCTTAGGTGGAGCTCTTTATAATATTCTAAGGTTGTTTTATTTAAATCAAACTCTATTTTTTACATAATCTAAAACTCTAATATATATATATATATATATATATATATATATATATATATATATATATATATATATATATATATATATATATATATATATATATATATATATATATAACTTTATCGATATAGATTTTAGTTTTTGTTGTAACAACAAAGTTTCCTTAATAAATTTTGTTGCAATACTATATTGTTTTGGTTAAATTGAGTAAGGTTGAGGTTTTGAAAGATAATTTAATCCTGTAAATTGGACCTATAATCAAATGTTATAATCACATATAATACACTAACCTTATTATATTTAGGGATATTATCTCAGATAACCCTGACTTATAGGCCTTTTTCCAATATAACCCTGACTTTGGCAGCCCTGTCTCCGATAACCCTGAACTTGGTTTTTGTTTTTAAACTGGACGGAATTAGAGACAGCGTTAAGTAGACCCTAACTTGGTTTGACTTTTGCTAAATTCATATCTTTCTCTCTCATGTTCTTCATCTCTTCTCTCTCTTGTTCTTCATCTCTTCTCAAGCATTCATCAATTTTTCCCAAACTCATAACAAAATCCAGATTTTTCCCAAACACATTTACCCAAAATCATAACAAAATCCAGATTTCCTCCAATGGGTGTTCTTATGTAGCATGAAAATTCATAGGCTAGTAACTAAAAATCCAATGTCAAAACCCTACCTCTAGCTACTCAATTGCTCTACTACAGTTTCACAAGACAAAGAAAATTATTGTCTACCTAATAACTAAATAGAAAACCAAAATCACTCCAAATTAGGGTTCCTCACTACCCAGCTAAATAGAATAAGAAAATTGAAACACAAATGAATTATACACTACTTCATATATGAGCATAATGTAACAATGAAGCTAAGTAATTTGATAATATAAAGAAAAAATTGAAAATTTCTGGGTAAAAATCGAAGATCAATTCTTCCGCAGAGGAGAGAGAAAGGGGATTAAAATAGAAGAATCGCGCCGCACCAGCAACCTTCTGTCGGCAGAAACGCTGGTAGACGTTGCCGCTGCTGCCCGGAGCTCGCCTCCCCTTCCCTTGCTTCTGTTTCCACGTTGCTGCACCGAAACCCAATTCTGTTGCACGCCCCCTACTTCTGCCGCCAGTGCGCCGCCTTCTTCTGCGCGTTGCCGGACCTCAGGCGTTATGCTACCGTCCTCGTCGGAGCCTTGCTCCCCTTCCCTGTCGTTGTTTTGCTTCGCTGCTCTTAGAAGCAGTTGTTATTTTTCTTTCCTTTGCTTTTAGATTTTTTTTAAAGTGATATAAATTTAAGCCTCAAGCCCAATTATGCCTTTAATGATTAGATTAAGTTAGGCGGAATGGAAATGGTAAGATTAATGCCATTTCTAACTTCTAAGAGATTATTGATGTGGTTTTTTTTGTGATTTTTGTGATTTTCTTTTTGTTCTAGTTTTAGAGTGGTGGCTGGATGATCGTGGTTTTAAAGATTAAAGAGATTTACCTAAGTTGAAGAGAGAGAGTGGTGGAAACCATTGATGAATGCTTGAGAAGAGATGAAGAAGTAAAGAAAAAGAGAGAGAAGAGATGAAGAACAAGAGAGAGAAAGAGATGAATTTAGCAAAAGTCAACCCAAGTTAACACCGTGACTAATTCCATCCAGTTTAATGACAAAAACCAAGTTCAGGGTTATCGGAGACAAGGCTGCCAAAGTCAGGGTTATATTGGAAAAAGGCTTATAAGTCAGGGTTATATGAGATAATATCCCTTATATTTATCTAAATAAAAGACTAAATAATGTCTTACATTTCATCTAATTCATATATTTTCATGAGTTGTAAAACTATATTGTAAATGAATCTTATTTTGAAATATATTTCAAACACTCTCAAATGGTAAAAAAATTATAATGTTTTGAATTAGGTAGCAAAAGTTAAATTAAATCTACATAATATAATAATTTAGTTTGTTTATTCAAAACAAAACTCTAATTTCCCCTATCCAAAACTCTTTTATGTAATTAAATATATGTAGAATTATATTTTCTTCAAATATTTAAAATAAAAACTAATGACATGAAAATCCTAAGTAGCACTCTCTATTTCATAAATTGTAGAACTATATTGTAAATAGATCTTATTTCGAAGCATATTTGAAACACTATCCAATGATACACAAATTATAATATTCTGAATTAGGTAGCAAAAGATATACATAATATAATAATTTAGGTTGTTCATTCAAAACGAAACTCTAATTTCCGCGTATCCAAGACTCCACATATGTATTTAAATCTATGTAGATCTATATTTTTTAAAAAATAAAAATAAGAATTGGGACGTGGCAATCCTACGTGGCGCTCTATATTTCATAAGTTGTAGAACTATATTGTAAATGGATCTTATTTCGAAGCATATTTGGAGTACTATCAAATGGTACAAAAATTATAATATTCTAAATTACGTAGCAAAAGTTATACACAATTTACATAAAATAATAATTTAGGTTGTTCATTCAAAATCAAAACTCTAATTTTCGCTTATCCAAAACTCCTTATATGTATTTAAGTCTATGTAGAACTCTATTTTTTTTTAATAAAATAATAAATGATGATGTGGCAATCCTACGTGGCGCGCTCTATGGCCTCGAAATCTTGAGGAGCTCCCTAAACTCCCGAAAAGTTCCTCCTTTATATATATATATATATATATATATATATATATATATATATATATATATATTGATTGATATATATATATATTGATTGATATTAAGTACTAATTATCTCTCTTACAAATCACTTGACTCTACCCGAGATCTAGGATAGAATCCCATCTACATTACTGGATTTACTGCGCTTAGGGTCCGTTTTGTTCAACTTATTTTAACTTATACAAGATTTTATAAGATAAGTTAAGATTAGATAAGATCAGATAAGATAAGATAAAATAAAATAAGATAAGATAAGATCAGATAAGATAAAATAAGATAAATAAGATGTTAGACACATAGAATAAACTATCTTATAAGATAAGATAAGATAAGATAAGATAAGATAAGATAAGATAAGATAAGATAAGATAAGATAAGATTGTATAAGATCTTATAAGATAAGATAAGATAAGATAATATAAGATAAAACAAAATAAGTTGAACAGAACAGACCCTTAGATGCTTACACTTCAAAGTATATTTCAGTATTTTAGATATATATTAAATGTAGGTTTCTTATATTAACATAATTCTTTCAAAAAACAAATATAAGAAATAATTGTGCATTTGATCACCAAATAACCGAATCAAAATCAAATTCCAAATGGACCCGATCACCAAATAACTAAATCAAACCGATCGAAGTGATATGATTATCAAGTCTAATTAGAATGATTGACTCCCTCTTCCCCCTAACTTCAAGGTGCCTAGGGCTTAACTCGACTTTGGAAAAATAATATTTCATTCGTTCTGTTTTAAATCAAATATAGGGGATTGGCATGGGGATTTAGGAGAGGAGAGAGAAAGAAAAAAAAAAAGGATACTCCATATAGTGAAGCGAGAGATAAAGAGAAGTAAATACCAAATAAAGTAATATTTTATTTATTTTGAAACTGTTAAAATGGTAAGTGTTTTATTTATCTCTATTATATAATGGAGGGGGAGCTAGGGTGTCGCCTTATAAATTTACTTAACTGTCCATTAGTAAATCAAAACTACTATCAAAAAAGGCAAAACAAAGTCAAACTTAAATATAGCATTAAAAAATTAACTTAAAGGTTGAATGCAATCAAGTTATAATTGAACCACCAAGAAAAGAAACATTGACTATAAGATTTAATACATTTATGCTGAAAAAAGTAAAAATGAATACTATATCAATCAAATATCTTATCAATCAATTTACAAACACAATCAAGTATTACATCAAAACGGAAAATTCAATCAACTAACAACATGAAATGATTTACTTAACACAAAATACTATGTTAATGCAACATAAGAAATTCTAAATAAATTGACTTAACATTCTTTTATTGTTCATCAAGTTTAATTTTAAAAACCTAAAAGAAAGAATAAGTAAAAAAAAAATTAATAAAAGAAGGGTTAAATGATAGAGGCTTAAACTACGAAATTTAGGCAAAAAGAATAGGGAAATTCTCAGTGGTAGCCTTCAACTTTGGCTTTTTATCATTGATAGCCAAAAAAAAGTTTGATTATCAGAAATAGCCTTGAGGTTTTGGCTATACTTGAAAATGTTGCATTAATAACAATTTTTCGTTAAAAACAATTGTTGAAAATGTTGTTTTTGAACTAAGTATAGTTCCATATGCTAGAATGATATGAGTTTCCTTTATAAAATCTATTTTTGTAATAGCCCGGCCTTTCGAGCTACTAACTAAGATTAGGGAACCTTTAAGTAATCAAGCTTAAATTGATAGGATGACATAACTTATCTTCTCATCCTAAACGAGGGCACCATGAACTTACACGACCATAACCTATAATATATATTTGAATAAAAATACACAAGTCCAATATAATAACCTTTGATTTATACCTAACGTAATCACATCTCGAATTCTTCTTACAGTCATGAACCAAATAAGACCTTGCAATGATCCTTAAGGAATGCCCTTGCCATTGACTCAATCATGGACCATCTAATACCTGCAAAAATCACTAAGAAGGAAATCTGCCCCCACCAGGACAGGTTCCGAGAACAAAATCAGCGAAAGCTGAGCACACACTGTCCAACCTAAAATTCTTTTTAGGGGATTTTGCAAAATTTCACAACATGTCACACATTTCATAGAAACATTAAGAATAGAACATATAAAAGAAATAACTCACAACAGTCATACAACAAAGCTTAAAACTATTAGAATTAAACGACTTTTGCATACTTTAAGTAGAGTACTTTGATTTCATATTCGAGGTGACAAATAAACCCACGAAGGTCCTATATTCATGATTCAACCATTTGACACTAACCTACATATATGTTCACATGACTCTTAATCAATATAAGTAGTTTTTAAGCAATTTATTCAACGAGCTAAAAAAAAATTCTTGCCCAAAGTGACCATAATAACGGGTAATGTTGTGTATGTACTTGTATAACAAAATATTATTGTACACCAAGTACCATGACTCACATGTCCAATAACATTCTTGATGCTCTTTCTTTAAGCATTTACAGAATTTCAATCAATATATATTTTGCATTGGGGAAAGTGAACACGATTAGAGAGGGGCCACCACGACCGATTGTCTCTAAACTGTGGGGGTCATCACCCTCCTATTTACCATATGCTTGCAAGACTTTCAGGACATGCCCCTTGCAGCTACAAGACACCACGCTCGCCTGCAATCTTTCATTTAGTAAATGGCAGCTACGAGCACCACGCTCGCCTGCAATTGTTGTTCCACACCGTTCCACGGCTACTTTCCCCCATTGCTTTTAGTCCATTACACATTGCACATAGCAAGTTTATACAAATTCTCAACTATATTTATTCCATCACTATTTCGGGTTCCTTTGGTAGAGATAAGTCATTTAAGAACACTGTGTTGAAGAAATATATATAGATCATACAAATAAACTCCAACAAGGTTTACTTGATACACATAATTTGATAAAACTAACTTAACTCTTAACAGAGATTGTGGCTTGCGTAGAATAGTTGTTGTTTGAGTCGTACATTTCTACTAAACACTTAGGACTAATAATCAATTGTAATAACTTGTAAGAATAAATTAAGCTTTCAACTTGAAAGAAAAAACAAAACTGTTAAACAAATTTTGGGAAGTAGTTCTTCTCTTTTGATTTTTTTCTAACTTCCATTAACTTGTCCAAATTGGATATAACATACTGCACAATAATTTAAATATTGACTATTAAGAGCTTTACTAACGTCCTAAACTTTATGTACAATCCTCATATGCTTTACAGTTAGAAATCCTGATTAATACTTATAAAAGATTGCTCCAAAAATAAGCGGTTGGAGCTTTTAGGAGTCATACATATATGGTAAACATTTTCTCTTTTAGCTTCGATAAATCTGAAATTTATTTCTTTCAAAATCAGTATTAAACCTTCCTTTAAAAATCTGGAAATAAACATTAATTCTAAATACTAATTAAAATATTGTTCAGAAATTCCAAGAAATTCTCCTTACTTCCAATTTCTTTTAGTCTTATACTTTATATTAGTAAATGAACCCGTCAACCTTTATAGCTTACCTCTTTCCAATACTAGTCTTATATGCACGCGATGCGTGCAAATCATTATCTAACTTACATTTATTGCATAATTACATCCAGTATTCTATTTAATTTATAAGAAGAATTGTTTACAAAGTTTCATCAAAGAAAAGATATATTTATAGAGGAACAATGTAATAACAAAAAAAACTAATTGGACATATGAAACAGTTTTCTTCACTTGTTTTAGTTGCCTTCATTGTGCTTTCCTGACCACATACAATTTATTAAGTTATACTAGTCTTATATGCACGCGATGCGTGCAAAATCATTATCTAACTTACATTTATTGCATAATTACATCCAGTATTCTATTTAATTTATAAGAAGAATTGTTTACAAAGTTTAATCAAAGAAAAGATATATTTATAGAGGAACAATGTAATAACAAAAAAAACTAATTGGACATATGAAACAGTTTTCTTCACTTGTTTTAGTTGCCTTCATTGTGCTTTCCTGACCACATACAATTTATTAAGTTATACTAGTCTTATATGCACGCGATGCGTGCAAAATCATTATCTAACTTACATTTATTGCATAATTACATCCAGTATTCTATTTAATTTATAAGAAGAATTGTTTACAAAGTTTCATCAAAGAAAAGATATATTTATAGAGGAACAATGTAATAACAAAATAAACTAATTGGACATATGAAACAGTTTTCTTCACTTGTTTTAGTTGCCTTCATTGTGCTTTCCTGACCACATACAATTTATTAAGTTATATAGTCACCACTTTTTCTCATTTTGTATTCTCAATATGCATGTAAATTCATATAAAGAGTAAGATAATTACATAATTATGTCTATTAACTAATTGTAAGGTAAAAGTAAATAAATTAATCAAGTAAAATCAGCAACAAAGAACATGATAGCTTGGTAATCTTTCTAAACGATTAAAGTGCAATAATTGTTTTATTTAATACATTATTATCGTATCACAACTATTTAATACATTATTATTTTATACTTGTGTATTAGTTCAAGGTAGAATTATCACATTAGCAAGCACCAAAGGACCAAAATAACTAAAAGCAACACAAAATAAATAGAGGGTTACTACTCTCTAATTCTAATACCTTTGTAATTTGTGATGGTACTGATTAACATTGTTCTGAATAGAAGCCAAAATAAGGAAAAAACCTAAGCGACAGGCTGAAAATTACCTTCATCATTATTGTCATCAGCATCCCAATACGGAGGTAAAGTCGAGGGGATGCCGTTCTCAAAATCTCAACCTAGTCCGAAGAACGCCTTCAACCATTTCATCACATGATTGGCTGCGTTGTACAGCCGACAATTCCTCCAATGACTTGTTGATTGCTTCCTGATTCACCTTCTAAGTTCCTTTTCTTGATGTTCTTAGTCGATCAATGATACTTCCTCTGTAATTAACATAAATCACACAAAAATCCCTATTAATTCATACGCTATGTTTGTTGCATGTATGGTAAAGTTTCGGTTTTTTATTTTCATATTCAATGACAAAGCTCAATAAAATTGTATTTTGATTTATAATGTAACTGTTTTTTTTTATCTCTCATTAGAGAAAGATAGAATTGTGGGTAAGAGAAGAAATACCTTGTAACTATTTGAGTGCTCCAATAATTGCTTTGCCTATCTTGGATTACAATGTTTTGTGAGAAGTACGCTGAATGAAATTTATATAATCGAAAAATGAATGGTGTATGTATAAGAATTATCGGTAAATCAAAGTTTTTATGCTTTGGAACTACCTACTCTTGGGAGTTGATGAATTAAAGAAACTGTCGTGTGTTTAGTAATTGTTTTAATTTTCTTTTTATTTTTTCATTTTAGTTTGTATATGAACTCGAAGTTAACTGCCATGCGGTTAGTTTGGCTCTCTCTTTTATTCCTAAACTAATAGATTGGTAGTTTTAGTAGTTTTCTTTTTTAGTTAAGGGTATATTGGTCAAAGAAGTACAATAAAGATAGTTGTAATTTGTTTAAGTTAGTGAGGGTAAAATAGGGGTTTTTATATTTTAGTGTCTTACCCCTCTTCACACATATAATAGAGATTCATAAGAATTGAAGATATTCCCCAACTCAAATAGTATCACACCCACCAAATATAATTTCTCGTAAATAGAGTTCCAATTTACTACTTGATATAACTTCGAACCATTGCTTAGATCTGGGTCTTTTATATCACTAACATGACATTCACATCTCAAATCTTATTCCCCAATATTCGAGGTTCATTGATCCCTGATGTGTCACCAATGAATTTCTCATACCAGCTTTACTAACCCATTAACGGAATTTTACTCTCAACTCACTTCCGAATCACAACTCTATTCACCAACCCAATATTCTCACATCACAATTTGTATTCCTAAACCAGAATTTCTTAGTCTTCCACACTAACAACTAATTCACTGCATAAGCATCCCATCATAGGTTCCAATTCCATAATAACCTAATCCTCAAAACTTAAATAGTAGAACCTTAAGATGTGCTTCGAAGACAACAATATAAGTAACAAGTAAGAGAAAGAAACACTTTTAAAATAGATCATCGAAATTAGAGAAACATTACTCCTAAGTATAATCAAATTCCATAGACGTATGACTACTAATAAACAATAGTTTAACCTGGGTATAACTTAAAATAAGATATTATAACCTTGTTCATAAATTGAATCAAATTTACAATTGTGCAAGCGACCTCCAATCCTAATACTATTTCACTTAAATAATTCTGTCTCAGCTTTCAAATACTATGTATACTCGAGTTACATAATTCATAAATTCAAGACTAGCTTTTAAACTTACTTCAACATGAGACCAATATTCAAGATAACGAAACTCTAAAACAACACATCTTAGATTACGAGTTAAGCAATTTAGTTATTCGAATCATAAACTTTAAGCAAGTTCTAAACTATAAATCTTATTAACATGTTACCTCAAATGGTTGTTAACATATCAAATCCAAACTTAAGTGCTTAATCAAATCATTCTTAAATTACACAAGAAAGCAAATCAAATCAATAATATCCACAAGCCAACTTTTCATATAAATCAAGAACCAAAATCTAATTAGAAAGTGCAAGGACAAGGTGTACCTTAATTCAATTATCAATACCAAACTCCAATAATAATAGTAATTGGCTTCCAATGAAATCTTGAACCCAAGAATTTCAACTATTGCTTGACCTCCATAACTATCACCAATTACCTCAAATGATCCTTCTCACTTTCAATAATACTTCAGAAATAATAATAGGAAGAAATTAGTAAATCATTCAATAAACTAAATAAGAAATCTTAATTTATTTCCCTATTTTAAAAAAATACTTTATTAATTTATACAAAACTTATTTGTATCAACTTAACTAAAAGTTATAACAAAATTGATTATCCCATAAACTATTTGAAGTATTCTTTTTGAAAATAAGAGTAAAAACTTAGAAGACCAATTTTACCTTTGCATGCAATAGATCATAAGAAATTTGAGTCATCTCTTGCACATAACAGAGAGAGAAATAATTTAGAGAAGCAATGGAAGAGCTTGTTGTTTCTACACGAACATCAGCGCAAAAGAAATGGCAGCAGTAGCAGAAAAATTCAAATGGCCATAACTCCTACCACACAACTCCAAATTGAGTAATTTTTGAGTCTAAATTCAATAACTTTTCGAGATCTACAAATTTGAAGAAGGACATTTGCTAAATTCAGACTGCAATTTGAAGATAATTGAGCCAACAGAAGGTCGTGAACAGAGGAGAGAGAAAGAGTCAATGGATTTTGGAGGTTTTCTTCCAATTTTCAATTTGCTCAAGCTTTCAAGAATGTTTGTGGAGGTTCTTATTTTATTTTTGGCTACATGTATAGCACTTGATCAACATTTTAGCGTCAATTCAAGAAAGAGAATGGAATTTGGGTTTATTTGGATTTTCAAACTTTCTTAAACAATTACAAGTAGAATTGTGAGGTTTTCATATCATTCCATGAAGTATAAATGAATTTGCAAGGAAAATTGATTGAAGAATGAAGTTTGGCTAGATTAACTTGAGGAAGCAAAGGTTGCTCTTATGGAGTATCCAAAAAATGAAGATGAAGTTTTGAGAGAGGAGAGAGAATGAGAGATATATGGAGAATAAGGAGTTGGGTTTCCTTTCTTATATGAAAAGTGATTCACACCCAAATATATTATGAAAAGTGATACAATAAAAACTGCTAATATCATGGGTTATAATGGGCACACTAGAGTTGATGCACAAGGTTTTAGTGGGGGCATTTGGGTTTACTGGAAACCAGAACTTGTTTCCATTGATCCTATTGAACAAAGCAACCAGTATATTACCATGGAGATTACTAAAGTTGGCGAGATACCCTGGTATTTTTCAGTGATTTATGCTAGTCCCGATCCTTCCAAACGTCAAGACTTATGGCGTGAGTTACAGGATTTTGCAAGTAGAAACAACAAGCCTTGGTTATTAGCGGGTGATTTTAATGAAACAAGATTTGGCTGGGAACGTAGTTCCAGTTGTTCTGAAACGTCTCGACGCAGCCGTAATTTTAATCATTGGATTGAAGAAAATCAACTTGTGGAAATTGAATTCTTTGGACCTTCACATACTTGGACTAGGGGCAACACAACTGAAACTTGGCGTAGTGCACGCCTAGACCGAGCCCTCTGTTCGCCGGAATATAGTCTCAATTTTGATACTGCTCGGGTTCGCCACCTTCCTGCCATCCAATCTGATCATTGCCCACTTTTTATTTCCCTCCAATGGCTTTGCTTCTCTCACCTCTTTAAACAGACCGTTTTGTTTCCAAGCAGTCTGGCAAACTCATGAAAAATTCAACCAATTCATGAAAGAGAGTTGGAAGCAAGATGCTCCTCTCATTCCATTCCTCTCTTCCTTTTCAAATGCACTGCAGCTATGGAATAAAAAGCATTTCCATAATATTTTCCGTGAAAAAAGGACGTTATTGGCGTGTATAAATGGCATTCAAAAGTCTTTAGCCAAAAACAGGAATTCGAGTCTAATGAACTTAGAATCCAAACTCCACCGTGAGTTGGATATTGTCCTTGGACAAGAGGAGTTATTGTGGTACCAGAAAAGCACGAGTTAATTGGATCAAAGATGGTGACCGGAACACGATGTTTTTTCATCTCAGTACTATTGTTAGAAGATGGAAAAATAACATTGTAGCCATTAAAGATTCGAATGAGCAGTGGATTCACGATAAGGAAGCAGTAAAGCAAATTGTTGTAAACTACTTTACCACTTTATTTTCGGATGAAGGAGGAAGTGAGGAATATGATATTCCTACAGGAGTGTGCTCGGAATTTTCTAATGATGATTGGAACAATTTGAGCAGACCTTACACTAGATATGATATTGATTACGTTGTCAAAAATATGGGTGCTCTCAAGGCACCGGGGTCAGACGGCTTTCAAGCTCTCTTTTATTAGAAAAATTGGGAGATGGTGTCACCCAATGTTTACAAACTTGTTATGTCTGTTCTTGAAGGTAAAGGCTTACCTGTGCACTTAAATGATACTTTTTTTTGGTGTTGATTTCGAAAATTGACAAACCTGAACATCCTTCACAATTCCGTCCCATTGGTCTCTGTAATGTAGTTTACAAAATCATTACAAAGGCCATTGTCAACAGAATTAAACCTGTTCTCCCTAAAATAACATCCAATACTCAGACAAGTTTTGTTCCCGGAAGACAGATTACAGACAACATTGTCATTGTACAGGAAGTTATTCATACTATGAAAAGAAATCAGGGTGCTACTGGTTACATGACTATCAAAATTGATTTCGAGAAAGCTTACGATAGACTCAAATGGGATTTTATTAGAGATACTTTGAGTGAAATGAATTTCCCTCTCAGAATGGTGGAAGTCATCATGGAATGTGTAAGCTCCCCTGCTATGCGTGTTCTATGGAATGGTGAGGCTACTGAGTCTTTTTCTCCGTCACGTGGAATTAGACAAGGTAATCCCCTCTCACCTTATCTCTTTGTTCTTTGTATGGAACGTCTGAATCAAATTATTGAAGAAGCCATCATTGGTGGTGACTGGAAACCTATTTATGCAAGTAGAGGTGGTCCGAAATTATCGAACCTTTTTTTCGCCGACGACATTATCTTATTTGCCGAGGCCTTTTCTCCCCAAGCTTCGGTCATCAACAATTGTCTAAAAAAGTTTTGTTCAGCTTCTGGCCAGAAAGTTAGTCTTACTAAGTCCATAATTTATTTCTCTAACAATGTCTCCATTGGCACGCAATCTGATATATGTGAGATGTTGGGCATGGAAATGACAGAGGATTTGGGGCTCTATTTGGGGATGCCAACGTTGTCAAGTAGAGTGACTAGGGACACTTTTGCTCATCTTTGTGAGAAAATGGATAGGCGCCTATCTGGGTGGAAGTCTAAGTATCTTTCACTTGCTGGTCGTATTACTCTTGCAAAGACTACGGTCAAGGCCTTGGCAAACTACTCAATGCAGATGACAAAGCTTCCATACTCTATCTACGATGATCTAGATAAACGTACAAGACGTTTTATTTGGGGTAGCTCAGATGAGAAAAAACGAATTCACCTTCTTTTTTGGGACACCTTGCAGCTTCCTAGAAATAAAGGTGGTCTTGGATTAAGATCTTCTCGTCAAGCCAATTCGACTTTTCTCACCAAGCTAGGATGGAGGGTGTTAACGGAGCCGAATGCTCTCTGGTCAAAAGTTCTCAGACATAAGTATTGCAAGAGAAGATGCGATATTGATATGTTTGCACCTACCACAAATATGTCGAATGTTTGGCGTGGAATTATTGAAAATGCTCATTGGGTAAACAAAGGCTCTGCCATAGCTATTGGTAATGGTCGTAGCACTTTATTTTGGGACCATTGTTGGGTTGCTGATGAATCACTTTGCAAGCTTATTTTAGCTCCTATTTCAGCTGCTATTGAAGGGGATACAGTAGAAGAAATGTGGGAACAAGGGGTTGGATGTAGGTGGGAGTTATTTGCTCACATCTTACCCTCCCTAATCATAAAAAACATTGCTGCTCTTAAGCTTATAGAGGACCCAAATGTTGGGGATCTGCGCTACTGGAAGGGCTCGAATAAAGGGGGTTTTTCTATCAAATATGCTCTTTCCATTATAAGAGATGACAATGAGGTGCCTTCTCATTCCAAATGGGACCTTGTCTGGAGTACGCCTGTTCAGCAGAGAGTTCGAGTGTTCCTTTGGCTCGCTCTCCACGAACGTATTCTTTGCAATACCAATCGAGTACTTCGTCATTTATCAGATGACCCAAGATGTAAGTGTTGCTCCTTCGATAGAGATGAAACGCTTATCCATTTATTTCGGGACTGTCGAGCAGCCCGTAGGATAGGGCAAGTGTAGGTGGTGCCGCCAATTACCCCTCCTTTTTCCAAGGTAATATTTAGAATTGGGTGGTGAGGAATCTACAAGCAGATTGTGTGATTTTCTCGGAACAATGGCCTACTTGCTTTGCTTTAGTTCTATGGTGGAATTGGAGGTGGCGAAATTGCCTCATGTTTGATAACCACAGCGATATCCCTATTGATACAGGGACCTTTTTACGTTCTCAAATAGAGGAAACTTGGCTGAGTCTTATAGGAGATACTACTGCTTTAAGTACTGTGCAACAAACGTCGAGGTAAGAAGTGTTTGTTAGGTGGTTAGCACCTCCAGAAGATTGGCTTTGTTTAAATACTGATGGCGCCTCCAAAGGGGATTTGGGCCAGGCTGGTGGAGGAGGGGTTATTTTGTAGGATTATATAAGTACTCTAAGCGGAATTTCATGAATCAAATTCATAAGCACTTAAAACAGGATCTCATGCATATACATTCAAGGATCACATAATAGTTAGGAATTTACCTTTGAAGCGTGAATTCCACAAAGCTTGAATAACTCGGATTAAGAATCTCAATTGCGATTCCTCTACTTGGTCCACCAACCTGGATCAACACTCCACCAATGCTAGTTGGAAGGAAGAAATTCTTCTTCTGCTTTAATGGAGTTTTTGTGACTTTTGGAAAGAATATGAGAGAGAAGAATAATGAAAGATATCTAGTATATTTCCTTATTGCTTAACCAAATATATATATATATATAATTAGGTTAGGAGGAGAATTAATTCTCCTCTCTCTTCCTCTTGGCCAGCCACCCTAGGGCCCCTTACGGGCTCTAGGTTTCTTTTGTTGATCCAAGTATTTTGTGTGACCTAATAGGATCCATTATATTGGGCTTTGGGTTTATTATTTCCTAACCCAAAGTTCTATAGCATTCTCTAGCAAGACGTATAGACGACCCAATAGAACGAATTTATTATCTCTATAATACGATCCATAATATAATTAGTAATTGCATTTAAGTCGAGGACATAAATCCTTCATATTCGTGATTGTAGGGGCTCATTAATTCATTCGGGATTTCTCAGCCAATTTTGGGACTTGCTCAGCCTATAAAGCCGAGGTCTTTGCTGCTGCTCTTGGGTTGGAAATAGCCAAGAACATGGGAATCACCAAGCTAGTTTACAGATGGACAACCAAGCGTGTATCGAAGCCTTTCAAAATGCAGATCATCATGGTGAGAGTGTTATCACCTCATCAATTCTTGCCGCTCTTTGATCAACTCTGCTGAGTGGGATTTTCATCTAGTTCATTGTTATCGTGAAGGAAATAAAGTAGCTGATAGATTAGCTAATATAGGGGTGGCCCAAACTGAGAATGTGACGTATTATAATGCACCTCCGCAGTCCATACTGTCACTTCTTCGTGAGGACATCATGGGAGTTACTACTCCTCGTTTTATTTCTTAGTTATTTTGGGATTATTCCTCCCATCTTTTGCATCAAAAAAAATAAAATAGAAATTGACTAGTTTTGACTTGTTTCAATAAAACTCAAAATAACTACACACTATAATTTGAGGAATGAATTTAATAAAAGTTGTAATTAAAAAAAAAAACTATATAACTCATAACTTATTTGAAAATAAAGTATTCTAAATTTTTTTTCATAATAGCAGTGTTATCGCATAATTAGTAGATAAAATATATTTAGCTTTTAATTAAAACTGCTTAAGAATGCGGGCTATTACAATTTTGCCTTCGTGTCTTATTAAAAACTTATTTCACTCTATCTTACAAAAGATGTGAACAAAAGAAAGTTTATCAAGGACAATTTATGTTATTTTAGACACTAGAGACCTTAATTACGATGAAAACAATCTTATTAACAATTATTTATGGCAGAAAATGGTTGTTAATACCACATTTTCAAGTAAAGCCAAAACCCGAAGGCTATTTCTGATAATCAAACTTTTTTTTGGCTACCAAGGATAAAAAGCCAAAGTTGAAGGCTACCACTGATAATTTCCTAAAAGAATATCTATTGTTTAAATTTTTATCTCTATTTATGTCCGAAAAGGTTAGAATTTATGTTTGAGAAAATAAAAAAGAAATCAGGCACGCATTGCGTGTATTATTTGCTAGTTTTTTTAGAACCGAGTAGGGGTGTCAGAAACATACCTGACCGCTGGGTCAACCTGATCCTGACTTGACTTGAACTTGGTTCGACCTGTGAGGGTCAGTCCCCAGACTTGACCGAAACCTGACCTGGGATTACCCAGACCTGACCGGCACCTGGCAAGATTATATTATGACCAGACCAGACAGACCTGCATTCAAACCCGGACCCGACCGTACTCAACCAGATATTACTAAAATTCAATTATTTTTTTATATCTACAAAATCATATAAATATGTTAATTTATAAAATTGCTTACATTTAATAATTAATTAAAAAAATAAATTAAATTTCATTTAATTTAAGGTTAAACTTTGAATATCATGTACATGTTTATATTTTTATTTTCATTTATTTTTGAATTATTTGTGTACATTGCTCTCTTGTTTTGATTTGACATCTATTGATGTATATATCATATAGGCTACCGCTAACAAGTCAAAACATGTATGTATATACATAGTATTTTAACAATTTTCTAAAGTATCTAAATATTTGATGTAATTTTGGTACATGTTATAGTATTTTAAGTGTTGATGAGATTATTTGGTTGCTTTTAGCCGTTAATTTCTTAGTGCTTACTATTAAATGTCTTCTTAGTAATTATCCTGTTGCTTTGAGTAATACAAGACAACATAAGGAATAAATGAGAATTACAAAATCTACAACAACAAATATGAGAATTAACATAACAAACTTGAACCTGAAATCTACATAAAAAAATGAGATCAAGATATTACAAAGAGCCCAACCTTCAATATAATTTTTTATCCACCGAAAAAAAAAAGAAAAAATGAATCACTCAAAAATAAAATCAGAGAACACAAAACCTTCAACATAATTTTCCAATTATTGTTCCCCATTTCTCCACGACATTCACCAAATACTCATAACAATACAATTGTCCAGTACTAATAATTTGTGAAGACAATCAATTTTTCATTGATCAATTTGATTTTAGTGAAGAACAAAAAAATGGCATGGGAAATCATGTCAAGAAGCTGCAAAATCAAAGCCATTATTTGTCACAATTTAAGGAACTGTGACAATCGAAATCTTCTTCTCTTCAGTCTATGTTTTCTCTGCTATCTACTCGTCTAAGCCTCCTGATGCTTGACCGGGGCTGCGACCTTCACCGGAGCTTCGAAAATTCGCATTTGAACGACGGCGAAGGCGAGAGGGTGTTGGTTCGAAAAAACAGCGGCTTTAGGTTGAGATGAACAATGTGTGGCGAGAGAGGAGTGGTGGTGGTGCAGTCTTCGACGAGCAACGCAGTTGGGTGATTGAGAGTGTGACGAGGAGTGGGTGGTTGAGGGGATGGTAGGCTGAGGAGAGATAATGACATAAGGAAGAAGAGGTGGGCGGATGAGAGAGGGATGAGGATTAGGGTTTTAGAGAGGAGAGATGAGGGAAATGGGAGATGGGTTTGAGTCTTTGAGAGATTGAATGGTTAGATTTTGATCCTTCTCAAATCAAGGGTTCTAATTCATAATCCATGATATTATTCTTTGGCCAATAGGAAAAGAGAATGACCTATCACATGGATTCATGACCTATCACATAATTGACAATCTTATAAATATAATCTCATAAATCATAATCTTACTAATTCTTGTCTTGGTTTAGTCACTTCTAACTTTAATAATTAGTCAATTATTTTATTAATTTGAAATTTTGGTTATTTTTATTGAAATTATTATAATTAGTGTTTAAGTATAACTATCATTTATTAATAAGCATAATATAACCATCATCATCATCATCATCATCATCATCATCATTATATTTATTATTATTATTATTTAATTAGAGTTATGAATTGAGTTTTTAAATTTTAATTAGACCCCTTATAGCATTACTTATACAACTATCAGTCTATTACTCAATTAAGTAATATTAGTATAATTATATTTTCTTAAGTAAACTTATAGGTAGTGTTACATTGACTTAGCTTATTGACTTACAATGATACATTTATTGATCTTGTCCAATAACAACTTGTTTCAATCCAAATACATATTTTTAGTTTCAGAATGCATTTCACATGAATACTATTAGCTAAAATTTGTGTATTATTCTTGAATTAACTTATAATCTATATTGATACATTTATTAATCTTATATAGTAACAACTACATTCAATTATCTTGGAACAAGTTAGTGATATACTGAGCTGGTATAAGTCTAAGTGAGTTGTTGTTTTGTTATTATTATTTTGAATCATAATACTTACCATAATCGAGTCATTTATATAAATTTAGTAATTGATCGTATATTCGTAGTTAATATATAATACTCATTATTATTATCATTAGTTATACTATTAGAGCATATTAAGAGTCGATACTCATTAATAATCATTCACGTATTAGCTAAAATGGTTCCAATATTATTATATCGTACTAACATATATAAGCCTACTAATAAAATAGTTTCTTTATAGTCACATATATATACAAAGTTAAGAGAAGACCATAAATACTATTCTAGTATTAAACTATAGTATAACATAAAAACAATTAACTTAAATAATCTTATAACTTATAGAGATAAGGGAGTGTTATGGTTGTTAATCTTATACTAGTATTAAACTATATGGTTGTTAACAAGTTACTATTTAGTAACTAGTAAGTACTTGTTAACTCTTTTACTTATGGTTGTTACTTGTTAACACTTAACTTATTTTAATAAGTTATGGTTAGCTTTTATAGGGGATAATGATTTGGGGGTATAATTTATTATTATTATTATTGTGCAACATATGAACCCTCGTTATAATCACTTAGGCCTCATATGAACCGTCGTTGTAAACATATGAATGTATGATTGTCATTTATTATAATATTATAACATATTAAGAGTCGTTATACTAATTTATAATCAATAGAGTATTAGATTGGTTTTACAATTATTTGGTTATTAACCTTATATTAAAATGATTCAACATATTAGTATTTATATTGTTATTGTTAGTATTCCTGTTCTTATTTGTATTACTATTGCTATTGTTAGCCTTGTTACTATTACTATTATTATTTGAATTTTTACCTATTATCATTGTCGCTTTATGTTTATTAGTATTATTATTCTCATTACCATCATAACTATTTACAAACTTATATATCAATCATAATGCTTATAATAATAAATCATTTATATAAAGTTTGGAATTGATCGTCTACTCGTTATTATTGTCGTTGGTTATCATATATAATATTAAAACATATGAAGAGTCGTTCTACTCCTTTACTCATTAGAGTGGTTTTACGCAGTTGATTATTCGAAATAAAAGTTGAGTAAGAGAATACACTAAACATCACGGTAATCAATATAGTGTTTTTATTGGTTTTTCGTTGTCATCCATATATTTATCGCACACACACATATGTATATATATGTCGATCTTAATACTTTTATTAATATGATTCGTTTACAAAATCCATAACAAAATCAAGATGGCTTGATCAGGAGTTACCCGAAGTTGAGTTGACGTTCAATAGCGAATGGACCCGATGTTTCACAATGATCGAACTAAGGTCATTACTAATTCAACCCGAGTACATTTGACTTAACTCAACCGTACATGAAACCTAAATACGACCTGCGCAAACCCGGCAAAAAAAAATGTCAACGGGCGATCATATCCGGGAATGAATCGACTTGTAAATGGAACACTCAGACCTGTCCGGCACCCGAGAATCCAACGATTCAAATGTGTTCGACCCAGTTGAACAAAACCTGACCAATCATGGCGCGGCAAGACCGACAATCGTAGCCCTAACTCGTCCGGCTCGACTGCTCACCGTGGGTATACCCAGAACCTGTTTTGACACCCCTAGAACCGAGGAAGTAAATTTTTTTGTCAAAGCCTGCAAATATTCCCGCGGTTTTTTCTTCCCCCTTAAATTAACAGAAACTCAAGGAAGACACGAGTTTTAGACTTTAGTTTATTTCATGTTCCCAGATTAGATTGATAATTTTTTATGTTTCTAGGATTGCTACAAACATCTCCTATACAGGAAAGGTTTCTCAACACGACATTGCATTAATGCCATTAAAATGCACTTCATCTCTAACCATACTAGTTCAACTCAACTTTCTCTTACCTCTACCTCTTATTATTATGCTTCTCTCCTTCAAACTAGCTTGAAAATTAAAGACATTTCTCTTGGGAAATCAATTCATGCCCAGATCATCAAACAAGGTCTTTATGTTAGTGTTCATCTCCTCAATAATCTTCTCAATTTGTACTTTAAATGTGGGTTAACTTCTGTTGCACACCAACTGTTCGATGAAATGCCTATTAAGAATAATTATTCTTGGAACACAGTTATATCAGGCTATGCTAAAGGGGGGATGATGGATGAAGCTTATTGTGTTTTTCAACGAATTCCTGACCCTGATTCTGTTTCCTGGACTGCAATGATTGTGGGTTATCATCAGATGGGGTACTATGGAAATGCACTTAAAATGTTTATGGAGATGATTAGGGAGGGGGTTTCACCTACCCAGTTTACGGTTACAAGTATTCTTGCTTCGTGTGCGAATATGAGTAATCTGGGTGTTGGTCGAAAGGTTCACTCATTTGTTGTTAAGCATGGGTTAGGTAGTTATGTCCCAGTAGCAAATTCGATTTTGAATATGTATGTAAAGGTGGGTGATTTTGTAAAGGCGAGGATTGTCTTTGATAGGATGAGGATCAGGAATGTGTCAAGCTGGAATTCTATGATTTCTTTGCATATGCAGTCTGGTCATGTCGATCTTGCTCGTGCGCAGTTTGAGCAAATGCCTGAGCGTGATATTGTGTCGTGGAACTCTATTGTTACGGGGTATAACCAGAGGGGGTTTCATCTTGAAGCTGTTAAAGTATTCTCAGAAATGTTGAAGGATTCTTCTCTGAAACCGGATAAATTTACATTGGCTAGTGCTGTATCGGCTTGTGCAGGTGTTGAGAACTTGAAAGTTGGAAAACAAATCCATGCTTATTTGGTTAGGACTGAGTTTAATATATGTGGGGCAGTGGAAAATTCTTTGATCACGATGTACTCTAGGTGTGGAGGTGTAGAAGATGCTCGAAAGATTATAAAGAAAAATGGGGTTTCCAATCTCAATGTGATAGCTTTCACAGCTTTGATGGATGGCTATGTGAAGCTTGGTGATGTTAGCCCTGCAAGAGTGATATTTAACTCGTTAAAAGACCGTGATGTGGTTGCTTGGACAGCAATGATAGTAGGCTATGAGCAGAATGGACTTAATGACGATGCAGTGACATTATTCAGGCTAATGCTTAAAGAAGGACCCAGGCCAAATAATTACACTTTGGCTGCTATGTTAAGTGTCATCTCAAGCTTGGCTTCTCTGGCTCATGGCAAACAAATCCATGCAGTTGCCTTAAGGTTAGCAGAAACATCATCAGTTAGTGTTAGCAACGCACTAATAAGCATGTATGCCAAGGCTGGAAGCATAGCTGATGCCAGGCGTGTTTTTTCTCTACACCAGTATAAAGATAGTGTTACATGGACCTCCATGATTATCGCTTTAGCTCAGCATGGTTTTGGAGAAGAAGCAATAGAATTGTTCGAGGAAATGCTGGCTTTGGGAATTAAGCCAGACCATATAACATATGTGGGTGTGTTTGTTGCCTGTACCCACGTTGGTTTGGTAGAAGAAGGAAAAAGCTATTACAACATGATGCAAAATGTGCACAAAATCACACCAACTACTTGCCACTCTTCTTGCATTGTTGATCTCCTTGGACGTGCTGGTAAATTGCAAGAAGCACAAGATTTCATTGAGAAAATGCCTATTGAACCTGACAATGTTGCTTGGGGTTCCCTTTTAGCATCTTGTACAGTTCATAAAAATGTAGAGCTGGCACAACTTGCAGCAGACAGATTGCTTCTTCTTGATCCAGGGAATAGTGGGGCCTATGCAGCCCTTGCTAATCTATATTCTGCCTGTGGAAAGTGGGCAGAGGCCGCTAAAGTTAGAAAATCAATGAAGGATAAAGGAGTTAAGAAAGATCAAGGACTGAGCTGGCTTCAGCTCAAGAATAAAGTTCATGTCTTTGGTGCTGAAGATGCGCTTCACCCTCAACGAGATGCAATTTACACAATGATGGCAAAAATCTGGGTGGAAATCAAGAAAATGGGTTTTGTTCCAGACACTGGCTCAGTGCTACATGATCTGGATGAAGAAGTAAAAGAAAATATTCTTAGGCATCACAGTGAAAAGCTTGCTATTGCATTTGGAATTCTAAATACTCCTGACAACACCACCTTAAGGATCATGAAAAACTTGCGCGTATGTAATGATTGTCACTCTGCTATTAAATTTATTTCCAAGCTAGTGGGTCGAGAAATAATTGTCAGGGATGCTACACGATTTCACCATTTCAAAGGCGGTGTCTGCTCTTGTAGAGATTATTGGTAGTTTTTGAATTTGGAATTAGCTAAGCAATGCTTCTTAGCATAAAAGTTGTAAGGTGGTCCATGCAGAAGGTAATCTGATTCTGATTATTGAAAATCACTGGACTGGAGACAGACAAGGCATTACAAGGATAATGATCAAGGGACTAGAAAATGAAATGCAAATTTGACTTAAGGGCAGTTAATAAAAGAAGACAAGGAGTGGCTGAACCATCAATTATATGAGGTATGGTGCTGCATGATATGCTGGGAATTGGGGAGAAGGGTTTAAACTTTAAAGTCTAGATATATACATGTCATGAGTATAGTTGTGCATAGCTTTAGCTGGTGAAATTGTTTTATTGTTCTTTTCACTGATATTAAGCTGATGAATCTTAAATCGAACATATGATCACCATCTTTACAGAATGGGTAATTTCAGAGTGACTTGGTGTCTGCTCTTGTAGAGACTATTAGTAATTTTTGACTTCAAAGTTAGCTAAGAAATTCTTCTTAGTGTAGGGATAAGTTGTAAGGTCGTCCATGCAGAGGGTAATTTGACTATTGAAGGTCAGACAAGGTATTCTAAGGATGATGAGGGGCTAGAGAAACAAAATGCAAAATTGACTTGAAGAGACGTCAATGAAAGAAGACGAGGGATTGGAGAACCAACAAATCCAGTGATATGAGGTGTAGTGCTGCATGGTACGCTGGGATTGAGAGAACGGCTTGAAGTCTAAAACTACATGTTACGAGTATGATTATTTATAGCTTGAGCTGGTGAAAATGGTTTTATCGTTCTTTTTGCCGGTTTTAAGCTGATGATTCTTTAATCAAATCAATGCATGACCATCTATACCCAATGGGTATTTGCAAGTGGACTGGTTTCATGCATATTGGTTAACAGGTTATCTAATAGGTATTATCATTACATTTAGCATTTACAGTAAAGTCATGGCTCATTTGCTTCTAGTTAGTTTTCTAGTTAAAATAGCACATCTGGAAACGATTATTGTGATCCTTAAATAATGTAACTAATCTGGCTCCATGTAGCTCTCCTGCTCTCGTTCAAAACTTTATTGCTCACACCTGCAGATTTTTCACTATGAAAATTCAGTCCGCAACATCCTTGTGGAAGCTTGGAATATATGCCTGTGTGTAGTTAGTATCTGGTAAAATCACACAGCATAGCTCGAAGCTTAAGCTATCTATCTTGTTTCTGTTTCTGATTGCCGTTCTTTCTTTTAATCTCAGGATACCATCAACTTTTGAGGCAACATAAATTCTGCAATGCTGAAGCCATGTTGTTTTGAAAGAATTTACTTTCTATGCTCCATGCTCCGGTGCTGCAAATCTGAGACAAAAGCTCCTTAATATCTGATGGATAAGTTCCTTATGTGAAGGAGCTGGATATAATGTACTTATAAAAAGCTGCTGTCATCCTTGCAAGAGGGAATGGCAGGTACAATTTTCTAAATCCTTTTGATTTAAACTTTTCTATTTCATTGGTTACATCCTTGCTGCTGAAATAGTGAAGCAACGTGCCTTGATTGGATTCTTTAAGAACTGTGCATGGTGCTATGATTTTCTTGCCTTCTTCATGCCGATTTCCCATGAACAAGATTTGCAGCTAGTTTTCTAGAGGTTTTAGTTTCTTGCCGCTTAAAGTGGGGAGTGTTCTGACCATAAAAGCCTGCCTTATGAAAAGGGAAATGGAGTGTATAAACCTGGTTACAAATACGAATTGTGCAGTTGCATTGTTATAGGTAAACTAGATAGATAAGATTGCAATTTGTTTTATCAAATCATCATTGTTGATGCTCTTCAACTTATCAAATATGAAAAACAGCATTTGTGATCGCAGTTTGACACTTCCCTCATTTCAAAATAGACCAAAATGGAACGTGCTAAAGATAGTGGTCGACGCCAGACAGAGTGCGATGTCAGTGCGTAGGTCTTGTTCAAAAAACATTATCAATCGAACATCAATCCTTGTTTCTTGAGCGCCATTTTCAATTAAAGCGCCACTTACAAACTCACGTTATTCCTAAATTGTGATCACAGTTTGACACTTCCCTTATTTCAAAATAGACCAAAATGGAACGTGCTAAAGATAGTGGTCGACGCCAGACAGAGTGCGACGTCAGTGCGTAGGTCGTGTTGAAAAAAACATTATCAATTGAACATCAATCCTTGTTTCTTGAGCGCCATTTTCAATTAAAGCGCCACTTACAAACTCAGGTTATTCCTAAATAGTGATCGCAGTTTGACACTTCCCTAATTCTAACCAAATTCGAACTCATCAAGGAGTAATTCAAGGCAATGATTGTAATAGAACACGAAAGTACTTTCATTTTAGGCTCCATTTGTTCTTTCCAAACCACTTAAAGTTGGGACCCGTTTCCATAGAACGTCAACGTAGTACCAAGCTGCGAAGGAAGTGAAACTAGAATTGTAGGAGGAACTACAGAGTTAAGTTCTTTTCTTGTCTTTGCTTTGCATATTATGAATACTTACTTTGTTATGTTTATAAGTTAGTAGTTTTAGGGTACTAATTTGTGTGTGCTTCGACATCGCACTAGTTCATCTGTATAACAATTATGTTGAAATTCGTATCAGATGTAGGGAGTAATTTACAAGAGAAATATGTGATTAACATAGATTCTCTAAGTGGGATTCTTTTAAACAAGGAGATATTGAATTTTTGCTTATGCAAGAAGCAACGAGGCTGTAAAATTCATGACTTGGAATTGTGTCCCGTTTACATCACTCTCGTGCCTTCCTATGCACCAAAGAGAAGATTAAACAATCCTTTGCTTTGGCTCACCTACTAGAAATTATGATGGTTCTATCAATTTATTTTTTTGAAGAAATGGTTCCATAATTTTTGAATAGCAGTCTGTTTGATTCTTATTATTGTTTCGTCTGCGATGTCAAAAAAAAAAAAAATATATTATTGTTTCGTCTACCCTGAAATATCAAAATACAATCTTATCGACCCATTCCTCTTTTGTCCTGGAATTTGATGCAAAAATTCTGAAGTTCTTCAAGGGCTTTAGCTTCAAGAACTTGAAGGACTTTGAAGACGCCCTGGACGATCTTACTTGGGCCTTGTATGTTACGAGAATCAAGTAAGATTGGCTGAGTTGATGGATCCTCTTCAACGAGAACAAGTCTTCAATATGCAACAAGGAGAAAGCGAAAGGACTTAATATTGAGTGTAAACTAGTTTTTGGGTTCTAGCGATGCTTTGGGGCTTTGGGTGCCCCTTTTATGTTTTGTTTCAATAGTTGTTGAATTAATGTCATATGCATATGGTTCCATTTGACAATTTATTTTGGTATTGGTTGTGGCCTGTGGTATGTCTTTTGTTTAGGTAGTACTAACTGTAATAATAACTTTTTGTACATAATGCTCTAGATAATTCGTTGGCGATTGTATTTATAGATTTTCATATTACATTACAAGGCCCAAATTATATTGTCTGTTACATTTCATTAGTTAGAATGTCCTATCTTTTCATTTGAAAAAGATTCAAAGATAATAAGGGAAAAAAAAATTTAGGAGGCATTTGGTTTACTAGGCCGTTTGTTTCAATATATCTAAGAGAAACCTAATATTTCACCACTGCACTTTCTCTTTCAATTTAAACCACCTTACCCACCCCCCTCTTCCGCTCCCCCCCCTTTCCACCTTCAACTGACGACCATAGAATCCCCAAACACCACCTGCAATTGAAGTTGTTTGAACTGGAATTTGGTTACAAATAATGGAGGTAGTCTATTGATAGTATATAACACAACATCTAAACTAAGTGGTTAGGGGTTTTGAGACTTCTTACAAGCTTTTATTAATTGCACAATTTAAAACTAAACACCATTAAGAGTAATATATTAAAAGGCATTCCTAAACAAGGAACGATGCTACGTGGCGCTCTGCTCTCGCTTAGGATTTTTTTCTCCATGTAATCCACATATAAAAAAAAAAGAAATTGCATTGTATAAGATTTGATATCGTGACTTCAAGCTTATATTGTAAAGTCTTAACCACTAAACTAAGTAATATTTGATGTTATCATTACAAAGTAAAATATTATTAAATAAAAATTTCCTTACACGGGGCATAGTCTGGGCCTAAAAACTAGCTAACTCATTATATAAAAGATACTTTTCCATATCTATAACAATTCTAATAGCCTGCAACTCCTCTCGATTATTTAAAGTGATAAATTAAGTGTTTCAAGGGCTTTTTAATTGTAACCTTTTTCTTATCTAATTTTTATATAAAAAAAAAATCTACGACTATTCATTTTTCCTTCAATGAGCTGTGTGATCTAAGCCGCCAACAAATTATGGAATTAATGTTTATACTTTACTATCAAACACGTACAACAACACAAGCACAACACCACAAAGTTCAGCTTAACGCCTTGACTCCTAATTTTCATTCGCCAGGTGTAGCATTATTATAGATAAAAACGAGAAACTTCCAATTAAGTACCAAGAATGAAGATCGTAGTACACTTGGTTTACATCCACTTAATTCTATTTGGCAGACTTAATTCAGTGGGACAGCAAATCCTACCAGAAGAGCCACTAAACAAGATTTTTTAGTGTTTTTATATTAAGGTATCCTTAATTGGGGCAAACCTAACATAAAACCAAAGTAAGATGTGGAGAAGTGTAATAATTTTGCACTTCATTATATCATTTGGTAATTTTACTTTAATTAGCTGGAGATATCGTAGAAACAACTAAGTTTACAAGTTCACATGCATGGTTTAGTGGGATGCTCTTTTGAGCATTCTTTTATGGGTACAAGGTTAAAGTAACCTTTCTTTGGTGTTAGTATATATGGCTAAAGGATTCTTGAATCACAAATTACTTGTCACATAGTACATTCTGAAGGGTTGGCAAACATATGCATTCCACCGTTTATAGTTTTATATACTAACTTTTTACATTTTGAGCATCAATCATTACTTCATAATTGAGCTCTATGATAAAACATTCGCTAAAGCAGATTAAGCGAACTTGAGGTTGATTAAGGCATGCAAGTTTGAGCCACTTTCACTTTAAAGATTGAAAGAGAATGATACATAATTTATAATATACGTAATAGAATTAGAGGCATCACAAATGTCTATGATAGAGAATGGTGTTCGTTAGATATGATATTTGTTACACTAGGGTGTTGTGGAGTATAAGTGTAACGTACATGAAATAAAAGGATTAATTGAAGTTTTTCAGTTTTGATTCGATGCTCCCGCACCACTTATAACATGCGCCAACACCTAATTGTCGGTAGAATTCAAAGGCTAGCAGAAACTTTGGAGCTCTCACACCACTTACGAGCCTGCACATGCTTTGGTGCTCCCTTACTACTTATAATGGTGCTCCCGCACCTATGCCAGAAAATACGATTTTTCGCCTTTTTAGATTTCCTTTGGTGGAAAAAAAAGTGTTGTTTCAGCCTTTTATTTCCTCCGTGTTTTCCTATACTATTGAGAGGGTTTTATCATGTGTAAAGAATAATATTTAATCATTATCATACTTGTTTAGAGAACTTTCTCACAAAATTCTTGTTGTGCAATTGAGATAATTCAATGTACAAATTTTTGTAAGAATAGTTCTTGACAACAATCAAGATCTATTGTTTTCTTCTTTGTATCTCATAAGTAGTACTGTAACTTCTTGTTCATAGTGGGTCGATAAATTACTTAATTATAGGAAATAATATCCTATCCGTTTTTGGAAGAACCATTTGGTTTACTCACTATCATATACACATCTAACAAAGAACTTGAGAAAGCCTCACAAAACATTGAATGCGCTCATTAAGAATAAAACCACAATCAAACATAAAAGTAAGCAGGGGCGATGCCACGAGGGATGCTGGCAGGGGTCCAACCCCTGTGGCCCACACCCGACTATATATTACGCAAGTGGCCTCTGTAGGTTATTAATATATAGTTTGTTAAAGTGCCCACTATATATATCACATAAATGATCTTGGTTTAATGATAAAGTATGTTTGTTAAAAAAAACTCTTTTAACCTGACATCACAGGATCGAATTGGTGTTAGCCATTAATTACTTTTTATCTACTTTTTAGTTTTTAAAATTTTACCCAAACTTCTTTCTATTTTACAGTTGTCCCTCTTTCTTTTTCAGTTGTTTTTATTCCCTTGATTTCTCACCTCTTTGTCTTCCTTGCTTATTTTTTTTCCATGAAATCTTTACCCTTCAAGTCTCAATTCTCCAACTTTTTACCCGTAAGAAACTTTGACTCTTGAAAAATATTGTGGTGCAAGAAAGTGATAACTCAAATCCTGAGACAAATAAAAGATCCAGTGATCCAAATTTAGGAACTCAACCCCCAAAAATTTAAAGAACCGACAGTTCTTAACTATGAAAGAATTTAGAGTACGATATATATGTTTTAAGTATATTTTTATTTTTTTAAAATCGTGATTAGAGATAGAAATGGTCAAATATATGTCTTGAAAAAAAAATATAGGGGTAAAATACAAACAATGTATAAAAGAATCGATCCCCTAACTTTTAAATCTTGGCTTCGCCCTTAAAAGCAAGTATATGATATCAATCATCATTGTTGATTTGTGCTAACAAAGGTTGCACAAATCATATCATATTTGTTTTTAGTGCAAGTTGTATCAAACACTTAGGTCACCAAGACACCAAATGTTAAAAATCATCATCCTTTACATTCTTATCTCTAAAGAAGAAACTAATTGACGAGGTATTAACTGGATCAACCTCCCTTCAAAAAAAAAAAAAAAAAAACTGGATCAACCTCAAATTCATAAAAGAAATCATCCTCTGATTCTTTTAATTTATTCTCTTGAAATTACTAAGCAATGTTCTAGTATCAGTTATATCGAAAAAAATTCCAACTTTATTACAACAGCGTTTTATGCATCCCTTATCTCAAGAGCAAACTACCAGAGAAGAACCAAGTTCTCGCCTAAGGGTTAAGATAGTGCATATATAGCATCACTCGCTCGTAAGCATGATGGTTTGGTTCTATTTGCGGCAAGGCGTGGAATTCGTGCTTTGTGGTCTCCAGAAGTAGCGGGAGGCAAAGCCCTTTTCTCGGGGATAAACTAAGCAACATGGTCTTGAGAACATTGAAAACAATTGCCAAGTTCTTATTAGTCATCCTCGGGAAGTAATAAATGTACACTCAGTGTATATGTACACCATTTTTTATTAGTAATAGGTTTTTTTAAAATTAGGAAGGAAGTTTGAGAGACAAATTAATTGTGATTTTAATCCAAAATTAAAGTATTAGGAGTTCCCGTAATAAGAATGGTGTACGTGTACACTAAGTGCTCGTTTGGTTGACATAAATTTATGTAAGTAATGAAAATTCCCATGATTTTCTCATTTGGGAAGTTGTTTGGTTGACAGTAAGTTGAGAAAATGGGTGCAATGGAAATTCCTTGGGAAATTGAAATTCCCACAAAATGTGGGAATTTAATTACCCACTCTCCCCTTGGTCAATCAGAATTCCCACATGAATTACAAATTCCTTGATGTCAACCAAACAAATTTAGGCCATTTCCTAAGAATTACATAAGGGAAGTAATTTCCTAGGAAATGAAACTTCCTCTAGGAATTAAATTCCCATGTATACGAAACGAGCACTAAGTGTACATCTAACCTTTCCCATCAACCTCTTTAGGAGGCTGGAGTTTTTCTTTCCGATTTAAATGGTGGTTGATAGGATATTTTTTAGCTTTGTGATGCTTTTAATTCTGTTATGTGGTCCCATGTAAGAAAGGATAAAAATTTTTGTT
This sequence comes from Beta lomatogona, assembly GCA_947646795.1. NCBI lineage: Eukaryota > Viridiplantae > Streptophyta > Magnoliopsida > Caryophyllales > Amaranthaceae > Beta > Beta lomatogona. Next base: position 3,481,862 of record CANSNZ010000268.1, read on the forward strand.
GCCATCTACTAAGGTAATACCTTTTACGTGCTGAAAAAAATCTAGGAAAATCACTTTCTTGTAGAGATTTTTCCTCTATACTTTCAGACACTTTGTCCCTTGATTAACACATTAATTTAGTTGCCCCCTCAAAAAAGTAAATATTGCACTAATTATAAAGACCATTAGAAGAGGATTTTTATAGAAGAGATAAATCTTTAGAGAGTTTTAATTGGAGAGAACTAGGGAAGCTTTAGAGATAAAGCTTCATTCTTTGAGGGAAAGATACAGTGCCGTCTCGGACATTTTCGGGACCCTGAGCGAAAACTAAAAAACGGGCGCCCCTAAACAGCGGAGACGTATTTGCCGAAATTTACACTTGACATTATTGGAATTTTTGCCTCATATATATATTGTTGGAAACTAATTTAAATTGTCGGAACTTTTTTCAGTCCATCGTACCAAAACGTCGACCACCACAAGAACTTGAGATGGGAGAAAAGGGAGAGGACAAGATAAATATTGTTGGCATGGTTGTGGGTTTGACTAGAAAAAATTATTAACATTAAAAATATTATAAGTTATAGCTATGAGAATTGGGAGAGGAAAAGTTGGGAAGTAAATAGATTAAGAGAAAAAGGTTGAAGATGATGAGAGTTTACTTAGAAGAAAAACACAATATCTAAAAACTTTTTTTGATAACTTTTTTTGTCATATTTTTTCAAAGAGGTGGGGCCCATTGAAAAGGGGGCCCTGAGCCGTCGCTCAGGTTACTCCCTCTATTAGCCGGCTCTGGAAAGATATCACTAGGAGTGGCATAGAAATTGCTAAGTGTTATTACTTCGCAAGGTTATTTGCGAGAAAATCACTTTGTAAATAATTCAAACTTTTAATTTCTAGAAGTGGGTGATGAATAACCCTTTAAACTTGTGTTTATGTTCTTTAATATATTTTGACGCCATGTGTTTGATCCCTCCAAAATTCCTAACACTGTTGGTATTAGTATTTAGACCAACAGAAGATAAGTTTTTTTTTTGTTGATATTCTTTATAATCTAAATAAAAGTAGAGTTCTTGCACTCAATTCCTAAACTAAAGGCTTTGCTTTTCTATCCATATTTCTAAAAAAAACTTTAGATGTTTGGAATTGGATGGGGATGTATTATAAGTAACACTAGGTTTGTAACATGTCCCATAAGAACAATAGAAAAAAAAATTAAATATTTTCTCCAAGAGGGCAGGGATTAGACAAAATTATAGCTGTGCATTAATGAACTTAATTTTGTCTTCATGGCTTTTGACCAAACATTAATTATGCTAGCTTTTTTTATTGAAATTTAATTATGCTAGCTTAGTGCGTATAGGTCATCAATTTTGTCGGTAGAATAAACCTACGTCCCAAATCTTTGTCCCTATATTTCCCCTCCTTCCAAACTTAATTAAATCTTAATTAATGAGTCAGGTGAATAGGATCCAATATAATTGGTCGCTTTTGAGCTCTATTTTGATCAACTCTGTCTACTAATAAGCACAAATTTTCTCCTAGCTAGACCTCTGAAATGTTGATGCCAGCTTCATTGCTTGCTTTACATTGTATTAACTTTATATGCAACTATTTCGTTCTTCACGTGTGTAACATACGAAAGCTACACAGTGTTTTTTTGGTCTATGAAAGCTCACAAATCACAATTGACTTTTGGCCGATCCCTCCATATGTGGCAGATTATATCTTAAGCACAAGTATTTTAGAGCAATTGATGATGTTAGAGCAATTGGAGATCATGCGCATCCTTTTTTTTTTTTTTTTTTTTTAATATATCTCATTTTACTCCATTTTTAAAGGAGATATTAAAACATTAATTTATAGTTACTTTTTATTGTCATATAGAAGTATTATTTTAATATATCATTTCCGTTAAACTTAGTTCGAGCTAGGTCTTATTCGAAAAAATTATCAATAAATAAACCTTTTTGATACGATTTGAAGTACTGGTCGTGTATGCTAAATAATCTGAAGTCGTAAATTTGTTTATAATACTTGCAACTTTTGCCTATCTTTTTCTTTTAAGTCTAAGGGAATGAAACTAAATATCCCATTTTGTATTGCCAATTTCAAATGTAAATTATTCTTCTATAAACTAAAAGTTAAGCTAAGGGTTGGGCACGGGATTTTAGGAGAGGGTTGGAGGTAGAGTTTTGTCTCATGCTTATGTTGAGTTAGAGAGAGAATAAAGGTGGTTTAGAATTTAAGAGAGGGTTGGGGTTTTCTTTCCATTTATAGAAGTGTTTCATTTATTTAAGACCTATTCAAAAAGACAAGTGTTGTATATTTTTTTTTATGGAGCGGAGCTAGTACTTCATTTGTTCCTTTGAAATCGCAACACTTGTCATTTGGGTTGTTATTATATTGAAAAACTCATAACACTTCTATCTATACCCGTTTATTATGGTGTATCAACCTTATAGCTTGTTTGGTTCGTTTTTAGTAAAGGAAGGGAAGAGAAAGGAACGGAAGAGGATAGAAAAAGAAGAGAAAAGAAAGGGAAAAACCTTATTTTCCCATGTTTAATTTAAGTTTTCTCTTTCCTCCCAAATTACTCCAATTTGGGAGGAAAGGAATATGAAAATTTTGTAAAGAAACTTTATTTCCACTTCCTTCCAATTTCTATCACTTATAATATTTTTTAACCATAAACCTAGCTAGGAAAGGAAATTACAAGAACGGTGCTGCAGAAAGCCAACACCATAAAAGGACAATCAAACAGCAAATAGATAGTTGTAATATGTCACATGACATCATCTGGTTTCCAGAAGAATCTAGAACATTCTAGGCTAATGATTTGGAGTGATCAAGGCAGTGATCACTTGAGATCATGCACACAGAATCTTGTATGCAGCTGTAACAGCATGTTCACATTTTCTTCACACCCCTTCAAGTTGGAACTTGGGATATGTAACAAGACTCAACTTGAATTATGAAAATGTTGCTGATGTTTAGGAAGACTCTTAGTCATCAAATATGCAAGCTGAGATTGGGAAGGAACATGCGCATTACACAAGAATCCTGTTTCAACGCTTTCCCTTAATTACTCAGAAACAATCAATGCTTAAGTGCTTTGTTCTTTCATGGAACACTGGATTTGTAGCTATATGTTGAGCAGCTCTATTGTCACAATATGGAGTAATTGGCTTAGGAATAGAGCAGCTCAAATCTTTAAGAACGCCTTCAATCCACACAATCTCACTTCTAGTTTTGGACATGCTTCTATACTACGAATCAACTGAGGATTTGAAATACAATTTGTTGCTTCTTTGTTTTCTAGGCTACCAAACATCCTCTTAGGAAGACAGAATATCATGTTAGAGATCTCCTAGAGAAGGTACAAGATTCCCAGTGAGCATCAAAATAAGTTTGTAATGTCAAATGAACCTGCTGCCGGGTAATTAAAGGCCCAATTCAATTGTTCTTTTGAGATATGTGACAATGTGTAAAGCTGCATCAAGGTGAGGTTTTCTTGGACAATTCATGAACTGGCTTAATTGTTGAACACTTGAGGAAATGCCAGGTCTTGTAAAATTGAGGTAAAGTAGCTTACCAATCAGTCTTCTATAGATCTCAGGATCTTTTAAACCTCTTCTTTTTCTAAGGAAACCTTAAGGGATATGAGTGAGGGCTTCTTTGTAATCCATCATACCAGTGTTTGATAGAATGTCAAAGATATATATTCTTTGATTTAGAAGTGTCCCTGCTGTATTTCTGGAGACTTATATACTTGGAAAGTTTATGGTAAACGCTTTATCCAATGCTTGCTTGGGACTGTCAATAGCCTCATGATTATCTCTTGTGAGCAATAAGTCATCCACATAAACCAATATGAAAGAATTTTTGCCATTATTAGTCTTAGAGAATAAAGAATAATCTCTCTTCGATTGTTCATAATCAAGTTGCAGCTAGAAAGCCTTTAACTCAACATTCCAAGCTCTTGAAGCTTGTTTCAAACCATAGACTAGTAGAAAAATGATAATTTGCGTCTCTTTATTTGCGTCGGACAAAATAACAACTGACGCAAATGTTCGAGAACAGACGATTTGTGTCGCATCGTAGTCAAAATCCGACGCAAATAACCAAAGAAAATGAGTAAAAATAGGATTTGCGTCGGACTTGCACAAAGGTATGACGTAGATGATTAAAGCCCAAAGATTTAGATCCAACAATGTGCGTCAGATGTGCACCTTGGTACGACGCATATGCTTAAATCCCAATTTGGATCCAACCACGTGCGTCGTATTTTATTAGAGTGCGACGCAGATGAGGGCCCAAATCCAAATTAATAAACCCTACCAACTCTCCTTACTCACACAGCCATTTCACACTCACAATTCTTAATGGGGGGATTTTCTCTCTGTCTCTCTCCTCTTCCACCACTTTTGCAACTCCATACTTCTTCACCTAATAATCTCTCTCCAATTCATCTCTCTTCCTCGTCTTCTTCTTCTTCTCCTTCTCCTCCAAATTCACATTTTTTCCCTCCCCATTAACATTTCCCAAATTAGGGTTTTCCCCCAATTTCTCTTTCTTTAATTTCTTACCTTCCTCTAAAACAATTTCGTCCTTATTCCTCTTCTTAATCTTAATTTCAGGTTTCTCAACCTCCGTAATTTTTAGGGTTTCTGAAACATCCGTCGGTTTTCTGTTGAAGGGATTATCGAAAGAAAACAAGGAATTAGAGGGCTCGGCATCTTCATATTCAGGATTTATTTTGTTTATTTTTTCATTCTGTAATTTTATTTTTTCTATAATTTATGTATTTTTTTAATTAGTGTTTTTTAACTGAGCAAACACGTCAATTTTCTCATTCAAATCACTCGGCAAACACGTCAATTTTTTTACTGAGAATTTTGGTGGAGATTTTGAGATGGAAAAGGTAAGTGAAGGTTGGGATGAAGGTTTCTCCGCTAAGAATCAGAGTCCGACAAGCGTAATTGAGAAGGATGAAGAGGAGATCAGAAGGACGACGTGGCTCGAGTAGTCCAGTAAGATCCAATGGATTCTTGAAGATGAGTCAAACTGGCGCTGGTCCAAGCGGAAGCAATTCTGGTCCTCTTCGTGCTGCAACTCGGATCCGACCTCCAAATCCGGTCACTGGCCCGATATGTTTGTTTATGCTTATAAAATGTAATTTACAGTAATTGTTATGTAATGTTAGGTGGTCAATGCTCATGATTAATAATTGTTTGGTTCATGAGTAAAGCTTACTGGAATTTACAGTTTGTTGCTTTTGTTTTTGTAATTAATGTTATTATTTGTCATGAATAAAGCTTACTGAAATTTACAGTTCGTTGTTTCTGTTTTTGTAATTAATGTTGCTGTAATGTTCTTCTTAAGATCTGTTGCAATTTCTCAATTTCACGAAATTTAATTTTTTTTGATAAAAAAAACAGTCTTTTGCGTTGGATGGTGTTTCATGTCCGACGCAAATTAACTTTTTTTTTTAATATAATTAAAATTGATGATTTGCGTCGCACACAGACCACCATGCGACGCAAATGACTCTTTAGCCCCGGCCCCATCAGCACCATCTGCGTTGGACTATGCAGTACATACGACGCAAATAGCACTAGATCTGCGTCATGTCTAATCCGAAGCAGATCATATCTCTCACATTTGCGTCGAACCCTGTGCCGTCGGACCAATGTCCGACGCAAATCATTAATTCTGTACTAGTGATACAAGCTTCTTCTGAGCTTGCATATTACTTTGCATTTTGGGACTGAATAGTCTTGAGGAGGTTTCAAATACACCTCTTCCTCAAGTTATCCATGTAAAAAGGTATTATTAATATAAATGTGATCCGAATTCCAGTTCTGAAGAGTGGCAAGGACTGTTAACACTCTTAACAGTTGCAAAATTTTCAACAGGAGAGAATGCATATTTATAGTCCTTGCCTTTAATTTGCTTATCCCCCCTTTGCAACCAACGTGGCCTTCCATCTTTCAATGCTTCCATCAGGTCTATGCTTGACCTTATAAACCCACTTAAATGCTAGTGGTTTATGTCCTGGTGACAGTTCAGTAACTTCTCATGTGTTGTTGTTCTCAAGGGCTTCCAACTCCAATTGAGTATATTTCCACCCTTGATGCTGAAGAGCCTGGCTGTAAGTGTCAGGTTCAACAATTTTCATGACATTGTGCATCCCGCTGATGTATTGAGTAGAATAGTGTTGCATCTCCTTTACTCCATGCACACTAAAAGAGCTAGATAGATCATGATCTTCAACCTGGTTGCTAACAACAGGAAGTTGATGAACATAATCATATCATCAAATTTATGTGGGATTGATCGATCTTGCTTTAGTATATCTTCTTAGGGTAGGCGTGCTGGTGATAGGCATACTTGGTTCAAGATGGATCATGTTGAGAGTGAGTAATAGATTCAGAAGTACCTGGGGAAGTATTTTGGTCAAACTGAGCTGGTTGAGAAATAGGAGATTGTGTTGTAGAGATTTGAATTAACCTTTCATTTTCTTCCTCTATATGGTTTTCATTAGCGGTTTTTGTATTCTAATCAATTATTAGGTTGTCTATTTGAGTTCCAATTTCATAGACTCTCTTAGTTTTTTGGGTTTTGATGATAAAAACTACGGTTTTTTCACCAAATATCCTCGAGTTTTCATAAAATCACCAGGTACCCCCGAGTTTCATGGTAATACATCAAAATGCCCTTAATGACTAACGACGGTTAACTCCGTTAGTCATTAACCCTAATTTTCCTTTCTTAAAACCCGAATTAACCCATCTCTCTCCCTAACCCCTAACCCTTAATGTATTGGTACTCGTTTAGATAGGATTCTTGAAATTCGTGCCCTTAAAGGGTCGTCGGTGGCGTCCGTTTTTTTTAAAAAAAAAGTCGTTTTGGCGGTGAAATCGATCGTTTAAGATCGCCTCGTGAAGCGTACCCAGAATACTGTCGTATTGGTACTAGTTTGATGTGTTTCTCGAAATTCTTTTCCTTTAAGGGCCGTCGGTGGCGTCCATTTTTTTGAAAAAAAAGTCATTTTGTTGGTGAAATCGGTCCTTTAAGATCGCATCGGAAGCGTGGCCTAATTGGTTCTCGTTTTGATGGGCTTCTCGAATTTGTGCCCTTTGATGGTCGTCGGTGGCGTCCGTTTTTTTCAAAAAAAGTCGTTTTTGACGGTGAAATCGACCGTTTAAGATCGCCTCGGGAAACGTGCATAGAATAACATCGTATTGGTACTTGTTTTGATGGGCTTCTCGAAATTCGTGCCCTTTAAGAGTCGTCGGTGGCGTCCCTTTTTAGAAAAAAAGTCATTTTGGCGGTGAAATCGATCGTTTAAGATCGTCTAGGGAAGTGTGCCGAGAATACTATCGTATTAGTACTCGTTTTGATGGGCTTCTCGAAACTTGTGTCCCTTTAGGGTAGTTGGTGGCGTCCATTTTTTAAAAAGAAGTCGTTTTGGCGATGAAATATAGGGTTTAGGGTTCGGGGGTGCGGGGAGGGGTTAGGGCCTAGGGGTTAGGGATTAGGAGAGGGGTTAATTAGGGTTTAAGAAAAAATAGGACTAATGACTAGCGGAGTTAACCGCCGTTAGTCATTAAGGGAATTTTGATGTATTACTATGAAACTCGGGGGTACGTGGTGAATTTTGAAAAATGCGAGAGTACCTGGTGAAATTTTAGAAAACTCGAGGGTATTTGGTATACCTTGTACAAAGAAAAAAACATGTGTTGTGGGATTAATAATGACAATTCACAAAATGTCTTAAATTATTATGATTTTTATTCATAGACCACTTTTTGATGCTCTTAGTAATATTTATCAACTAATAAATTGAGTTAGTGAGATGCTGTATATGCTCTGGACTCATTTTATTTGAGGTTTAACCTTGATTAATTAGGCTATGTTTCTAGTTATTACTTTGGGATGAAATTAACTCAAACCCAAAATTTCCCACTTTACAGCAAAATAAATAAAGTTTTAGACTAACTATATCCATTTCAAACCTAAGGGAGAGGTGGTAGCTCAATTGGAGTACAACCCGAATTCCAGGGCATTGCCCAGGGTTCGGATCCTCATTATAACATTATATTGGGGATTTCACTTGTGGTGGCACGCCTTTAGGCCTCTTGTATTCTGGGTAGTTAAGCCTTGTACCCAAACTCTGAATTGGTATGCCCTGCAATGTAGTAGCTTAACAGGGGTTGGTCTTTATCGTTCCTAATAAAAAAAAAATCCATTTCAAGCCTCAAAATGATATTAAAATGCATAGAATATCACATAACAAACTTTATTAACGAAGAGATAATGACAGAGATAGCAAACTATTAAGACACTTCGAAAACATGTAATTAACCTTCAAATAGTTAGTTCAGAGATTGTTCTAAGACACTTGTAAAACATGTAACCTTCAGATAGTTGTTACAGCATAGTAATCCATAAACGTGATCGATCACATGAGTTTCCAATATCCAGTCCAACGGTATCATCATAACTTTCAGACTAAGGGTCAAGGGTGAACTATTATATCATAATTCATAGTCTTAACAATATCAAAGTGTATTACTTGTAAGAAGTTGCAAAGTAAAATAATGAAGCAACCAATGCGCGAGAAAGACAATTGAAGCACATAATGACGGGTCACATGCACCGATTGTTGAGTGAGTACTTGAGTACATCACCTTCTTTTATAACCATTTCTTCTTCTTTTAATTTCTTATAAGGAACAAAAACAAATGTAAGTGGTGCACTGTGCACACCCTCGTCCACACTCAACTAATTAATCGTCTAATTCTAGATTCTAATGACAACCACCTCCTTTGTTGCGAAAGAGAATTGGAGTGCGTCATTCTTTATTAGAGTGTCAACACTCCCGCGGAATTGGTCTTCTTACTCTCCCATAATATAGGTTTTATATAACTTTTATGGTCAATTTATATATATCAACTTTTATCATTAGTTTGTATCATTATACTTCCTCTTGTTTTTTTAAATTGCACCATTTCGTTTTTCATGTTTATCGAGACGCTTCTTTGAACGTCAATCTTTCTAATTGCGTATAAGTAAAAATTATAAAAGTGTGATATTTAGAATCCTTGCATTGAGACGAATCTAACAAGACCCCACCTGACTATGTTTTTTTCTTATATAATGATGCGAGATAGCTTACAAAGTTGGTTGATTAATAGTGCCAAAATCAAAATGGTGCAATTAAAAAAAACAATAGGACAATAAAAAAAAAGGAACAAGGAGTACTAAGATAAGATGAACAAGTCACCAATAATAAAGAATGATTTTTCATTGTTCATGTAAAATTATGTTGTATGATATTGTGAGAAAATAGACAAGTTCAAGCTGAAAATTAAGCAAGAATCCTAAAGTTTGTTGAATTACTAATATAAACTCTGTTCCGGTATGGAATAAGTGGTATGAAGTGAACCGGTATTTCCTTTGTGTAACAAGCCGGTTTAATGTCCCGCAAAACAAGTAAACTAACATCGGGGGTTGATCCGAGGAACGCCCCTCCGATGCCTAAGTCAGTAAAGAGTAAAGATGGGATGTCTCAAGTAGAGTATGTTAGTGTATGTGAGTGTACCTTATGACTCAGGTCATGGGGGTATTTATAGGAGCCGGCAGTGTCCTTAGTGAGGTAGGACACTGCTCCTATTGGTTGGATACATTTCTATCCTCTTATGATACTTATCTTTAGGCCTAGAGGCGCAATAAGTCAATACTGGATCAGCCCAGGCCCATTCAGTCAATGGCCCATATGATGAATACCGACAAGGTATACTGGAACGGCCGGCATATGGATAACGCCGGTATCGGATGCGATCATACCCAATTGAAGTGGGATTCTTCAGACTGAGTTGACCATAACGGTCAAGGGCAATTTGAACAGACCGGTAGGGAACTTGTACAGCCCCCATACAACTAGCCCCCAAGTCGGTATGCCTGGTATAGGGATATCCAGCTTAATCAGAGTTGAGCCGTTATGGATGATGAAAATCATGTTTTCATCCTGAAGCCGCTTAGAGACATCCGGAAAATAGGGTCAGTTAGCGGAATATGAATCGTCGCCTCGATCCTTGTGATGATTTGACTAGGGTGTCAGTAGCTGATCACAGCTGTTTCTGAGCTCAAGGTACACGTGGCGTAATCGGGACGGGAAGACGAAACGTCGCTTAATCCGAGCCATGAAGCTTGTTATAAATAGTGTTTTTCACAGCGCATCTTCACATTTTCACATCACTTTCAAACCAAGCAATTGCTCTTTTCGAGACCTAACGTTCTTTCAGTTGCCGGTCTTTCGTCGTGATATTCCGAGCTGTGACCAAACTCTCTTATCGGCTATTTTCGGTGCCAGCTATCGCTCTTTCCCTTCTTTCCAGGTATTTTACCAAACTTCTTCTTAATTTCTTCAAGTAATCATGTCATCTCATTCTGACTCACTGATGTATCTATTTTATATAGATTATTTAGCTCTATTCCTTTAGCTTTGATAGTTGATTTGAGCTCATTGGAGCTCGATTCTTGAGCTATTTGATATGTTTGGACTTGTTTCCGTGTGTTAGATGTTTTTGTGCAGATTAAGCGTTTAGCACCCTCATTTGAGTTGCAGAACGGAAGTCCAACGGTCCACTTATAGCCCATAGAAGATCCAAGAGATTGCACAAGTGATTCGGGCAAGATTGCACCAAAGAAAGAGCGAAAAATACTCTCGCCCGGTCGACCGGGCGGTTTTGCCCGACCGGGCGAGCCACAAGATCTCTCCAGCACATGAGTTTTGTTCGCCCGGTCAACCGGGCGAGAAGAGGTGAAGTTTTGCTTGCGCGCCCGACCGGGCGGAATTCCCTTCACGTCGTAGTTTTCTTAATCACCGCCGCCCGACCGGGCGGTTTTCTCGGGACGGGTTTATTTGCTTTTTAGCCGGTTTTGTAAGAAAAGTATAAAGAGGTTTTTGGAAATTCCAATTATCTATCTTATTATCTATCGTTCTTAGGGCAAAACACTTAGTTTCTCTCTCTAGTTTGTATTAACTCTTGCTCTTGAAGATTATAAAGATCATCGATTTTGGTTTTCATTGTTCTGGAATCATTCGGTATTTCTCTTTACTTTGTTTAACTTAATGAATTCTTTTTCTTTGATTATGTTTATTGATTTTACTATTATCATGAGTGAGTAGACTTTTTCTAGGGCTTAGAGAGGGAAGCCATGTTTATACCTTTTTTATTGTGGTTTAAAGTTCTTCGTTATTTGGATTGGATTAGAATAATTCCTATTGATTTGTTATGCTTGTTTAATTCATGTAATTGCGCAATATCATGAGTTATGTTTAGCTAATAAGAATTAGAATCGAAAGATCGTATTCATTAGAGGCTTGTTACAATAGGTAGATTTGATTATGTTGAGCGACCGTACTGGCATATGTTAATCTAAGAGTTGTTAATGCCTGACCAAGGATTAACGAAATACTTTATTTATTCGAACCTCAATCCAAGTATTGTCGAACTATATTGTAGTGATTAAATTGGTATAAGCATGGTGCACCGATCGATTGCCCTAGGTTTTTAATTAATTGATAAACTTCCATCTTTTTGTGTTATAGTTTATTCTAGTTTAGTTATTAATTCCTCAATCAATTTCCTCTCTTGAAGTAGTTAGATAATTGAACTTAAATCTGTAGAACTCCTCTCCCTGTGGATCGACCCGTATTTGCCAGTTTCTGCTAAACAGACACCGTGCACTTGCGGTATATTATAAAACTCATCACTCACAAAACATTTCTGAAAGTCCCCAATCTTTGACCGATAGCGACTTTAATTCTGATAGTAAATCTGCTAGCCTTACAATATCCAATAATTCACCGGTAGTAAACCGCCCTAATGAACGTAGGAGTAAATCTGGTCATGATTGTAGTACTTCCGGTAGGGCCCCTGAAGAGTCAACACTACATGCCTCCCCCCCACAGCCATTAGGGCTTTTGGAGAAGCTGTAGGAGTGCCGGTATCAGGGCAATGTAGGACCATGCTGGGGATAGCAGAACGATCCTCTATACTATTCCCACCTGCGGCCGGCACGTCTGCGGGTCCCCCTTCTGGAGCCTCTTCTGTTGCTTCAGAAGATGTTGATAGCGTCTTACGCGATATGACGTCGGACAAGGAGTCGGTATCTTTGGAAGCTGACTCCGACGAAGAACCGGCCGAAATCGTCCCTGAGGACGACGACGAAACGCTAGAGGACCTGTACATGCCTCCTTGCGAGGCCGGCAGCCCGTCCTTCATTCAGATCGACAAAAACTGGAGAAGGACGGCATTAAATAGCGACTTTTGCCGAAAAGGGGCCGAGTACTTCGCCTTCCCCACTGATTATGGGTTATTGATGCCATCCGAGGGATGCCGGATAACAGATTGCCAACCTGGTCACGTGGCGGTCTATGCCCATATGTTAGACTTCGGGCTGAGATTCCCCCTGGACCCCTTTGTGGTCAAAATCTTCACAGCCTGGAACATCTGTTTGTCCCAGCTAACGCCGTTATCTTGGCGTAATTTGATATGCTATGCGTGGACCGTCCGATATAAAAGGTTTCCGGAGACCCTGAACCTGTTCCGGAAATTACATTGGATTAAAGAGGATGGCTCCGCGAAGGGCAAGGGGAAAGGTAAAAGGAAACAGTCACAGGCCGAGAGGGAACTCGGCCAGGGTGGCTGGATGTCTATGTATACCAGGCCCAAGAAACTGATGGTGTACCCAAAGCTGACATCCCTAAAAAACTGGCAACCCCGCTTCTTCTGGGTGCGGGTGCCGGCTGATTTTCCCCTGCGCCGATATTGGACGAAGCCTCGGCCAAGGATGGAACACATCCCTGACAGGCGATTGACCCGCCGGGAATTGGAGGCTTTCAATTTCATTGAGGCCTCTTCGAAACCAGGCCCGAAAGGAGGAAAGCACGTTCCTGTGCCTCTCAATTGGCTACCTCACGGCGATTACATTTTAGGCAACGCCCCTCTTTCCGCTTTGGGCTTTTGCCAATCTGAACCTTCTGGTAATTAAGTATGATACCGGTACTTGTTTTATATGTTACCCTTTTGTTTGTTACTAATGTTCTTTTATTCCTCTGAATGTAGGTCGGGAGCACTTAATCCGGCAGGCTCTTCACCTCAATCAGAACTATATTCCAATCAGCAATATGCCTCCCAAGCCGGCCAGGAAATTCACGTCTATTCCCCCCAGCGTTGGAGGCCGGGGTGGTAAGACTCGCGGCGCTGGCCGCGGTGAAGCTAGCGACCCTGCTCCTGGGAAGATCGTCCAGCCTCCTCACAAAAAGATTACCCCAGCCCCTGCCAAGAGGAAGGCCGAGGGGGAAGCTGAGACGTCCAGGCGGCCTCAAGCTAAGGCTCCCAGGAAGGAGCATGGCGAGGAGATTACTGCCGCTGAGAAGGAGCCCAAGAGGCTATTATTCGGGCGGGTAGCTGAGGTCGGCACCTCCTCCTTGAGACCCAAAATTTACAGACAGCTGACCTTGCCGGCTATGATTCATGAGTTGGAACATTTTGCTCAGCCGCGCAAGTCAGGCTTCATTGAACAGGCCGAGGTGGAGGTGCCGGAAGTCCTTCGGAAACGATGGGCCCGATCTCCGGTTCGTGATGGGGCTCACTTTCAGGCCAAGCTTAACGTCCTTGATGACGAGTCTCTGCTGCTGGACCGTCCTCTTGATAGCGGTAACCTGGGGTACCGGCTCCTGAAAGGGCTCCAGCTGAAATACGACATGCCTATAGATCAGATACAGGCTCCCGCTGCTGTTCACGCGCATCATTTGGCCGTGGTAAGTTTTTCAGAATTAGCGGTGTTATTGTTCTTTTCTTACTTTTATAACCCTTGTCTAACTCTTTCTATTTTTCATCTGTTGCAGGCGGCTCATTCCGGTAAAGAACTCTGCGATCTTTACCGGTATTTCCAGGGCGCTTTTTATGGCGAAGTGGAAGAACATCAGGCCACCCAAGACCAGCTTACCGCGAAGAATGCGGAGTTGGTGAATATCGGCAATGAAAGGAAGAAGCTGAAGGTTGATCTGGAGAAGGCTAACACGGACCTCCAGAGCGCTAAGCTGGCGGCCTCCAGCAGTAAGCTCCTCCTGAAAAACAAGGACGTCGAGCTGACGAAAGTAAAGGAGGAGCTGACTGCTGCAAAGGGCCGGGAAGCCAACGCAGTGGCCGAGTACCGGCGGTCCATTGACTTTGTACACCTGTTAGCGAACCGGTATTGATGTTATGGTTTTATATAGTGTTTTTCCCCCTATATTTGAGCTAAAATGTGTATCAATGGTGCTCTTAGGAGCCATTTTATGCTAACTTTCTCCATCTAGTTGTGGTTTTCTGTTCTATGCCTGATTGCAGGTTTTAGGGAGTTATCTCCCTATTTTCTACTATTATTTGACCATTACACTGGACTGGAGAGGTTCTATGCGGAGTTTCAAAGTCCCGAGGAAACTTTCCGGGATCCTTGAGCAAATAAGAATTGAAGACATTGGCATTTAGAGCCAAGAATGAAGAACGGACCTAAGCCCGATCAGATCGGGCAAAAAGCTCCCGATCGGGCGCTGGCTAGGGTGATACCAGCTGTTGTTGTGGGCCCGATCGAGCTCTGTCGCCCGGTCGTTATTTCGTTGGGGAGCCCGATCGGGCGGACCGGCCCGATGTCATCGGGCGTTCTTGGTGGTGTTATGCTGTAGCTGCTCAGCGTTGGCGTGCGGCCCGATCTCATCGGGCGTGTCGGCCCAATTGAATCGGGCAAGGCCTAGTTTTGGATCTCTGCTGCTGCTTGTAGCCTGATTTGATCGGGCTGACTTGGCCCGATCGGGCTTCTCTTCCGCGCGCTCATTTAATGATTTTCGGGCTACTTAGTATAAATAGGAAAGTTAGAACAACTTTTATGGATCTTTGTTTTAGCTCTTATTTTCTCATAGATTCTCTCAAGAACCCTAGTTTTTATTACTTTTCATTGTGATTCAAGATCAAACTTTTGGATTATTCGCAAGTTCAATATAGTTCTTTAATTTGGTAATCTTCTTCCTCGTTTTCTCCATTATTGTTTGCTTCCTCTATTATTGATTAGAGTAGCTTCTTAGTTATTTGCAATAGTTCAAAGTATGGATTTTTATATGGAATTTGTTATTGGATTCTCAAACATGAGTGAGTAGTTTTACTTCTAGGATTGTGGGGATCTATGTATGCAATGAGGGATTAATAGATTAATATAATTACCCTTTATTTCAATTGTTTCCTGTGATTGAATCGTTCATGCTAGATTTATGAATTAGGCCTGATTTGTATTTCTATTATCGCAATATTGAATCTACTTCGAGAGGAGAGATTTCGTATAGGCTCTCAATCATTAGGCATAGTGATCCTTGACCATGCGAGAGCGGCTAGGTGATTTTTGAGGGAGGTAATGTTCGAGAGAAATTACATGTGCCCTAGATAAATTGACTTATTGGGTAGTTATTATTCGTCTCTGATTTCCCGAATTGTATGCATAGTGATCCATAGTCCTAGTTCTTTATTAATTGATTCATACCTTCATATTTAGTTCTATCATTTGCCTATTAGTTTAGTCACACATCCATTTTCAACTGATTTAGTTAGTATAATATTAGAATTCAGATACAATAATATAACTTTCTCCCCTGTGGATTCGATCCCGACTTCCCACGACTACTTGTTAGTGGACTTTAGGTTATTTTTGATAAGATGATACGACTTTAGCTTTGTCAAATTTTGGCGCCGTTGCCGGGGAGACGGTTTATTTTTATTTTGTCTGAATTATAGTATTACACTAACCTCTACTCTGAAGAACACCTGTTCTTTAGAGCATCTCACGTTTGTTTTAGTGTTTTTGATGTATGAGTAGGAAATTGAAATCCCCAAATCTCATTCCATTTGACCCGGAGATTGAAAAGACTGCTCGTAGACTCAAAAAGACAACTAAGCAAACCAAGTTGTCTGCAGGGACACCTTCCCAAAAGACACCTTCTCCACCATCTTCACCACAACAAGAATTCCCTGCCTCACCTATTACTGCTAGAATGGGTGACGAAGCTAAACCGACCTTCAGAGACTATGCACAACCATATCTTGATAATGTGCCCACTGGGGTACGGTTGCCTACTATTGCTGCTGCAAACTTTGAAATCAAGTCTCATGTTCTGAATATGGTTCAGAATAATCAGTTCGCTGGGTTACCATCTGAAGACCCAAATCAGCACTTGCAGCGGTTTTTACAATGTTGTGCTACTCAGAAGCAAGCTGGTGTTACTGTTGATGAGATGAAACTCATCTTATTTGGTTTTTCTCTGCGCGACAAAGCTCTATTTTGGTATAATAAGCTGCCTTCCACCATCACCACATGGGGAGAGCTCTCAAAGATTTTTCTCATCAAGTGGTACCCTTACCAAAAGACTGAAGATATGCGTCATGCCAAAGTCACTTTCACCCAAGATCCTGGAGAGTCACTATATGAAGCTTGGGAAAGATTCAAAGATCTGCAGCGTCTTTGTCCCCATCATGGTTTTGACAAGTGGTATCTGTGCCACATTTTCTACACTAGAGTTGATGCAGATACGAGACGGGTAATTGATGGAGCTGCTGGTGGGTTCTTCATGGATAAAGCCGTAGAAGAAGGGTATGAACTTCTGGAGAAACTCGCTTCTAACCAAGCGTCTACTATTCGTTCTTCTATGACAAAGGGAGGCAAACATGATGTAGAAGCCATTTCTTTACTGACCGGACAACTAGCTGCTCTTCACCAGAAGATTGATTCTTTAAAGCTATGTAACAATCCCTCCCCTCACATGAGTGTCAATGCTATGGCTAGTGTTTCTGGTCACAATGCTTTCATCTGTGACGCTTGTGGGATAACTGGACATAACTCTCAAGAGTGCCCCGCTCTTTCACATTCTAGTGAGCCAGTGCACGCATTACAGTCACCACACAAGCCTCAGTTCGATCCCTACTCCAATACCTATAATCTCGGGATGAGAGATCATCCAAATCTCTCGTATAGGAGTAATAATGTGATGAATACGCAACAACAACATTATCCACAGCATCATCAACAACAACAATATCAACCACAAGCTCCTCCTGGATATCAGAGAACTCAGTTTCAACAGCATCATTCTACACCTCCTTCAGACCCAGCTATTGCTGAACTCAAAAGTCTAATGTTGCAGATGCAGAAAGGTATTATTTCCTTTCAAGCAGATACCAGGTCTCAATTTGAGAGCCTGCATGCTCAGAATAAGCTGCAAGGGACACATAATAAGATGTTGGAGTCACAAATAGCTCAGCTGGCTAGTTCCTCTGCTAATAGGCCATCTGGGTCATTGCCTTCGCAACCAATGCAACCAAGGGACACCGCCAATGCTATCACCCTTCGCAATGGAGTGCAGTACGATGCTCCGGCAATGCTAGAGGTGGAATCATCAATTGCGAAGAAACCACAAGAAGTGCCTGAGGATGCTGAACCTCAGGCAGAGCAAGGAGCTGCAAATAAGACTATAGAGGTGACTAAGGAGAAAACTGTGCCTCCGGTGATCAAGCTTCCATTCCCCGAGCGGATGCTCAAGAAGAAGCTCGACCACCAGTATGGTAAGTTTTTAGAGGTGGTAAAGAATCTGCAGGTAACAGTTCCTTTTACTGAATTATTAAATCAAGTGCCTGCTTATTCTAAATTTTTGAAAGAACTGTTGATGAGGAAGCGGACTCTCAATGAGGTGGAGACTGTGGCTTTTACTGCTGAATGCAGCGCTCTTTTACAAAACCAGTCTCCACCCAATTTGAAAGATCCAGGGAGTTTTTCCATCCCCTGTCACATTGGCACCATATTCATTGACAAAGCTTTATGTGATTTAGGTGCCAGTGTGAGTGTCATGCCTCTTTCTATCTGTAAGCAACTGAACATGGGTGAATTAAAATGTACTACCATTACTCTGCAAATGGCTGACCGTTCTGTGAAATACCCACTAGGTATATTAGAGGACGTTCCTGTTAGAGTAGGTAAATTCTTTATCCTTGTGGACTTTGTTATATTAGACATGGCCGAAGACACTCAAACACCCATTATCCTTAGGAGACCTTTCCTCCATACTGCTGGGGCAGTGATAGATGTTAAGAGTGGGAAACTGACACTGACAGTGGGGGATGATAAGGTCATGTTTAGCCTAAACAATGCACCTAAAAGCCCAATGCTCGAGGAATCATGTTATAGTGTTGATGTTATAGATGAACCAATCCATGATTGCATGCCTCATTCCCCCTCCCACGCTACTTCAAATGATGTGTTTGTCTGAGAGCCTATTGCAGGTGATGAACATTTTTTAACGGTCTTACAGACTCACAAAAAGACCATTGGTTATAGCACTGATGATTTGACAGGAATAAGCTCCGACTTTAATGAGCATGACATTCATCTACATGAGGGCCACCACACTAGCATTACAGTCCGACGCGGGTTGCAAGCGGTGGTACAACATGTGGCTACTAAACTGCTCGATCCAGGTTGATGGGCGGCTGATGTCCATGTCCCTTTCCTTTCCCTTGTTGCAATGAGGCCATTGCCAAGTTCAGCTTGGGGGAGGACTTCTGTAAGTATTAGTATTGTTTTTCTTTTTGTTTTTACTGCTTTTTAGGTTAGTTAAGTTAGTTTAATTGCTTTGAAAAAATAAAAAATCACAAAAAAATGAAATATTGCTGAAAAAACACAAAAATACGAGTTGAATGCGAATAGATTGATTGCTTCCCTGTGCCCCGAACTTTGTTCTGAAAAACGATTTAACTCATTCTCTGGATAGTTGGGCATTTGTGATTGGGATGTTGTGATGTGATCTATGATTGCCTTGATCTTGAGTAGATTTTGTTGATAAAGCGCCTATTTTAACTGCATGCTTGAATTGGTTAGATTGTGAGGATTCATTCTAGCCCTCGGATTTATCTCTATATCCGATCTATTCTTGTGAGTTAGTTCCTCGTAGCATTCTTATCTTGGTTTTGGCATTGTACTCGTTGAGTTCTGGTAACTTTAGACATGCGCTGTGATAGAGGCGTTCATTTGTTTAATTTTAAGCCTCAGAGTTGTTTAATGAATTAATTTTCCCCCTAGCCCCGCTGAGCCTAATGACTTCTTTTTGGATCTATATTAAGCCACATTGCACACCTTGAGCCTTTACATTGACTATTGTCCCAAGCCTAGCTTGGGGGAGCATTTGTTGAGTTAATAGCATATTGTGTGGTTGATTCCGTAGGGTGGTTGGAAAATAATGATATGTTTGTACAAAGAAAAGAAAGAAAAAGAAAAATAAAGTGAAAAAAAAAAATGATAGTGAAAAAAAAATCTGAAAAATATCTATGATCTTCACTCATTAACATTCAAAAGTATTGGAAATTATGTTGAAAGATGCAGTTATTGGTTGGTTCGTGAAATTTCAAGAGTTGGTTATTATCTTGGTTATGTTGTTGATGCTATGGGAGTTGTTTCTACCACACTTAGTGCTACTAGTGTTTTTTGCTCCCCTTTCTTGGCTTTTCCACCACATTCCCTAAATAATTTCCGTACCTTTACCCGAGCCCCATTACAACCCTAAGAAAGACCTTTTGAACACGTGTTTGATTGTTTATTGGAATAATACTGAGTCAATATGCCAAAGTTGAAGATTAAGTTTGTTATTTGAGTCGACCTGATTAGGATGAGCGATATTATACCCTTCTAAACACATGAGAGTGTGAGTGGGAAGGGCTATTATGGTTGGGTTGGTGAGCGACCGGGCACATATTTTGCCTGCCACAAAATTGAGAGGAGTGACACCTCAGTGAGCACCTTTTCAAGATTTGCATGATATGTAGGGCAGTTGCGTCTGATGGTTTACTTAAGTGATTGGTAGTCAGGTGATCTGAGCAACTGAACTTGAATTTTGCTTGCTTGAACGATTTTGAGTTGGAAATAATTGAGTTTAAACTTTCCTATCTGAGGGGTGAAGCAATCCTATTCTTATTCATGTTGTGCTTTGCTTGAGGACAAGCAAGGGTTTAGCTTGGGGGAGTTTGATGTTATGGTTTTATATAGTGTTTTTCCCCCTATATTTGAGCTAAAATGTGTATCAATGGTGCTCTTAGGAGCCATTTTATGCTAACTTTCTCCATCTAGTTGTGGTTTTCTGTTCTATGCATGATTGCAGGTTTTAGGGAGTTATCTCCTTATTTTCTACTATTATTTGACCATTACACTGGACTGGAGAGGTTATATGCGGAGTTTCAAAGTCCCGAGGAAACTTTCCGGGATCCTTGAGCAAATAAGAATTGAAGACATTGGCATTTAGAGCCAAGAATGAAGAACGGACCTAAGCCCGATCAGATCGGGCAGAAAGCTCCCGATCGGGCGCTGGCTAGGGTGATACCAGCTGTTGTTGCGGGCCCGATCGGGCTCTGTCGCCCGGTCGTTATTTCGTTGATGAGCCCGATCGGGCGGACCGGCCTGATGTCATCGGGCGTTCTTGGTGGTGTTGTGCTGTAGCTGCTCAGCGTTGGCGTGCGGCCCGATTGAATCGGGCGAGGCCTAGTTTTGGATCTCTGCTGCTGCTTGTAGCCCGATCGGGCTTCTCTTCCGCGCGCTCATTTAATGATTTTCGGGCTACTTAGTATAAATAGGAAAGTTAGAACAACTTTTCTGGATCTTTGTTTTAGCTCTTATTTTCTCATAGATTCTCTCAAGAACCCTAGTTTTTATTACTTTTCATTGTGATTCAAGATCAAACCTTTGGATTATTCGCAAGTTCAATATAGTTCTTTAATTTGGTAATCTTCTTCCTCGTTTTCTCCATTATTGTTTGCTTCCTCTATTATTGCTTAGAGTAGCTTCTTAGTTATTTGCAATAGTTCAAAGTATGGATTTTTATATGGAATTTGTTGTTGGATTCTCAAACATGAGTGAGTAGTTTTATTTCTAGGATTGTGGGGATCTATGTATGCAATGAGGGATTCACTAGTAGAATAAATGCTTATTGCTGCGGTCTTTAAGTGGCCTATTGCGGCGGTTTTGACCGTACAGCAATTAACGGCGCAGCAATAGGTAATTAATCTGTTGTTGCGGTTTTAAACCGCAGCAATATTAAAACATATTGCTGCGGTTTTGAGAAAAAACCGCAGCAATATATCCTGTTTATTATTATTTAAAACAAACATATTGCTGCTGTTTCTGAGACAAACAGCAGCAATATGGATATTTTTATTATAAAAATGAGATATATTGCTGCGGTTTCTCTGACAAACCGCAGCAATATCCTTTTTATATAATAAAAAATATATAAATATTGCTGCGGTTTCTCTGACAAACCGCAGCAATATTATATATTTTTTATTATTAAAAAAGGATATTCTTTGCGGTTTGTCGAGAAACCGCAAACAATATTATATGTTTTTTATTATTAAAAAAGGATATTGCTGCGGTTTGTCAGAGAAACCGCAGCAATATTATATGTTTTTTATTATTAAAAAAGGATATTGCTGCGGTTTGTCAGAGAAACCGCAGCAATATACCTTTTTTTTTTTTTTTAAATAATTTACATTATGCAGCAAGCAAAATGCAGAATGCAGCACAGCAAGCAGAATGCAGCAAGCAGGATGCAACAAATTTCTGCATAAATTTCGACAGAGCTCCGTTTGTAAATTGGATAAACCCATAATTGGGAATTAACCTGTACAATATTATATGCAACAACCATCCATCATCCACAATTCATCATCCAAAATTCATCCCAACATCCATCCATCATCCACAAATCATCCAACAAACAACACCTAATCCACAAATTCATCCAACATCCAACTTCCACGCACAATCCAAATTCCAAGTTTAACAATAGAAATATATAAGATTCAATAAAACATAGATATCATATGATCCAACATCTATATTTATATATCATGAAATCCAATCAATTAAGTCAATACGATTAACCAAAGTTAGCTTTCAATAGTTATATATATAAACTAACCTAACCTATGCAATGCAATTATCAATAAAGTATCTTGCCCACTTATTTTTCACCTCATTGATTTGATCTTCAGTATAAGGATCGCGGGTAAAGGTAGTACAAGCAACCTGAAAATAATTCACCAAAGTTAGCTTTCAATAGTTATATATATAAAATATGAAATGAATAATAAGTGAACAAAAAACTTACTTCATCGAAATCCTCCGAACTAGAATATAAAATGAGTGCGTCAAAAATGTTGCGCATGACAAAATAACCGCATTCCGTGCCTCCTTGTTGTTGTGGGCACTTTAACGAAAGTTTTAAGAAAATGAGTAAATTTATCGTATAATGAGAATGACATAACATATGCTTTTAATTTAATAAAATAAGGCTATTATACCTTAACACATTTCCAACTAAGCTTGTTGTGACGAACTTCGTTGCAGCTCATCCGAAACCTCCTAAAAGCACTACATAAAACAAAATCAAATGATCAGTTACACTTTATTTGCTTTATATTATAATTTAAATTCATTTAAAATATATCAAAGCGATCAACTTACGCTATCATAGGAGGTTTAATCTTTAACTTCCGCTCCTTGTGATAGCTAGCGGAATCAAAGACGTAAATAATCCCGAGCATGGGACGTATGACCAGGAGCATCCAATGACGGCTATTGCAAGATTAAATAATAATAATTACTTAAAAAATTCACATGTCATGCAAAAATCAATATTTGTAAAACTATTAAGATAGAATATTACTCTTGAAAGATTGGCGCGAAGATGATACTAGCACCAGCAACGACGGATCCAGTCAAAGCACACTCAATGTAAGTCGTTAGATTCTCCAAAGAATGCACATCCGCGGCACTCTCCGGGCACATCCAACAAACTCGAACAACATCCCCAAATCCATCCAAGTCAGACTGTATTACCCTACAAAAAATAGATAAACATAAATTTTATGTGGAAAATACAACTATCATACAATGAAATGTAAAAAAAATCATAACTTTGATTATTGTTACCTCATGTACACTTGGATAATAGAAATATTAAGCATCTCCCCTTTCAAGAACTGAGCAATATCCTCCTTGGTCAGATAAGCGGTGGCATCTTCTGTATAATGGAATAATGAGCTCGGCAAGGTTACACCAACAGTATCATCGTCTGCGACGGCAAGGGCAAGCGTATCTGCTAACTCCTTACAGTCTTCAGTGAGTGATTCCAAGAACGATACATCATCAACTACTGGACTATAACGAGTAGCCGAACCGGCTGAAAGTGCTTGGCTAGGACATCTAACGACCTCCCCCAAAATCCCCTTTTGTTTTTTAGGTGTCGGTGTAACCTAATAATAATTTTTGAGAACGCGCATAAGATTATGTAATTTTTACATTTAATCCTATTATTTGAACAAAAATGGATAAAATTTGAACAATTACCTCATCACCTAATATTTGCACTAAATGTTTTGGCCATTGCACCCACGTACCCAAAGCAGTTTCCGTAGTGTCGATTTCATATGCAGGGACGGGGACAGGTAGTGGCAAATGACCATACTTCTCTACAAAACGATGAATTTTCACTCGAAGGTGATCATTCATCATTCTAGACCCATGAACTGTAGTGGTCTCATCAAAAGCATAAGAATGTGCATCTGCCACTAGACAAGTCTTTCCACTAGTTGGATCTATCAAATACAATCGACAGGGAGTCTCGTCCTAACAATAACATAAAGTTCTTAATATATAAGATAATTATTTGTATAAAGCACATGTATCAATCCGCTCATATTCTAAACCCAAAGGACACATTAATTTTTTGGCATAGTAGGTGGATTTTGGTAATAAATTACCCTCAGGAAACATATCTTGTAAAGCTTCTAAGAGTTCTGTGAAGCCTACATCAGTCAAATTATGTTTCGCTTTGATGTTGAAAAGGGTTAAAACCCCACTCAATTGAGTGTATTTGGTACACCCTAGATAAAGGGGTTTCCCAGCAGCTTCAGACAAACTGTCAAACACTCGTGACCGCTCTTTAAAATGGTCACGTGCCCCTTCCAACATCTCACCTAATCGATCATCACCAAACTCTTCATCCTCAGTGTCACTATTATCTCCGTGATCATTTTCATTACCTACAACATCATCACCTTCTATCCTAACATGATCTTCAATCACAAATTCATTCTCTTCCCCAACATTCGACATATCAATCTCTAATGAGTTACTAGTGCCATCATCAACAATAACCCTATTCTGAGTATACTTTCCCTTCTCACCATGCCATAACCAAATATAATACTCAGCTCTAAATCCTCGACGAATAATATGATCTCTTATTAACCTAATATCAGAAATCGTATTCACATTGTAGCAATCAACACATGGACAATATATCTCATCCTCGCAAGTAAGTTGTTGATGCTCTACAGCACGTTTACAAAACTCATTCACACCTTGTACGAACTCCAACGTATTCCGCTTTCCATACATCCAACTTCGATTCATTTCTAAAAACCCCCACACATATATACATCCATTAAAACTTATTATCAATTAAAAAATTCACATAAATATAACACAACAAACTAATATTCAATGCATGCTTCCACTGGGTCCTTATCACTCCAACCTAACCCATTCTTAAACGTCCAATCCCACTAGTGAATGCATGTATCATCTTTGATTCTAAGTAAAATTCGGCAGCATTTCCCTTCAGTTCTCCAAGTGCACGATGAAGATAATTGCTTATCTTATATGCACCCGGAGAACAAATTAGGGAAATGATTAACCGTATTTCACTTAGAATCAAAGAATCAACACACATTCACTACCTAAGTGAGATGTGACGTTTAAGAACAGTCCCAAAACGGGGACTATTCAAGACTTACTCCTAATGAGTAAATCTTGAACGGGTATCTAGGCATTATGATGTACATAAAAAAATCGCATTCAAGCGATTCCAAGTCATCACCAAACAACAAATACCAAACCATTCCTTGGGTTTCCCTTCCTCTCCCATTGGTGAGTCTATAAATATGAAGGCATTGCAAAAAAACAATCGCATTATACATACAAACAATCGCATTTAAGCGATTTCAAGTCATAACCAAACAACAAATACCAAACCATTCCTTAGATTTCCCTTCCTCTCCCATTGGTGAGTCTATTAATATGAAGGCATTGCAAAAATAAGCCCATTATATATATCACTTCAAACAATTCACCACACTTATGCAAAAACAATCCCGTATAACATTCTAGGGCATACAAAAACTTAAGCAAAATCATCACAAATTTAGTTTTTAATCCTTAAATCTCATAAGTAATCATATATATATATATATATATATATATATATATATATATATATATATATATATATATATATATATATATATATATATATATATTATATTGAGCATTTTTAACTACAATTTAAGCCAATTTTTTTATAAATGAAAAAAGACAATTGAAAATTAATAAGAATTAATGAAAAACTAACCGTATGACAAGGGGAAGGTGGCCCTAGCGGCTGTGAACGGAGTAGAGGAGCGCAAAACCGGCCGAAAACCGCACCAAAAGAAGGCCGAAAACCGCACAAAAGAAGGCCGAAAATCGCACCAAAGAGGGGCGAAAACACGGCCGAAAACCGCTCCAAAAAGGCCGAAAACCACCGGAAAAACGAGTTAGGTACCCTTGTCGCCGGAAACCGAAACCTTGTTGCCGGAAAATGAAACCTTATCGCCGGAAATTTGAAGATGGTGAGAGAGTGTGAGAGTAGAGAGAGAGAGAGAGAGAGAGAGAGTGAGAGAGTGCGAATAGAGAGAGAGAAAGTAGAGAAATAGTGAAGCCAAAAAAAAAAAACCCGTGTTTTAGATCCAGACAAAACCGCAGCAATATATTAAAATAATGTTTTAAAAAATATTATTTTAATATATTCTTCTGGTCTCGTCGAACCATGACAATATCTTAAAATAATATTTTTTTAAACATTATTTTAATATATTCTTGCGTTTCGCAAAAACCGCAGCAATATATTAAAATAATATTTTTTTAACATTATTTTAATATATTGCTGCGGTTTCTGAAAGAGACCGCAGCAATATATTTCAGGAATAAAATGTTACACCTTTTTGAAAAAATCCGTTGGATATTTATTGCTGCTGTTTTCTCTAGAAAACGCAGCAATATGGTTGGTCAAATGGTCAACTATTTGGCCAAAGCTTACTGTTGCAACTATATTGCTGCGGTTTTTAATAAAAACCGCAGCAATATATTTATTTTATAATTTACCTTTTTTTTGTCGTTATATATTGTTGCGTATGGGTAAAACCGCAGCAATATCACCGCAGCAATAAGCATTAATTCTACTAGTGATTAATAGATTAATATAATTACCCTTTATTTCAATTGTTTCCTGTGATTGAATCGTTCATGCTAGATTTATGAATTAGGCCTGATTTGTATTTCTATTATCGCAATATTGAATCTACTTCGAGAGGAGAGATTTCGTATAGGCTCTCAATCATTAGGCATAGTGATCCTTGACCATGCGAGAGCGGCTAGGTGATCTTTGAGGTAGGTAATGTTCGAGAGAAATTACATGTGCTCTAGATAAATTGACTTATTGGGTAGTTATTATTTGTCTCTGATTTTCCGAATTGTATGCATAGTGATCCATAGTCCTAGTTCTTTATTAATTGATTCATACCTTCATATTTAGTTCTATCATTTGCCTATTAGTTTAGTCACACATCCATTTTCAACTGATTTAGTTAGTATAATATTAGAATTCAGATACAATAATATAACTTTCTCCCTGTGGATTCGATCCTGACTTCCCTGACTACTTGTTAGTGGACTTTAGGTTATTTTTGATAAGGTGATACGACTTTAGCCTGTCAGGTATAACGGGGGTTGGGCCGCCGCTATGCGGTGCACCAGTCACACTTTTCCTGATCTGGACTGGAGCCGCGTCGAGGAGGCCCACAGCCGACGAGAATTCGAGATCCCGGTGGAGGGCGAGGATTTGGATTTGGGGGTGACTGAAGCTGACATCGCCAATGCCGATCCTCGAGTCGAGTTCGAGGAAGCTGAGCCTGAAGCTACCGGTGAACAGGCTGATCTTGGAATTATGGATGACCCGACTGACAGCGTTGTCGTCCCGACCGACAGCGTTGTCATTCTTGACAAGAGTCCTGTCGGCTCCATTCCTGAATCGGCTCTAGATGGCGACAAGACTCCTACCTCTGAAGCTGCCCAGATTGCTTAGTTTAGGTCTTCATCTTTCTTCATCTGCTTCTGATCTGGCAGCTTGTGGCTGGCCTGACTTCTTTTTGTTAGAATAGGATGTAACTTCTTTTGTTAATGGAATATATCTTGCAAACACCTGTGTCGGTTATTTTAATTGCTTTGCTGTTTTATATTTTCCATTTATTTCCGTCATTTCGGCAGATCCGCTATGGCTCATAGACCGGCAAATAGTTTTAACTTACTATTTCGTTCCGGCAGATCCATTAGGGTCATTGACCAGCTATGAGGTGGGGTGTTCCTGCCGGCACCGCACTCGTTGGGTTGGCAGAGCCTCTAGGGTCATTGACCATCCCAAGAGCATGCGAACCGTTAGCTCCTCTTGACGGCAGATCCACGTAGGTCATTGACCGTCAAGGGATCTTCTTCCCTCGTGGCAGCAGATCCACGTAGGTCATTGACTGTCTAGGGGTGGTTCCTTTTCTCTTTCTCTCTCCTTGCCATCTCCATCAGACCTCTTCGAGGTTGCCGCCTTATCAAACTCTTCTCCTCGGATAAACTCGTTAGCTTTTCCAAGGACTTCAGTTAGGCTAGTCAGCTTCTTACGACCTAGGTAACTTCTGAAGGCCGTTCCCTCTTTCAAACCGGTCATCAGGGCCAACACCGCGACCTCTTGCTGTAGGCTAGGGACTGTAACGGCTTCAGAATTGAAGCGGCCGATGTAATCCCTCAGGCTCTCCTTCTCTCCCTGCTTGATGGACATCAGCTCACCGGTGGTCTTTTCCCTTCGCTTATTGCTAACGAAGTGTGTTACGAACATGGATGTGAGCTGGCGGAAGTCAAAAATTATTGCCGGTGGTATGCTTTTGTACCACGTTTGCGCCAAACCTGCCAGAGTTGAAGGGAACACCTTACACCACACCGAATCGGTATCAGTGTATAGCAGCATGTGTCCCTCGTATGCAGAGATGTGATCTTCAGGATTGGATCTCCCGTCATACTTGCAGGTTGGCATTTTAATCTTTTCCATAGATTCTTGCAGTATGGCTGTGGAGAATGGAGAGTTCCGGAGCGATACCGGTGCTCTGCGTCGGACAAACTCACTCTCTCTCCTGTATCGGGATGATTGTTGAATCTCAGTTTCCTGGCGATCTTCCTCACCTTCTCCATCCATTGGCTCTGTAGGAGTCCTCGAGTTCTCCCCCTGATCCTGATCATGCCGGCTTTGAACGCCCTGTCGGCCAGTCGCGAGAGAACGCATCTTTCTCACCGGACTGTGTGGCCTGCTCAGGGAGCGCTTACCAACATGACCGGTCGGTGGAGTTTGACTCGCCATGGCCTGGAAGACCTCGGCAGCACTTCGAAGCTGCTCAGGGCTGAACATATTTTGCAAAGCTTCAAATATATTATGTTGAGGGGTCTCAGTGGTCCCCTTCCCCTTGTCGGCGGGCAGTTGGGAGGACCCAATCACCGGTAGCGGAGTGTTGAACCCAGGAGGCCCGCCCCCCGCAGGGGCGTTATTCTCGTTTATTTCCGGCATCCCGAAGGTCTGCTTAGGATCCATGAGGCTAATGAGTAGGCTGGATCGATCGCGGCTTAAGACCAAGGTAGAGTTCACCCCTCCTTCTAGCGCCAATTGTTCTGGTATGGAATAAGTGGTATGAAGTGAACCGGTATTTCCTTTGTGTAACAAGCCGGTTTAATGTCCAGCAAAACAAGTAAACTAACCTCGGGGTTGATCCGAGGAACGCTCCTCCGATGCCTAAGTCAGTAAAGGGTAAAGATGGGATGTCTCAAGTAGAGTATATTAGTGTATGTGAGCGTACCTTATGACTCAGGTCATGGGGGTATTTATAGGAGCCGGCAGTGTCCTTAGTGAGGTAGGACACTGCTCCTATTGGTTGGATATATTTCTATCCTCTTATGATATTTATCTTTAGGCCCAGAGGCGCAATAAGTCAATACTGGATCAGCCCAGGCCCATTCAGTCAATGGCCCATAAGATGAATACCGACAAGGTATACTGGTACAGCCGGCATATGGATAACGCCGGTATCGGATGCGATCATACCCAATTGAAGTGGGATTCTTCAGACTGAGTTGACCATAACGGTCAAGGGCAATTTGAATAGACCGGTAGGGAACTTGTACAGCCCCCATACAAACTCTTTTAAACTTACTTATAGTACACTCTTCCATAAAATATAGAAAATAACAACGCAATATAGAAACTTATTAGCACAATGCAAAAAGCAGCATTGTATTCGATCATCTTATAGTTCATATATTCGTTAATTAATTGATTAGTTATAGTTTTGTCTTTTTCTACTACTACTAATTTGTGAATGGTTTTGTACATCAATTTTGTGTTTGTCTTGATCAGATTTTTGCTCTTTGAAATTGTTCATATTGTTTTTCTTGTTACTGTTGCTGCAATTCTCTAGAATATGTTTTTCCCCTTTTGGATATAAAAAGAGATACAAAGTACAATATGAACTTTGAACTCAAATCTTAAGTACCATGCTCCATGACTTTACCTAGGTTTTGAAGTACATATGTGAACACTAACGCAGTAACGAGAAAGTTTTTGCAAAGTTCTATGCCAATTAGTCTAATTAGGTGTTTCGGGAATTAGATAATATAGCTAGATTGATAGTTTAGTCAAAGGCTCGGAGTATTATACTACTACTTTTGTTAGTAGCATTTGTTTTAGCTCAGTAAGCTAGTAGTTACATAATATACTCGTAAGTTGTCGAGCATCGACCTTTATATTATGTCTACACCATTCGGCTGTTAGGGATGAAAGTTTGGTTATTGGTTTTGATTTGGTCAACATCCTATAAGATTCCAGATAGAATTCGACTATTAGATTTACAGTCCAATCTAATTTAAATTTTCGTCTAGTTTGATTCAACCCAATTTAACTTGAAACTTGCTAGTTTGATATAGCTAGCTTGATAGTTTAGTCAAGTTTCGCACAAACTATTACATTTCTAGACGAATGGCTCATTGACCTGTATATAAATACAATACATACAAGCTCATACATTGGCAAACAAGGTTTAGAATTATTCTTATATTAAACATAATAATACTAGGAGTCTCTAAAGAAGTTTTAAAGAATAAGATTATCATAATTTAAATCATAAATAGGATTAAATATTCATTTAATTTTGATTAGTTTAGGTTTTTAGTTATGAAACCTTTATCATCCAAAAATCCAATTTTTAACAATATTCAAAACCAATTCAATGAGATCAAGAAAATCCTGTTCAAATTACTTATTCAGTTTGGATTATTAAAGTGTGAATATGTATTTCGGATAGCTTTCACCTAGTCACTTATAAGTTGTACCCACCCCACTTGGCTTCTACAGCCAAAAAAAACCTGAACACCATTTTAGTCTTTTTTATAGTGTTTAGAAAATCATATACTTCCTCCGTTTTGTTTTAAATGAAACATTGGGTGAAATGACACTATTCCTTGATCAAAATTGACTTCAATTTATCGCCATTATATAAAGAAAAACATAGTCAAGTGGGATCTTGTTAGATTCGTCTCGATACATTCTATCAAATTATTACTATTATATTTTTTACGTGTACACAACTAAAGATATTAACGATTAAAGAAGCGCGTTGGGTTGCGTGAAAAAGCAAACATTTCATTTAAAACAGAACGGAAAAAGTAAAAATTAATATAAAGACAGCATTCGATTTGAAGTCTAATTGAGAGAGTTTATTCATTATACACCTATGTGTACCATGTGTTTGGTATACCCAAGACTAATTTTTGTTTATTTGAAACTCTTTTTTTTTAGTACATTTTGCTCATGTGGATGATTCAAATAAACAATGAGCAAATAAAAATAGCATTTGGTGTATCATGCTCACGGTACACTCGGGTGTATGATAATTTATTTGGCTAATTGAGATATGAATTCCCATGTATTATAGCATTTGATTGTGATTGAAACTCCCTTTTCTTTTTCAATCAAAATTCCAATCTGAAATGGTAAAACTTAAAATTCTAATCAAGTCATATCAGATTGTCAAAATTATTTTTGGATGACAATTTAGCCTTGGTCCAAGTTATCAGACAAGCGAACGTTATGGTTGGAAAAACAGGTCCCTAGTCATTCGTTAATCGTCCTGAAGCTAGGGAGACAACCGTACACAGAGCGTGGAAATCCCGCAAATAAAGTGGAAAAAAAAGGAGGAAAAACTTTATTTGATCAAAAATTTTGAGCAGAAAATAAAGAAAGTGACATATTAACTGCACATATGACATATTCATGACTTTCTGTTTAGTAGTATAATTTTGGAGTCTTAATCAAGCTTCACAGTAGATACAGTGAAACAATTAACTAAACAAAGATTTTTACCAGATAGATTCTCTAGAGTAATTGAGTAGATTATCTTTTTACTGATACAAATTTTAAATATGCAAAAGGAAATTAAAGAAAAAGAGGGTTGCCATTTACATATATTATTTTCTCTGCAAAGAAACTTAATCGGATTTTCTCTTTTTTATGAATACATTAGTTTAGTAGTTTTAAGACAGGCCAGAAGATAATAATAATTAAATACTTTAACAATAAGTTACTCTGAAAAGCAGCACAATTAAAGAATAACTTTTTAATTAAGCTGTGTTAGTACTCTGACATATGAATCAGAAATAGCTCAGTAGTTTAGCAGTAACAATTATTATCAAGTGCTTACAACTAATCGAAACAAAGTGGAGTAATTTGCTGTCACTATGAATCAGCAGATATGGCTCAAGATTTGCTGATGACTAGTGGGACGAACACCCAGTTACATATGTATCCCATTGGCTTTTTCAGTAAAGTAGTAATAGAAATTCTCATTTGCTAGATGCCGCCTTGAAATTCCTACTAACGCCATGTTAAATTGTAGGAATTTAGATGCTTAATGCGGAAAACGAGTATCACATACTCAAACATCTAACACCAAGATCTTTGCATAAATTAACATGAATCTATAAAGAGTATAGAATATACCTCTTGATGCGTGAATTCCACTTCCACCCCGAGCCTTCTAGTGGAGATCCTTTAGAACGTCAAACGTCGTTCCTCTAGTGTTGGTCCACGAACAACCCTTAGATCACCACGTATGCTAGTACGGAAGAGAGAAGAATCCTCTTGCTTTTGAGGTGTATATGGCCGAATGAATGGGAGAGATGAGAGCAAAAGAAAATCAAATTTTCTCTTACTAAAGTGATGTAATGTAATACTCCTTTGTAACCCCCATATGATTATATAGAGTAGTTACAAAGAGATGATTCATGAGGCTTTATTTTGCCTCATAATGTCATACATTATGAGCCTAATAATCTCATGAGTTACAAATCTTCCATCCATCATAAAAACCGCCCAACCCATTTCACAAATGGATTTGGGTAATATCCAAGGGTTGTCACATTGTGTGACCTCATAGGACCCAATACATATTAGTAGTTGGCCTAAATATACTAGCCCAACAAACTGCAATTAGCTTCTAGCAAAACGTTGCGGTCACCTAATATTATTGAATATATTATCTTTATAATTTGTCCATATACATTTAGTTTGTTACACTTGATCGAGGACAAAATCCTTCAATCTCCCACTTGTCTAAGAACAAGTGTGTAACCTTCAAATTCCTTAAGTCGCTTAATGTCTAACTTGATGACATGGTAACATCGTATGTAAACCATACCAATATTCAAGTTGTTTCTTGAAATCCGAGTTCGAACTGTCGAAACAAATGATTAACTCCTTAATCCATTTGAGCACGGCCATGCATTTTCAGTTCTCGCTCTTCAAGAAACCAAGACACCAATCCTAACTCTTAGGAGGACTTTATCCAGTCTTGTATAACCAAAACTCCCACTCAATTCGTAGCAGTTGCGAACACTGCTTTTATAGCCGCCTTTTACGGCACGACGTTTTGCAGTGTCAAAAACATACTAATCCTTAAGTAAGAATAGTGTCATACTCATGTCTAAGGAATCCACTAAATATATATTAATGAGATTCTTATAAACCTTTTAGAGAACTCCCACTAGGTCTGCCCAACGTGTATCAACTATACACGCCTATGCAAATGACTAGACATCTCTATGTCCCCATAGCCCATGAAACCGCGCTATCAATCAACTTGCAATCTAGTCCACGAAACAGAATCATTTACGTTCAATTTTAATGATTCGAACTAGGGACAAAGGTAAATTATAACTCCTGTTCACTGGATAGGGTTTCATTCGTCAAATCACATATTTGACAATCCTATCAAACGTTATAAAATACTTTGAACGTTTTATTTAATACTAAACCAAGATTAAATAAGAACATAACCTTTTATTCATAAACATAACCAAACATATCACAGGAGTAACTATAACTGTGAACTAATTAAAAGTAAATAGTACACAATCAAAGCCAATCTCCTACATGCTTAAGTCCTATAGCCCTAGTATGACTCTCATGCTTAGGCTGAGGCAATGGTTTAGTCAAAGGATCAGCGACATTGCTATCCGTATGAACTTTGCTAACTCTTACATCTTTTCTCTCAACGATTTCTCGAATGAGATGAAACTTCCTAAGTACATGTTTACACCTTTGATGTGATCTTGGTTCCTTAGACTGAGCTATGGAACCATTGTTATCACAATGTAAAACAATACCATCTCCAACGCTAGGCACTACTCCTAGCTCCAGAATGAACTTCTTCATCCAAACGGCTTCCTTTGCTGCATCTGCCGCAACAATGTACTCAGCTTCTGTTGTAGAATCAGCGACAGTACTTTGCTTTGAACTTTCCCAGCTCACTGCCTCTCCATTTAGACAAAAGATGAAACCAGATTGGGATCGGAAATCATCTTTGTCAGTTTGGCTCGCATCTGTGTAACCCTCAACAATTAATTCACTTTCACCTCCATACACTAAGAAATTATCCTTAGTCCTTCGTAAGTACTTTAGAATATTCTTAGCTGCACTCCAGTGTGCGTCACCTGGATTTGATTGGAATCTGCTACACATGCTCAAGGCATATGAAACATCTGGGCGAGTACAAATCATGGAGTACATAATGGACCCTATAGCTAACGCATAAGGAACATTACTCATTCGCTTAATCTCATCGAGGTCCGAGGAAGCACCGAGTCTTGCTAAGCGAAACACCATGTTGCATAGGTAGAAAACCTCTTTTAGAGTTTTCCATATTGAACTTAGTAACGATCTTATCTATATAAGTTCTTTGGCTAAGTCCAATCATCCTCTTAGACCTATCCCTATAGATCTTGATCCCCAAAATGTACTTAGCGTTTCCAAGGTCTTTCATAGAAAAACAACTCTTCAACCATTCCTTGACTGACTCAAGCATGGGAATGTCGTTTCCTATGAGAAGTATGTCATCTACATATAAGACGAAGAAGACTATGTTATCCCACTTTCCTTCTTGTATACACAAGACTCTTCTCCATTTTTGAGAAAACCAAACAGTTTGATTGCCTCATCAAAACGAAGATTCCAACTCCGGGATGCTTGCTTCAATCCATAAATGGACTTTTGAAGCTTACATACCCTCCTAGGATATTCTGGATCCACAAAACCTTCCGGTTGTGTCATATACACATCATCTTTCAAGAACCCATTCAAGAAAGCGGTTTTGACATCCATTTGCCAAATCTCATAATCATAGAAGGCAGCAATCGCTAGGAGTATCCGAATGGATTTAAGCATTGCTACTGGTGAAAAGGTTTCGTCATAGTCTATACCATGAACTTGCTTGAACCCTTTTGCAACCAATCTTGCTTTGTAAACCTTAATGTTACCATCCTTGTCTGTTTTCACTTTGAAAGCCCATTTGCAACCAATAGGTGTAACCCCATCGGGCAAATCCATCAAGTCCCATACTTGATTTTCAGACATAGATGCCATTTCGGACCTCATGGCTTCAAGCCATTTTTCGGAGTCTTCACTCATCAAAGCTTGCTTGTAGGTAGTAGGTTCCTCAAACTCTAAGATCATTATCTCAGAACTTTTGGTTAACAAGAAATCAACAAACTTCTTGTTTGGTATTCTTGATCTACTAGTCCTACGAGGGGTTGCAACAGGAGAAATTTTCTTCTCAACAATTTGAGAATTTTCGCACGAATTAGATTCGAGTGGGACAGTAGGAGGTTCGTGTACAGGATGCACGTCCTCCAACACTTGGTCAGTTATGGGAGAAGATTCCTCTAAAGGAGGAATTACTTCAAGCTCCACAGCTGGCACTTGTGCTTCTGACTCTAACTTAGGTTGAACTATGTCCATTTGTTGCTTTTCTCGAACCTCTTCGAGAAATATATTACTCCCACTTGCCTTTTTAGAAATAAAATCTTTTTCCAAAAAGACACCACGACGAGCAACAAACACTTTGCCCTCAGTCCGATGGTAGAAGTAATAGCCCTTGGTCTCTTTGGGATAACCCACAAAGAAACACTTATCTGATTTAGGGGCGAGTTTATCTGAAAGTAAACGTTTTACATAAACCTCACAACCCCAAATCCGTAGAAAAGACAAACTTGGAGTTTTTCCACTCCACATCTCATATGGTGTTTTTTCTACTGCCTTTGATGGAGTTCTATTAAGTGTGAAAGTAGCAGTTTCGAGAGCATATCCCCAGAAGGAGATGGGAAGATCAGCAAAACTCATCATAGACCGAACCATATCAAGAAGTGTTCGGTTCCTCCTTTCGGACACACCATTCAACTGAGGTGTTCCAGGTGGAGTAAGTTGTGAAAGAATTCCACAACTCTTCAAGTGATCATTAAATTCTTGGCTCAAATATTCACCACCACGATCGGATCGTAGTGCTTTAATTGTTTTGCCAAGCTGGTTTTGGACTTCATTCTGGAATTCTTTGAAGTTTTCAAACGATTCCGACTTATGCTTCATTAAATAGACATATCCATATCTACTTAAATCATCAGTAAAAGTAATGAAGTATCCAAACCCTCCCCTAGCTTTTGTGCTCATTGATCCACACACATCACTATGTATTAGACCCAATAGATCACTGGCCCTTTCACCCTTTCCAGTAAAAAGGTGACTTTGTCATTTTACCCATTAAACATGATTCACATACATCAAATGGCTCAAAGTCAAAAGATGTTAGAAGTCCATCTTTATGTAACTTCTGAATGCGGTTCGCGTTTATATGTCCTAAACGACAATGCCATAAGTAAGTAGGATTAGTATCGCTTGATCTATGTTTTTTGCTGTCTATGTTAAGGACATCTTTGTCTAAGTCTAGGAAATATAGACCATTAGACCTTTTAGCAATGGCATAAAACATTGAATTCAAATAAACAAAGAAACAACCTTTCTCGATTGTAAATGAAAACCCTTCATTATCCAAAACAGGAATAGAAATAATGTTTTTGGTAATAGCAGGAACATAATAACAGTTGTTAAGCTCTAATATTAAACCAGAAGGCAAAGGTAGACAATAAGTCCCAACTGCAACGGCCGCAGCCCTTGCACCATTTCCAACGCGCAGTTCTACCTCCCCTTTAGCCAAGGTTCTACACCTTCTTAGTCCCTGCACATTCGAAGTAATGTGAGAAACACAACCGGTATCAAATACCCAAGAAGTAGATGTTGCTAAATTAATGTCAATGACATAGATACCTGAAGAAGAAGCTCCAGACTTCTTATCATTCAGATACTTTGGGCAGTTACGCCTCCAATGGCCAATTTGACCACAATGGAAGCACTTGGCATTTGCAGCCACCTTTGGCTTTGCCTTTGCCTGTGGCTTATCAGCAGTCTTAGCGGCAACTTGCTTGCCCTTGTCTTGCTTTTTCTTGCCAGCCCATTCCTTCTTAAAACCCTTCCCCTTTTGAACCATAAGAACTTCCTTCTTAGGTGCAACAGAGATGTTTTGCTCGGCAGTCATAAGCATCCCATGTAACTCAGCAAGGGTTTTCAACACCCCATTCATATTGAAGTTCAACCTAAAATGGTTGAAGCCTTCATGTAGGGAGTGTAGTATGATGTCAGTAGCCAACTCTTGGCTATAAGGAAAGCCCAACCTCTCCATTGTCTCGAAATAACCAATCATTTCAAAGACATGAGTGGCGACTGGCTTGCCTTCGACTAACGCACACTCAAGAATAGCCTTATGAGTTTCATACCTCTCTATCCGAGCTTGTTGCTGAAACATGGTTTTCAGCTGCCGGATAATACTGCAGGCATCCAAGTTTGCAAACCTCTTTTGAAGGCTTGGTTCCATAGCCGCGAGCATAAGGCAGGTAACAATTACCGACCTTTCTGCAATGGCCTTGTGGGCCGCCTTTTCGGCTTCAGTAGAGGTGGTCGTTAAAACCGGGATCGGGGTTTCAAGAACATCCTCTCGACCTTCGGATCTAAGAACAATTCTCAGATTCCTTTTCCAATCAAGGAAGTTGTTCCCGTTCAACTTATCCTTTTCAAGGAAGTTGTTCCCGTTCAACTTATCCTTTTCAAGGATTGAACGTAAGTTAAAAGGTGAATTATTGTTGTTACCAGACATGATATCTACATAGAAGATGCAAAAGTAATGAGTATGTTTATCATAATAGCTTTTAACAAATTTTAAACACTTTAAAATAAAAGCTATGCACTTGACCAATTTTAAATGTGTCCCTTTTGAATCAAGTGATTCTAAGACCCTATCAAACATGATTTATAAGTGGACTTTAGCCTCAACTTAAAACCAAATTTAAAAGGTAAGTAAACTCCTTTACTAATTACAACAATTGTAATTCTTAGTTGATGGGTGATTGCTAAGGTGATGAAAGTTCCCAGGTAAGGAAGTTACCCACAACGTTGAGGAAAGCCTTCCTAATCCTAGACAGAACTTGTCACCCAAACACAAAAACCCAACCCTTTGCTTCAAAATCCAAAACCGTTTTGATGATTTTGTTGGGCCAAACCAAACTAAACATGCAAATTTTTGAAATTTACTCTACTTAGCCCAAGATTGGAAGTAACACTCTGCTTTGGCAGAACCTATTACTAACGATCAAGATTTTAGTAGATGTTTATTTGGAAAAGCAATTACCCAATATTAGCTTTAGGGACCTAAGTAAATTATTATGTGATTTAATTACTAGTGAACTCCTTGCAAAAATAAATCACATGCATAATAAAACTTAGAAAGCATTCAAAAGCAATATTTAAATGCATAAAATAAAATGTGATCCTAGTATGGCCCCTAACCCTAAAGACTACTCTT
Source organism: Beta lomatogona (assembly GCA_947646795.1). Lineage (NCBI taxonomy): Eukaryota > Viridiplantae > Streptophyta > Magnoliopsida > Caryophyllales > Amaranthaceae > Beta > Beta lomatogona. Next base: position 3,520,405 of record CANSNZ010000268.1, read on the forward strand.
TTAGGCCTCCATCCTTGAACCACCTTGGATCTACATCCTTGTGCTCCATGGAAATGAAAAACATCGGATCTCCATCCTTGAATCACTTCAACTTGAATAATTTTTTTTTTTTTGAAAAATTAAACTAATATTACAAAAATACCAACGATGCATAGATCGTATTTAAATTACAAAAATACATTAACGATACGCAGATCGTATTTTCTATCCAAGTTTGGGCCATACTAGTCACCGCATGCATTCATAATATCATATATATAAAACATGCATTTTAATCAGTTATTAAAATAAATTATTATGCTTTAACAACTTTAAACATAATAACACCATCTAGATTTAATCTCATATTAAATCAAATGGTTAGTACCTTAAGACAAATTTTAATCATATTAGAATTTATCTCCCAAGGGCTTTAAAATATTAATCTAACAAATTTAATCAACTATTAAATTTAAAGAAAAATACATAAGCACTCTAAGGCACCACATATATTTTAGTCATATTAAAATATAAACATAACATGATATTCAATCACATATACTAGCATGAAAGAATTAATCAACTTATTAAAACTAACATCCTAACATAAAATTAAATATCATATAATAAACTCCCAACATAATTTTAATTCATTTAAGCATTAGCATAGGATACCAAGTATAAAAGCTACTTAATATGCATTAAGAGAATAAACGGATTTAAACGTTTTAATCCGTTGAAAACAAGAACCAGCCGTTATGGCCAGTGAGCAGGTCGCACCCCGCGAGCAGCATGGTCGCACCCCGCGACCAGGCTCTGCCTCCGTTTTTCAATCTCAATTCAGGTAATTTTAATCGATAAACACATGATTTTTTTTATACAGTAAAACATTTTTATGCATAAATAAATCATACTCGGCCTCTAATTCAAGAATTCATGCCATGAAATTATACATAATCAAATTAAGCATAAAAACTCAAAGCATACAATTCATGAATCATACATATATACATCATATTCTAATTAACAACTTAATTAAAACATGAAATAATATAACAATTATATATATATATACATGTATCGAAAAATGTATAAACAACTTTTATACTCCCACTAGATTAAAATCCTATTATTTTAATCATGCAAACAATATCCTCATGCTAATACCCTCCCCTAAATGAATTATAATGGAGGAAAACATGCATCAACATGATCATATTAATCTATGCAATAGGCTAACTGATACCACTGTAGGAATTTAGATGCTTAATGCGGAAAACGAGTATCACATACTCAAACATCTAACACCAAGATCTTTGCATAAATTAACATGAATCTATAAAGAGTATAGAATATACCTCTTGATGCGTGAATTCCACTTCCACCCCGAGCCTTCTAGTGGAGATCCTTTAGAACGTCAAACGCCGTTCCTCTAGTGTTGGTCCACGAACAACCCTTAGATCACCACGTATGCTAGTACGGAAGAGAGAAGAATCCTCTTGCTTTTGAGGTGTATATGGCCGAATGAATGGGAGAGATGAGAGCAAAAGAAAATCAGATTTTCTCTTACTAAAGTGATGTAATGTAATACTCCTTTGTAACCCCCATATGATTATATAGAGTGGTTACAAAGAGATGATTCATGAGGCTTTATTTTGCCTCATAATGTCATACATTATGAGCCTAATAAACTCATGAGTTACAAATCTTCCATCCATCATAAAAATCGCCCAACCCATTTCACAAATGGATTTGGGTAATATCCAAGGGTTGTCACATTGTGTGACCTCATAGGACCCAATACATATTAGTAGTTGGCCTAAATATACTAGCCCAACAAACAGCAATTAGCTTCTAGCAAAACGTTGCGGTCACCTAATATTATTGAATATATTATCTTTATAATTTGTCCATATACATTTAGTTTGTTACACTTGATCGAGGACAAAATCCTTCATAAATACATATACATGTATTTAACTATTAATACTCTTAACACTCACTCTCCCTCACTCTCCATCACTCTCTCACTACATCTCTCTCATCAACACAGATCTTCCATCAAGATCTCCGGTAACGTTTTCGGTCAATTTTCCGGTGACAATAATTCATTTGCGGCAATAACTCCGGCGACAAGAATCCGGTAACTTTTCCGGCCAAATTTCCGGTCACTTAAAAATTTTATAATTCATTTAATAAAAAAAGGGATTATAATAACTTAAAAATGCCGAGAACATGTGGTCAGGCGCCTAAATTAGGCGCCAAACCACAGGTAGAAAGCGCCTAAATTAGGCGCCTATTCCACAGGTACAAGTACCTATTTTAGGCGCCTATACCTGTGGTAGGGCGCCTATTTTAGGCGCCTGTACCAGTGGTTGGGCGCCTAATTTAGGCGCCTGACCACAGGTTCGGGCGCCTAAAATAGGCAACTGGGCAATTTTTCGGCATTTTCAAGTCAATTTCTGGTAAATTTTACTCTATTATGAGATGTTTTAATAAAGCTAAATAAAATCGGCTAAATAAAAATGATTACACTAAACCCCATGTATCGTAAGTGTGACCCCCGTGCTATGTTTTTCGAAGCGCCAGGTTCAAGACATTCTATCAGTTTTATTCGATTTTTTTTTAATTACATTAGTGTTTGCGTGGTCAACACCGGTCAATGTTGGTCAATGCCGGTAAACACCTTGGTCAATGCCGGAAATCTTGAGAGAATGAAAGTAAATAAAGAAAGTGTGGTGGGGCAAAAAAAAAACATGTGGCACATGTGGGAGTTTAAATAAAGAATGGGAAAGAGGAAAGGAGGGAATAGGGAAATACACCCCATGTATTTTTGTACAAAAATACAGGGCGTTACCAGGAAATTTCAAGGCGGCATTTAGCAAGACTCTAGAAATTTAAGAATTCTTATAGGTGACAAATGGGGTAATTTTAAGTTATAGAAATATTGTAAAAATTGACACGAATTCTTATAGGTGACAAATGGGGTAATTTTAAGTTATAGAAGTATTGTAAAAATTAACACGACTCAAATTCGGCCTTATTTTTGGGATATTGAACAAGACATTTCAACTCAAAATTTAATTTAATCCTAAACTGAAAAACCTGTAAATAGTGGGTCAAAATGGGTTGGGTCACTGTTGTTTCATTGAAGTCGAAGAAGTAAAAGTCGATAATATATTTTATGAAATATTCCATCCGGTCTTTATTAGTTTACCCAATTATTTTGCACAGAGTTTTAGGAGAAATAATATTGTGGGACATAGAAAGAAAGAGAAACTATTACTTTATATTAAAGTTGAATGTATGTGTGATGGAAAGTTAGTGGTCCTATTCCAAAAATAGAAACAAAAGAAATGGATAAACTAATAAGGGACATCCTAAAAAGGAATACGGGTAAACTAATAAAGACCGGATGGAGTAGTTAACTAGCATAATTGGGATGGATTCAATGGAATAAAAATAAGAAAAATTGACGCAAGTGATGTTAACTATAGACAAATATTTTTATAAGATTCCAACTATTAATTATCTTGTGTTGGTCCCAACTTTAAGGAGGTGTGACTTTGTATGGACCTTGCAGGTTGTTAAACACTTTATTTTTTGTGTGGTTAATTATCTTCATAACGCAGTTTTTTTATTAATTAAAAAACTTCATATTGCAAAACTACAATTGCTTTATCTCTCGTTTTTTCTATTAATATATGACCCTCTCAGTCAAAGAAAATTGTTGCATATCTCCCCCTCAGATGCAGAACTTTTGATTAATTGTTGCAGTTGCTGGCATGTTCAACTGATCATGTACGGTCCGACTCAATCAGATGGGTGCAAGTTTTGGAACCTTGGCTCGATAATTTTTGTCTGGCCTTTATGCCTACTCAAAACCATTTATAGTTTTTTACTTTGCTTTGCCAGACTTGGCACAAACTACGGCATGATTCGACATGTTGGGTCAAACAAGTCAAGTTTTTCTACCCTATGAGCGACTCGTTCGTGTTTACTCCATATCGCGTTTAATTGCGTTTTCCACTACTTATAACAATTTATGGAATATAAGTATCTCTTGTCATATAGACATTGAAGAAAAAGCGTAAAACAACTTAAAAGTATTTAATTTGGTCTGATTGACCTCTGTAAGTTCTAATCTAATAGGGTACTTTTCCTAACCAATTTTAAAAAAATTATAGCTTTACTATTTTTAATGTTATTGGGTTGGGTAGGATTAAGGCTAATTCGAGTGGGGTCAAAGTTGGACTATGCTATTTGAAGTAAAAGTGTAAAACTCTGATTCAATTATTTCAAAAACATCAAAAACGGGTTAGTTTTGTGAGGTGGACGAATTATGAAACATTGAAGTAAAAAAAGTTCTTTCAACACAACTAATACTTGCTTAGTACTTATAGGGTATGGGTTGAGGATTGTGGCCTTGTGGGGTTTGAAGTTATTAAATTAAATGCCAGCTACAATGCTGGAGTTTTTAAGTGTTTATCTGATCGGAGACAAAAGCGCTATTTGTTGCTTAGCAGTGTTCTTCTGCAATTAGGACAAGAAACCGTGGGTTAACTACTGCTTACGTTAACAGCGGGCCATTTGGAATATACTGGACAGCAAGCTATAGTACTAGCATGAAATGAATAGGTTAAAATTGCTAAGCAATTATTTAACCTTTTGAAAATTCTAAATCTACTGGTTGTAATTATAATGGGGGATATCTACTACTCTCTCCGTTTCTTTTTAATCTACACACTTTGCTTTTTAGTCTGTTTCTTTTTAATCTACACACTGTTGCTTTTTCTATTTTTGGTAACATGTCACATCTACTTTCTCCTCTTTTTCCACCCATGTCATCTACTTTTTAATATTTTAACCCACTTTTTAATTTATCTCTCTCACTTTTCAATTTCTCTCTCCACCTTTTCAGTTTCTCTCTCATACTTTTACACTTTCTCCTTGGTTCTCCCCCAAAGTGAAGTGAGTAAATTAAAATGAAACGGAGGGAGTATCATTTTTGTAGGTTGTTGGACTATGAGGGGGTAATTAGTAGATCTCCTATACGGTTTTCTTTATAAATAGAAGTGCCCTATTGGACTGGAATTTCGCACAGATTGATCCAACCCAACTAGACCAAATGGGTTAGTGTATTTTCTAGGAAGGTAGAATACAAGTTGGGTTATACAAGTATTTGATTGGATAAGGGCCAATATATAGGTTTTTTTTTTTTGATTCATTTGAGCCACAAAGGCAATACAAAATACAAAGAAGGGGGGGATTCGAACTTGTAACCTATCGTTCACATCACCTCTATCTTAACCACTAGGCCAAGACATCCTTGGTAGGGCCAATATATAGGTTGTAGCACCATCTTCTTTTGTTGATTTATAAAAGAACAGTAAAATGTTTTGGATATAATTAAACAATCATATATGCAACATATAATGCCATTTTAATCAATATAATCATTAAAATTAGGAAAATTTGTCAAGAATAAGCTAACCTTTTGGCAGTCTGCTTAAAATAAGTCATACTTTTGATTATTTCAGAATAAATGAAGCTTTTTGGGGTATCTTCTTTTAATGAGTTCAAGTGACCATTGACCTGAACAATAGGTAATTTTTTAATTTTTAATTATATTTATTCCTTTTGTCTAATCCCTCCCCTCTAAACCCTTTCTTCCTTCCTCTCTCACTCCACCACCACAAAATCACCTCCTCCAGCCTCTCTTTCTCCCTCCTCACCATCACAACCCAACGATTACCCCCAACCTCACCCAACACCACCCACCCGAACAGCGCCACCCATCACCACAAATTCGGCATATTCTCCCAACTTAAAGTTCGACAAACTCTCACTTCTCCGACCTTCTTTCTCTCTCCTCCGACCTCCACTCCCTTCTCTCTCTCATCGATGATCACCGTAAAATTAAGTCTGCTCTTGATGAGATTCAATCCGCGGGCACTGAGTTAGAGGCGAAGAAGAACCAAGCTTCGATTTTGAGGGTGATTGTTTTGGGCTTTTTATTCCTCCTGCTTTGGCGAGGCTCGTGGAGTTGAGCTTTGTACGGTTTTGGAAGCCATGGATGTAAGTTGAGGATATGCCACCTTTGACGTTATTTGACGACGTCCCTTACACTGCTCTTCCTATCGCTACCGTCGTCTCCGTCGCTAATGACATTCCCATGCTCATGCTTTGGAAAGAGGTTAAATCTTATGGAACTGGAAAAGCCATATTGAAGGAGTGAGATAAGGCAACCCTAGAGGAGGCTTCGCATGGTGTGAGAGCGATAGAGGAGGAGGTAGGGAGGATGTGCTTTTGGGGGTAGCTGTTTCGGGGTAGGGTGTAATTTCGGGGAGTGGCGCCATGGCGGTCTGATTGCTGGGGAGAGAGTGGTGGTCCAAGTGGAAGAGTAAGGGGATGGGGTTGGCAGCGTGGTAAGGGAAAGGATAGAGGAGGGGAATGGAGTTGAACTAGTAAAGGATAGGAGAGAAAAGAAAGGAAAAAAAAATAGTTTTTTTAAAAAATTAACATCTAAAAAAAAATTAACATTAAAAATTTAAATCAATAAAACGATGACACGTGGACTGGTTACCTACAATATCAGGTTGTTTACTTGTTGAACTCATTAAAAGCAAATACCCCTAAAAGCTTTGATTATTATGAGTTAATCGAAAGTACAACTTATTTTAAGCAGGTAGCCCAAAGGTTAGCTTATTCTTGACAATTTTTCCTTAAAATTATACCACAACATTGATTGAGGCCCTACTCGTCTGATGAACAAATGTTCCAAGTCTTAGCTTCCAACTGGACTCAAAAGTGAAGAGGACATAGATAGAGAGAATATATTATCAGATAAGAAAACATTCCAATTAATGTGAAAGTTTCTAATAAGGGAAACGTTGCAACTAAAACAGAACTAAGGAAGTATATATAAATAAAAATACTTTCAAAAATTAGGAAACTTTAAAAGTAGTTTGGCTCAACTGGTTCTTGCTAGTTACAAATCGTTCTTGACTTTTTGTGTGATTCTGATTGATGATCAATGATTCACGATTAACTGTTATGTTCGGTTTGAATTTCAAAATACTACGAAAATGTGAGTAAAGTAGCCAAAATTAAACCAAAACCAACGTATTTTTAATTCAACAAGTTGGGTATTGAATCAAATGAGTTTGACCTCGAAAATTATTGGGTGGAACGAGTTTGGATTTCTTTGGGTGTTGGGTCCAGACCATCTTATAGAGTTATGTCTGATCAGATCTTTAGGTCGAGTCCGGCGGTCAGCTACAGACAAGTACTATAATTAGACGTGTTAAAAACGGGTCTGATTCAATTTTAACCCTAAATAGGTTCAACATGACCTGGCCTTTTTCTTGTGTAACTCGACCAAAACGTTATTGGATTTTTTAACTAAAGAAATGAGCTTAAGCGAACCATCTTGCATATGGATCTAAACTCACACGCAAATGTTTTGGGGTCTTATGCAAGCAAGATAAAATCGCTTAGGTTTCTAAAGTTATCGATCCGAAAAAAGATCCAAACCAATAATACTTAAGAATCGTTTTATTGGTTATGTAGTTTATGGACCCTAAAATGCATATATATATAGAAAAATGTCAATTTAGGAGATGAGGCTAGAGAGAGAAGCTCCATCCTCTCTCTAGAATTGTTTTGAATTCTACTCCATTGTTTTTGTTTTGATTCTCGACGTTTTGTTGGAGCCATGGAGAAAGGGTAAAAAAAAAGGTAACGGTGGTCAAAAGGCGAAACAACCTATTAAGATTGTGAAGAAACCTCAGACGATTGATGCGAAGAAGCAAAGGAATGTCAATGAAATTCAAGATGTCTCTGCGTTGAGCTGGACATCTGAGGAGGAACTGGATGATGTTTCTAAAGCATCGGCGGATTTGAATGCATCCTAATATGGATAGAGCTAGGTTTGAGGCACCGCGAAGTCAAATGGCAAGTTGGATTGAATTAATTCGTACTCCGATGAGAAAATCAGTTGTGAATCCAGTCAATCCATCGCCATGTCCGATGCAATAACTTGTGAGTCACCCAGGTAACCCTTCTACCTGGAGGCACAGTTTGTTTGAAACTATTAGAGAAGAAGGATTAGATATTTCAGATGCTAATAATGCTGATAATATCAATTCTAATGCTGTTAATATCTCTGATGATAATGTTAAGGAAGAGATAAATTCTGGAAATCTGTTGTAGTTTGGTATGTGTTGGGAGTAAAACCTCCATTGAGGATTGTTAATGGTTTTATTAGAAGAATTTGGGGGAAGTTTGGCATTGATCGGATGGCTATGGGTGTGAATGGGATTTTGTTGTCAGATTCAGAAGTTTGGATGGAAAACAGAAGGCAATGGATGTTGGGCCGATTATGTATGATAAAAAAACATGTGATCATGAAGAGTTGGTCCTCTGATCTTGATCTCCATGCTAAGATAGTGAAGATAGTTCCTACATAGGTGAGATTGCGTGGTCTACCTCTAAAATATTCGGGACAAGGAGCTTTGAATAAGATTGTGAGTATGATTGGGAAACTTATTTGTACTGACAAGGCCACAACTCAAAAAGATATTATTGAGTATGCCAGAGTTTTGGTTGAAGTGTCAATAGACAAGAGCTTCCAAGAGGAGGTTTCATTTGTCAATGAAAGGGAGACAAAGTGACTCAGAAAGTAATTTATGAATGTAAGCCTATATTATGTGCTGATTGTGGAGGTATAGGTCATACAAAAGAGGAATGTAGGCAAAAGAAATATGAATTGGCTCTGAAAAAGGTGAAGCCTAAGAAAGTATGGATGGCTAAAGGTTCTAAAGCTCCTGTTCAAGTAGTTTCAGCTTCTAAATAGCAGTAGTGGCCTCTGTTGCTGGTGAAAGAGTGGTTGAAGGTCCTAATGAAGTTGTTAATGTTGGTCAGAAGAGACCAAATGAGGGAGTAGTGATCAGTGGTGTTGATACAGGGCAGAAGAATTAGAATGGTGAAGTAGTAGTTAGTGAAAAAACTGTTGAGAGGGCAAGGGAGGCTGATGGCAAAGGGACTGATGATGCTGTGACAGGGCATGGTATAATTCAGGGAGGGGAGGGAGTTATTCCGCCTCATGGATAGGATTGGATTTTGGAATGTAAGAGGTTTGTAGTCCCCAGAAGCATGGTGATGTTAAATGGTTTTAAATCGCTATAATTTAGGGCTGTTTGGACTTCTTGAAACAAGGTTAAGCCTTTGAATTTCCAAAAGGTTTTCCCTAGAGTATGTAGTGGTTGGTATGTTGTAACAAATTATTATTTTCATCAAGGAGGAAGAATATGGCTTGTGTGGTTGGCTAGCATGTTTCATGTGAATATATGTAGTTCTGGTGATCAATTTATTCACTGTGAGGTAGTGCATAGACCTACTAGGTGAGCTTTTGATGTCACAGTAGTTTATGGGTCTAATGATGTTGCAGAGAGGAAGAATCTTTGAAAGTTAACACTAGTATAAGTACAAAGGTGTCTGGTGCTTGGATTGTGTTTGAAGACTTTAACAATGTTTTGAATATGGGAGAGAGAATTGGTTCAGCCATCACTTTGGAGGAAGTGGCTGATTTTAGGCAGTGTGTAAGGGATAACCGGCTGCAGGAGGTTAGTACAAATGGTCCATTCTTTACTTGGTCGAATAAGCAAGATGGCAACAATAAAGTCTTCTCCAAAGCTAACAGAGTGTTGTGCAATGAAATGTGGATGGATTCTTTTGCTTCCTCAAATGCTTCTTTCATGCCTGAAGGGGTCTCTGATCATTGTCCTTGTCTTATAAATCTTGATGATTCTATTGGAGTAAGCCTAAACCATTTAAATTATGTAATATGTGGACTCAGTCGAGGATTTTTTTTGAGATGGTGCAAATTGTTTGATAGCAGAGGGTGGAGGGTGTGCCTATGTATAAGGTTGTCAAGAAGTTGAAGACGCTCAAAGTTAAACTTAAACTTTGAACAAAGCTCAGTTCTCTAATGCTGAAAGTGAAACTAGTCTTGCTTTGGCTAGACCTACTAACTTGCAGCAGCAAATTTATGATTGTCCTTTGGACAATAATCTACATGTTCAAGAATCTGAAGCTAGGGCATAGTATGATAGGTTGAACAATGCTAAAATGAGCTTGTTGAAGCAAAAAGTGAAGCAAGAATGGATAAAAGGGAGTGATGAAAAATCTGGGCTGAAAACCATATTTACAGATTAAAAAATCTGGATGGGGAGTGGAAGGAAGATGTTCAAGGCATTGAGGATGCTTTTATGCAGTTCTATACTGGCTTATTAGGTACCGAGAATGCAATGACTGCTCATGTAAGTTGCAGGGTGGTGCGTGGAAGAAGGTCTAGTTGTGTCTGAACTGCAAGAAAGAGAGTTGTGTACAGCTTTCACTGGTGAAAATGTCAAGTCTGCCCTTTTTTATTGATGAAAATAACTCTGCTGGTCCAGATGGTTGTTCCAGTGGCTTTTTTAAGAAAGATTGGGTGAGGATAGGGGATGATATTAGTGCTGCTGTTCTGAATTTTTTTTCCACACAGTCAAACTTCTTCGGCAGATTAATGCTACTACATTATGCTTAGTGCCTAAGGTTGATCAGCCTGAGAGTGTAACTCAGTATAGGCCTATTGCCTGCTGCAATGTCCTATATAAAATCATCTCAATATAAATTGGGAGTTTATTCAACAACTCATGGAGGCTATGAATATCCCTGATCAATTTGTTAAATGGGTCCTGATTTGCATTTCCACTCCTTATTCTTTGAGCTTTAATGGTGGTCTGTATGGCTTTTTTCAAGGGAGGGTTAAGACAGGGGGATCCCCTCTCTCCCTGTTATTTATGATTGCCATGGAATACTTTTCTCGATTATTGAAGAAAATGGGGCAGAGAGATGTCTTTAATTTTCATTATAGATGTACACAGTTGAAACTTGATCATCTCATCTTTGCAGATGATTTGATGCTTTTTTGCAGAGGTGAAGTCAAGTCTGCAGTGTTGATCTTAAGAGCTTTGAAGGCTTTATCTATAGATTCTGGTTTGACTGCAAATAGTGACAAAACTACCATTTATTTTGGCAATGTTAAGGAGGAGATAAAGCAAAGAATTGTTCAGGTGTCTGGTTTCACTATTAGAGAATTTCCATTCAAGTATTTGGGGCTGCCTCTCACTTCAAAAAGAATCTCTGTTGCTGACTGTGATGTTTTGGTGGATAGAATTGTGAGAAGAATTATATGTTGGACTTCAAGACATTTTTCTTATGCTGCTAGAAATGTGCTTGTCAATTATGTCCTTCTAAATATTCAAACTTATTAGGCACAAGTTTTTCTTTTGCCTAAAAGTGTTTTGTATAATATTGTGCAAATTTACACGGCATTCTTATGGAATGGTAAAACTTATTTGCACAAGCCCCCTTGCTGATTGGGATTGGGTCTGTAAACCCATAAAGTTTGAAGGGCTTGGTATTAGAGTTGTGTATTTGTGGAATATAGTTGTTATTGGGAAATATACATGGCAGATTTCTTAAAAGGAAGACTTGCTCTGGATAAGAAGGGTTCACAGTGTGTATATTAAGGAGGAAGATTGGTGGGAGTATGAAGCCCCTAGACGTGTAAGTTGGGTTTGGAAGATTATTTGTAGAGTGAAAAATCAGATGAGAGCTGCTTACAATGGGAATTAATGGCTAGATGGCAGCAAAGGGCATAGTATCAAGAGAGGTTATACTTGGCTCACTATTGTACATGAGAAGGTAAACTAGTACCATTGGGTCTGGAATAGTTTTAATTTTCCCAAACATTCTTTCATTGTTTGGTTGGCTGCTCTTGGGAAGCTTAGAATAAGGAAAAGGCTTGGGAAAGCTAGGTTATGTACTGATACTACTTGTGTGTTATGTGGTCAAGAAATGGAAACCTGTAATAATTAGTTTTTCAGATGTGAGTTTATTCAGAATGTTTGTAAAGCCATCATAAATTGGTTGCATATCACCTACAAAGAGTCTGAGAATTTATATATGAGCTGGAAAAAGTGAGGCAGAATGTATAAAAGTAAGAAGCAACAGAAGACCTGCTATGCTAGCCTTGCTGCTGTTGTTTATCATATATGGAAAGTTAGGAATGATGCATATGGTGGGGGGAGGGTTTGAGTTTTTTTTTTCATTTTAAAATCAGTTTTTTTGTAATTAAAAAATAAGTTTTTATTTAAAAAATAATTTTAAAATGTAATAAGGTCAAAGAAAATACAAAAAATAAAGTAGAGGTTTACCAAATAGAGGAAAGACAAAAGTTGTCTACCAAATAGAATTTAAAAAAGTTGAGGGTCACCATATAGAATTTCCCTTGTTATTAAGTGTATTCAGGTAGATGTTTGTATTAGAGTTCATAGTAAGTTTAACATGAGTTGGAGTAATGCTGATAGAGAGTGATTTGGTTCTTTGACTCTTATTAGTTAGGAGGTTGTCTATTTTTAATCTGCTCTTTTTGTGAGTGTTGTATATAGCTGTAGCAGTAGGGTTGTTTTGGTGTTATCTGGTGTTTTAGTTGTTGCTGTTGTAGTTTGTTGGTGCTGGTAGATGTTTGGCTGTTTTTGGAGGCTCTTCGTGTTTATTTGGTAATATAAAGCTTACATTTTACAAAAAAAATATATATGCCCTTTTTTCAATCGATTTATTTATTAGCCTTCCGACCTATGTAATACACGATCTAAACATTGTATTAATATTTGTATACGGTCCAAACTTAACCTTTTTTAGATAATTTATTTGGCGTTTCTCATTATTGATTAACATAACTCTTGTAATTTTTACAACTCAATATATAAATACAAAATTTCAAACTAAAATTAATACTTGATGTGAACAAAGGCACGATTCTTCACAATCTTAAATCTTAGCAATGACAAAAATAAATAAATGTTGTCAAAGGACCAACTCAACCCAAAAGCTTAATCTGATGATTGAGGCCTAAGATTAATATTTATACTCTATCACGCCCCCTCACATGAAAGCCCATTGGGCTGGAAATGTGGATGTAACACAGGCCCACCATACCTGGCGCAAATTAGTTCCACTTTGTAAAGGAGGGGGTGGATGAGAATCGAACCCGTGACCCCGTGTCACGCTGGCTCTAATACCATGTCAAAGGACCAACTCAACCAAACATTCCTGGATGTACCGATGAGGGAATCAGCGATGGAATAGTGTTCATGGGCTGTAGCACAGGAGTAGGACTCGACATGGCAACAACATGAGATTGGAATCTCGGAGGGAAACGCATAGGCGTGCGCGAGGATGAAGAGGGATGAAGGGGGCTGATTGGAGTCGACAATGTCGAGGGAAAAGGCTGTGACAGTTGCTGGAACTCGACAGCAGCAGCCTAACCTAGCACACCTGAGGATAACGCAAGAGCAAAAAGACCACGACTAATCGACGGTGGGAAGCCAGTCGGGGCAGCGGAAGAAATAGTAGCAGTGGTTGGGCTAAAGGTCAAGGAGGATATGACATCATCCATGGAAATCGAAGTGCTGAAGGAAACAGGCGTAGCATGCATGAGGGTTAAAAAAAAATTTAACCTAAAAACCTAGGGCTCTGATACCATGTCAAAGGACCAAATTAACCAAAAGATTAAGTTGATGATTGAGGCCCAAGATTAATATTTATACTCTATCAAAAGTAATTATGACTAATTTGATTTTTACTTGCATGTTGATATTTTCTTTAGTTTTTAGGATTGGATTTTCTAATCATATTTTAGGTCACGTTATTCCATGATAAATGAGAGATATGTTCAAACCATAAGAGTATTCTACTTTTATATGAATCTTATCATATTTTGTAGATTATTATTATTATTAAGCTAGAGATGCTAGATTCGAGCAGGTGGTAGAAACTCTGGCTTATATATGCAGGATCCTAAAAACTTTGTTAGGATATAAGGGAGACAAAATGTATAATTATAGGATAATATTACAAAAATAACAGATCAAATCTAATATGAATAATAATCAAGAACACGAGAAGATTAATATGGAAACCCGATAATTAGAAGGGAAACCACCAAATCTAAACTAAGATTTTTAATGATATGAGATGATGATACAAAACTCTTAAGAGATTTAATTTCTCTAAATCTTTCACTAAAAATCCCTCTAAATTGTCTTCCAAATTTGTTATCCTTGTACAAAAGTTGGGTTTAGTGGTATTTATACAGTAAACAACTGAACATCAATACTATGTAAGTCAGCAGATTTAACACACACGTCACGACAATATTGGTATTGCACTAAAGTCCAAAATGTCTGTATCCAAATTTTGCCAACAAATTTGCATTACAATGTGTAGTGTTTCCTTCATTGGAGTGCATTTTACTTTAACCCGAACCAGTTCCACAATGACTAGTAGTACGGACGAGCACTCTCAAGCCACCAGATGCAACATCTCTTACACTTCATGCCTCTAAGGATATCCACTTATTTAATCATTAGTGGAAAAAAAGTCATCTGAACCGAACAAAATGAGTCTTACTGGTCCGTAAATGGACCGGAGCGGGTATGGCGGAGCTGCTAGGGAAAGTTAACTGATCCGATCGAGCTGGAAAATCGGCCAGTTAGTGTTATCAGCGGATCCGGTTTTCCCTCCAAAATCGGATCAGTTAAGCCCTCCCTAATTTTATTTTATTTTTGCATTTTTTCATTCTTAATTGATACAAAAGCAATTGTATATATATCAATGCTCATTTTATTATGCTTAATTAAGGCATAAAATAATTAGATACATAAAATGTATTTACAGCTATAAGAAACAAGGGAAGCAACATAGGGTTCCCCATAATAAAGCTAAATTGCCCTCATCTACTTGATTAAAAGTCATATCCCTACATCATACTCTTTTAACACTCCATTCCAGTTGCAGAATACCTCCTAAAAGAAACAACGAGCCTTTAAAACCAACTCCTCGGGCATTACTTCTACTACACTAAAACCTCCTGTTTTAACTTGAAACTTTTCACAAATTTCCAGCATCAGAAATAGAGCTTTCTCCCTTTGATGAATTCAACACATTCAACCACCCACTTTCAAAATGAAAAAATGGACCTGATAAGTAATTTTTTATCAAAAAACAACAAGTGATAGTTGACATATATAATTGGTGGACACTTTAATAGTTCTATAATAATTTGATATCATTCCTGATGAATTTTCCCAAAAAATAAAGACTAATGTTCGTCGATTTCTTTCAGCAACCAAACAATCATCAAACTCATCCCCTACAACCTCATGTTTTATTGATAGAGTTTATACTAACATACATTCTTTTGTGAATTTGATTCAAGATCTTAGAAAGACAACTTATATTTTCACAATCAAACACACCATATTCCACCCTAAAATAGGGGGAAACAAAGATCACAACTTCCAGTTTTCCTCAAAAACCCTAAAATCAACCACAATCTTAACAAAAACCCTAAAACTAGCATCTCCATGAACAAGCACAAAATGTATTAGTTTTAGAAACTCATTAGCATGGAAGTTCAAGTGACAACCAGTCATTTTTCCTTGAAAAACATAAAATTCGTGAACACAACTTATATAGTTACTTCCTCTATCCCAAAATAGCTGATACTTGATATATAGAGAAAAGATAGAGAGAAAAAAGTGGTTGGATGCATTTAGAGACCTCACTGTATAGAATACGCTTATTGATAATGGTATGTAGCAACTAAAATGGTACTGAAATACAAGCAGGCCAAGGAAAAAGTAGATATTGATTAGGCCAAGTAGAAAGTATGATACGACATAAAAGCATTGCAAATTTCTTAAATTAGCTTCTTTAAGTCTATCTGGTTATTGAAACAAGTCTATATTAGGTTACATTATAATAAAAATAGACAGTAAACGCTGCATTTTTATTGAAATACAGTCACTTACACCAACTCATGTTTCTTAAGACTCTTTCAATGCAGCATTTTCATAAGGTTTAATCTACACAAGATTCTAATTGAACTACAGTTTCCGTTCATAATTGCACAAAAGACTAGGAGAGATGCGAAAAAATATAGTTCTAGTCACGAAAGAGTTTCAATATCATCTTCATCCTAGGGCCCTCTTGGAAAATGGAAGAATTAACGTCTATCTGGTAAGGATATAAGTGGAGACCAGAAAATAGGTATTCCTGAAACCATTCCAATATGGATAAAAACGTAAAAATCCAAGACTTTTCAAACGATATATTCAATGAGCAAAGGTGCAGCACAAAAGCAAGATTCTGGATTTTCTTGCTGAGGAGGAGCACCAGCAGCAGGTCGCTATGGGCGGTAGCAGCTCACTATGGCCGGCAGCACCAACAATATCTAGCCAAGGGAAGCAGCACCAGCAACAACTTCATCAATTAACTGAAGAAATATCAATTCATAAGTTCAATTCATCTGAAGAAACACCAATTCATCCATTCATCGAACATCTTCAGATTCAGATAAGCAAATATATATAAATCTTCACATACGTTCAAATGAATATAAAGAAGCTATCAATTGCTTAATCAAATCTACATACAAAAATTTACGGGATATTTCTAATTGATTCATCTGTAGTGTTGAAAGATTCAGATCTAGAGTAGTGGATATTTCTTTTGTTTGATTATAAAAAGATCACTATACAATATATACTCTACAAATAGAGGAGTAAGTCCAGAAGAAACAATTTCTCAGAAAAGCAATAAGAAGAGTAACATTAGCGAATAAAACTAGACATTGTAAAGTAGTAGAAAGTCCAACATAGCTCTGGAAAGGTCCAATTCCCCTGCATCCTACAACAAGAAAATCATGTTGAACCTACTTCACCTCATGGTAGATAGTTTCTTATGGATCACCCTTGTGAATCCAAGATTCACAAGCAGCCTACAAAAAATCACATACAAGCCAACAAACACGTACATTTAAAGAATGAGTATATATATATATGGAAGAGAACTTGAGACACTTGTCAGCCTACACTTCAAAAGATATATAAATTTATAGCATACTTTCTAGACTTTAGAGCCAGCATCTAAATCCTAATAGAAAATACTGGGAAGATCTTGGAAAATATCAAATAAAAAAATCAAAAAACTTAAACCCTAGATACATTAAAAAAGAAAAAAAATCAGGAATTACAATGGGAGAAGATGAGCAACAGCGCCGAAAGTTGAAGATGAGCGACGACGATGAGAATTCAACGGTGGTGGAAGAATCTAGGAGAAGATGAGCGACGACGTCATTGTTGGCGATGGTGGTGGTTCTTGAGCGACGGTGAAGGAAGAAAGATTGGCGTCGTTTTTGGCGATGGTGGTGGTTGATGCATTGTTAAGGTGTCGTTGATGACAACAATGAAGAGGAGGACTGAGTGGTAGTAGTGATGCGTTGTTGATTGCGTGAAGATAAGTTGAAGAGAGAAGATTGAGGAGTAGAGGATGAGTGGGCTGAAGGGAGAAGATTGAGGAGTGGGCCGAGGAGGTTGGCGCGTTGGGTTTTTAGATAAAGATCCAATTATTTGATCCGGTTCAGCTGAATCAGATTAATTAACTGGACCTACATTTTGAGCCTAAAAATACTAAACTAAAGGATCCGGTTACCTTGGCCAACCGGATCAGTTCTTTTATGTCATTTAAGGTTTTTTCCACTTGTGAATTAAACTAATTGCACAAACGACAACAATCTCCCACCTAAAGATAAATTCAACCAAGAGTTAACCATATGCATAAACTCCCCTTCATAAACACATAAACATTACCATTACCACTCTCATACAAACACACATATAGTGCAACATACATATTTCATAATCAATAAGGCAAAAAGACTGAGGTCTCACTCGACTTTGAGTCAACATTACACAAGTCAAGGGATCGAACATAATACTGAGCTAGAAGTAACTTCGCACGTAGTGCTCCCACCCGAACAATACACCTTCTCTCATCCTTGAATTTCCACAAAGCACTCATGTGTGCCTTTGCTTCCTCATTCGTTCTAAGACACCAAATTTAGTACCATATTTTCATTCCTCGACTTTCTCTGTACAAAGTTTTGAATAAATGACACCTTTTGTAAAGAAACTAGGGTTTGGCTCGAGTGATGTTCCGGGTTCTTTTTTAAATTGTGTTTACAAAAAGAGAATAAGTTTTTTTAGTAGTTGGAATTGAAATATGGTTCTATATAAGAGATGCAACTTAGTGGTAAGATCATGACATTTGGAGTAATATATAGGCTCGTGGGTTCTAAACCTCCTACACAAATCTCTTGATCATTTTCAAGTGGAATGTCATTTTAGTAAAAAGAGCAAAAATAAGTCATTTATGGATTCAAAACATTAAAACTTAAGTTGGTTTCAATTAAAAATCAATAACATCATCATTGATCGGGATACAAAAAGCAATAAGAGGATTTTTTCCCGTACTTGAGGTTGTGGGTTCAAAATTTTACACTGAGGTTGTGGATTCAAATTTTCACATTGACAATGTTCCAAATAAATGTCATGTCACAAATGACATGGGCCTATATCATTGTTTGAGGGCATAAGGTCAATTGGCTGCCTAAGCACCTATACTTTTTGCCCATGTTTCTAAATAATAATAGTATAGTGTACTACTCATTTTAATAAGGCATAAGGATTTAATAGATGGTATTAAAATTGGGTTACATTTAAGAGACGTAGCTTGGTGGTAAGATCTTAACATTATGAACTAAGTGTTCATGGGATTAAGACTTCTTACGCTAAGCTTGTAATCATTTTTAAGGGGGAATGTTATATCAGCGTATGAATGTCATATCAACAACGAAGTGGCGCCATGTCAGCATATGAGGTGAGGTGACACATGACGACTTTTAATGATTATCCACAAGCTTTAATAATAATAATATAATATATATAACTTGTAACAAAAATAGAATTAAAACTTCTCCCGCGCTTGGTTTCTCTCTCGGTGCACGATAAGAGACTTTTCTCTTATCCTGCGCTGTCACCATGGCAGGACGATCCAAAGCTAAGGCGAATAAGTCTAAGAGTAAAAGCAATTAAAAAGGAAAGAATGAAGGTCCTACAAGTCCAATTGAGGGACATAAATTCAAAGCGGTGGCAGAGCTTCATGGAATTGAGGCATTGACGATAAAACCCCAGAAATGATTATGCCATTATCACCACGAAGCTCGCTGAAAGATTTGCAGAATCAACAGAAGGATAAAGCTCAATTGTCGGAGTGGTTAACAATCATGAAGAAGAGTCAGATTAGATTGGAGGCCATTGAAACAGGTAATGCTCAATCTCGTCAATTGTTGCCTGATTTTGAGAAAGTTCATAATGAGGAAGAAGGGAAATTCTATATGGTGACCCTCAACTTTTTTAAATTCTATTTGGTAGACAACTTTTGTCTTTCCTCTATTTGGTAAACCTCTACTTTATTTTTTGTATTTTCTTTGACCTTATTACATTTTAAAATTATTTTTTAAATAAAAACTTATTTTTTAATTACAAAAAAACTGATTTTAAAATGAAAAAAAAAAACTCAAACCCTCCCCCCACCATAACCACCCCCTCTCCTCCCCTAGCCCTAACCCTGACTCACCAGGCAACTCCTCCCCCCGCACCCTTCTGGCACCCCCCCCCCAAACACCCCGACCCTCCGACAAACCCCTCCTCGACCCTCTTTTCTGCTCGCTGCCACCACCTGTGGCTAACTTAGCCCCTGAAAACCGACCCCGACTCCACCCCTTGCACCCCCTCATTTCCCTTCCTCCTCCCTCGAATATTTTTTCAACAAGATATGAGCTTGTTGAATTAACGTGACAGGTAGCTCGCACTTTAGGCATTGCAGCGAGACAGAGGAAGAGTGGTCTGATGGAGGAGGAAGGTAAGTGAGGATGGGGAAAGGGGTTCGGTTTTCGGGGCCGGGAGAGGGTGAGAATGGTTGGGGGAAGGGGGTTAGGCTGGGGTACACTAGGGTGCGGGTGGCTGGGTATCAGCAAAGGAGGGGAGGCTGTTTTTCACGGCTGTTTAGAGGGTAGGGGAGGGGGTTTTCGGAGGACCAGCGTTCGAAGGAGGGTCTGGGAAGGTCAGGGTTGCTAGGGGAGGGGAAATGAGGGTGGGATGGGTGGTTATGGTGGAGGAGGGTTTGGGTTTTTATTTAATTTCAAAATCAGTTTTTTGTAATTGAAAAATCAGTTTTTTAATTAAAAATGATTTTAAAATGCAATAAGGTTAAAGAAAATAAAAAAATAGAGTAGAAGGTTACCAAATAGAGGAAAGATAAAAATTGTCTACCAAATAGAATTTAAAAAAGTTGAGGGTCGCCATATAGAATTTCCCGAGGAAGAATTATCTGTGAAAACCACAATAAAGTATTTTGAAGACGTGCAAGATGAAATTAATTACTGGGAATCTTCTATTATTTGCTATGTGGTGGGTGCAAATCCTCCATTTCCAATAATGGATGGATTTCTTCGTAGAATCTGGGCTAAAAAAGGAATTAATAAAATTGTGGTTGTAAGCAAGGGAATCTTTCTTATACAATTTCATAATCTTGATCAATGTGAACAAGTTTTGGCTGAAGGATTTCAATTTTTTGACAAGAAACCTTTAATTGTGAAGAAATGGAACCCAGACATGGATTTTAAGGAGGATTTAAAAATTGTGCCTATTTGGTTCAACTTCTCGCACTTGACTTGAAGTATTGGGGAGAACGTTGTTTATTCAAATTAGTTGCAGGAATTAGGAAGCCTGTAAAGGTTGTCCAAGCCACTCAAAATAAAGAGAGATTGTTGTATGCTAGGGTGCTTGTTGAATCTAGAATGGATCAAGATTTGCCTGATTTTATTGAATTTAAGAATGAAAAAGGTTTCCTAATGCAACAGAAGGTGATGTATGAGTGGAGACCAGTGAAGTGCACTCAATGTAGTGGTGTTGGGCATGCTACAGTGGAGTGTAAGAAGAGTAAGAAGGAAGTTAAAAAGCAATGGGTGCCAAAAAAAGAGTTGTCAAAACAGATGAGGAGGGATTTCAGATGGTCAAAGAGGTGACAGTAGTCCCTCAACCTAGATCTCAGCCAGTGGAAATAGTCAATACTTTTGCTACTTTAGACGATTCGGAGGATACAGATCACAGAGAGGAGGTAGAGGAGGCAATGGACATAGTGCACAGGAAGAAAATGAGCATTTGTAATAAGGAAGTAGGGGAACATGGTGAGGAGGGGGAGCTCCTACCATGAATGGATAATTTTGTTTGCTGGAATGTAAGGGGACTAAACAACAAGGTGAAACAAGGATAGGTGAGGAAATTTCTTCACTCTCATAACATTAGGTTGTTTAGTTTCCTTGAGACTAAGTTCAAAGCTCATGCCCTAGGTGAGTTTTACCTGAATGTTTGTCATGAGTGGTGTCTGACCACTAATAATCCCTGGCATGGAAAAAGGAGAGTAATAGTAGGGTGGCACCCTACAGCTATGCATGTAGATATTATCTCTTGCTCAAGACAACTCATTCATACTGAGATAGAGGTGGTAAATAGGGGAAAAAAATTCTTATATATATTCATTTATGGTTTGAATAGTAGAAATGAAAGAGAGGCCTTGTGGAGTGATCTGAGGAGATTTGCTGTTGATGACAAGCCTTGGATTATCTTGGGTGACTTCAATGCAATAATAAAGTTTGAAGAGAGAATTGGTCAACCAGTTAGAGCAAGAGATGTTGAAGTTCTGCAGATGTGTATGAACTGGTGCAAGCTCATGGAATTGAAATCCTCAGGTCAATTTTATACCTGGAACAACAAGCAAGAAGGCACTAACCGAGTGTTTTGCAGACTTGATAGAGCACTAGGGAATTAAGCTTGGTTTGATATTTGGCAAATATAGAGGTGATCACTCTCCTTGAGGGAGACTTTGATCATTGTCCTTTACTGGTGAGGTCTTTTCAGGACAATATGAAGAACAAGCCTTTTCGTTTCTTCAACATGTGGTGCCAGGCTCCTCAGTATGATACCATTGTTAGCAATGTTTGGCAGCAGCAGGTTACAGGTTGCAAGATGTTTCAGATTATTTGTAAGCTCAAAGCTTTGAAAAAAGAGTTAAAGATCCTGAATGCAGAACAATATGGTGATGTATCTGTTCAGTATTCCAAAACTCACTAGCATATGATAGAAATGCAGAAGCAACTGCACAATTAACCTGATGACTAAAGCTTAAGAGCACTGGGGCTTGAGGCTAGAAACAAGTATAATGTAGCTCGGAAGAATTATACTCAGTTTCTTAAACAAAAAGCTAAGATCAGGGGGCTTCAAGAAGGTGATGACAACACAAAAACCTTCCACCAGAGTATCAAGATGAGACGAATTCAGAATAAAATCAACACAATCAGGAAGGTTCATGTGAAATGGGAAAATGTCTGAAATCAGAAAAAATATGGTGGGCTTGGCTTTAGGAATGTTCATTTATGGAACATTGCTGCTGTGGAGAAACTCGTGTGGCACATTAGCTGTGGTAAGGACGATCTATGGGTCAAATGGGTTCATACAATTTATATCAAAGATGTTGATTGGTGGAACTACCAAGCACCAGCAGGAGCTAGTTGGGTCATCAAGTATTTGTGCAAGATAAAGAATGAATTACACCAGTTGGGTATGAGCAATTGGAGTGTTAACAATCATTATTCAATAAAGAAAGCCTATGAGCAGCTGCTAGGGGATATGCCTAAGGTGAACTGGGCCTCAGGTGTTTGGAACAGGCTATCTTTACCAAAGCATAGGTTTATTACCTGGCTTGGTATACATAACAAACTTAGAACCAAAGACAAGTTATATCATTACAACATCAGTACCGATGACCTTTGTTGCTTATGTGGTAATGCCTCTGAAACGCACAATCACCTCTTCTTTGATTGTGAGTTTAGCCAACAGTTACTGTCCAGTATGTTTAGGTGGATTGGAGTGCAATGCAGGAGAAGATCTCTGCAGCAATGGCTAGACCAGAAGATCATACAAACCTAAGATGAGGAAGCAAATCTTGTACACTATTATAGCAACAGTGGTGTATCATATATGAAAGGAAATAAATGAAGCTTTTTGGAACCTCAAAGTACATAAAGTTGAGTGTATAGGCAAGGAAATACAATGTATAGTGAAATATAGAAGTAAACTAGGCAACCCTAAATGGAATAGTAGAGATCGTGAGTGGATCGAAAACTTGTAAATAGTTGTCGGTTGTGACCATGCTAGTTTGCTCCCCTTCTTGAGGGGCTAGGTTGTTTTGTCTTTGGAAGTGCAATATACGTTTACTTACTTACCAAAAAAAATATATATATATATATATATATATATATAGATATACTTATAAATGTTACTCATCCATTTCGCATACATTCTCGACGTTTAATTTCTTGATGTATAATATGTTTCGCTTACTATCCCCACGAGTTATGGTCCAGGCAATGGATATGTTTCTCTGCAGGTGATTGTCTGATTGAGGTTTAACGAATGTGAATGTTAAGTATGATTAGCTAGCAATTCGAAGGTGCGGGTTGTTACAGTTATTCAATAAGGATATCCAGTTTTTAAGTACATGCTCAATAAGGATATTCAATAAGGACTTGCCATAAATGCTAAATTTAACTCATAGGAAATAGAAAATTAAAATGATCTCACATAACTAAAGTAATGAGTAAATAAAAAGAGCCCATTATTCAGTGACTTAGGTGAAACAAGATACATTGCTTGAAAATGGGCTCACACCAAGCCCGTCAAATTAAAGTAGAATCCAAATCAATTATTAATAAATAGGGCGGGGGGGAGGGGACATCAATTATGTATATTTAAAAAGTCTAATCTTGACTCCATTATGAGTTTAATAGCGGATAAAAGTGATAGATTCTTTCAACTCTAAAGGCTTTGCGTACCTATGTATATTTAATTGGGAATAGATTGAGACCTTACAGTAAGTATGGCACGGGCCTAAAAAAGCATCACACATCATAGACACAAGCTATGCACAAAATGGTACTATTCACATTGTGCCATACCTCGACCACATTTATGAAACTAGATAAGCACGACAAGAGATACGAACATTGGCACAATTATACATTACAAACACTACAACCTAGTTTTATAGACATGTATATCATGCAACATCTAACTCTTGATATTATATCTAGTTGTCAAAGGCACAAGCAAGTGTGTGTCTGAACAAGCCTTCGACACAGTACGAACATGGCCCAGGGACAAGCAAGTGTGTCATTTTTGACAAAGCCTCCGATACAACAGAGATGGTACAAACATGGTTCAAGCACAAGTAAGCGCGTCGTGTTTGACCAAGTCTCCAACACAACAAAGTTAGATTATACAAACCTAAGCCTAAGCACAAACAAGTGTGCCATGACTAACCAAGTCTCCACCACATGCAATGGTACAAAAATGGTCCAGGCACATCTTTACCTCAAAGTAGTAGGTTCTTATAATAAAATTACATTTCCCTGGGTGAGTATTTTTCTATTCTAAATTTCTAATCACTAAAGCTAAACTCCTCAAATCTCAACTTCTCACTTCACACTACTAGTCAAAAACCAATCCCTCCAAGTTTTCACACAGTGTTTACTGTCGGAGCTTTAAATTATAGAATTAGAAACCTCCCCACATCGCACTCCTTCTCTCTCCTCTTGCCTTATCATATGTCACTTTCTGTTTCTCCCTTCTTTTTTTTTCTACACAACAAGCAACCAAAAACTAAATGAATGAAACATCTTCTGTCACTCCACACTCTCTCTTTCTCTCTCCAAATTTTAACACAGAAACACATGTAAATTCTCACCCAGTAGTAATTTATTGTCTCCTATCCTAGGGATGGTGTTTTGAAGAAGCTTTGAACCATTAATTAAAAAACCGATAAAAAAATCATAAAAAAAATCCCACCTTGGATTATATAATTTATTTTTTTCTTAGCTCATCTGGGTTATAAAAGAATCACATAATTTGGGTTGTTTACAAATAATGTCACAAGATTCTAGGGAGATAAAGACTACTGAACAGTGGAGATGGTCTGAAATGCAAGGCCTTGAACTTAATCCTTCATCAACAACAGCAACAACAACAGAGAGTGTTGCTCAACATTTAGAGAGAGAATCAGCAACACCAAAAGAGCAGAGGAGAGAGAAAGGAATGGAAGTTTCTGAAGGGAAGAAAGAAGGATTACCTCCAGCAGTTGCTTTTAAAGAGTTGTTCAGATTTGCTGATGGTTTGGATTGTATTTTAATGACAATTGGTTCTCTTGGAGCTTTTGTTCATGGCTGTGCTTTGCCTCTTTTCCTTAGATTCTTTGCTGATCTTGTTAATTCTTTTGGGTCTTATGCAAATAACCCTGATAAAATGATGCAAGAAGTTTTAAAGGTACTCTAATTCATCTTACTTAATTTATGTTTTTTTTTTTTATTAATTTGTTTAAAGTTGATAAATTTCTGATGTGGGTATTTTTTTTCTTCCCTAATTTATGTTCAGTATGCATATTACTTTCTTGTTGTTGGAGCAGCAATATGGGCATCTTCATGGGCAGGTGAATTTTTTTTTTCTGGAAATCTTTTTGGGGTTTTAGCTCATAAATTTTCTACCATTTTTTGCACTGTAATTAAATGAAGTTTTTTGGGTGGACAGAAATTGCATGTTGGATGTGGACTGGAGAGAGACAGTCAACAAAAATGAGGATTAAGTACTTAGAAGCAGCATTGAGTCAGGACATTCAGTACTTTGATACTCAAGTTAGGAGTTCTGACATAGTTTTTGCTATTAACACTGATGCTGCACTTGTTCAAGATGCCATAAGTGAGAAGGTAGAATTTTTTTTGCATTTTTCATTTCTTACTTAGGAAAACAAAAGAATGCTGAGTGTTTTTGATATGATTTTCATTGATATATTGCAGTTGGGTAGTTTCATTCACTACTTGGCAACATTTGTGACTGGTTTTGTGGTGGGATTCACTGCTGTATGGCAATTAGCTCTGGTAACTCTTGCCGTTGTTCCTCTAATTGCTGTTATTGGTGGAATTCATACAACAACGTTAGCCAAGCTCTCTACCAAGAGCCAAGGAGCTATGTCGCAAGCCGGAAATATCGTCGAACAGGTACAATTTAATGCAGAATGCTTGAATGCTTTGTGAAATTTAACCCTTTGAGCATATCTTTTTTTGGTGATTTTTGTCATCTGGGTATTTCTAATTTGGTTCTAATTTTGCAGACAATTGTCCAAATTCGAGTGGTTTTTGCGTTTGTGGGCGAATCTCGAGCTCTACAAGGGTACTCGGCTGCGTTGAAAATCGCCCAAAAGCTTGGGTACAAGACTGGATTAGCAAAGGGTTTGGGATTAGGAGGAACTTATTTTGTTGTGTTTTGTTGTTATGCTCTTCTTCTTTGGTATGGAGGTTATCTTGTTAGGCACCACTTGACCAATGGTGGTCTTGCTATAGCAACTATGTTTGCAGTTATGATTGGTGGAATGTGAGTTCTTTTTTCTTCATCAACAACTATCTTGTAGTACAAATTTTTAATTGTGCTTTTGGATTAATATTGTACTCCTAATTTGCTTAATCAGAGGTTTGGGACAATCAGCTCCAAGCATGAGTGCATTTGCCAAGGCAAAAGCTGCAGCTGCAAAGATTTTTATGGTTATTGATCACAAACCAAGCATTGACAGAAACAAGATATCAGGGACCGAATTGGAATCAGTAACCGGGCAAATCGAGCTTAAAAATGTGGAATTCGCATATCCGTCTAGGCCAGATGTGAAAATTCTTCACAACTTTACTCTCACTGTACCTGCTGGAAAAACCATAGCTCTAGTTGGTAGTAGTGGATCTGGGAAAAGCACTGTCGTCTCTCTCATTGAGAGATTTTATGATCCTATCGAAGGTAAAATTTTCGTATTTCCCGTGTAATTTTTGTTGGGTTATAAGGAGCATGTTACATTGATAAATTTCTTATCTTTTCTTATTAATGTTGAAGTATTTTCTCTTGGGTTGTTTATTAAATATTTTAGTAATAATAAGTATTAACTTATTTTTTTACAGGGCAACTTCTTCTAGATGGGCATGACATTAAAACATTAAAGCTTAGATGGCTGAGACAGCAAATAGGGTTGGTGAGCCAAGAGCCTGCTTTGTTTGCCACCAGCATCAAAGAGAACATACTTCTAGGCAGACCAGATGCTAGCTTGGTTGAGGTTGAAGAAGCTGCTAGAGTTGCTAATGCTCATTCTTTTATCATTAAGCTTCCTGATGGCTTTGACACACAGGTTTGTTATATTTTAGCCTTATTTTTGCCACTTTTACTGGTTTACACTGGTTTAGCTAGTAACTTGATCTCTTCCTGGTTCGACTTCTTCCATGTGATTTGGGTTCGTTATTGTACCCGTGTCTGATCCTCGATTATCTACCATGGATGAGTATGTGGGATTTTTTTTCAGAAATAGCGGAATCTAACACAAGTTAAAAACGAGTACCAAGTTCGAGTAACATAGGAATCATTGTGTCCAATTTTCCTATAGTTTTAGCTGGCACATTGACTGCATTGAAGAGTTTGGGTAACCATAGATAACTACTTGGAATTTGGAAGAAGTCTTTCGGCTTGGGAAACAGTGATACTAGTTGCTGTCTATTAGTAGTATCTTTATTTTCCTTTCCCATGTTCATTATTTTATCACTAATTAATTTTATTTCTTTTTCCTGTTCTTCATTGCATTCATATAGAGTGAAGTATATAATTATTTCATGTAGGACTATATTGTTAGGCGTGAGTTTATCTTCTTATGAAACTCAAAAAAATTTGGGTGATTGGTCAACAAACAGTACCTAACCCTTTCTTCCTTTCAAAAAGTCAATGCAAAAGAAGGTGTTTGGTCATGCATTTAAAGAAAAGGGTAACATGTTGCAGTCAACAATGCATGTGCAAATATTAATAGCATACTCTTTTTCCTCTTCACAAACAAGGACCATTTGGACTAGAGCTTTTGTCAGTTAGTATTTTACTTATTTCGGCTCAGTGCTTTTGTTTCTTATTATTTCCTTCTTGATAATCTATTGTTTTCTTTTAGTTATTTTTTTTTTTTTTTTTTTCTGGGTGAGGTTGGCCATGATTGTCTAAGAGAGTTAAGTATATGCAATATAAAATGTTGTTTTCTATTACAAAGTTTCTTCTTATGATAGGATACTCCCTAAATTTATGGGTCTCCGAAGACTGAAATAAAGCCTTCGAGGCCTCGTTGAACGAAGATACTATGATGTTTAGATCCTCCCTCCAAAATGAAAAGAAAATAGATAAAGAAAATTGGTCTGGTAATGAGTCAAGCTTCGTTGTTATATCCCTCAGAAGAATTTTTATGGTTTTGTTATTGAACATTCTTAGGTCGTCATATTAGAAATGGGTGTGTGATTATTCGGAACGAATAGGTTTCCTTGGTCAAATTTCATACGAACGTCTAGAAAGAATCATCCTTTTGTTTTTAATAGACCTAAGCACCAAATACATTTCCCAAATTGGTAGTATAAGGTTTGGCATTTTTGACAGGATCATGCATCTTTTGATGTTAATAAAGTCTAGCGTTTCTTCTTTGGAAATATATTTCATGCGTTAACTTAATCCTAATTCCTAAGATATTTAATGAAACATAAATGTCTATAGGAGATTTGGTTATCCAATTGATCCAAAAGTTTATATGAAGAAACCCTCTCTGTGTTTGTCTGATGCTTAGGAATCTGTATTCCTGTGGAATAACTATCATACTACATGACAAAACATGGACCAAAAGTAACTTTAAAATTTATGTTAGTAGGCGCCATTCAGAGAAACTGCATTCTGCTCCCATTTATCTTCCTTTTTGAATTTATAGGGAAGTTGATCCAAAAATGAAAATAATTCAATGTATCTAATCTGAGAGCCGTTGTGAAAATGATAGGTAGGAGAGAGGGGCTTGCAGCTCTCTGGAGGACAAAAGCAAAGGATTGCTATTGCCAGGGCAATGCTTAAGAATCCAGCAATACTGCTTTTAGATGAAGCCACTAGTGCATTAGACTCCGAATCAGAAAAGCTTGTTCAAGAGGCCCTTGATCGGTTTATGATTGGGAGAACAACTCTTGTTATTGCCCACCGTCTCTCCACCATTCGAAAAGCTGATCTTGTGGCTGTACTTCAGCAAGGAAGTGTATCTGAGATTGGAACCCACGATGAACTTATGGCAAAAGGAGAAAATAGTGTTTATTCCAAGCTCATTCGCATGCAAGAAGCGGCTCATGAAACAGCCCTGCATAATGCCAGAAAGAGTAGTGCCAGGTACTGTCTATTAAGACCATCTAGTCAATCAGCCTAGTGAAGATAGATCCTGCTATTTAAAGAGTATTGAACTATTGACATAATTTTGGGTTGTTTTCTTTCGTCTAATTGCATTCTATCCGATATATTTGTAATTTGACCTTGTACTCTATCTTGCAGGCCTTCAAGTGCAAGAAACTCTGTCAGCTCACCAATTATTGCACGGAACTCTTCTTACGGGCGCTCACCTTATTCACGTCGTCTCTCTGATTTCTCTACTTCTGATTTTAGTCTCTCTCTTGACGCCACCCATGCAAGTTACAGGAATGAGAAGCTGGCATTTAAGGAGCAGGCTAATTCCTTTTGGCGTCTTGCTAAAATGAATGCTCCTGAATGGCCTTATGCCTTAGTTGGTTCTGTAGGCTCTGTTATATGTGGTTCACTAAGTGCCTTTTTTGCATATGTTCTCAGTGCTGTCCTTAGTGTCTACTACAACCCGGACCACGCTTTCATGATCAGAGAAATTGCTAAGTATTGCTATCTACTGATTGGACTTTCATCTGCTGCTCTCATTTTTAATACGCTGCAGCATTTCTTCTGGGATGTGGTTGGTGAGAATCTCACAAAAAGAGTAAGGGAGAAAATGATGGCAGCTGTAATAAAGAATGAGATGGCATGGTTTGACCAGGAAGAAAATGAGAGTGCCCGAATTGCTACTAGGCTTGCTCTTGATGCCAATAATGTTCGATCGGCAATTGGAGACAGGATTTCTGTTATTATGCAGAACTCTGCCCTCATGCTTGTTGCTTGTACTGCTGGATTTGTTTTGCAGTGGCGTCTTGCCCTTGTACTTATAGCTGTCTTCCCCGTTGTTGTTGCTGCTACTGTTCTGCAGGTTAGTTACGAAGCTGGTTATTTAAGATTGCTGAGAAATTATAATGAACATATGAACATGATTAGGAATATAACCTTCCCCTCCATCTGTTGTAGTCCTAATGTAAGTATTAACTTTTTGGCAGAAAATGTTTCTGAAAGGATTCTCTGGAGACCTAGAGGCTGCCCATGCTAAGGCTACACAGCTGGCAGGAGAGGCAGTGTCAAATGTCAGAACTGTAGCTGCCTTCAACTCAGAAGTGAAAATTGTAGGTCTTTTTACCAGCAATCTTGAAACTCCTTTACGACGTTGCTTCTGGAAGGGGCAGATTGCAGGTAGTGGATATGGAATAGCTCAGTTTGCCCTTTATGCTTCCTATGCTCTTGGTCTCTGGTATGCTTCTTGGCTTGTTAAGCATGGAATCTCTGATTTCTCCAAGACAATCCGGGTATTCATGGTCCTTATGGTTTCTGCCAATGGTGCTGCGGAGACTTTGACCCTGGCACCTGATTTCATCAAGGGAGGCCGTGCCATGAAATCTGTGTTTGAGCTTCTTGATCGAAAAACCGAGATTGAACCCGATGATTCGGATGCTACTCCGGTTCCCGAACGCCTTCGGGGAGAGGTGGAACTCAAACATGTTGACTTCTCCTATCCCACCCGTCCTGACATATCTGTCTTCCAGGACCTCAACTTAAGGGCAAGAGCAGGGAAGACTCTTGCCTTAGTGGGGCCTAGTGGATGTGGTAAGAGTTCCGTCATTTCACTTGTGTTAAGATTCTACGATCCATCATCCGGGAGAGTCATGATTGATGGTAAGGACATCCGGAAGTACAACCTCAAGTCCCTAAGGCAACATATAGGGTTAGTCCCTCAAGAACCATGCCTCTTTGCCACCACTATTTATGATAACATTAAGTATGGCAACGAAAATGCAACCGAAACTGAAATAATCGAAGCAGCTACCCTAGCAAATGCCCACAAGTTCATATCAGCCATGCCTGAAGGCTACAAGACTCAGGTAGGAGAAAGAGGAGTTCAAATGTCTGGGGGACAGAAGCAGAGGATTGCACTTGCAAGAGCTTTTGTGAAGAAGGCAGAGATAATGTTGCTCGATGAAGCTACAAGTGCTCTTGATGCAGAATCCGAGAGGTCTGTTCAGGAAGCCTTGGACCGTGCTTGCTCAGGGAAGACGACAATCGTGGTGGCCCATAGGCTATCAACCATTAGAAATGCCCATGTCATTGCCGTTATAGATGACGGGAAAGTAGCCGAGCAAGGGTCTCATTCGCATCTTATAAAGAATTACCCAGATGGGTGTTACGCACGAATGATACAATTGCAAAGGTTCTCACATGGTCAAGCCGTAGGGATGGCATCAGGATCAACGTCTTCCGCACGTCCAAGAGAAGATGAAGGGAGAGAAAATTGATGACCCAATTAGGTGGGGAGAATTTCCAAATTAGTAAAAAGATAGAGGAAAAAGAAACGAAGTGAAAGAAAAAGAGAGTATACTTAGATGTCCCTTCTCATCAGTTTGGAATTCTTGATTTTTGCTGTCATATATAGCATCCTGTGTATGTGTTATCTAATTTAGCTAATGAAATATAGTGTTCTTCACCAAAAGGTTCTCATTTGAATCAATTTCTATTGCATTTCTTTATATGCAATCACAAGATAGAGATTAGGGAGGCACAATTCAGCTCCGACTTGGACACAATCATATATTCATGTACAACCATCATATTAAACCAAATTTTGTACGATTTTCGGGAGGGCGAATCAGATGTGGCCCAAACCGAGATAGGCTGGGCCGCATAGTGTTTGCAATCCGTATATTATTCATCTCTAATATACTTTAATGGATAGCGGGATCAAACACACAAAACATCAATCAAAACTTAGAAGTGGATATTCTACCAGTAGCATAGATGTAGCAATCTCCCCCAATTACTACTAACTAATTACTAGTCCCATTATGAAGATTTAATTTGTTAGGCCTGAAAATAATGAAGGTGACAGAGCATGCGGGTAAGGGGTAGAGTGATAGAGGCGTGGTGGCTCATAGTGATATAAGGGGGAGCAAAATAATTTAATTTTGGTTCATAGTGGTAGTTGCACGTTCATAAATCACACATACACATGTAAAAGAGAAAGTGGGAGGCTTAGAAAGGACAGATTACAAACTAGAAAAAGATGTTTTTGGGTTAAAAAGGACACCAAGAAGTGGGCTCCTCATGGTAGGGTGTGCATTAGAAGGGTCAATGAATATAGAATAGATATAGTAATAATAATTGATAGGAAAAATAAA
The DNA here is from genome assembly GCA_947646795.1 of Beta lomatogona. NCBI lineage: Eukaryota > Viridiplantae > Streptophyta > Magnoliopsida > Caryophyllales > Amaranthaceae > Beta > Beta lomatogona. Next base: position 3,552,866 of record CANSNZ010000268.1, read on the forward strand.
GAGCAGATTTAGATTGGAGAAAATGACAGTCAAATTATTCTTCTCTATAAAGCATGCATATGTTAATGCTTTTGTAAGGTATAAGTGGTCCCAACTGAGTGACCACCTTATGTTTTGAATTATGAGGAGGACAGTGAATTTGCCTATAAATTCAACTAGTACTTATGTTGTGTTATTCTGTAGATAGATAACCTAATTGGATGTGGCTATCACCACACAAAAATCAAGCAACAAGAGGCCCATTAATTTTGGCCTATGCCTATGCCTTATCTAGTTGTTGTGCTCTAAATTTTTTGCATTTCATACTTACTCCCTATCTTAGTGTCTTTAGTGCTTTGAGGAACTCAATGGGGGAGTGTCATGAGTCATGACCATATGACTTGTCTCCAACTATATTGGATTTAAAAGTATTATAGGAACTTTTTTTTATCATCAAGCAATAATAGAATTGATCTATAACTTGTAAAGTTAATCTTTTATATGAGAGTAACGAAGGAACTTAGTTTTGGAAACCTGCTTAAAGCACGGGTGTATGATGTGTTGGATTAACTATTTTTGAATAGTTTATTTTTGAAATTCATATAATGTGTACGATACAACTAGAATTTTTGTTGGTAGGCATATTCCTAAAAGTAATATTGCATAGTAGTATAATTTATTCCTCCGCTTCTAAATACATGCAACATTTGCATAGTAACCATTATTCATCGTACCAACCTTATCCCATATTCTTTCATAAATGTATAAATAGTCAAGTGTGATCTTAATTGATTCGTCTTAATGCATACTTTCATAATATGAACTTTCTATAATTTTCATCTAATAAAAAATATTAAGGATCAAAGTAGTGCATTGGATAGCGTGTAGGCAGAAAATGTTGCATATATCTGAAAACAAAGGTGGTACATTATGGAAAAACAACTGGAATGGTTGGTGATGAAAATGCATTTGGTGAAATGTGCTATGAATGAACAAACCTCTACCTAATCTACATTATGGATCACATCGCTTGTGAAGACCACGATTGTAAAAAGGCAAGATTTCATGTATGGCAAGGAGATAAGCTCATCAAAAAATCTAATTGTAAGGGTAACGATTCTTTTAGTTGGTTTTTTTATTCAGTATGTTGAAGCTGTATGCATATGTTGAATATCTCATTGCAATATGTCAATAAGAAATAGCTCTTGCATGTTAAGTATGCACCAATATAACTTAAAGAAGAAAAGACAAATTCTTGAAAGTAGTATTAGGTACCCTTTAACATTCTGAGGAGAAAAAATATCTCTCTAAAATCGCCCCCCACCCCCAAACCCTAGACAGCTTCAACACTCCATCCGCCCCCCAGCAGGCTCGCTGGTGGCCACCGGGTCGCCGGCGAGCCTGCGTAGGGTCCCCACCTTCACTTTCTTGTCGTTTCGTCCCCTACCCGTTCCCTCGTCGTGTCGTTTCGTCCCCTCCCCTCCCCGTCGTTGCGTCAACCCATCCCCTCCCCGCGGTCTCCCATGTTGTGGCATCCCCCTCCCTCGCGTCTCCCCCTTCCTGTAGTCGCGTCCCCTCCTCCGCAGTTGCCCCCTTCCCAGCAGTGCGTCAACCCCTCCCCCATCCTCATAGTCGCGTCACTCCTCCCGAAATCACGTCGGCCTTCCCTGTAGTTGGTTCCTCAAGTTGGTGTTCGGTTTTTCTTCGTGCCCTGTGCTTCCCCTACTGCTTTCTTTTTTGTTTTCTAGGTTTAGGTTCCCCTCCCCGTTCCCCTGTTTCTAGTTATTGCAGTTTTAGGTCATAGGTCTCCCTTCCCCGCTCCCCGGTTCCAGTTAAAGTGGTTAGTTTTAGTATCCCCTTCCCCGTTCCCCTAATTTAGTCTTAAGTTTAAAGTGTCGTTCCCCTTCCCCGTTCCCTGTTAGCGTTCGTGGTTGTATCCGGTTGGTTTGGAAGCATCAGTTCGGTTCGCGAAGGCTACTATCAGTGTTTGAAGGTGTAGTATTGTGGTCGACGGGGTATAATGTTTCGGGTGTTAGCTTGGTTTGCTTGTTTGGTTGATGTACTTGGTTTAAGTTTTAGTTTAGTTGTTTGTAGTTTCAATTCTCCTTGTTTGTTTGTGTATGGATGTGCTTGGGTGTTAATTAGTATTGATAGGTGGGCATCAAAAAGTACTTGGAGTTCTATATTAAAGATGAGAGGAGGTTTAGTCTTTAATCCTGTTGTCGTTAGATCTTCTCGATTAGAGGTAGTAAGGTTGGATCTTCGAATCCATAGGTTGGGTGAATTTCTTCAATTTAATTCGCCCAGTGTTCAAGTGATGACTTTTGGAGTTATCACACCTAAAAAATGCATCTTGTGGGAGGCCCTCCAATTTAATTTGGAGCCTGTTATGACCTCCACGAATTTTGAGTTTCAGTCTTGCGAGACTACATTCTGGTTACCCTTGCAAAAGGGTCCGAAGTCACCAAAGGAGGACTTCTTGGTTACTTTCATTAAAAGGATCCCAGGATGGTGTTCATATTCAAGGACCCTGGGATTTTGTGGTTAGTAGACATTGAAGTCTACTAGTTGAGTTGCGGCAATCTACTTCTAAAGATCGTTTGGGTGTCGTCTTTCAACAGGTTTCCTCTCATATCAAGTCTGCATCAACATGACTTTTATCCCAATTCCACCTACCATTGCCTGAGCTAAGTCTAAGTTGGTCTGGTTATGTAATAGTTTGTTTTTGTTTCATAGAGTATGTAAAGGCAAATGAAGCTCCTCTAGTTTCATTTTGCTTTGTTTTATGTTTGGTTGTATTAGCCTTAGGTTGTACTTTCGATTTTAATTAATGCAAATTTCCCCGTTGTCAAAAAAAAAAATTAACTTAAAGAATATAATGAATGTTGATAATATGTCTGTTTGGGCCCAATACTCCATAGGCCCGATTTTTATGAGGAGGTCCATCAACCCCCCGGGCAGGGAGCACAATGGGTCCCAGAGGAGGGTCACCCCAATCCCAAGATGCTTAGGGATCCCCGGACAGTGAGTAGAGAAGGCTTATTGCCTGAAAAGGTAACATAGCCAATAGTCTCCCTGAGGCCCATCCTATCAATGTTCCCCTTTACGGGAATCCACAACACTATAAATACCCAATGTCTCATCAATGAACAGGTAATATATTCTAGACCAACTGCTCAATACTTACAGTTAAGCATCCTAACTGATTTGAGCGTCGGAGGGGCGATCCCGGAAACACCCCCGGGGTAGTCTAACCTTCATTCTTGCAGGTCTCAGTGGTACCTTTCGAGCACTCGACTATTCTCAACGGTCATCGGCCCCTCATCTTGACTAACTCCCCCATCTCACAAGTTTTCACACGAAACAGGTTGGCGCCGTCTGTGGGGATCGTCAAACAAAAGGTCACAACTACTTGAGTGTGCTCACATCGTTCATACATGACTTAAGTCGACCGCTCTATCGAGTCAGCCAACATGCAAAAACACAGTTCGTGAAGGCCCTCTCATAAAGGCCTCCGAACACTCATGGATGTTCATCCTCAACATAGTTCGTAACGGTCCTCTCATAAAGGCCTTCGAACACTCATAGATGTCCATCCTCAACGTCGTTCGTAAAGGTCCTCTCATAAAGGCCGTCGAACACTCATGGATGTCCACCCTCAACATAGTTCATAAAGGTCCCCTCATCAAGGCCTTCGAACACTCTTGACTCATGGATGTCCATCCTCAACGTCATTCGTTAAGGTCTCCTCACAGAGGCCCTCGAACACTCATGGATGTCCATCCTCAACGTAGTTCGTAAAGGTCCTTTCATCAAGGCCTTCGAACACTCATAGATGTCCATCCTCAACGTCGTTCGTAAAGGTCCTTTCATAAAGGCCGTCGAACACTCATGGATGTCCATCCTCAACATAGTTCATAAAGGTCCCCTCATAAAGGCCATCGAACACTCTTGACTCATGGATGTCCATCCTCAACGTCGTTCATTAAGGTCCCCTCACAGAGGCCCTCGAACACTCATGGATGTCCATCCTCAACGTAGTTCGTAAAGGTCCTTTCATCAAGGCCTTCGAACACTCATGGATGTCCATCCTCAACGTAGTTCGTAAAGGTCCTCTCATATGACCTTCGAACACTCATGGATGTCCATCCTCAATATAGTTCTCAAAGGTCCTTTCATCAAGGCCTTCGAACACTCATGGATGTCCATCCTTAACGTAGTTCGTAATGGTCCTCTCATACGACCTTCAAACGCTCATCGATGTCCATCCTTAACAGAGTTCTCAAAGGTCCTTTCATCAAAGCCTTCGAACGCTCATGGATGTCCATCCTCGACGTAGTTCGTAAAGGTCCTCTCATAAGACCTTCGAACACTCATAGATGCCCGAGGTACATGGGGTTCATTAGCCCCTGAGACACCTCGTGCGAGGTCCAAGACGCCCCTCAAGGTACATGGGGCTCATTAGCCCCTGAGACACCTCGAGCGAGGTCCAAGACTCCCCTCGAGATACATGGGGCTCATTAGCCCCCGAGACACCTCGAGCAAGGTCCAAGTTGCCTCTCGAGGTACGTGGGGGCCCATTAGCCCCTGAACACCTCGAGCATGGTCTAAGTTACATCTGAATGAGGTCCCGTACACCTCCCGTGACGGACTCATCTCGAGGAGGCACCATGTACGTCTCTTGAGCTCTTGGGGCTCACCAGCCCCCAATTCATCTCGAGAAAGTACCATGCACCTCCACCGAATTCCTTGGCCTCACCGGCCCCCTACTCACCTCAAGGAGGTTCCATTCACCTCCCTTGACGAAGTCATCTCGAGGAGGTTTTATGAACGTCCCTCAAGCTCTTGGGGCTCACCAACCCCCAATTCATCTTGAGAAGGTATCATCCCTCGACTTCCTTGGGCTCACCATCCCCGATTCATCTCAAGAAGGTACTATGCATCTCCACCTACGAAGTCATCTCGAGGAGGTTTCATGTACCTCCTTCAATCTCTTGGGGCTCATTAGCCCCCGATTCAGCTTACGAATATGTAATTTGCAGCCCTCAACCTCTAGAACGAGCAATTCCGCCTAACACTCAATGTGAAGGAAAGTCCCACATTAAGAGTTACGCGTGGGGCTAATTGGATGAAGGAGGTCACACAAGCGGATTGCTTGAAGTTTACTCCTTAATTTCTATCAGCTTGTCAAATATAGGATGTCCATCAGTAAGGAACTACCGAGCTCTCACGCTCGAGCCACTCACTCCTCTCGGCTGCTCCTGCTTGAGCCACACACTCCTCTATCATGCCCGAGCCACTCACTCCTCTCTCATGCTCGAGCACTCTCTCCCACTCGAGCCTATTGGGTTCATGCTCGCATAACACTTTGAAGCTCCTCCAGCAATGAAGAATGAACTTTTCTCGAGGGATAGTCAACAATTTGATGCACCTCGAATTAACAAGGGGTGACACCAAGATGACGCACCTCGAAGGTAGTTGAAGGTGGTTTCGAAGATAGCCTTGCATTCAGCCTTCACAGGCACCAAGCTGCAGGTTATGTAAAATAATGGGCCTACATGGGAGAAAAATAATTATCAATGTTGATACTTTACATTGTTGGGCAGCACATTGCTCTCGTAATACAAAAAGTAATTGTTTTGACTTTAAAGCCTAACACTTCATCACACTTCGAGTACTACAAAGACACATCCCCTGCTCGAAATCAAACACCAATGAGGCATGAGTCTAGTTATTGCGGCTCCTCGAACCCACACTTGCCTCTAGTCGAATTATGAACGACGAGCCTCGGCTCGGCATATGAAGCAACAATCAACTCGGTTCGGTTCGTCATTCACCCGCTCCACGTTCGATTGCTTCCAAGCCCAACACTTCATTACTCCTTGAGTATTATAAAGAGTGTTCGACTCGAAGCATCTAAGTGCCTCGAAGTGCTGAAAAAAGAAGAAAAGAAAAAGCTTCCTTGCTCGAATAGCCAGTTGCTCTACTGGATCACATATCATAACGGGTATATGGAATTAAAAGTCAACCCCAAGGAAATGATATTGCATATTCAAAGAAGTTTTTGGTGATATGGGTCTTCGAGAGTACCAACCAGTTCGAGGCGGTTTTCACAACCATCCTTGCTCAAATGGGAAGTGCTCATCCTCGAACCCCACATCATTATGTTGGTGACGACCCCTTCGACCTCGTCGGATCAACTCATCACCATCTCCGGGTCGTATATTATAAAGCAACGTTACTCCATTCTTCGAGTAACCTAGAACTCGAACTGGACTTTTTACTCCTCGAATCCACTGGCATCATCGTTGCAACTGTTGCTCGTTATACATAAGGACAACTTCAAGAGTCAATCTTAGCTTGTTCGATACTTCGAGGAGAGTGTGATTGATATGAAACCACGGTTGTACCTCGACCTGTCTTGAGAATCACGTGTGTTTTGCTGCCTTCCAACTTAACGTTACGAATCCCGAGTGCTTGACTATAATAACTAGGAAGTACTTGGGCTTAAAACAAAAGCTATTCGAGTGCCAGCTCAACCAATATCTTTTCAAAGGCACAATATCGCTCGAACGAGATACTCTAATGAGAATATAGTGGAGCAACTGCCCTCCTTTGGGCCTATCAAAATGGAGATTTGTATGCTCGTATCTTCAGCTAAGATATATTTTGTAGGCTTAGCTAATTAAATATTCAAGTGGAGCTATTCCACTAAGTGAATCTCCCGATTTTTAACATGCTCATCAATATGTGAATTAAATGGTGTCATACAACTGGAGTTTTCAGTACAACATCCTCGATCACTCAAATCTTCGAGTGACTGGTAGCTCGAACCACGCCTTTTACTAAGTCCATCGAATTGGCGGAAGTTTGGCTTGGATCCTCCTCGAACAAATGATTTCGGCACGACGACAGCACATGTTCCTCGTGTTTACTAAAGCAAGTGACGTAGATTTACTATGATATTTGATACCCTCTTCGGGCAGCTACTACCTTTTTCCTTGGGTCAGTTTATAAAAGAAGATATGAAACCACTACACCAGTACTCGACTCGGTATGTCTTGAAGTCTACAAGTACCTCCGATCGTACACACTAGACAACTACCAATCACAGGGAAGGTGTGCATATGAAACCATGGTAGGAAGAAAATTTTATTAAGTGAGCTAAGTGCCTCGACCTCCTCCATGACGTCCATACTTCGACCTCTTCGAAGGTGTGTGTTGGTCTGCGGCCTTCAAACTTCGTGTCATAAAACACCAAGTGCTCGATATTTTGAAGTGCTTTAGCCAAAAACAAAAGATGTTCGAGTGCTCAGCTAAGCAAATGAACGAGCAAATCTTCGAGTAACCCGCTCGAGCCACTCACTTCTCTCTCCCGCTCGAGCCACTCACTTCTCTCTCCCGCTCGAGCCACTCACCTCTCTCTCCTACTCGAGCACTCACCTCTCTCTCCTACTCAAGCACTCACCTCTCTTCCGCTCGAATTCATGGGGTCAAATTAGAAGTTGAACGAGTTGGTGCCGTATCGGCTCGTCTTGTCAAAGCAGCATCTCTTGCTTGAGGTCATGTTGGCAAGTCTCCCCTCGACATAATCACATCAACCACGTTATGAGTCTCCTCGACCGCTTTCCGTACCTCCTTCGGCCTTTCGGTTCTCGTGATTACATAAGAGCACTGGTCTTGTTCGAGGAAGGTGAGCATGAGTACGAGAACATGGTTTCGCTCGAAGAGGTTATAACATAGTCTCCTCGACCGCTATCCGCTCGAAGATGCAACTGTACACCATCCTTCGAGTAACCTGTAGTTCGAGCGACCTAAGCTCGAATGGTCCTGGCTGCAGCACCAATAGTTGGACTCGAACATGGGACAACCTCAAGCCTGTTGAGGAAGGAATAATAAACCATGGGTTTCTCTCTCTTAAATGGTCATAATACTCGAAGGAAAAGAAGAAACTATTCGAGTGCTCGAAGTGCTTCAGCTGAAACATAATCACTAGCTCGATCATGTGCAGAATACTCGAGGCATCCTACGCCCACACCGTACAGCTCTCGTGAAGAGCAAGGGAAAAAAAAAAGAGAGAAGAAAGCGAAACAGGTATTGTTCGAACATTGGCATGCAATGCAAGAAGCTGGGATGGTTCCTGTCGAGGTCAGCAGACAAAAGCTTATACTTCTTCAGGACACTAAAGCAGCCGACCTTCGACTAGGACCAGCCAGCAGAAGAGGCATTCCAACAGCTAAAGGCGCACCTAGCCAGCCTCCCCAAACTTGTCTCTCCCTTACCAGGAGAGACATTGTTCGTGTACTTAGCTGTGTCAAATAATACACTTAGCGCCGTCCTCGTTGCTGAAAAAGAAAATAGTCAACACCCCGTCTATTTTATTAGTCACGCCTTTCGAGGCGCAGAAGCAAAGTACCCCCTATTGAAAAAATGATATTCGCACTGGTAGTCGCCACCCGCAAGCTCAAGTCGTACTTTCAAGCTCACCCCGTCAAGGTGTTAACTAGTCAGCCCCTCCGCAAGCTAATCGAGGGCAAGAACCAATCCACCAGGGTAACAGATTGGTCTAATCAGCTGTCGGATTTCGGCATAGAATTCGAACTCCGTCGAGCTATCAAGGCTCAAGCGCTAGCTGACTTCATCGCCGAATGTACCTCGAGGCCCGAGCCTATCGTGGAAGGCCCCTGGGAGTTATTCGTCGACGGGTCGTCATCGAAAGCAGGTTGCGGGGCCGAATTGTTAATCCTCGATCCTCAAAGGAACAGAACGGAGTACGCCGTCAAATTCGCCTTCACTGCCTCGAACAATGAAGCTGAGTACGAAGCCCTCTTACTTGGGCTACAACTCTGTAAGGCGGCGGACGCTCGAAACATCAAGGCCCACTCAGACTCTCAGCTCATCGTGGGACAAGTTACTGGGGAATTCGAAGCCAAGGAAGACAGTATGAAGATGTACCTCATGAAAATCAAGGAAGAAGTAAGCAATCTGGCCACCTTTGCCATCACCCACATCCCACGATCGGAAAATCAACAGGCAGATGCACTGTCGAGATTGGCCAGCTCCGCCGAAGATCTCTCACCCCGCCCCATAATGAGTGAGGTACTCAATGCCCCCAGCATCAACAGAGGGGTAGCTACCCTCGACAGGAGCCTCACATGGATGGACAAGTCAGTGTCCTTTGTAAAGGATGGGGTATTACCTGCGGACGAGCTAGAGGCAGAAAAAGTAAGGAGGCAAGCTCGATGGTTTGTGTTCCACGAAGGACGATTGTATAAGAAGTCCTTCACCCACCCGCTTCTTCGATGCTTAACCCCGCAGGAGGAAGACTATGTACTTCGAGAAATACACCAGGGAGCCTGTGGGAGCCATCAGGGTGCAAGGACCATCGCCGCTAAAGCCCTTCGAGCTGGATATTACTGGCCAACGTTGAAAGAAGATGCCTCGAACTTAGTTCAGAAGTGCAAAGAATGCCAGATGCATGCCGACTTACCCCATCAAGCGGCCAGTCCCTTAACCACCATCCAGCCCCCCCCCCACTGCCTTTCGACATGTGGGGCATGGACCTATTGGGACCTTTTCCCCCTGCATTAGGCCAGCGGAGTTGGTCGCTGTCGACTACTTCACAAAGTGGGTCGAGTCCCAACCACTAGCCTCCATCACCGACAAGCAAGTTCAACAGTTCATCTGGCGTAATCTGATCACTCAATTCGGCGTCCCTCGAGTCCTCATATCGGACAATGGGCGACAATTCAACAGCGGGCCAACGAAAGATTACTGCTCTCGATTTGGCATCGAAACCAGATTCTCCGCTGTCAGCCGACCCCAGACCAACGGACAGGCTGAGGCCGCCAACAAAGTAGTCCTGAAGGGATTGAAGACAATGCTAGAGGGAGCTAAAGGCTCATGGATCGATGACCTACCTGGGATATTGTGGTCCACGAGGACAATAGTTCGAGAAGCCACGGGACAAAACCATTCAACTTGGTGTATGGGAGCGAAGCTGTGCTGCCCATCGAAGTAGGTTTCCCCTCACCACGGATCACCTTCTACGACCATAATAGCAACGAAGCAGAAAAGCGCGTAAACCTCGACCTACTCCCTGAAACTCGAGTCAATGCTCTCCTCAAGGCCATCTCCTACAAACTTAAGATCACCAGGCTCTTCAATCGACGAATGAAGCATCGACCCTTGCAAGTCAACGATTGGGTCCTACGGAAGTTCGAAGCCACAGGAAGGGAACCTCGCCTTGGCAAACTACAGCCTAACTGGGAGGGGCCTTACAAGATCACTAAGGTCGTTCGGTCAGGCACTTACCGCCTTGAAGACCAGGAAGGCTGCACCCTGCCTCGACCATGGAATGCGGACAATCTAAGAAAGTTTTATGTCTAAGACCAGGCCCTACCTTCGAAGTACCATATTTTAAAGTTTCAACCCTCGAAATTAGGGGCATCTATTTTGTACACTCATCCTTGGAGTAATGATAAGCCATCTTATGTAAAGCTGACTCAGCAAATTTTAGAATATATCAAAATATGCGCTTTAAAGTATACACCTATCTGGTTATATCAAGCATAGACAGAAAATTTCGAAAGGATAAACTTATTAAAATAGAGATGCATCGAGGAGAGAAAAAGCAAATTTTATTAATCAAGTACAAGCCATCGAGATGGCAAGGTTACAAACATGAGGAACATCTAGAAACTAGAATTAAACTATAAGGGTCTAACATTAACCCTTGTAGGAGCCAGAAGGAAGAAAGAGGAAGACTAGGGAGGCGGTATCATGGGTGCGAGGACGTCAGCCCTCGAGATTGGCAGCAGCAGGAGCTTGGTCCTCGACCTGAGAGACCTCCGCATCACCCTCTCCTCGAGGAACCTCAACCTTCACTTGGGAGAGAGCGACGACTCCCTCCTCCACTTCCTGCCAAGAAAGGCCAAGAGACAGCTTCTCAAGGACAGCTCGAACGTCCTTGGGAGCCTCAGAGCGGCCAACCTCGGAAGCTTGAAGGGACGCATCCTCGAGGAAGATCCTCCCGGCCTCGGAGACCCTCCAATTCTCGATTATCAGCTCCCGACAAGCAGTAGCCTCCTTGATGGCATCGGTAGCCCTCTTGTAGGCCTTCTCCGCTTTGGCCAAGACCTCCTTCCTGTCCTTCTGACGATGCCTCCTACTGGCCGAGTCCCTATGCTTAGTGAGGTCCTCGATGGTCTGTTGCGCCTCGGCCATCTTCTCCTTGAAGTCCAATTGATCCTTCTTAATGGCTCCCTCAGCCTCGGAAAGCTTCAGCTCAGCAATCCGGACCCGATTGTTAAGGGAGCTCCTCTCGTCAAAGGACATCTGGTCCTTGACTTCAGCAGGGGCAGTGCCCCGAGGATGGTGGGCCAGAGCAGACACCCTGATCGAGAGCTGCGAAAAACACACGCACGTAAGCAATAAAAATCACCTAAGAAAAAGAAAAAAAAGAGAAACATACACATACCTCGACAAGGGTAGCCTTCAGGGCCTCAAACTCCTGGCCATCGGCAGCCCAGCATGCTGCCTCATCGGCAGCCGTCACTAGAAAAGCGGAGGCGCTCTCGAACCTCCCTGCTGGATCTGCCCTTAAGAGGGCAGAAAATGGAACAGGAGCAGTCGAAGGGGATGACCCCTCGACCTTCAGCCTCTTCGTTGGGGCCTGCTGCACCCCAGACGAAGTGATGGGAAAAGTAAGCGGAAAAAGGAAGCTTCCCCTCGACATACCAAAGCCCTCAGGGCACTCAAAGTATGAGAAAGACGGTCTTACCCTCAGTATAAAAAACATCATCCAAGGCCACAACTTACGAAGAAGGGGAACTGCCCCCTCAATGCCCAACCCCAGCGAAGGGCTTTGTTCTCAAGGGCAGTTAAAAGGGTACCCGAGCAAACCTCCCAAGTAGCCCACAACTCGAAAGCAAGAACTAGCTCGAGAGGCAACCCTTCGCAGGCACCACTCGAAGATAATCTTGCATCGAGGGTACTGAAGTTCAAACAAACACATCGACCGAAAAATAGACTTCGAAGGATAACACGAGACGAATGGCAAAAAGTTTCTTCTTTCATTTCAATCAAAAGATACATCCTAGAAGAACTACATCCAAAACTAGATACAAATGGCAAAGGAAAAAAATAAATAACAAGGGCTACTCAGCATTACGGGAAGAACCACTTGACGAGCTGCTCGAGGAGTCAAAAGAAGTTGAACTAGAGGTCTCATCGTGCTCGTCCTCGCTACCCTCACTCTCTCCTTCCGGGGCATCCTCACTCTCAGCGTCACCTCCGATCCCGGACTCATGGCCATCGACACCCTCTAAGGTAGTCTCGAGAGCCGGGGAAGAGTCAGCCTCCAGTTCAGCGGCCACGATGGCTTTATACTCCATCTCGACCAGGGCCCAGTTGGTCGAGGGAGAGACCTTAGCCAAGGCCTCTCGCAGCTTGGCAAGAGTGACTCTTGTCGCAACTTCGACCCCCTCGAGCCCCATGTCCGCGGCAAAGTCTCTACCAGCCTGAGAGCTCTGCCACTCGAGGATGATCTTTTCCCTGGCAGTCGAGGACTCGCCTTTCGAAGAGTCGAACTGCCTCTTGATCGAATCCCGCTGGCTCTGGGCATCTTGGATCTTCTTCCTCCATCCCTCCTCCCAAACAGTGAAACTGTTCTCCTTCTCTTCAAGGTCCTTTTGGGCGGCCTCAAGCTCGAGCTTGTAGTTCAAAGCAAGCTCCCTCTGCTCAGCGAGATCCTCCCGGAGTCAACAAAATTCGATGGTATGTCGATGGCTCATGACGTCCATTCGAACTGAACACTGAAAACAGGCAAAGCAATAAAAGTAAGGAAGCAGCAACAGGTAGTGAAAGCTTAGTAAAAAGGGAAATGTACATCAATCGAGGAGGCGTGAAGCCCTTCGACCTCCTCCTCCTGGCTCAGGGCTCGGCAGGCCTCGACATCCGCCTTCGTCAGAAAGCGCTTTAGAGCTAAGTCAAAGCGTCTGGCCTTTTCGACCCCAGACAGCTCGGTAAAGGGCTTCGAAGTCTGCTCCGTGTCACCCCGTCTGTGCCCTCTCTTTCGGCCAGGGGTCTCCTCCTCGTGGTGAGGGAGTTATCTTTGTGCCTCCACGGCCCTCGAGGAAGCCACCGTGGATCTAGAAGGAGGTTCGAGGGTCGCTGTCTTCCCCCTACCCTCCAACACCTGGGGCGCCACGATAGCCGCCGCCAAAGGAGGACGAATACGAGGCCTCTTCACCGGATCCTATCAGAAAAACAGAAGTTAGAACACAAAACAGAAGGCATAATGTTCAGATCGAGGGGCGTAAGTTACCTTGGGAGGGCGAGGAACTCGAGTTTCCCCCCTCGACACCTTCGAACGTATCTGCTCCTGCACCCTCTGGTTAGCCGTCAGCCTTTTTGCATGGCTTCACTAAGCTCTCGACGGGCAATAACTGCACAAAACAAATAAAGGTTAGGTCATAATACATACCAATCAAGACAAGTAGACACCTAGCAGCGGCGGCCCTACCCTTGGGATAACCCGGGCTTAATTCCATCGAAGAGAGGAAGTGCTCGTCACTCATATCCTCTGCACTAGGATTCCAATGGGTGGGGACCTGCTTTTGATCGCCATTGACTATCGAAGTTATGGTCTGGTAGTAGATGGCAACCCTGGCCTCATCTTCCGACATTCTGGCCACTGACCTATTTAAAGCCATGTTTAGGCCCTTGAGACAGGGAACAACTGGAAAGTCCCACTGCTCAACTCGATATACATACATGAACTCCGTGCGAAAGTTTTGTTGGTTCGAAGGCATGGTCCCCACAATCTTGTAAGGAAAGCGTGCCTGGAACGTATACCAACCCTCACCGTTCGATGTCGCAGACATCACCACCAACTTCATCAGGTTCCGCCAGAGGACTAAGGATGGCTCGACCGCCATCATATCGCATATGGCGAGGAACCCAACCATCGAGCCTACGCTGTTAGGCACCAACTGACAAAGGGCCAGATTATAGGAATGTAACACCTCGACAATGAAGGGATGAACGGGGAACCTTAACCCCAACTCGAGATAAGCCTTATACGGAGCCACGCAGCCCGTCGGAGGGGTACGTACAGTCTCGTCGGGCTCAGGGATGTACAATACGTATGGATGTCGAATCCAATACGACGTCTCGAGAAAGCACAGGTTATCCAACAGGAACTGAATAAAAGGTCCTCGAAAGAAGAAGTGCGCGATACCCTTGCCCTGAGTCCGGATCTCCCCCTCTCCACCGCTGGTGCTCGGCTCATGGGAAAGATCTTCACTGCTGCCCTCCATCACTCGAACAACCTGGCCATCGAGAAGATGGTCTAAGTAACTCCTAATTGCCCGAGGACGAGCAACAGTCACCTCGTATGGGGGATTATTTATCTCCTCTCCCCCATCAGACATTATTGAAGCCCCGTCGCTCGAGCACGGTAAAGCGTCGAGCACCCTCGAGGGATCAGGACAGTTGAATGCTACGGACACCACGGGCACCCTATTTATTAACACTCTATCGAGCAAGGGCTCGAGTGTGCCGGGGGGGTATCCGAGCCAGACAAAGAACCCCCGTGTTATTTATCAAGAGTGGATCTTGTCCGAAAGGGTTCATTTATTAATAAAAAGAAAGGGAAGGAAGTGGGTCGTACCTTATCCAAAACACCTTCGAGATCCTGCACCTTGATGAAAGACGTCGGTCGACTTGTGTGGCCTCGAAGAGAAAATCTTTTACGCCGCAACAATCCAAAGAACGTGAATGGGACAAATGACACGGTCCCCCCTATTTATAAACAAACACCGTAGGAAATGGTTGGTATCTCGCGGGCTTGGAAAACTCCCAGAAGCAACAAGGTTGCCAAACCAGGCCCAACAGTCACCCTAACCAAAACTACCCGCCTTAGTTGCACGACCAGTCCATCCCAGCTCACCGGGTTGACTAAATCCAGCTGAGTCCAAAGACCTACAATTAGGCACCTCGCCCAAATCGAGCGAGGGATACTCCAAGTCACCCAACTACTGGACAACTACTAGAGTCGGTGCCCGTCAAGCGTTACGGCATCAGGACACCCCTCGGGGTGCGCAGGCCATATCGGTCCTCGAAACGCCCCAGAGCGATGGTTCAAAGATATCTGTCAAGGAACACAGCATACTCGCCTAATATCCTCCAAAGAGAGATACATCACACGCCCCTCGAGATACATGGGGCTCATTAGCCCCTGAGACATCTCGAGCGAGGTCAAGGACGCCCTTCGAGATGCATGGG
Source organism: Beta lomatogona (assembly GCA_947646795.1). Taxonomy (NCBI): domain Eukaryota; kingdom Viridiplantae; phylum Streptophyta; class Magnoliopsida; order Caryophyllales; family Amaranthaceae; genus Beta; species Beta lomatogona. The sequence goes on from CANSNZ010000268.1 coordinate 3,568,133, forward strand.
GCTCATTAGCCCCTGAGACATCTCGAGCGAGGTCAAGGACGCCCCTCGAGATACATGGGGCTCATTAGCCCTTGAGACATCTCGAGCGAGGTCAAGGACGCCCCTCGAGATACATGGGGCTCATTGGCCCCTGAGACCTCTCGAGCAAGGTCAAGGACGCCCCTCGAGATACACGGGCTCATTGGCCCCTGAGACATCTCGAGCGAGGTCAGGGACTCCCCTCGATATACACGGGGCTCATTGGCTCCTGGGACATCTCGAGCAAGGACAAATTTGTCCCTCGAGACATATGGGGGTCATTGATCTCCGAGACATCTCTGATAAGTTTTAAGATACCCCTCAGGATGTACGGGCCCAACCCAAGCCAAAGTACATACTCAATTTTCCGCGAAACATGAGACGTCGGGGGAGCCCTCCCTCACACATCTCGCGTGGGGCTAATGTTTGAGCCCAATACTCCCTAGGACCGATTTTTATGAGGAGGTCCATCAACCCCCCGGGCAGGGAGCACTATGGGTCCCACAGGAGGGTCATCCCAATCCCAAGATGCTTAGGGATCCCCGGACAGGGAGCAGAGAAGGCTTATTGCCTGAAAAGGTAACATAGCCAATGTCTCCCTGAAGCCCATCCTATCAATGTTCCCCTTTACGGGAATCCACAACACTATAAATACCCAATGTCTCATCAATGAACAGGTAATAAATTCTAGACCAACTGCTCAATACTTACAGTTAAGCATCCTAACTGACTTGAGCGTCGAAGGGGCGATACCGGAAACACCCCCGGGGTAGTTTAACCTTCATTCTTGCAGGTCTCAGTGGTACCTTTCGAGCACTCGGCTATTCTCAACGGTCATCGGCCCCTCATCTTGACTAACTCCCCCATCTCACAAGTTTTTACCCGAAACAATGTCCATATAATATGATGTCTTATCTCTTCTCGAAAATCCCTTTTTCATTTACGTGAGAATTCTAGCCCATGTTTTTCATTGGTCTTGTCACTGGTACTCATTGCCTATTAGGACATGTAAAAAAACCAACAACAGAGGGTCTCTCATTTTAGAAGGTCCTAAATTTTGAAATTTACTATTTACTTTAGTCACATGATCCTTATATTATTACTCTATATACTTTTTTTTTTGTAAAAGTTAATATTTTATGATAATTTTATAAATAATAATTACTTAATTTTTATAATTATGCATAATAATTTTAATTTAAGAGGTTAATGTCAATTATTAGCACAGAGCCTCCATCCTTTTTAAGACAATCCTGTTGAAACCGCTTACACAACACGTAGATTATGAAAAAAGATCAACTTAAACAAAATTTCGTTCAATTTTAGACAACCGAGTACAAAGTTATGACCTTTTGGAGTTTAGATGATGTCAACCAACGGATATTAAAGCTCGGGTGATTAAATTTTACATTCAGCTACTTCGTTCTTCTGCCTATGTCCAGCTTGCAATTGAGTCACCTATAATCAGAACTGGGTTAACACTAAGCAACCAAACATAGGATTCTCCATGTTGTCTAGTCACTTGTGCTGAAATAGACAAAGCTTATGGCAGTAGTATAGATTATAGAATACCCTCCAATGTTTGATTGATGGTGGAAAAAAAGCCATGGTAATGGCAATTTCTTTTAGGATCTGTTAAATTTGATGGAAATTACATTGTGAATGAATATTAGTTTTTCTTTGTTTTGTTTGATGGAAAACTATTAAGTTAAGAAGGGGAAAATGGAGATGTGAGGAATGAGAGAGAGGAGGGAAAAGGTTTCCTTCAATTTTTAGAGGAAAATGTTTATGAAAGGATGGAAAACAAACCCACCTATCATCGCAGGCATAACCATAATAAAGATCATTAAAAAAGTGTGAGCCGCCATTAGGTAGGGCAGCCAGGTCATTAGGCTTGCCTCCAAGCCCTCCAGCGCTTGGATACGTTGATAGATCTACACCTCGATCTCGGAGACATGGTCGAGAAATGCCATTACTTGCGTGACCTACCAACCCAAAGTAATACTTCTCTGAGATATACAGTGCTAATGCAACGATGACCTTTCCTTTGCGTTTATATACTGAAATTTTTTAATATTCGTCATAAAATTGGAAACTTTATTCCCGCTTTAGTTGTTTTAAGTCTCAAACCATTTAGTATCGACATGCTCTTTAGCTACACCTTTGTATTTAATAGCATCTCCTTTTTCTTTCGAGCTGTAGTAATTACTCTTAGGAGCCAAAAAGAATCCCTTCTTGATTATTGCTTCTAATTTAAACTTACCTATTATGGAAGAAGATAGTCAAGTAGAGAATTGCCTAGAACGACAGAGTCTGCGTAGTAGCAGTCATCTCTTGAGATGTAAGGGTACATATAGATCCTAGCACATGATGTGATAGCTGAATAGCACACTTCTTCTTTGGTCAACAATATGATTTGGATGAATTTGATTTTCAATCCATATTGAGAAAGGGATTGCGGGTGAGGATAATTCTTAATTTACCGCTAGCCGCCGGGCCGTGAGCGAGGTGGGAACAGGCTTCTCAGAAGCCAGCCCGACCGAGGGTGAACTTCGCCTAGCCTTGGACAGTTGGATTTGATCCGGCGTCAGAGGAGCTTCAAGTGACTTGTTAGGCTGTCGAAGCATGTTGAATAAGAGGTCTTCTTGCTAATATGTTGAAACTGAGAGAAGCAATCTAAGGGTAACCGCTCTTCTTCTAGCACTCACCTCAATTTTCCGTTTTAAATCCCTTGTCCAACCAAACAACGAAAAATGGAAAATATATTTTTCCCGAAAAACATTTCCCGCCAGATCGAAAGAAGCCTTAATGTCATACCAAAGCTACCTTATTCCAAAATTTCAATTCTTTCTAAAACATTATTACTATCCATTACCACTTGGAAAGGTTATATTGGATAATAATGAAAATTTATAGACAAAACAAGTTTTAAGATGAAGTGTCATTATTACATATATTAATATGACTATATGAGAACTTATTATAAAATTACACCAAAATTGCTTTTAGTTACCATAATACTTCCTCCGTTTTTTAATAAGTGACACAGAGAGAAAGTGGGAAGAAACCAATACACCTAGAGAGAGAAAGTTGGGACCACATGTTTAGAAGAGTTAATTGCAAAATTAATAAAAGTAAGCGGTCCCAAAAAGCACATGGGTACCCGGTTTTTTTCAAAAAGAACTGCCAACTCATTGCTTTTCATTTAAAATTGGCTCCAAAATGAAATTTTCAAATTTTATTTAAACCTTGGCTCCAAAATCAAATTTCTTGCCAATATTTATAGCAAAGGGGACTTAAAAACCCCCAGATTTTTCACACATTCATCACAAATTCTCAGTCACAAGCACACACTTCACAAAAAAAAAGTGCATCTAAGTGTTGAAGAATTGCTTCTTATTGAGAAATAAATGAATCAGATCAGGGATGAAGAAGATGATGATGAGGTCTGGTATTACTCCTCTGATTTTGAAAATGAAGAGGACCATCAGTTAGAGTTTATAGATGATGTCTAGAACACAGAATAAGAAACCAACCCAAATAAGAGACTAAATGTACAAAATGGTGTTAGAAGGCAAATGATAATTGACCTATTTGCATCTACAAATGAGGCCATGGTTCTTCCAAGAGGTCAATTAACAACCATAGAACAAACATATGGGGTCCGTAGGTCAACTTTGGCAAGGCTTTGGAGACTTGCAAAAAATCAGAAAAACAGAGAAGCAGAGGTCAATGTTGCAAATAGGAAATCTGGCAACAGTGGTAGAAAACCCAAGATTTTTGATTAAGACAGATTGATGGAGGTTCCATTAAAGCAAAGGACCACTCTTAGGTCCTTTGCTTTAGCTTTAGAAGTAAGTCCCTCCACTGTTTATAGACTACTCAAGAGGGGAATACTTAGGTGCCACACAAATTCAATCAAACCCAAATTAACTCCAAAACATATGATTGAAAGAATAAAGTTCATTCTTTCTCAAAGCATTCCAAAAACAGTCACACAAAAGGCAAGGTTTAATTACTAATACAACATGGTGCACATAGATGAAAAGTGGTTCTTCATGAGCAATGTAACCCAAAGGTTTCCGTTTTACCTACTGTCAGAAGAGGAAGATCCATACACGGCTTGCCAATCAAAAGCTTTCATTACAAAGGTCATGTTTATGGGTGCAATTACAATTCCATGGATAGGGGATAGAATCATTTGGGATGGAAAGTTGGGAATCTATGCATTTGTAGAGGAAGTTGCTGCTCAAAGATGGTCTTGTAATAGACCAACTGGTACAATTGAACTCAAAGCCAAGCAAAGCATCACAAAGGACACAATAAGGGAGATGATGATCACAAAATTGCTGCCAGCAATAAGGGAGAAATGGCCAGCATATGGATGCAAGCAAATATGGATTCAACAGGATAATGCAAGGCCTCACATTGCCCCAGATGACCCACTCTTTCTACATGAAGCTAACAAAGATGAGTTTGAAATGAAACTCATATGTCAACCAGCTCAATCTCCTGATCTGAACATGCTAGACTTAGGGTTTTTTAAGGCAATTCAATCAATTCAACACCAAACTTTTCCCGATTCAGTGGAAAAGTTGGTGGAAAGTGTGGAAGAGGCCTACAATGTGTATGATCCAAGGTTGATTAACTACACATGGCTACATTTGATGTATATCATGCTTGAGGTCCTTAAAGTGAAAGGTGTAAATAACTACAAAAACCCACACAAAGGCAAGAAAAGGCTTGACTTATTGGGTTTTTTACCAACTTATGTTGAATTACCAGATGAATTGGTAACTGACACAATCAATGAATTGAACAAGAACATCATCATTGGGGCAGACCCTAATTTCAATGCAAATCAAAGCCAAATAGAGGGGAATACTCAAGAATAGGCAGTAGTAAGGCATGAGCAAGACAGCAGCAACAACAACATTTTAGGAGCAGTAAAGCAGCATCACGACAGCAGCAACAACAACACAACTTTTGGGCATCAAATAGTAGCCTCATCATCAAGTAAATGAGGCCTTTTGTAAACATTTTTTGTATGTTTAAAGGAAATAGTGATAGGCAACACCAACTTTTTGTAAAAAAAAAAAGTGAAGTTTTTGTAAAGTGTGTATGAAATGGATAAAGTATATGTTTTTGCATCATCATTTGGTTTCCATTTGGCAGTTTTATAAAGCTAAAACATTTGCTATTGGTGTGTCCTCTCATAAAGTCCCCAATCCACATACATAGCAAAGGCAATAACAACATTTAATAGCCTCACAACATGAAATAGGGGTGATGTAATGGTGGCAGTTAGTGATCATTTGACCATAATGACTTCATGCAAGCATATAAAGTTGTTGACCTCATTCTTCATAGAGGTGATGACAAAACAACCTCTCAGTCCATATAGTTTCATGCAAACGCAACAAAAAGTCATATTCACAACCATTAGATCACTTATTTGCCTCCTAATTGCAACACCCTACTTCAGATGGTGACATATTTAATGAGTCTAGCCTAGCTACATGTTCAGTAATAAAGTGTTTCATCATTGAGGAAACCAACTCTCCAAACAATACCATCACAAAAACTTACACCAAAACTGAAACCAACTCAAATGAACTCTTCACAAGTAAAATCAGCATGGTAATCAAGTCAAATTACAACATAAAAGAACCTAAATCAGTACCATAAATCAACCTAAGCTAACCACAGCAAATATGGACAATAGCATAGGACAACTTACAACAAAACTGAAACCAACTCAAATGAACTCTTCAAAAGTAAAATCAGCATGGTAATCAAGTCAAATTACAACATAAAAGAACCTAACCTAAAGGCATCAATCATTCAAGCCTCTTCTTCCCGACTGAATTATTTAATTGTGCAACACAATTTCTTCAGTTCAGTCGAGAAGAAGAGCTTGAAACATGAATGAAGAGGGGCATAGACAAGACCGGATCTAGGCAAAAAAGTCAAACAAAATAAACTAACATGAACCTATATCAACTCACAGCAAACAAAATGAAATAACATCAACATATATGAACTCAAAGCAACCAAAATGAACTACAATGAAGTGTAATCAACCAAATGCAAGTCAAATAAACTGTACAGAACCATACATCAACCTAAATAAAGTATAATAAACATAATTCAATATGAATCAAATAAAATTAACATAAATCACCATAAATGAACATAAATCAATTTCAATCAACCTAAATCAACTGTACAATACCACAAATCAACCTAAAATGAACATAAATCAATTGTCCAATACCCTTAAATCAACTTTAATTAACAAAAATCAACAGAAATCAACATAAAACAACATAAATCAGCCTAAATCAACATAACTCAACATAAATCAACCTAAAATGAACATAAATCAACAGTACCCTTAAGTCAACTCAAATTAACAAAAATCAACATAAATCAACATAAATCAACCTAAATCAACATAAATCAACCTAAATGAACATAAATCAACATAAATCAATTATACAGTACCATAAAAAATCTAAATACAGTTTAGTAAACATAATTCAAAGTAAATCAACAGAAATCAAGTCAAATAAACAGGAATCAACATAAATCAACTATACAGTACCATAAAGATCAACATAAATCAACAAGCTCAACCAAAAAAGCAGAAACCCTAATTCAAAGAAAACCCTAATTATAACAAACATGACAAAATGGGGGTACATCAACATTCACATAATCACAACGACAATTAACAGATGAAATTTTCACAAACAACAGCCATCAACAACATAAAACAACAAGAAATTCATGATATTGCCAATCGGCCCAGTAGCAAAATCCCACACTCAAAGCATGCAAATAAAATGAAATCTAGATCTAAGCTAAGAAAATAATGGCAAGAGTTAGAAGATATCACCACAGATCCATGAAGAACAACGCAATTTTCAATTTTTTTTGTCTTTGTTTTTTGTTTTCACACTGACAGTAGTAGAAGACACATCTGAATCGCCTTTTTTTGGAGACTTAGAAGTAGAGGACACAGAAGAATCGCCAAAGTCGAGCTTTTTTTTTCCGCATGCAACCCAGATCCCGCCTCAACAACAATGTTTTGAGGGCTTTCAAGTTCATCAGGCCAACGACACTTTGAAGTTGGTGTTTCTTGCGAGCCATGAACACCATAAAGAATCTCAGTAGATGTATAAGAAGATCCGTGTTCACGCCGATCTAATTTCCTCAACAACCAAGACTCTTCAGAGTCCTCAACAATATCAAAATCGAAAACATAATCGGCAGTATTCCACGAATCCATCGCAAAGAAATTGGGGACTGAGGGATTTTTTCGCAACAACAACAGAAGTAAAAGATTCGCGAAAATTGAGGGTAGATTTTTAGGGTTCTTCGAAAGAAACAGTAGAGGAAGAAGAACAGAAGATTAGAGAAGCAAAAGATTCTCGAAATTTGGGGGTAGATTTTTAGGGTTCTTTGCAAGAAACAGTAGAAGAAGAACATAAGATGAGAGAAGCAAGAATTTCGAGATTTGGAGTAGACGATTTTTTAGGGTTCTTGGTTTTGGGTGAGTTAGAGTTTGTAGATCTAAAGAATTGGGGGGGATAATATCAGAAGAGGGGTAGATGATGTGTTGGGGTGGAAAAAATGGAGGGAGTCATTAAATTGGTTGGGGGAAAATTTAATGAATTAGGTGGGAGGTTAATAAATGTAATAAAGTGGGTGGATGATCAATAAATGGCAAAAGTATAATAAAGTTGAACATTTTTTACCATATATAGCTATGTGTCACTTTTTTTGATATTTCCTAAAAAGGAATACGTGTCACTTATTAAAAAAACGGAGGAAGTGTATTACCGCCTACTACTAAGCCATAAAGCTCCACGTTTAGATGGTTGTGTTTTCCTTTTAAGAAGACTACAACAAATAAAAAAAAAATATCTAATGTTTATAATGATCCTTATCCTGCAGTTCCAAAATCACATTATGAACTATTCTCAGAACTGAATGTTCCACATTGGTTTGTTATTGAACTTACATGATATTTTTATTTTTAGCTAATACTCCTATTTCTTTGCACATCTAGAATGTGCACTATGAAGCTAATAGCTCAATTCGGATGTCAGCTAGTTCCAGAGCAAGCTTTGCATCGAGCATCTCACCCCATTCCACGCACAAATTGTCACGAGGCAACCTACAGAAAGCTTACTGGAGCAAATTTCCACAATGTACACAGAGCTGAGTAGAGCAAGTTACAAGAGGAAATTGGCATATAAAAGACCGAGGAATGCAATGTGGGGGCGTTGATGGTTATAGTCCCATATTCAGACCCGGAGGTTGATCATTTGAGCTAGAAAGTGCTCATAAGAAAGGGTCTGAGTGAGGTCAGAGACAGTTCACCCTGCTAGATTCGAGCCTTTAATAGGCAGTACAGCAGGAGCAGAAGCTATGCCTAAGCACCGCTCCGCTTCCCCAAAAAGAAAAGTGAGACCATTAAGGCCTGCAAAAAGGAGTAACCTTGAACACAATATGCAGTGGCAGCCAAGGAAAAGAACCAACAAGCATTTAATAAAAGCATGAAAATATTCTTAATACAGCTTTTTAAAATGATTCTCTGATCTTCCTACATTTTCTTCAGATAGATTTATATCAAAAAGGGGAAATAAACATTCACATGGACATCAACTTTGGACCATTATCCGGCATCCCCATGCCACCTGCTAATTCGGCATCAAGTTGGGTGTGCGGTGCAGGTCCGAGCATCAGCTTCAAACTGTTTAAACAATAACATCCAGTAAATCAATTTTCAAATAACTTCACCATGCATCCAGGAGAAAAGATATCAATATTCAAAACATGTTTACATGTTTTGAATATATGGATGTCAGTATATGCCTAACAAACTCATTGTTAGCTTTATAATTCAAGGCACAAATGCTATGCCACTAATTTGGGGGAACTCATACAAACTGTATAATGATGACAATTCTACTAACATCTACAAACCAGAAAGAAAATGTCACCGTTGACATCTGCCTGAGTATCAGTAGTGGAAATAATAAAAATTAACTGGTTTGCCATTCAAAAGGCAAAACTGGGGGAAACAGAAAAACAAGAAGGAACGGGCAGGTAAAACAACACATCTTAACTGAAAAGCGTCGAAATTTTTTAGCTCTTCCACTGCAAACATCTTTAAAGATTGAGCACCTGCATTTAACTCCACCAAAAGAGTAGCACAAAATCTCCCCTTATATTGAGAAGAGATACGAGTTTCAGAAGTCAGCACATCAAGTTATATGAACGTGGGAAAATGCCTATCTCAAATATTATTCATACGCTACAGCCACAATAATTCCCCGTCTCAAAACTTCTCTAATGAGAGACTAAGACGACAATAATATGCCAGGTGTATCCAAAGCACCGTAACCAACTTCACTAATCCTTAAGACCTTAACTCCCGGCAAACTACGATCTGTAACATGTAAAATGGTGGAGTTGTACACTTCTTATTTGAAAATATACAGGTAGCAAATTGCATTCCTGGTCCATTTTAGGAATATCGCGTAAAGTAACACTTGACCCAAGATGAAGAGTAGGCAGCCTGTCCAAGTAAACCAAGTACTACTTCCGTCCCATAATAAACTTTCAATTCCTAAAATGCACATTAATAGGAAGTAGTTGGTGGTGGGTCCTTTGTGATTTCATTTATAATGAACAATCACTGTTATCGACTTTTAAGAGTATTTTGTGGACCCAATGAGAAGCAAATATAATTTTAAAATTATGGGTTCCTACTCAATTGGAGAAATAAAAAGTTTATTTGGGACAGCCATTTAGGGACAAATGAGAAGTTTATTAGGGGATGGAGGGAGTACAATACAACTGATCTCTCGACTATATATTGGCTTAATTATCATAAGAAAAATAGTATTTTACTATCCTCCGCATGTGCTATTAGATTATACACGGTCCATAATGCTACATCCAATAATCCACCACAACAATTCAACCCAACAATCCACCACAACAATTCAACACAACAATTCAACAACACTCAACTTTCAACACTCAACAGTCAACCCTAGAATTCGAAAACTGAAGAAATGAGGAGAGGGAGTGAGACGGGCACCAACAAAGACATTATCCTCAAGTTTGTCCCGAAACAAACTGCTAGCAAAATCCACTAACGGTTTTCACTAATAACAATAATTCCTCAGAATTTCCCTTTCTCCTGAACTTCACCAATATGCCTGAAGTCTAAACTCAGGATATATACAATCATATTCATGTTAGGCCTGTTAATTGAATTCCTTTAGACGGCAAATCACCATTGAGTGCAAAGTTAAGCCAAGTCCATAGTTGTTTGTATTCTCAAAAAGGTAAAACAGACATCGGTACAGCTGAAGATTAGAACACTATGTAGTTTGCATTGCATAAAGTAATTGGCGTTTAGTTAAAGATGCTCTATCAGAGGCAATCATCTCCAAAAAAAACCCAATTCAGTAACATATCTCGAAGTTCTACGAAAAACAAGCACCGACATCAATACGCCTGATGCAACTCCGGCTAACACATACACATCAAAATACCAACCAGTCTCATCAAAACATAATCCTTCCCTTGCACCAAAACATGATCAACTCATCCCATTCATTTCCTCCAAAGCTTCAACATAGCTAATCTTCCTTTTTTACATAACCATATCATAACAAACACTTTAAAAACCCTAATAACAGAAAGCACAAGTTCACAATTGTATCTCCCTGAACCTTAAACAACCACATCTTCACAATTCTCATTCAATCAAAACAACTAAAACGAACAACAATTTGATAGCAAAAAAAATATCAACCTTTCCAATACAATCAATCAAATACACACAACATCAAAAATCCAAATAGTACAAAAAAACGAGTAAAAAACGCACCGTTTCTTATGGCGTTTAGTTTTGAAGTGCTCATCTCTAACGGTAACATTGGCGAAGTAACGGTCACAATGAAGACAGTAATACTGACCCATACCAGGTAAATCTTCATCAATCGGCAATGGTTTTCTCTCAGAATCGGTTTTTTGGAGAGTATCGTAAACAAGATCGTCTCCTTTAACAAGAAATTTAGAACGACGATGTTGTTTGTGAGAGTATCTTCTGTGTTTCACACTTCTATGGGGGCATTTTCCTCCCATTTTCTCTATCCTCTTATAGACTGCAACAACGAAATTGCTGCAATGGAAATTTGTTGTCGAGAAAAACCCTAGACTTTAGGGGTTTTTTTCTTATTTGGTTGAGACGGTTCGGAGATTGACAGATGAGAGGTATGGTTGGGCCAAATCTTCACGGCTTAGTAAGCCCTAGTCCGATAAAAATCCAGCAATAACAGTATTCTTGTTTATGATAAATATTGGGTACACTGGGCCTTTTGAACAAAGCCCTCTTTCTTGCAATCCCTTGTAATGCCCGAGAAACCCCAATCGTTCTCTAATTCTACGCCTCAGCACTACTTCCAAACTCTCTCCTCTTCCTCCAATTAGAAATGGGCATGAACTCGAGACCCGACATAAATTTAAGGGTCTGAGTCTACAATTTTGAGACTCATTGGATCTGGATAATATATGAGTCTGGGTGTTTAAAATTGGGTTTGGGTTTGATAGATTCAGACCCAAACCCTCCGCATAAAAATCATAACTAACAACTAAAAAATCATGACTAAATATCCCAAAACACATAATATAATTAATTTTACATACATATCATGACTATTCCATCTCACATTATCTTAACTAACTATCATATTGTTTCTTCGAAGGATTTATGATTTTTAAAACTCAGTTGACCATATGAGTCATTTTTTTCACCTAAATCCATTTTCGGGACATTTATCTTTTTAGTTGCCGATGTTATTGATTATTCTTTTCTTTCCTTTACTTTATTTTTCCTACACTTGAAGTCATGGAAGAAACATAGTGACTTCCAATCCAATGAAATTATCATGTCTTAAGAAAGAACCGGGGTTTTCTTTTCATGCGAACCCATGATAGGCATAGCGCAAGTAGTGCTGTAGTGTGGCAATCCACATTGGAAAAACCGATTTTGTTCAAGATCTCGACAATTTTTCAACACATTTCAATAGTAATTCCGTTGCAAGGCATAGATTCCGACACCGACAACATTCAACCATCCGTGTTTCCCTCCACAAGTCCACACTATTCATCATATGGAGCAGTTGAACACCATTCAAGTAAAGTGGTAAGATCAAAGATGTGTCATCTTATCTTGGTGTTCCAAGTTTTGTGTCAAGTACAAGCATCAAAATGTGGGAATTAGGATGATCTAATATTTTTCGACCTTCCAAGAACGATTATCCACGGCTTCTATCTTACTGTTTTTTTGTCTTGTTGGTATAGAAGACTTAAGAGCTAATAAAGATCCTTTTAGTTGTTCACCTTCGTTATTGTGTGAAAACTAATTTAACCCAAGTCCACAAAAAAAAAAAAAAAAAAAAAGAATAACATATAATAGTCATAGCTTTGTTGTTACATGTGGACAATTATAAAAGGTTAATATTTAAAAGACATACATTGAGTAAAATCAAATCAAAGTCCATTGGTCAAAATATTTAATATGTTGGTCAAAAATTTCCGATCAAAGTCCGCATAAATAATGTGAAAAAGGCTAAAATGTTGAAACTACAAAACAAAGGAGGTATTTCTCAAAAGTTGGGATAGCAATAAATTTTTAATAAAATATGGAGCTTTTCAAACATAATAAACATAAGGAGCAGCTCGAGGGCCATTTTCGTGGATATGTCGGTATACTCGCTAAGTCCCTGTAAGTCTGTAACCGCATCAAATGGACGCCCGGCCATGGAAGCATAATAATCAGGGACATGTCCTACAAATTGCCTAAATGATTGTAGTAGAATAAAGATGACCAGCTGAGGCTCAACGCTTATTCATACAGATGAGAAATTTTCAATTGGACTGCCGCCAAAAAACTACAAATCAAACACTAGGAACTCCCTAAGAGAGTAGAGCTCCCTTGTCAATCTAACTCATCAAGTTTGACTTCATACTGTTCGCCAGTTGAGAGTATTTTCACAGCCACTGTGCTTCTTTGCCACTCAGAACTTCCAATCAATATTAACCTCCGAGCATTTACCCGTGCTGCCCGCTTAAATACCCTGAAAATGAAGTAATACATCAAAACTGGCAGCATATGAAATCTTATCTTGTTTTTTGGTTCATTAAGAGTAAGAAAGCACGTCCTTTGAATAGAAAATTTTGACTGCTCACCACTTCATTGGCTTGCTCTCCAATACCAAATCAACACTTTGACCTTTCTGTCTTAGAGTAGAAGCAACTAATGCTGCCGCACCTTGAAGTTCAGAATCAAGAGAGCATACTATGTTATCAACCTCGAGGTCAAGTTCTGGAAGAAGGCTCCTTTCTTTTAGCAGCTGAACATAATCACCCAAGTGCAGCAAGGTGGCAGTGAGATTGTGAAGACAGTTAATGATGGAATGCGATAGTAACCAAAACACAGGTTCAGGAGACAAGGTCACAACCAAAAAGGATTATAATTTAGAGATAAAGAAAACAGTTCAGCAGATATAGCAGAACATGCAAGTTCAAACACATAAATAAAACGATTGGCCCAGGGAAGAGGCCCCAAGGGGGAATTGCAACGTGGTTCACAGCAAATTATTGCAATCAAGTTTGCGGGTACGTTCTCTTCCCCTTAACTTGTCTAAATTGAACTTATTAGGACTGATTGGACCTCATCAGACCACATTGAACCTAATCAGACCTAAAACTTATTTTTCAAGGTGAAGATAACAGTCTAACACACCTCGAGCTTTACTCGGGAGCATTTCTTATGCAGGGCTTAAATACATAGACTGCAAAGATCGGTTATTTTGACATTATTTATGTAGAATTCAGAGAATAAATTAAGGAGAGAAAACAGTTCTCCGCCATCCATTTCGATCATCTCATCTCTTATCCTTTTTTTTTTGGGCATATCCTTTTTTCAGGGTATAAGTAGGCTCCCATCTACTCACCTATTCGCAGGTCAACAAGGGAGTAGGGGGTTGAATGTGCTTACGATCTTACCCTTCCCCCTCCCAAATTTAGCCCTAACGTGAATCAAACACATTGTTGTGGAAGGTGAAGATGTCTACATTGAGACATTACCCCATTTCCTCCTCAATCACTTTAATGCTGAGATCAAAAAAAGGAAAGGTGGAAACAGGTCATCCAGATCGGATTATTTAACTTCAGGTTACATTTGGGCGATGAGTTATTCAATTCAATTTGAAGCCGATTGTCAACTAGCTTATTATGATAAACAAGATTCCAGATACACCTAAAATTTGGTTCAGGTAATTCACATCAGGTAGTCAAGCTCAAATTAGTTCAGGTCTAAATAAAAGATGTTAATATAGATCAAAACAATTGAAAGTGGTTAGACCGAAAAAGTAATAAAAGAAAGTATAGGAATCTTGAGAGAGGAAAAGGGTTGATGGTAAGGAGCAAGAAAATGATAATCCCTTTGATCCACACTACTTTTCACACTCCCCTTAAGAGTTAAATGGATGTGCCAGATTGTTTTTCACCTTTCTCTTTGAGTTAAAAACGAACATGACTTTGATCCTCTTTCTATCCCTCTAGGCCTCTACTTTCTCTTCCTTTCTTCTCTCTACCCACAAACAATTTTAAGTTCCACTTCAATTAGCATTCTCTTGAATTCTTAGTATAACAGCTACCAGATCCCACTCCACCTATATTTATTTACCATTTAATAATAGTGTCAAACCCTTTCGTGTAAACTCTAAAAGGCTTAAGTTTGCATTGAGAAGACCTTAAAATTTGGAGTTCATCTTAGTTTACCTTGCATGTCAAAAACAATCAACACCAACCTACACCTAGTATATAAACAGCTCCTGTCTATGAGCAGAATTCACTTTCTCTTAAAGCAGAAGACCTTGAAAGTTGGAGTTTATCTTACTTCATCTCGCATGTCAAAAACAATCAACACCGGCCTACAACTAGTATATACTAGCCTTATATGCACGTTTTGCGTGCGGTGACATTTTTGACTTAGTGATGTTTTAATAACATAAAATTGGTTGGTTGATTATAGTTATAATTGAATCATTATCATAGACACGTATGATTTCACCACTTTAACTGTGGTTTTAAGAATGATTATTTTTATTTTCGATTTTAAAAATTCCATTGATTTGTATTATTTTTAAGAGAAATTGCACTTGCATATTATTTTTCATAAAATCCTAGGTGTCTTTTTCTCTTCGCATTATGTACATTTTATTTTATATTGACGATTATTTTATAACCAAAAGTGCGATTTTTTTATTGTAATTTTGCATTGTCTTTTAGAGAATATTGTTTATTTACAGTTGTGAGTAATACTCAATTCTTTTGAAATTTTTTTACTACTTATGTTTATCTAACACACTACTGTTTTTGTAAATTTAGTAGGGAAGCATGTGTTGTATACCAAGATAAACAAATTGCATGCTTAATTGAAAGTATATAATGCGCCCGCTAATCGTAAGAGTTGTGATGTTCCAAGCCTCTTGAATTTTTTCTTAAGTGTTTGTAGTTGAAGATGGGAATTTTTTTTGAGATAAAAACATTCTTGAGATTGTAGTTATTCAATGTATTACTCCGTATTTTGTATATTGCGTATGGTTTAGTACATGGTAACTTTCCATTTTTTATTTTCTTTATCAAACGTGATGTCCAATATGCCTTGATTGTGCTTGAACTTTAAATTTGTTGATATGCATTGATTGAGAAAGGTTTTGAGTTGATTGAGAATTTATTTTAGAATGTTTTGTATATGGTGTTATTATCTCTTATTATTGAGGGTAGAGTTGTAATTTAATAGGGGGGACACCATTGCTCCCCCTTCACTTATATAATAGAGATACAACTCCTGTCTATGAGCGAAATTCGCTTGCTCATAAAGCAGGACGATTGTTTATGGGAACAAAGTGCGTAATTGGAATTTCAAATCAACATATACAAGAAACATAAAACTCACTTCCACAATGACTGCATCACCAAATCCAAAACCGCAGGCTGGGATATCATCACCTCCAAATGTAGATAGTAATCGATCATAACGCCCACCACCACAAATGGCCCGCAACTTTCCTTGTCTGTCAAATCCCTGAAAGATGAATAAAATCAAGAAAATTTTGAAGAGTTCCACTGAGAGGATAAAAATGTTACTACCAGATCGCAGACATTCATGCAAATAAGGAACATTAAACTCAGAACAAATATTCTTTGACATATAGATAAAGTCAAATCCAAGTTCCAACAATATCCAGGCCAGTATAATCGTATTACAAGAAGAATCAAATCAGTTGGATAGCACATACACCCAAAAAACAAAAAGATACAGTTCTGCTGCTAAACACGTACCAATCCTTGTTAATGTATTCCGACATACAATGAATCCCTCAAGGAGTCAATGGTGAAAACATATGATGTACCTGAACAAAAGTTTAAGATAATTTTCTGTTGCTAAGCTCATCCATGCAAATCACCTTTTTTTTTTTTTTTTTTTGAGAAGATGCAAATCACCTTTATGTTTCATTATATATGAGACCTCTGCTTTCCGTGTCCATCTCATCTCTATCTGACAATAATCCATCATATATTAGGTATATATTTTCCAGAACAAGCCATTTTAAATACTCTGAAGTATGGCAAGATTTGCCATTTTATTCTATAATTTCTACAACAATAACAATGTCAACCCTTAATCCCATTAAAAATGGAGTCGGCTGCACGGCAAGAATTTATCTCCGGTGGTCGTCCACATGGATTCTCAGCGTCCCCTTCATTTTATCAAGTACAACATGCTCACGCAAACCTAATTTTCTCATACCGTTTCTAACGCCCTCCATCCAAGTCATCTTTTTCCTCTAACGACTTCTTAATTTTAATATTATTGACTTCTAAGGTAGTTATATTGAAGATCAAACTCTGATTTTCTCTTACGTTGAAAATTGTATATCTATTTTAGTCATTTTAAAACATTTTTTTTTTTCAGTTCAAAATTCTTTTTATAGCATAGCACGCTTATGTGGCAGTTCCTATGATCTTTAAAAGTTCATCTTTTATATAGAATATACATAGTGAAATATACTCCCTCCGTTTCATTTTAATTTACTCACTTCACTATGGGGGAGAACCAAGGAGAAAGTGCAAAAGTATGAGAAATAAACTGAAAAGGTGGAGAGAGAAATTGAAAAGTGAGAGAGAGAAATTAAAAAGTGGGTTAAAATATTAAAAAGTGGATGATATGGGTGGAAAAAGAGGAGAAAGTAGATGTGACATGTTACCAAAAATAGAAAAAGCAACAGTGTGTAGATTAAAAAGAAACGGACCAAAAAGGAAAGTGTGTAGATTAAAAGAAACGGAGGGAGTAGTATTTAACAAATGTATTTAACATACTAGAAAAAAATTGCAACATAGCTATACGTGCAAAGTAAGCAAGCGCAAAAAAAGATCATCTTTAAAATCTTAGAACCGAGAAGATAAATCACATAAAAGACATACCTCAAACACTATTCCAGTATAATAGGCCAGACCACGGACAATAGATGCATCAAACTGGATCCATTCAGAATAACCAAACTTCTCAGCAAGTGCAAAAAGTTGTTTAAGCTCACCAACAGCTTGACCAGAAGTTCCAAGTCTCTCTGCAATCATCATGAGCAGTTTGACGTAGGGGTACTACTATATTTGAGGAATGAAAGTGGATATTATATTATATAACCTCCTATTTTGAAACTAAAAGTTGCAATATGTCCTAGGTAGCACTTATCTTGACTAAATCCTTAATGTTCCAACAGGAATACTTAATCTCAACTCTTAACACAGAATTTTTGATAAATTCCAGGTGGATAATCCCTTATGATCGCAGAGGCTTCCTCTAACCTATTAGTTGTTAGTTTTCTCCTTTTCTTTTATTGTAAGTTTTCTTGTTGACACACTTTGTTTTACCTTCTTCCCACCTATTGTCCCTTCGTTTCAGCCCTTTGTCTCCCTGATATCTCTCCTCTCCTAATGGCCTCGCTATCTTCTGTGCATAGCTTAATTATAGCGCACAGAGCGTACGTATAGTACAGCTTGTTTGTCTGGAACTAGACAATGTTGGATGATTTTGATGACAAGATAGTGTTCTAGTGTGTGTGTGTGTGTGTGTGTGAAAATACTAAAAGGTCAAATCTAAAAAAAAAAATATTAGAAGTTCATAAAATCAACTTACCATAAGTTTTACTAACATGTGATTTAAAATATTAAAAGTCAAAACCTCAAAGGTGTACATTGGAGATTATGCTCATTCCAAACGGGACTAATGGAAAACAAAGGAGGGAGTGTGTATACATATATACATTCGATTAATTTGATTGTTTCCAACAAGCAAAGAGATATTATGAAAAACTCAAAATGCAAAACAAACATGTAGCAGATTATGGCAAAGATAAGAACTGAATTATTAGATTTCTATTCAAAGTGGTCAATAAATTCCACAGCAAGGGCAAAACAGGCATTCTTATGGGGTATTATTTGAAAGAAATAGAAAACCCAAAATATCAAACAATAGCAGATTATGGATAGGATGGCTCCAGAAGGATAATGTTCAATGATTTAGATGACAAGATCTTTACAGGATTTTGTATATTTTAATAAAAAGGATATTTTAAGCAGTAAATCATCTGTTTCCTGTTATGTTAAAGTCAGAATCTTCCTCCAGTAGACCAATGAAGGAAAGCAATGAGATAAAGTGAACAAGTGAACTGATTGCACGATTTAATCTGTGTCAAGCTAAACATGTCATCTCATAAAGACAATTTTGAGCTGCAACACACCAACTCATGAGATACAATTATTTAATACAGGGAAATCTGGCCACGGATCATATCAAATCATGATCCGAATATAAAAAAGAAACACCTATGAGAACAAGTGAAGCATACCCTGGTGCAGTAACACATGGCCAATATCTTAAATCAAAGAAGTCCAATCCAAACAATAAATAAATATTTCTAATAGCCCAAAAACAGGTACACATCCTTAACATATGTAGCCATGAGGATGACTAACCTTCCAACTTTGTCAAAGATTTTATAGAAAGAACCTCCAGTAGTTCCTCAATGGCTTCATCAGACATTCCGGCAGACTTCAACTCTTTCTTAATATCATCAAGTGGGATTTTTTCTAGCTGTAAGTCAAATTGGACAAAGAAGGAAGTTTGCATTAAAGATACAATATAACAAATAAGTTAGAGATCTTGAAAACCATGCATAAACGTCGAGTCCCGTATTAGGTAGAACACTATTGGTGAGATCAAAAATAATCTCACACGTCATTATGAAATTGTAGCCTTGTAGGAAAAGAACAAAACATTGAAACAACATAATAATATAAATTTTTACATTAGCTTCATTTTATTTCGTAGTTATTGATTACTTTTCATTTAAACATGAATTTCAACGCAAGCTTTCTTTGCTTACGCGCAAAAACCAACTAATCCTCAAAGCAAATAGATTAATGAGCAAATCAAAACCGTTGAACTATTCTTGGGGGGTGCGTATTACTAGTTAAAAAAAGTGAATGACATCTTTAAAAGGTTAGTCACTGAGAGACTGTTTAAAAAGAAAATAAAAAGGAAATGTTGTTGGAGACCATGGAGCAAATCCCAAACCCAAAGGCAGGAAGTGGGACGATGAAGGGTAGGCTAGAGTAGTCAAAACAGCGTAATATTATCCTATATCGCCATCAAAAAAAAAAAATATCATCCTATTTGCATAAGTAAACAAAATCACAATAAAATACATAATGTGAGGCCGATAGAGCAAAGTTTATGCAACTATAGAAATGGATCTCCCCCTCCCTCAAAAGACAAAAAAGAACCTTCAATGGGAGGTAGTGCAAGATGTATGACAAAATAACATCTATTACAACCATCTTTAGAAAGATGAAATGGCTATAAAGTATAAACCTCCAACTTCACAAAAAAAATTCAACAAGTTTTAGAATTGTGAAGCTTTCATGGGGAGGGAACATTCAATAAAAAAAATTCAAAATATTGTAATGTTAAAAAGACTCATTGCAGCAAAATAGAACAGCTGGATATATTTGCTCTCTGGCACCCCCAAAAAGAATGGGGAGCGGGGTAACTAGCTAGGGAAAACAAATCCCATCTCATAGTTAGTCTCGAAGGAGCAAATTTACTCACAAAGTAGCTCTCCTAGGAAAAGAGAAATATCAACTTGTTAGAGCCCTCAACTGACCTTGTCAATAACAATACAAACTCTTCCAAATAATTCTTCAGGAACATTAAAGCTCGTCAAAACTTCCTGCAAAACCTGAACAAAAGGAACAGATTCAACATGAACATTACCTTTAATAATAAAAGAACCCTAATAACACTTAGCCACAAGATGATAAAGAGAAGTGGCAGAGAGGAGAACTGAGGAGAGATTGCATTGAATTTAGAGATGTTAGAGGACTAGCAAAGTCTGGCACACTGTGCACATATCTTGAGAGAGTTATAAAGAAGTTACCACATCAAAAACACTTCCAAGCATGCATGATACATATGCAGTCCAACAGACAGATGTTTGACTCGCTATTCAGACAATAAATTTCCCATTGCATGATCCCCATGTTATGCAAAGTTCAAACCCATAGACATTTCACGATGTACCATCAATAAAGAATAGCAGTCTCAATAGAAAGGGGATTCTTAGAACATCACATCAAAAGCATAGAGGAATAATTGATAATGAGGACCATCGATTTAAGGTGTACTAAAATACAAAGAAGAATCATTGTAAAAGAAGAGAGTACTAAAATGGAGATAAGGATGCATCAATAAGAGACAAGCAGTCCTCCAAAGGGAAAAAAAAAAAAAAAAGAGGAGAAGAAGAAGCAGAAGAAGACAAAGAAAAGAAAGAAGCAGACAAGTCAAACTTTGATATATAACTTCATATTATGCTGCTTCTATGACTCCATTGCCGTAATCACAATTGCTACGGACCAAATGCAGTCTTTTCTATAGATAGTGGAAGTCAGGAATTGCCACCCCCTCTCAGTTTCTGATAAGGTCACTCTTGGCTAATGGTCTAGCCACGATTTTGCAGTCATGAAACTAATTTAGTGGCATTATAGCCTAGAATAGCCAGCTTGGCAAACTCAAGCCGCAATAAATAATTGGTATTAGTCGGAGCAAAAAAGTAATTTTAATTCCCGAAACATATTTGCTTACATTTTATTAGACAATGAATACGTACTAACTCGCACGCACACTTAAGACGATATGAAATCACAAACAAAAGGCAATACTTTGTAGCATTCACCAATATACAATGCCTAGCCGATGTAGATTGCCTTGTTGCACATAATCATTGCTTTGTCTATCCCTCATTAAAAATGCATAAATAGCAAACAATTATGGATTAGGGCATTATGAATTCCTAGTAAGGCCCTTTGGCTTTACCAACGTGCCAACAACCTTTCAGTCCCTTATGACTGACATATTCCGGTCTTACTTGCGCACGTTTGTGTTGGTGTTTTTCGACGACATTCTGATTTACAGTAAGTCCACAGAAGAGCATAAGGAGCCTTTGCAATTGGACATGGAGCATAAGAAGTGTGATTCTAAGCGCAATGAGGTTGCATACTTGGGCCACATTATCTCCAGCCGTGGTGTGGCAGTGGACATGGAAAAAGTTCAGGCTATGCTTGAATGGCCTACTCCTTGTAACTTAAGGGAGCTTTGGGGATTCTTAGGCTTGACGGGGTACTACCGCAAATTTTTGGTCCAATACGCCCATATAGCACGGCCCTTAACTGAGCAACTAAAGGACAGTTTTGGGTGGACGGAGGCAGCTTTTGAGCACCTGAAGAAGGCTATGGTAACAACACCGGTACTAGCTATGCCGAATTGTTAGAAACTCTTTGTTATAGAGAGGGCCGCTTCCAGGTATGGTGTGGGGGTAGTATTAATGCAAAGTGCTCAACCGATTGCATTCTACTGCAAGTTGCTGGGGCCTCGAGGAGTCAATTTATGAGAAAGAACTCATAGCCATATGCTTAGTAGTTAAAAAATGGTGGCACTACCTCCTTGGACGCCACTTGTTTGTACTGATCAACAAAGCCTACGTTATCTGACACAACAAAGAGAGGTGGGTTCGAATTTTCAGCGTAGATGTGTAAACTCATGGGGTTCGACTTCGAGATTAAGTTTAAACCTGGGTGTGCTAACATTGTAGCTGATGCCTTATCTCGGAAGACAGTAGGAGAAGTGGAGTTACTGCCCTTATTACTACTCATGGCATAGATTGGACAAAATTAGAAAAGGAAATCTTGCAAGACCCCCTTCTTAATTAGATTAGACAAGAAATAATTTCTGGGGCCAAGTCTCATTGGCACTTTGCTCTAGTGCATGACAAGCTGCTCTTTAAAGGGAGATATGTCATCCCCAGATCCTCGACTTTTGTTCCGGTACCATTAAGAGAGTATATTGGCGGTCATTGGGGGGATTTGAAGACCTAAATACGGTTGTGAGCGAAGTGGTATTGGAAGGGAATACGTAAGGATGTGGCTGACTACGTGCAACGGGTGTGCAGTCTATCAACAACACAAAGCCTCCCAACAGCGGCCTGGTGGACTTCTACACCCCCTATCAATCCCTTCTCATGTTTGGGATGATTTGACCATGAATTTCGTGGAAGGGTTACCAGTTTCTCGTGGAGTTGACATTATCCTTGTGGTTGACCGGTTATCCAAGTATGCTCACTTCCTTCCCTTACGTCATCCTTTTATGGCTTTATCTGTAACTTAACTGTTCATCAAAGACATATTGCATTTGCATGGTTTTTCCTCATCCATAGTGTCAGGTCATGATCGCATTTTTAAGAGCATCTTATGGAAAAAGCTGCTTCGTCTCCATGGCACTACTCTCAAGTGAAGCATAGCTTACCACCCGCAAACAGATGGTCAATCCGAAATTGTTAACAAGGCTTTGGAGACTTATTTGCGTTGCTTTGTTGGTGGGCAGCCAAAATCGCGGGCTAAGTGGCTACCATGGACCGAATTCTCATACAACAACAACCCCTCTCCCCATCTCTCCACAAAGCTGACTCCTTTGAAGGTGTTCTATGGGTGAGATCCTCCTCATGTGTTGTAAGTTTACAAACGAGCAACGCCACTGGATAGTTTGGAAGCATTGCTCCGGGATCCTGATGCTATATTGGATGATCTGCATCTCAATATACTCAAAGCACAACAACGGTGAGAGCATCAACAGATGAAACAACACGTAAGATACATCTGGTATTTCATGTGTCACACCTGATAATGTGGGTGATCAAGTCTATCTCAAATTACAGCCCTATCGGCAAAGGACCCTGGCCCAACGTCCTTGTGAGAAGCTGGCAGCACATTTCTATGGCCCTTTCACCATACTACAGAAATCTGGTGCAGCTGCTTACAAGCTCCAATTACCTTCCACAAGTAAGATACATCTGGTATTTTGCTGTAAACTCAGATCAAACACAAGAAATCAACACCAAATATTAAGCTAAAGGAAGAAGATAGATTTGTATTCCACTGATTAACATCAATCTCATACAAGGCTCATCATTCGAGAGGATGAGTGCTCTCCCAAGGGGTCTGTTCTCTCTATATTTTTCTGGATAGTTTCTCCCTTAGTGAAGTCCTCCTTTTATTACAACACTCTACTACAGCAAAATACTACTAAGGACAAGTTTACCCTTTCTAGAAGGTGGTCAGGTATTCTCAGTATTCTCAGCACTAACATTCTCAGCACTAACATTCTCAGCACTAACTAAATTATTCCCCAGCTCAGCACTGCTGTGAATATTCTCCAACTCATGATTTGTCTTTTTCCCTTTGTTTCTTCTCTTGTAAGTTACCAGCACAGGTGGCCTAGGGTGAGTCACAGCATTACCCCCCACCCAAACTTTCACCTTGTCCTCAAGGTGAAAAGATGGAAACCTCTTGTGTAACGCTGAGTATTCTTCCCAAGTTGCTTCAGAATCTGGCAGGTGTTCCCACTGGATCAGCACTTCAGTTTGTGATCCTGTCCCCATAGGAACATATCGAATTCCCAGAACAGCAGCAGGGGTGGAGTCTAAAGCTAGCTCTGCCGAGAGATCAGCAGGTATGTTGGCAGATGCTGGGTGATCTCCCAAAGCTTTCTTCAGTTGAGAAATGTGGAAGACGGGGTGTATCTTAGCAGTAGGGGGTAGCTCAAGTTTGTAAGCAACAGTCACAACCTTCTCCACCACCGGAAAGGGGCCATAAAAACGAACCGCCAATTTTTCAAATGGTCTCTTTGGCAAGGATTTCTACCTATATGGCCTGAGATTCAAGTAGACCAAATCTCCTACCTGGAAATGGACGTCCCGTCTCATACCATCTTCATGGAGCTTCATATTGTTCTGGGCTTTAAGAAGGTTGAATTTCAAGTCATCAAGGATTGCGTCCCTTTCCAATAATTGATCTTCCAAAGAGGACACAGCTGTGATGCCCTTTTCAAACCTCACGAGCGAAGGTGGATCCCTCCCATACAATGCTTTGAAGGGTGAGCAAAGAGTGGAAGTGTGCGTGGAGGTGTTGTAGCAATATTCGGCCCAGGGCAACCAGGAAGCCCAAGTCTTAGGCTGCCCATTGATGAAACACCGCAAATAACCTTCCATCCATTTGTTGACCACTTCTGTTTGCCCATCGGATTGGGGGTGATAAGCAGTGCTCCTATGGAGGTGCGTACCCTGAGTTTTAAACAATTCCTTCCAGAAGATACCGAGAAAAATCCGGTCTCGGTCTGACACAATAGTGGAGGGAAACCCATGGAGCTTGACTATTTCTCGCACAAACAGGGCTGCCACATTGGCAGCTGTGAAGGGGTGCTTAAGCGGTAAGAAGTGGCTATACTTGGTAAGCCTATCCACCACCACAAGCACGGTGTCTACCCCTGCAGATCGAGGTAATCCCTCTACAAAATCCATAGACAAGTCTTCCCATACCTGGTTGGGAATTGGTAGGGGTTGGAGGAAGCCCGCTGGTTTCAGAGAAGACATTTTTTGCTCTTGACACACTTGGCAGGATTTCACATAATTTGCTATCGCTTTGCGCATGCCCTGCCAATACCACTCATTGGCTATGCGTTGGTATGTCTTGAAGTCCCCTAGATGCCCACCCATAGGAAAGCCATGGTACTCATGTAGAATTTGCTGCACAAGTGCTGATTTGCTGGGAAGAACAATCCTCCCTTTATAGCGGAGCACCCCCTGGGTCATTGTAAACCCCTTAAGAACTTGCTGCCCCTCTTCAATGCTTCTCTTGAGCTGTTGTATGAAAGTGTCAGCATCAATTTGCTGCTGCATATCAGCCCACTGTAAGGAGTGAGTGGAAATGAGCGCCCCACACTCCAATGAACCAGAGAATTTCCGAGACAAAGCGGCAGCTACTTTGTTAGATGGACCCGGTTTATACTTGATCTCGAAATCATACGCCATTAACTTACTCATCCATCTTTGGTAGTCGGTACCCACTTCCCTTTGAGCCATCAAGTGACGTAGACTTTGTTGATTTGAGTGTTTCCATTTTTGTACCGCCAACACTACCGCCATCAACTCCTTCTCATAAATCGAACAGCTACGGGCTCGTGGCCCTAACAACTTACTGTAATACGCAATGGGATGCCCCCCTTGCAACAGTACAGCACCTACCCCGAAACCAAAGGCGTCGGACTCCAGAATGAAGGTTTGTGAAAAGTTAGGCATGGCAAGAACGGGGGCAGCAGCCAGAGCCTGTTTCAAGGCTGTGAAAGCTTCGGTGGCTGCTAAAGACCACCCGAAATTATCCTTCTTCAGTTGGGCCGTGAATGGTTGCGCGATCTCAGCGTACCCTTTTATAAACTTCCGGTAGTACCCTGTTAAGCCGAGGAAACCACGCAACTCCCTCAAGTTGGTAGGAATGGGCCAGTCCAACATTGCTTGCACCTTGGATTGGTCCACCGCCACTCCATTACTACCAATAATGTGTCCCAAGTAGGCCACTTCGGGTTTCCAAAACTCACATTTCTTGCAATTAGCAAACAATTGATGAGTGGACAGCACTTCTAAAACAGTAGCCAAGTGTTGTAGGTGTAATTCCGGTGTCTTGCTGTAAATTAAAATGTCATCAAAGAATACAAGCACAAATGTCCGCAAATAGGGCCTAAAAACATCGTTCATCAATGCTTGAAAGGTGGTCGGGGCGTTAGTGAGCCCAAAGGGCATGACAAGGAACTCATAGTGTCCCTCGTGAGTCCGGAAAGCCGTTTTGGGAATGTCCTCTTTCCTCATTCGGATTTGGTGATAACCCGACTTGAGGTCGAGCTTAGAGAACATGGTTCAACCATGAAGTTCGTCAAGTAATTCCTCAATTACGGGAATGGGGAACTTATCCGGAACCGTCACCTTGTTCAAAGCACGGTAATCAACACAAAAACGCCACGACCCATCTTTTTTTTCACCAAGAGAACCGGACTAGAATATGCACTACTAGAAGGTTGAATGATACCTGCTAATAGCATATATCTGATAAGCTTCTCGTCTTTCAGAGATTATGGGTAACGGTAAGGTCGGACGCTCACGGGGGTCAGCACCGTGCCTCAATGTAATGGAGTGCTCATGGTCCCGCCGTGGGGGCAGACCTGCCGGCATGTTGAAAACCTGCTGGTGGAGGTGCAAAATCGACTGTAATGCTGGAGGAAGTTCAGTTTCATCCGGGGCAAATTCCCCTTCCAGTAGGTTTAATTCAACCAAGACCCCACCCTTCTCCTTGCGAATGGTTTTAAGCATGGCTTTAAGGGATATCCCCGTTCTTCCCAACGTCGGGTCCCCAACCAAGGTGACTGCTTCACCACCCACCTGGAACTTGAGCATTTGGGTTTTCCAGTTCGTTGTCATAGTGCCTAGTTCCTCAAGCCATTGGATCCCAAGGATTAAGTCCGAATTCCCTAGAGGTAAGGGAAGGAAATCCTCCAATATCCCGAGCCCTTGTAATTTCAGCAGCACTTGCTTACACTCCCCCTCACCTTGAACGGATTCCCCGGTGCCCAATGACACCCCAAAAGTTTTCGAGGAGGTGACCGGAAACTCTAGCCTCTGCACTAGACTAGTGGAGATGAAATTATGCGTTGCTCCGGGGTCCACCATGACCACCACTGGCGCATCTTTAATTGTTCCCCGCAGTTTCAACGTCTTGGGGCTACTGATGCCCATGACAGAATTAAGGGAGATCTCGGTGTGGGTGGAGTTTTCCTCAGGGTTGGTTATGGGTTCATGGGTATAGGGTGGTTCTTCCTCAAAGTCGTCTTCCTCCTGGGTTAGCAAAACGCTAAGTTCCCCTCTTTTGCACCGGTGGCCAGGGGCCCATTTTTCATCACATTTAAAGCATAAGCCTTTCTCTCTCCTGATTTGTAACTCTTGTTCATTAAGACGTCTAATTTCACCGGTGAGCCTGCTTAAAGACGAAGCTGTAGATCTGGGGATGTGATTTGTGGATTGAGTGGAGCTCTGGGATGGGTTTGGAGTACTTGTGGTCTGGTTGTATTTTGTGGGCTGGGTAAATTTGGTGGTGCTAGTTAAGTATGGGCTTGAGTGGGTGGTCTGGTGTTGGGAAGAAGTAACGGGCAAGGGTGGGTTTGCTTGAGTGTAGGTGGGCAAAGATCCAGACCCGGTTTCCCAGTTGCGGCCCCATTTCTGCTGAAACTTATATTCCACCTTAAGGGCCTGGTCCAAGCTCGATGGGCCTAAAAGTCTCACTTCAGCCCTAATTTTACCCTTGAGTCCATTAATGAACTGACCCTTGGTAATAGCCTCATGTACATCTTCCAATGGGGCCAGAAGTTCAATGAACTTCCGGCGGTACTCCGCCACCCCTTCCCACTGCTGGTGGTCCAACCATTGCTCGTGGAGGGTCCCGGTGAAAGTGGAGCGGAACTGACGCCGGAGCATCCCTTTTAACTTCTCCCACCTCCGTATGGGGTGTCTACTATTCTCCCATTGAAACCAAAAGAGGGCGTCGCCGTCGAGGGCCACCACCGCCGCCTCCACCTTGTCTTCCACACTAAGGCGGTAAAACTTAAAGAACCGTTCGGCGCGCAAGATCCAGCCATCTGGGTTTTGC
Source organism: Beta lomatogona (assembly GCA_947646795.1). Lineage (NCBI taxonomy): Eukaryota > Viridiplantae > Streptophyta > Magnoliopsida > Caryophyllales > Amaranthaceae > Beta > Beta lomatogona. The sequence continues at coordinate 3,596,390 of CANSNZ010000268.1, forward strand.
CCGTCAAAAGTTGGAAGGTCCAACATTTTAAAACGCCACCCAGGTCCACCGTTTCCTCCATTTTCGAAGGTGAAGTCACCTCTGCGCTCAGCCTCCTCTTCGAACTCCTCTTCATCTCGCCTACCACCGCCGCCCAGAAGTGAATAGTGTTAGCCACTTCCGCAGTCGTCAGCGCGGCGCGGCGAGTTCCCCTGCAGCAGGGGCTCTTCTAGATCTCGGCGCTCAAGGTTTCTCCTGAGCTCCGCCTCAACCTTCGCCAAATCTGCTCGGATCTTAGCAATCGCCACCTCCTGGTTCTCTCTGGTCCGGTCCAACCGCCCTTCGAGGCGAATCCGTTTCTCATTTATGTCAGTGTTTGTTTTTCAAGCGCCACCGTGAGTTGGGTGAGGGCTTGCTGAAGTGGTTCAACCACCCTACTCATTGCACGTGCGATTTCTCCAGGAAGCTCCGCCTAAAACGTGACGAACTGTTGTTCGAGGCTGTCAAGTCTTTGGGTGTTGTTTGAAGTCCTACCATGGCTGTCAATGGAGTCTTTTTTTTTTTCTGAATTACTAAGGGGGATCGAACTGCTCTTGATACCAAGTTTGCTGTAAACTCAGATCAAACACAAGAAATCAACACAAAATATTAAGCTAAAGGAAGAAGATAGATTTGTATTCCACTGATTAACATCAATCTCATACAAGGCTCATCATTCGAGAGGATGAGTGCTCTCCCAATGGGTCTGTTCTCTCGGGTCTGTTCTCCCTTTATTTTTCTGGATAGTTCCTCCCTTAGTGAAGTCCTCCTTTTATTACAACACTCTACTACAGCAAAATACTACTAAGGACAAGTTTACCCTTTCTAGAAGGTGGTCAGGTATTCTCAGTATTCTCAGCACTAACTAAATTATTCCCCAGCTCAGCACTGCTGTGAATATTCTCCAACTCATGATTTGTCTTTTTCCATTTATTTCTTCTCTTGTAAGTTACCAGCACAGGTGGCCTAGGGTGAGTCACAGCATATTTCATGTATCGCACCTGATAAAGGCCGTAGGTCCCCTTCCTAGTCTCCTACCACTCCTACTCAACTCTCCCCTGACCTGTATCGATACGATACGACACGGATCCGGGTACGAAATACGTGTCGGATACACCGCTCGGCACTCGGATACGGCTAGATTCAGGAAGACAGAAACAAAGAGAGAATATGGAATTTGCGATCTAGGGTTGGTCATACCCTAGATCTGTTGATTGGACATGAAATCTTCAACATTCTTTCTTGAGATGTTAGGGCTTTTGCTCGGGATGTAAAACCGCACATGATTGTGGGAGTTTTCCGTCGCCGGTGCTCATCTCGCGGGCTATTTCTCCGGCGAAGGTGTCAAAGAGGAGAAACAGAGTAAAGTAGTCGTGCAGTCCTGATCCCCCCTTTCTACTTTTCCTTTCTCTCTCAATTTTTTTTTTCTTTTTCACTTTTTTAGGGAGAGGGGGGACCCACTGTGTGAATACAGCTGTGATACCCCTATTAATGCTTTTGTTTCTTTTTTTTTTAATGCTGACTCATGTAATCTCACGTGAGATTGCTCAACCCTTTTGGTGTAATGCGTGCATTGTGCTCCCAAGAACACAATGAGAATTGTGCTCCCACAATATAAAATAGAACATTTACGAATACAAAAACGAACATTTACGAATACAAAAACGAACATTTTACTGTTGAAAAAGAACATTACAAAAATGCACTTATGAAAACGAACATTTGACGGTTGAAATGGAACATTACAAAAATTCACTTACGAAAACGAACATTTTACCGTTGAAGTAGAACATTACTAGAATCCAATTACGAAAATGAACATTTTATTGTGAAGTGGAACATTACTATAATTCAATTACTTAAATAGAACATTTGCTTATCAAATATAGAACATATTTTCAGGGAAAATAGAACAAATTTTTTTGCTGGAAAATAAGCTTTAAAAGAACATTTTTTAAAATAAAACATTTGTTCATCGAAAATAGAACAATTTTCACGAAAAACATAACATAATTTTCTGCTGAAAAGTAAGCTTAAAACGAACATTTGTTGAGATAGAACATTTACTTATTGAAAATAGAACACTTTTTACAGAAAATAAAACATATTTTTTTGCTGAAAAATAAGCTTAAAACGAACATTTGTTGAAATAGAACATTTGCTTATTGAAAATAGAACATATTTTTTTGCTGAAAAATATGCTAAAACGAACATTTGTTGAAATAGAACATTTACTCATCGGAAATGGAACAATTTCACTGGGTGCATGGTGCGCACGTGCTCCTGGGAGCACAATAGAATTTTCACTTTTGGTGATAGCTGGCCCATGCTTTTCTTTTTTCCTGTTTTGAATGCTGACACTTAAGTTGCTTCTTTTTTTTATAAAAAATAACTTTATCCAATTTTTTTTATACATGTTTTACTTTGTGCTATTTAAAGCTCTTAACTTTTTAACTTCTCTATTTGCTGAAAATTATTTTAAAATTAAATTAATATCATATATCTTTTTTTAAAAACCGTATCCCCGTATCCGTGTCCAACTGTTAGGACGGTGTCCCCGTATCCGAAATTTTTAGATTTTCCGTATCCGGATCCGTATCCGTATCCGATACCCGTACCCGTGTCCATGTAACATAGCACATAATCATGGCTCTGTCTCTCCCTCATTAAAAAAACATTAATAGCAAACGATTATTGAACTCGTTCAATTCTATTTTGGCAGTTATATAAACAAATAATAAACCTAAAACCTTATCAGACATTTGAGCATGAGAGAAGAGTTGCATAGTTCAAAAGTGAAATGGTCTCGCCATGGAAAGTCTTTCATACCTTCCTGCTTGAAATCTTGAACCCAACATCTGCTTCAGTTATCCCCAGTCTCTTGAAGAAGGTGACAATAGCAGAAATAAGCTCTGCTTCAGCCTATTGCATAAAAGTATAATTTAGGATTTAGCACGAGGAAACAGGATTTCAAAAAAAAAAAAGGAATATATAGTTATAGGCTTATAGCATGCGATTATATCTAATAAGGAAAGATAAAGAGTAATCCAAAAAGGTGATGAACACACCGTAACTTCTGGAACACCAATAATATCCATATTCCACTGGTAGTGTTCACGGCGCCGACCTCTTGTCATTCTTTCATAACGCCAACACTGTCCGATTGCAAACCATTTCAAGGGAAGGGATATGGATTTTCTGGACAGAAAAAAACATGGGGATCAAATTCTGGCTGGTGTACCTGGACACAAAAATCATATCAATAAACAAGCAAATGAAATAATTTCCATTTGACTACCAACTACTTAATTGCATCGAAGGTAAGAAAGAGATCAAAAACTCTTCAACAAAACAAGGCAGAAAGCAGAAAAAACGGCATGTACCCTTTCTGTATGACTAGTCTCGCCAATGATGGCGTAAGTTCAGGTCTCAGTGCAACACGACGATTCCCTCGATCCTCAAAACAATATAACTACAATATGCAAACTTCATTCAGCCTTCCAGAAATCAACAAACAAAAGCAGGGAACAATAAAGTGGAAACATACACGAAAGAAAAAAAGAAGAAAGATAGAGGACATAAAAGACAATCAGTAGAGATACTCCATGTCACATCCACTATCCAGTTTCCCAGAACTCAAGAGTCGTGTAAGAAGTGACAATATATAATCTCAACTGAAAGTGGATCCAGAAGAGCTTTCATTAATGTAATGACATGATAAAGGAGCCTGGACTCTGCCTTTTAGCAGAATAACAATACAGTCCTCCAAAGAGTGGTTCTATTTACAACATAACAGTGCTTTCCAACCATAATACCGACTTCTTGATATTAACCACTCAACACAAGCACAATTTTATCAAGATGGCCTTCCTCGAACTCAAGAAAACTTAAATCTTATCTACAAAATCTGCACTTCTTCAATCTTTATATTGACTCAGCATGACCACTCATGAACTAAAAAAACATGTCATACCTCTCTCTCATCAACTTTCTCTCTCATCATACAAAAGTTGATGACGCCTCATAACCCATATTGACAAATAAACCCCACTCATGACTAGAAAAAACATCATCCCAAAATAAAAACTCGAGTACATAAAATTTAAAGAGAAAATTATTTTATTTTAAAAGTGTGTCAAAATATAACAAAATGGATATCTATTTATAGATCTCAAAAAATTATGACTGTTGGTCATTTTTTTTTTTCACTTTGCAGTTTTTAAGATATTTCAATTACAAATTTCGAATTATAATTTATGCATGTGGACCCTACCTTCACTTGCTCCATGACTCATTTCATGAGTTAGGTCATGGGATGATCTAAATTGAGATTTGTCATGGCATGACCCAAATTAGACCGCCAAAAGAACATGAGTGCAAGGCCATGAATTTTTTGATCAAGCTTCATGACATATTTTCATGATCAAAAAATACATGAGTGGCCATGCTCTCGAACATATCATGACCCGCAAGTAAATTTTCCGTCAATCAGTTAACTATTTCATAAATATTAAACTGTATGATGCTACCGACCCTCCTAAGTTCCTATAAGTTTTACAATGGTCGCCGTCAAAGCAATAATAAGTTGAAACCATCATCACTATAGCGTACAGCAGAAGTTGTTATTGAAATAAGACAAAAAGGTTCTAACCATGTATGGAGCAAAAGCAACGGTTGAACGAGAGCATCATACAAATAAAAATTATATTAGTGAAATAATATATTATTAGCTAAAGAAATAACTTTTTTCTTACGAATAAAAAAACTTAATCCAACAAATATACAGAAGAGAGCCATAAACCAAATAATTAAGTGATAGCGGATATACTTCCATTTATCAAACGAAAAAGCTTTGAGATGCTCTTTTTACATATTTATTTTAAATGTACTCATAGTAGTTAAAAGAAATGCAGATTACATAACAAGTCAAGAAGAGTAGTCCTTCAAGCATATGAGGATTTCCCAATCACTATAAGTCTATGAGTGTTTGTAGTTTGTTTGGATAGAGGAATTAGAACACGAAAGAGAGAGAAGGGAAAGAAAGGGATTCATTTTCCCATGTTTGAATAAACATGGGGAACATAAGGGAATTGGAAGGATTCATTTTCCTTCTCCTCTTAAATAGCCAAACCTTCCAATGTTGAAAGATTTGAAAGAAAAATGCAAGCTCACTCTCCCCCTTCCTTTCCTCCCGATTCCCTCCCCTACCTTTCCCTCCATTAATGCTATCCAAAGAAAGTGCAAAGCAAGACCTAAAAAGGCTCTTATAGCAACTGATAAGAATGCTAATACCACTGTCTAGCAAATTTAAGAGTTAAGATGAGCTGAAGATGAAAATCTTGAATGTGTTCATTCTAGAATTTTCTTTATGAGGTTGGATAAAAGATAATGTAGCTTAACTGCTTAAGTACTACAATTAAAATACCAAACCATCGAAAATTCTAAAGTACCATTGCAGCAAAATCTCTAACCCTTACCAAATGATAAAATGACTGATTTTATAATCGAAAATTAGCCCAGATGAACTGGAGCAGAGCTGACTAGCCAATAAACTATTGATAACTGTCGAAAGGAATAGAATCTACAAGAACAACAAGCTATGTACAAGAATCATCAAATTGTAGGAGAAAATATTCAAACTTTAACAGTCTACACTTAATATTAATTCAAAGCCGCTTATCCAACATATGATTCAGATTTCAGAAATACATTAAAACCGCTTAAACAACATAAAGTACCTATGACCACATTGACTTCCTCACTCTAGAATCAGATGACATAGAGTGCTTTCTCTTCACTAAGTTTCAAATTCATACGTTCTAATAAGTCACAATAAGTTCTCACACTATATAAAATAAGCTTCAATAAGTTCTCACACTATATAAAAAAAAGCTTCAATAAGTTCCAATAAGTTCCGATAAGTTCACATGAGCACTGTTAAGCTCAAATAAGTTCAAGAAAACAGAGGTGACGATAATGCACTTATTGGCTCTTAAACTGTAAGACGCTAGCAAAATTCAGATGAAAAACCTGGTCCTTAATTTCCTCTCCAGCTTTCCTAATAAACAATGCCTCTGATTCCAGTACCGGAAAATCAACCTCTTCAAAACCAAACAATTTCGATACCTAAAAGTTCAATTTAAACCAATAAAAATACAAAAATTAGCCAATTTCTCCACATATCAGCAAAAAATGCAAAAAATTCAACAACAACAAATTCACCTCTCTGAAATTCTGAAACAACCAGCTTCTGAGCCGCATTTCTTCAGGTGGAAAATCTCTGGTGCCTTTAGGTGGATTGACATCGATCTTCTGTGACACTTCAGTGATCGGAGATGGCGAAAATCCGCCCGATCGTCCGCCATTTTTCGAAGAATTAGGGTTTACGTTGTGAGCTTCAATTGGAGAAGATGAGAGAGAAGAGAAACATCTGGTGCGATGATGAGCGAAGAGAGAGAGAGGAGAGGAGAGAGAAAGGTGGAAAAGGTTTAGGGTTTTAGAATTGTGGAATTTGAAGTAGACGTTGAGAGTTGGGTGGAGGATAAGGCGGGAAGGAATTGCAGCCATGGATGCCGGATGGTTTGAGAGGGAGACGGTGGTAAGGTAAGGTACTAAGGTATAGTGCTCTCTTTAGGGGGTGATAACGAGCTAGTCTTGTTCGCGAACAGTTTGGATACGGCTCAGTCAAAGTTCGGATCGTGCTACGTAGGCTCGGATTCGGACTTGGCTCGGAAAGCTCGTGAACTCCCGATTATAATTTTATATAAAAAGATTCGTACAGTATAACTTAAAGCACTTAAAAAGTTATCATAGGCTAAAAACACTTTAAAAAGTTGTTATACGTATCATTTTATACAAGTTTTTACATAAAACAATTCATTTCTTTTCTTTTTGTCTCATTTTAGATATAATTTGACGATTTTTATGTATATTTGTAAGTAATTCATTTGGTTAGCATGTAAAAAAGAAATAAAATATGTATATTCATATTACTTTTTGAATTTAGTCTATAATTCTACAAGATCTGTCAACAAGATCAGCTACGTTCTTCTTGTTGTTGACTTTGTTGGGATAGAGTAATTTATGTATATAATGATTTTCAGGTGCGCTGCGAGTATACCATGGCTAATATTAGTACTGGAGATCGTGTAAAAAAACCAAAGGGAGACAAGTTAGTCTCTTTGAGACAAATTTTGAAATTAGAAACTGGAACACTTTTATTCGAAGTTAGAATTCTTTTTCTAATTATGTTTTAGAAATTAGAACCCTTTTATCCGAAATTGATTGTTCGAGAATGAACCTTATTTATTCCCCTTTTCCCTATTAGTTGAAGATGATCGTTGGAGGAATTAGTATGGGCATTGTACCACCTTTGGGAGTTATGGTGTTGGTTTTGTTGAATTGTATTTGACCTTTTATTGCTTGCTTCATGCTTAAAGTTGGTCAATATTAGTTGATTAATGATTTTTGTGGGATTTCTTGGCCTAATATGCATCTAAGTGGTTGTTTTTAGGACTTTAATTGCTTGATCCTTGGTTAAATGATTGCTTTTAGGGCTCTAATTTCTTAGCCTAATGTTCATGTAAGTGGTTATGTCTTGATATTTATGCGATTTGTTGGCCTAATAAGTAATTAAGTGGATGTTTTCATGGGTTTTTTGTCGCTTGATTCATGCAAAAACATGGTGGTATAATGTAATTTAACGCATTTAGGTTCATATAATGAAATTTCACAAAGGATTAGAGTCATCTAAGTTTATTTATTCAATTCTAACTACATTTGGGTAATTAAGTAAATAACATGATTTAGGTCATTTTCGACCATTTAGGAACTTTTCACGCATTTAGGATCATATAATGTAATTTGATCATATAACTGGCAATAATTATTACTTTACAAACTATTAGGCTCATCTAACATAATTTATTTATTTCTAAGTACATTTTGGTTATTAAAGGTCGTTTTAGGCCATTTAGGAAAAATTTCATGCATTTAGGTTCATTAATGTAATTTCATCATACATATGGAAATAATACCTAGTATATAAACTATTACGGTCTACGTAACTACACTTAATCATTTCTAAATAGATTTTAGGTAACTAAAAGTCATTTTCGGACATATTTAGAAACAATTTCACGCATTTAGGGTCATGTAATGTAATTTGATTATACATTTGGTAATAATACTTCGTTTGCAAACTATTAAAGTCATTTAACTTTATTTATTCGTTTGAAAGTGCATTATGGGTAAGTGAATACTACTTTAGGACATTTTAGGCCCTAGTTTGACATTTAGGAACCATTTCACGCATTTAAAGTCGTATAATGTAATTTAAGAATACATTTAGCAATAATACTTAATTTACAAACTATAAGGCTCGTCCACATCATCTATTCGTTTCTAAGTACATTCGGGGTATGTAAAGGGCATTTCTAATCATTTTAGGTCATTTTCGGCCATTCAGGAACAACTTGACGTATTTAGGGTCAATTAATGTAATATGATCATACATATGGCAATAATTCTTAGTTTACAAACTATTATGGTCTACATAACATCATTTATTCGTAGCTAAGCCCATTATGGCTAGTATTAAGGTCAATTTAGGGCACTTCCAACCAATTTTGGCCATGTAGGAACCTTTTCACGCATTTAGGGTCATATAATATAATTGGATCATATATTTGGCAATAATTTGCTTAGAAACTATTAGGCTCATCTAACATCATGTATTCATTTCTAAGTACATTTTAGGTAAGTAAAATCAATTTTAGGCTGTTAGGAAAATTTTGACACATTTAGGGTCATCAAATGTAATTTGATCATATATTTGGCAATAATTATGAGTTTACAAACTATTAGGATCTACATAACATCATTTAATTGTAGCCAAGACTATTATGGGTAAGTAAAGGTCAATTTAGGCCATTTTCCGACCACTTTTGGCCATGTAGGAATCTTTCCACGCATCAGGGTTGTAATACCCTCCATGATTGCTTTAAAGGGATTTAATATGCAACTCATTCTAACAAGATGCATCTTTGTTTTAGAGAGCTCAATTCCTTAGTTACTCCACAGTTAAGCGTGTTTGGCTAGGAGTAGTCCAGGGATGGGTGACCTCCTGGGAAGAACTTGTGTTGGTTATCGAGGACAATTGTTGGCCCTGGATGTGCATTGTTGACGATATACTCGACCCCAGATGGGTCGGGTGTTACAAATGGTATCTGAGCAATCATACGACTGTGTGCTGATCGTGTGGATAATTAATCCAAGGTTAGTCGCCTAGTGGGGGAGGTTATGGGGCTATATCACCGGTTGAGTGTCGAATGTGATTAGTTTCCCGGCTGGGGCGACCCACAGGCCGTATGCCGAATATGTGGAGTCCTCAGGCGCAACGAGGGTGTTACTGTCCTTAAATGGGGGTGTATGTACTACCCTCCATGATTGTTTTAAAGGGATTTAATATGCTACTCATTCTAGCAAGATGCATCTTTCTTTAAGGGAGATAATTTCCTTAGTTACTCCACATTTAAGCGTGCTTGGCTGGGAGTAGTCCAGGGATGGGTGACCTCCTAGGAAGTTTTTCGGGGTGTGCATGAGTGAGGATAAAATGCGCCGGAAGAACTTGTGTTGGTTATTGAGGACAATTGTTGGCCCTGGATGCGCATTGATGACGATATACTCGACCCCGGATGGGTCGGGTGTTACAAGGGTCATATATGTAATTTGATCAAATATTTGACAATAATAATTTTTTTACAAACTATTAGGCTCATTTAAGTTCATTTATTTGTTTCTAAGTACATTTTGGGGATTAAAAGCCAATTTAGGCCTTTTAGGAACAATTTGAAGCATTTAGGGTAATCGAATGTAATTTGATCATATATTTGGCAAAAAGTTCTTAGTTTATAAACTTTTAGGGTCTACATAATATCATTTATTCGTAACTAAACCCATTATGGGAAAGTAAAGGTCAATTTAGGCCATTTCCGACCATTTTTGGCCATGTAGGAACCTTTTCACGAGGGAGTCTGATAAGGGTTCAATTGTATTTAGTTCTGAACTTCTGATGCTCCTGGTAGATCTAACATGGATGTTGATGAAAACATGTTTGTTCATCCAGTAAGTATTATTTCAATGCTTTATTATGTTCGTTTCACTTGTATAGTATGTCGATGTTGTTTATAGATAGGATAATGTTAGCAGCATGTGTTCCTATTTCATTTATGTTAGTTTGTTGGCAAAATATAGCCTAACTTAAGTGGTTAATAAGCATGAAGTTGAGGAATCATACCATGTGGGAATTTCAATGAGAGAGATAGGATGAAAAGGCAATTAACCAATAAAGGTGACCTATTTGATGCCTTATAAGAGTCTAGAAAGTATACACATACTGAGTTTTCGTAAGGTAATTCTGATTTCACATAGCCATACACTTATGAGCGGAGCTACAACTTAGAATCAGATTTGACATGCGTTTCTTGTGTAGTTTATATGATGTCTCTATCATTATATTAACTCTTTAATTTGTTTGTAATTGAATTATTCCCCTCAATACAGACTCTGAATCACTTAGTGTTCTAAACCAAAATATTTCTCCCTGTCACACTATTCTCTTTTTATGTACTGTCAACTTATAGGTTTACTTTAGTTAGCAAATAAACTGTTAAAATGTAGCTATTGTCCGAGGGCAGTGTCCATTGTAGCAGCTTTTTAGAAACTTGTGCTCCAATGGGAAGGATATCCCTCTTCATGTCTACTTATTTAATCATTCAAACATGCGGTTTTTTACTGACACAAAATGTAATTTAGTCAATATTTTCTCTATATTTATATAAATAACATAATTTTACAATGAAAAATAATACTTTTATATATATGTAAGTGTTTGAGGATCATTTAGGACTGCAAAATGAAAATTACAAGGGCAGCGGTTTTGCTAAAAAACCAGAGCCTTTAATGAATTAAGGGCTCTGATTTTCCTCAAAGCCCTTAATATTTGTTATTGGCTGCTGCGCAAGTGTTACGGTATAAAAACAGAGCCCTTAAACCACTTTTGACCGAGACCCTTAGCTTTTTTTCCTCTAGTGCTACATGGCTAGATAAGTAGCTCATAGTTGTTAAAAAAAATTCAGCTCACAATTGTGGAAAATGGGTGCAATTTATTGTAGCTCACTAGCTCTTAGTATTATAAATAAGGGTAAATCTTGTGATTGCAAAGTATGCCTCATAAGATTTGAGTGCACCAAGGAAAGCTCATGAGCTAACATATGTGTATGACATATATAGCTTTTAATTTTAACCGGAAATTGAACTGAATAGTACTAGAATATGCTGAAATTAAGCTTTAACAAACAAGGCCTCAATGTAAGTGTTAGGAAACGGGTGGTGTAGCGCTTGATTAATGCGGATCAAGTCAATGAAATAATAAGAATGAGAAAAACGATAAAGAAAATAAACAAGAAGAACACAAGGATTTACGTGGTTCGATCAAATTAGATCTACGTCCACAGGTGGGTGATTCGAGAGCTTCTTCACTATAATGGAGAAAACATAAAGAAATTACAAGGAGTCCTGAAATTCTAGATGGCTAAAAGTGTGTATCAAACAATAATCACCAAAAGGGTCCTTTTATAACATAAGGAAACCCTAAAAAATCCAAGAATAGTCTCCTAGTATAACTCTAATGACGGCTTAATAAGCCTAGGTTAATATATATATAATAACCCGAGAAAAATGCGTTGTCCGGTCGACCGGGCCAAACAGCCCAGTCGGGCCAAAACCCGCCCGGTCGGGTGAAATTCGAGTTTCGACGGCTCTTCATAAAACAGCCATAGCTTTCTCGTTTCTCAGCGGAATTGGGCATATGACCTATCGTTGGAAAGCTCTTGGAACAAGATATCACCTCCAATTTGAATCACATCAAAACCATTTGTAGATTGAGAGATATGTGCATTCAAATTCAGCCTTATGCCATTTTACAAGATTTCAAGTCATAACTAGCAAATCTCCACCTTGACTTAAAACCGATCAATCAAGATAACTCTACCTTGAACTGAAAACCAACAAGAGATGCTCACCATAAACATAGAACCTCCACCTTAAACAAAATTCCATAAGCCTACTCACTTTAGGCAATCAAGAACAGACATCTTCTATAAATTGTGTACCGGTGCGTCTTCGAACACAACACTCCGTATACAAGACCATCACATGACCTAGATTGAGAGTATAATGTCACCAACGCCAAGCATGCTTATTCAAATTGACTAGAACTCTCTTTAAACACGTCTTCATCTCAACACAAACTTAAGTAATTCTAGAAAAATTAAATTACATCAATAATTTCTAAATTGCAATTGTACTTAACAAAACACAAAGTACCAAATTTGAGATAAGAAATAGCATAACTAGAACAAAATCTAATGCATAACCAAGATTGCTACTTTATTACAAACTCAAAAGCAATCTATCATAGACTCCATATTAAAAAAATCCACACGGTTTTTCGTTTCACCAAGAGATCTCAAAAGAGCACCAATCATGAAGAGATCGTAGAAACCACAGCCGCAAAACTTGTAACCCTAAAGTGCAAGATCATCATCAAAGGCATCGTTGGCGATATTTGCGGATTGGTCCTCATTGGACTTTTCCTCATTCTTCTTTTTTAATTTCCAACACTCGGCTTTGACATGACCCTTCACGTGACAATAGCTACAAATTTTATTTTTGCTAAAATTCTTTCCACCATGAGCAACCAAAGCATTAGTTTGAGAAGGATTATTAGATTTATTAACCAATTTATTGTTAATTAAATCTCTCTGAGTTAAGGCATCCTTAACATCCTTTAAACTCAAAGCATCTCTACCATACAATAAAGTATCTCGAAAGTGTTTATACGAAGGCGGTAAAGAACACAACAACCTAATAGCCATATCCTCATCATCGATCTCAAAATCGATGTTTTGCAAATCCATAATAATAGAGAAGAGTTTATCTAGATGAGACTCAAGTGTTTTACCTTCTTCTAGACTGAGATCATGAAGTCTATATTTGAGTAGTAGACGGTTGGTCAAACTCTTTGTCATATAAAGTGACTCCAACTTCAACCACAAACCAGCAACAGTCGTTTCCTTGGCAACCTCTCTCAAGACTTCATTAGAGAGACATAATTGAATTGCCGAAAAAGCCTTCAAATCGATCTCCTCCCATTGATCATCCGTCATACCCGAAGGCTTTTTAGATGCACCTTCAAGAGCCTTGTGATAGCTACTTTGAACCAAGATGGATTTTATCTTCAATTGCCATAGGCCAAAATTTACTTGCCTATCGAATTTCTCAATGTCGAATTTCATTGACGTAAATTTAATCACTCTCTATAAACACCTAAGACCTTAAAACCTTGCTCTTGATACTAGTCTGTTAGGAAACAGGTGGTGTGGCGTTTAATTAATGCAGAACAAGTCAATGAAATAATAAGAATGAGAAAAAAGATAAAGAAAATAAACAAGAACACAATGATTTACGTGGTTCGGTCAAATTAGACCTACGTCTACAGATGGGGGATTCGAGAGCTTCTTCACTACAATGGAGAAAACAGAGAGAAAATACAAGGAGTCCTGAAATTCTAGATGGCTAAAAGTGTGTATCAAACAATAATCACCAAAAGGGTCCTTTTATAACATAAGGAAACCCTAATAACGGCTTAATAAACCTAGGTTAAAATATATATAATAACCCGAGAAAAATGCGTCGCCCGGTCGAGCGAAATTCCAATTTCGACAATTCTTCGTAAAACAGCAATAACTTTCTCGTTTCTCAGCGGAATTGGGCATATGACCTGTCGTTGGAAAGCTCTTGGAACAAGCTATCACCTCCAATTTGAATCACATCAAAAACTTTTGTAGATTGAGAGATATGTGCATTCAAAGTCAGCCTTATGCCATTTTACAAGATTTCAAGTCATAACAAACAGTAAGAATTTTATTTTTTGTCTCTAAAGAAGCCAGCTACCTCTATTTTTAGGAAATTAATTTTTTTTTTCTTCTTCTATGGAATATATAATTGTTTTCATTTACATTTTTCTCTTATTTCACAAATCAAGTCTCAAATTATGCATTCTTTCAATTTTATCGTTTAGAATATCTACATAACATACATTAATGATGAGATTTCGATTATCACTTCGGCAAAAATCTTAAATGGACTTGGTCCACAAAACTTATTGCGGACTAGGCTCGGAAAGGAGAAACCCATCTTCTATCACGTGTGAACCAAATTATCCATGAACCATATATATTTTCTCTTAGAAAAGAGCAATTATGAAGAGAGACAAAGCTAGGAGAAGGATTGAGGGAGGGTAATGAGAGAGGAAAGAGAAAGGGACAAGAGGAAGAGTGAAGGGAATAGGCACACAAGTCTTTTTGTCACCCCTTATACTTTGCTTTTAACAAGACTTGAGGATAGGAAATATATCTTGCTAATCAATTCCGTCCAATTTAAAAGAAAATCATTGTAGAATGTGACTGCCACTATATCATTGCTGCCATACGTGAGATTTATCATGTCACTATTAAACACAAGAGGATGAAATTTAAACGATTTTCCAATCCCAAATAATTGTTATAATCATGAAATTATCAGCAAATCATTGGACATCGTTACTTAAAATTATGAGAATGTCCTTCCATATTATCAAATTTCCTCTGCCAAGTGGCTTATAGATTAGCTGTTAGCGGTCTAAAACATTTAGACCTTCACATTATCATGAACTTATTCTTGAAATTTCAAATCAAGCAGTTTGCTTCTTTCGTAGTTCTTCCTTTCATGAGCGTAGCTAGTTTTATTTGTTGCCTAAAAGATGCCAAAATATAAAAGAATGTGTGATTGGAAACGCATTTATCTCTCCATCGCCTATGAAACAGACAATCAATTTTTTTTAAAATAAAAAAATTTAATCACTATTTCGTTTAGTTCTCTTCCTACTTGAAATCTTTTGAGAGACAAAAAAGTAATAATAAGATTAAAGGGATGTATAACATTATTAATAAATGTTCCGTCAAAAAAAAAATTATTATTAATAAATGACAATTATTAGGTCTATGTATGGACCCTAGTGATATCACATGGATTACATGCATGACTAACTTCTTTAGTGATATCGTATTTTTTTCAAGGTAAGATAAAGTGGTCCATGTATAATACATAGTAGTAATAAAAGGAATATCATAGATTTATGAATAATTTTAGTTTCTACTAAAAAATCAAAAGTTATAAATTTGCATCCGACACATGAGAATCTTTTTTGAATCGTTTTGAGTTCAAGTTACAATCGAATAACATTTCGAGATGAGATCATGTTCATATGAGGTTATAAGCCATAAGCTCATAAAGAGTGTTGTTCATTTCTTCCAAGTTTGAGTTTTATCCCGATCGATTCATTTGGGGTTCTTGTTGCTACTCAAGTGGTTTCAGATTTTTGTGTAGTTCGTTTGGGTTTAGTCAATCTTGGATTTTGTCATCTGAAAAAGTGAAATTATCGTTAACACGATTCTTGTAATTTGCAAATTGATAAATTATTTTTAGTCATCATGATTATATTATTATTGAAATAGATATGTTCGCTCTGGCTTAGATTAATTTGAGCACTATTTTGTTTTATCTATCATAAAAATAGTTTATTTTCTCCTGCCCTTCTTTCGCCCGTCATTCCAAACATTCTCTCTCTCTCCTTCAATAAAGATACCCTACTATCTTTATTTTGAGGAAAAATTGACATAAGCAGTCTTAACTATTGGATAGTTTGCTCTAAAAGGTCCCAACTTTTAATGATCTCATAGCAGTCCTAATTTTGGGAGGTTTTCTTCCTAGAGTAGTTCTTCAGCTTAATTAATTTGCTAAATCAGTTAATTAAAATACATGACACTTATCCAATAACCCTCTATTTAAAATAACTCAAGCTAATGAAAGAGTTTAATGTGTTATAAGAACCGATATAGTAAGTTAATTAAGCTGAAAGATCGCTTTGGGAAGAGGACCCTCGAAGTTGGCACTGCTGTGACTTGTGAGATAATCAAAAGTTGCAACCTTTTTAAATTAACCGGCCATAAATGGGACTTATAGTGTCAATTATTCCTCTTTTTTAAGGCATCTAACTTTTGAATATAATAATATTTGAAATCAACTCAACAACTTATTTCTTAAAATTAGATGTCCACATTAATCCGATACGGAAGGAGTAATGTAATAAAAGTAATTCGCAAATGAAAATGGTTTTTCAAATTAAACTTTGAAGATATTCCTCTTTCTGAGTTGGAATAAAAAATTAAATTGAATAACATAAAGCTAATATATTTTCTTCTTGTTAAATCTTCTAATAAATCTTCATGGTGACAAATCTTTTAATAAATTATCCTTTAACATTGTACTCAATACAAAACTAATACCCTTTCTCTTGTTCATTAACCCTTCATCTAAGACTTTAATACAAAAATCCTTTTGTTATTGTACACCCAAAAGTTTTATGTAATAGTTTTAGAAAAGAATTGTCACATATTCATATATTATTTTGTAATCTCAAATCATATTTCAGTACTAGTTAAGTAAATGTTTATTCTGGACAATAAAAAATCCGATTGAAATAAGGTTGGTAAATGAAAGTTAAGTTGACACTAAGCCATGGTTATTGCTAGGTCGGATTAACGTCGAGTCAGGTCAATAAATGGTCGTGTTGCTATCAAATTGGGTAGATCCAGGTCTTTTTTTATTTTAAATCGGATCTTGTGTCATCATCGATGGAGTATATATTTTGTTTGATTCTCTATTTATTGGGTGATCTCTCTTCAAGTGTCAGATCATTCTCAGGCTAGAACAAATGCGGTTGAGTTTGGATCTCAAGTTCTTAGGTTAATTAAGGTAACGAGTTGATTTTGCATCTTGTCAAATTAGCTTTGAATGATCAGTTTACAAGTTTATTAATATTATTAAATCATGCTCAATTTCAAATCGATTTAGTAAATTGGGTCACTTTTCATAGCTCTACGCAAATACAACTTTGGTGCTCAAGGCCAAGCAATATTGTTTCTTTGTTGTCGTGTCAAAAAGAAGACATTGTTATGTGTATAGAGTCCCTTATCAGATGTTTTTATCCCTTGTTTACGGGGTGTTTATCACAACAATTGCCTAGAAAATGACTTTTTTGGTCTCTCAATCCTCCCTAAGAGGATGACTTAGCACGAGAAGTGGAGGTGGTGAAATGTGTACGTTGAGTTGGGGTTACGTAAGATATCAAAATATTCATGTCAACAAAATTACTAATAATTGGTTTAGTTAAAAAACAGACAAATCTTGTGTCACATTTGTCTTTAGTTTGTATCACGTTGTGTTACTCATATCTTTTATATGTTTATAATTACATTTTTTGTTTCTATTTTCAATAAAAAAATTGTTAAACTTGAAGATATGGACTAATAAAAATGATGAATCACTATTTACCGTCCGTATTTACTTGAAATCGTCCGTATTTTTTTCATTATATACCCCCCATGCCCCCCCTTTCACCTCACTTTACCCTCTCCACTCTCACCAAACTTAACCCTCTCTCTCTACCATCAAGCACTAACACCACCACCACCTTCCGAACACCACTGCCGGACGACCACCACCGGAGCACCACCACCGGAGCACCAACGAATCAACTTAGGAGCACCGAAAATGTCCGATGAAGGACCGTCAACGCCGCCGGAACGAAATGTGGTAAGTTGAATTTTTTTTTTTTTATGTCGCCGGAATTTTTTTTTTGCGCCACCGGAGCAGGGTAACGGATCGAAAATCCGTTACCCCAGTGGAAGCAACGGATGAAAAATCCGGTGCTTCCATAGAGGCAACGGATAAAAAAACCGTTGCCTCTGTGGAATCACCGGATTTTTGATCCGTTACCACGATAACGGATCACTTTTCCGGTGCTTCCACAGAGGTAAAGGTTTTTTTATCCGTTTGCTCTGTGGAAGCACCGGAAAAGTGATCCGTTGCTTCCACTAGGGTAACGGATTTTAGATCCGTTACCCTGCTCCGGTGTTTAATTTTTTTTTTGGTTTCTTTTTTAATAATTTATGTTTTAATAATATATTTCTTATTTATTTAAAATAATTTATGTTTTTATAATTTATGTTTGAATAATTTACGTTTTAATAAATAAAATTTGTGTGTATTTGGGTAGTTATAATTTTTTGTTATTTTAATTTATAGGCATTTGAATATTAATAATTATGTTAATTTGTGTGATTATGTTGTAATTAGGATTTTATTATTTTAATGCATGTTAGTAACATGTTAGTAACATGTTAGTATTATTTAATTTGTTTGATTTAATGATTTAAGCATGTTAATATTATTAATTGTTTTTATTAGCATGTTAATATTATTAATTGTTTTTATTAGCATGTTAATATTAGCATTTAAAAGAAAATTTGTAGTTAATATTAGCATGTACAAAAAAATTAGTATTAATATTTGTCGATATTTTATTCAAATAATTAGTATTAGTATTTTAAAAAATACCATTTAGTTAATATTTGATTTTCCGTGATAATTAGTATTGATTTTGTAATTAGCGAATAATAGTACATCCGTTTCCGTTAATTTTGTTAATGAATATTTAGTTAATAGTGAATAATATTATTAGTTACGATAAGTAAGTAAATAATAGTGAATAATATTATTGATTATATGTTGTCTAATTGAAAAAAATGCCAAACATTATAGGTTTATTTGCCGGACTTTGGGGGTGATTATATAGATTATAATCACATGTTTTATAATGAAACACTATGGGCTGAGAAAAAGGAACTACAAGATTGGGTTAAGAAAAGGGCACATGAAATCGGGTTTGTGATGGTTATTATGTCAAATCATAAACACGATCCTAGTGGTCGACCATATGTATATATGAAATGTAACCGGGGCGCACCATATCGGGGTGAAGGTAGGGATCTTAGTGTAGCAGAACGTGTAGCTACAAAGACAAAAGTCTGTGGCTGTAGAGCGGGAGTTAAGGTTGAGTATTTGGAGTACCCAGATCAAACTGGATGGGTGATCAAAGCAAAACGAGGGATTAGGGGCATGCACAATCATGAGTTCATTCATTACCGTGAGGGCCATCGACCCATCAGCGGCCTTAGTCCGGCGGCTAAGGTTTTCGCTCGCGATATGATAAAGTCGCACGTTAGGCCTGCTAGTATCATGAAAGCTGTGAATGAAAAATTTCCCCATGATCATCCAAATATGAGACACTTGTACAACCTGAAGGAAAAGGATAGAAGGGAAGCAATGGATGGTAGAGACGTGATGCAACACTTCCTTCACCTTGCTCGAGAGAGCGGCTACCTTCATTGGATTAGGCAAGACGAGGAGACAAATGCAATGACTGCGGCATTCATGGTGCACCCTCGTTCGGCAAATATCCTCTGAACTTATCCACTTGTTGTTGGTATGGATGCAACATATAAAACCAACAAATATAACATGCCTTTTCTAGAGCTCATTGGGATGACGCCGTGCAACAAGAATTTTATGGTTGGGTATGCTCTGATGGCCAACGAAATAGCTGATAGTTATAATTGGGTGTTGGACAAGTTTAGGTTGCTTATTGGAGTGAATGTTGTCCCTGTTACACTCATATCTGACCGTGATTTGGGCCTTATGAAAGCGATCCGGGAAGTGTTTCCTAACTCTGCACATTTGCTATGTAGATGGCATATCAATAAAGACGTGAAGGCTAGAGTGAGTAACATCATGGGCAACACCGATGCGGGTCCGAGATTCGTGAGCCGAACTTGGTATCGGATAGTCAACGCGACCGACGAGAGGAGTTATGAGGCCGAGGTTGATAATATGAGAGATGTGTACAGAAAGTGGCCTAAAATAATCCAATACTATCTACTTAGTATATAGTATATAGTGAGATATATTCATTGTAATATTTTTGATATTCTATTTGATAAAGGCATTTGTTATTCAGTAGTATTATTTGATAATCCAATTTGTAATTATTAGTATTATTTGATATGATATTACTATATAATGTTGGATTATAATAAGTTGCAATGATTCAAAGTGAAAAATTAAGTTGCAATTCATTATAATGTAGTATGAATGCTAGATGGTAACTATCAGTCAATCTTTTGTAATGAAAAGTATAAGTTGAAATAATAGATTGCATCATAAAACCAAAGTCATATATACCAAACAAAATAATATCATCACAAAATAGTAACTACATAATACACCCGTACATCAAAAATGGAATGAAAACACTAATATGGACTAGTACATGTCATGATCATGCGCGTCCACATTAGCGTCCCGTGCCCGATCTAGCCGCAATGCAGCATCCCAATCCCGAGCGAGGTCGGCCAACATCTCATATGCCGAAGATGTGTTGGGTCGCTGGTCATTGTGCCTATCCTCCGTCAACGCTCTCGTGGCGTCAAAATGTCGGGCCATCCACTGCAAAAAGTCAGTTACTTATGTTATGTTATGTATCAATAATATAACATAAAAAAAACTAAACATAGAAATGATAAAATTGCGTACGTAGTGGATGTTTGTAGTGTTGGGCCGAGCCGGAATATGCGTCCTATCTGCAGCAATAAGGGTAGGATGGGAATATGTACAATACCAATCCATGTACTCCCTCGAACACTGTCCTGGACGAGTAACCCGTCTCAACTGTGATACATTGAGACCCCCAGCATATGGCGTGAACCGCTGCCATGTAGACTCAGCTACTGATACCGAGAACTGAACCTCATACCTCTTTGGGTTGCTCGGTCTGTATGCGAAATCAGGATGAATAGGAGGGGTAGGAATGACCTGAACAAAACCCAACTGTCGCAGTACACGATCTGGGTTGTACGGCTCAATGATACCTCGATAACGTATGAAACCGACATACAACGTCCTCGGAATCATGGCAGCCTGGTCATCCCCATATGGCGTCCAGTCGACCTGAAAACGGATAAATGTAATAATTTCATTAGTCTAACGTAGTAGTAATATATGAGAATATAATAATATATATTTTACTAATGCATTAAATATTCGTACCTCTGAAACCTGAAGGGTGTCCAAGCGTCTACGAATGGACTCCAGTCGGACGAACTCCTTGCCGACGATGTGATAATCCCACTTCCGTGCCCGGGGATCATGATCACTGAACGCCAGCCCCTCTCGCTGAGGTCGGAAACACGGGAAGTACTCGTATATCCAGCACCGGAAGAGCGTGAGACACCCGGCAACCTGTTTGCTATCCGCTCTAGACGCAACCCCTAGCTGACGATATAGGTACGCCAAAGCAGCTGAGCCCCATGAGTAAGTATGAACTGAATCAAGGTCATCCAGCTCAGTAATGTTCTGGGGCATGAGGCGGGAACCACTCTTATCAGTGAAGATGGTACACCTAAGTGTCAGGAGCATCCATGCGCGAACCTGCACATCAGCTGGACGGCCCTGGCCCCTGCACCGATCGAAAATCTTCTGAACGGTAACGCCACCGTTCCTCCAAACCCGTGACTCCTCACATAATAACTCCTCACGAGTCAAGCCGAGGAGCTCCTCAAACCGTACATATAGATCAGAAGTAGGCAAAACAGCACTCACAGTCCGACCCTCAATAGGAACACGTAGGATCTGCCAAACGTCATGTAACATGATCGTCATCTCTCCAAAAGGCATGTGAAACGTGTTCGTGTCGGGCTCCCAACGCTCTACAAACGCTGTAAGCAATGGAAAGTCAAGGTGCCCAAACACAATCCGTGGTAGCTGGGCAATACAAGATTTATCCAAGCGCTGCAACGACTGCTGCGGGAAACCCCAAGTCAGCAACGGATCAAATGCACTGGAGCGGTTATGGCACAGCATAACATCCCTAGCAGTCGTATCGTGGTATATACGGGAGCCGACGTGACCCCGCCAACTAGAAATCAGGGTACCGTCAAGTGGGCCCCCAGGCATCGCCTCGGTAACTAACCACGAAGTATCCCTAGCAGCTCTAGTCCTGCTCGTCATCCTACTACCTCCGGAACTCGATCCCGAAACAAACCTCCCTCTACTACCCTTCCTCACAGGCACATGGGAGGCGGCTTCACCCACATCAGCTCCATTACCACCGCTCAAAGCATGATCTAACTCCTTCTCGTCCCCAGTATCCCATCCAGCACTATCAGGCGCGTCCTCAGGAATAGGCATCTGGCTAGCCTGAGCATCAGTCCTCGCTCTCCTACTAGATGCATCAACACCACGAGATCTAGTGTGTCGTGGCGTCGATCCCTCAGGACCCTCAAGACCCTAATAATCAATTATGTTAATTATCTATTATTTATTATTTATTTAATGTCTACGTTATTATATTGTAATTACTACTAATCTATAAACATTGACATTGGTGATGGTGTTAACATAATATTATTAAAACATATTAACATGCGCAAAGTATGTAAATTAGGGCATTATTATATAACTATTCACTTTCTAATAATTAATTAACTAAAATTACAACAATAAATCATATTACCTTCCTAATATCATTAGTAAACATCCTAATAAAAACAAATACCCTACACAACTAATATTAACATGCTAATAAAAATAAATTAACATGCTAATATCATTACAATAAATAATAGTAATATGCTACTAATATAATATAATAACATGCTAATATCATTGAAATATTTTGATAATATAATAACATGCTCAAATCAATTTATTAACTAATTAAATAATAACTATTAAAATTCGGGAAATACTATTATCACATGCTATCAAACAAATAATTAAATTAAATCAAACAAATTAAATAATACTAACATGTTACTAACATGCATTAACATAATAATAAAACCTAATTACAATATTATCACACAAATTAACATATTAACTATTAAAATTAAATTAATAAATTAAATTAACTATTGACATAAATTATAAAAACCCAAATAAACACAAATTATTATTTTTAATTCAGACATAAATTATTAATACATAAACTACGAACAAACAAAAATTATTTTAAATAAACATAAAAATATAATTATTAAAAAACATAAATTACTAAAAACATAAACAAAACATAAATTAATAGAAAGGAAAAAAAATAGAAACCCAAAGTCCCCCCCACCCCTCGCCAGAAAACACAAAAAGCAGAGAAATTTTTTTTTCGAAAAAAGCGGGGCAACGGATAGAAATCCCGTTACCACCGCACAGTGGTAACGGACAACTATTCCGTTACCACCGCAGAGGTAACGGATCACAACTATTCCGTGTCGACGCCACGACACACTAGATCTCGTGGTGTTGATGCATCTAGTAGGAGGGCGAGGACTGATGCTCAGGCTAGCCAGATGCCTATTCCTTATGACGCGCCTGATAGTGCTGGATGGGATACTGGGGACGAGCAGGAGTTAGATCATGCTTTGAGCGGTGGTGATGGAGCTGATGTGGGGTGAAGCCGCCTCCCATGTGCCTGTGAGGAAGGGTAGTAGGGGGAGGTTTGTTTCGGGGTAGAGTTCCGGAGGTAGTAGGATGACGAGCAGGACTAGAGCTGCTAGGGATACTTCGTGGTTAGTTACCGAGGCGATGCCTGGGGGCCCACTTGACGGTACCCTGATTCCTAGTTGGCGGGGTCACGTCGGCTCCCGTATATACCACGATACGACTTCTAGGGATGTTATGCTGTGCCATAACCGCTCTAGTGCATTTGATCCGTTGCTGACTTGGGGTTTCCCGCAGCAGTCGTTGCAGCGCTTGGATAAATCTTGTATTGCCCAGCTACCACGGATTGTGTTTGGGCACCTTGACTTTCCATTGCTTACAGCGTTTGTAGAGCGTTGGGAGCCCGACACGAACACGTTTCACATGCCTTTTGGAGAGATGACGATCATGTTACATGACGTTTGGCAGATCCTACATGTTCCTATTGAGGGTCGGACTGTGAGTGCTGTTTTGCCTACTTCTGATCTATATGTACGGTTTGAGGAGCTCCTCGGCTTGACTCGTGAGGAGTTATTATGTGAGGAGTCACGGGTTTGGAGGAACGGTGGCGTTACCGTTCAGAAGATTTTCGATCGGTGCAGGGGCCAGGGCCGTCCAGCTGATGTGCAGGTTCGCGCATGGATGCTCCTGACACTTAGGTGTACCCTCTTCACTGATAAGAGTGGTTCCCGCCTCATGCCCCCGAGAACATTGCGAATTTGGATGACCTTGATTCAGTTCATACTTACTCATGGGGCTCAGCTGCTTTGGCGTACCTATATCGTCAGCTAGGGGTTGCGTCTAGAGCGGATAGCAAACAGGCTGCCGGGTGTCTCACGCTCTTCCGGTGCTGGATATACGAGTACTTCCCGTGTTTCCGACCTCACGCTCTTCCGGTGCTGGATATACGAGTACTTCCCGTGTTTCCGACCTCAGCGAGAGGGGCTGGCGTTCAGTGATCATGATCCCCGGGCACGGAAGTGGGATTATCACATCGTCGGCAAGGAGTTCGTCCGACTGGAGTCCATTCGTAGACGCTTGGACACCCTTCAGGTTTTAGAGGTACGAATATTTAATGCATTAGTAAAATATATATTATTATGTTCTCATATATTACTACTACGTTAGACTAATGAAATTATTACATTTATCCGTTTTCGTGTCGATCGGACGCCATATGGGGATGACCAGGCCGCCATGATTCCGAGGACGTTGTATGTCGGTTTCATACGTTATCGAGGCCAGGTATCATTGAGCCGTACAACCCGGATCGTGTCTTGCGACAGTTGGGTTTTGTTCGGAGTCATTCCTACCCCTCCTATTCATCCCGATTTCGCATACGAGCCGAGCAACCCAAAGAGGTATGAGGTTCAGTTCTCGGTATCAGTAGCTGAGTCTACATGGCAGCGGTTCACGCCATATGCTGGGGGTCTCAATGTATCACGGTTGAGACGGGTTACTCGTCCGGGACGGTGTTCGAGGGAGTACATGGATTGGTATTGTACATATTCCCATCCTACCCTTATTCTTTGCGAGATAGGACGCATATTCCGGCTCGGCCCAACACTACAAACATCCACTACGTACGCAATTTTATCATTTCTATGTTTAGGTTTTTTTATGTTATATTATTGATACATAACATAACATAAGTAAACTGACTTTTTGCAGTGGATGGCCCGACATTTTGACGCCACGAGAGCGTTGACGGAGGATAGGCACAATGACCAGCGACCCAACACATCTTCGGAATATGAGATGTTGGCCGACCTCGCTCGGGATTGGGATGCTGCATTGCGGCTAGATCGGGCACGGGACGCTAATGTGGACGCGCATGATCATGACATGTACTAGTCCATATTAGTGTTTTCATTCCATTTTTGATGTACGGGTGTATTATGTAGTTACTATTTTGTGATGATATTATTTTGTTTGGTATATATGACTTTGGTTTTATGATGCAATTTATTATTTCAACTTATACTTTTCATTACAAAAGATTGACTGATAGTTACCATCTAGCATTCATACTACATTATAATGAATTGCAACTTAATTTTTCACTTTGAATCATTGCAACTTATTATAATCCAACATTATATAGTAATATCATATCAAATAATACTAATAATTACAAATTGGATTATCAAATAATACTACTGAATAACAAATGCCTTTATCAAATAGAATATCAAAAATATTACAATGAATATATCTCACTATGTACTATATACTAAGTAGATAGTATTGGATTATTTTAGGCCACTTTCTGTACACATCTCTCATATTATCAACCTCGGCCTCATAACTCCTCTCGTCGGTCGCGTTGACTATCCGATACCAAGTTCGGCTCACGAATCTCGGACCCGCATCGGTGTTGCCCATGATGTTACTCACTCTAGCCTGCACGTCTTTGTTGCACTAAAAGAAAAGAGGAAATCAACGACGGCTAAAAGCCGTCGGTGATGACCTCAAAAATCGTCGCTAATTAATCAACGACGGCCAACCGTCGTTGATAGGCAGTCGGTAAAAAGATGGTCGCTGATACTAGAATCAACGACCGTCAAGCCGTCGGTGATATTTTTAACGACGGTTTCATTACAATCAGCGACGGTTTACAAAAGCCGACGTTGATCCCCAGTCAACGACCGTTTAAAGCAGATGGTGATCCAGCGACCGTTTTAAACCGTCGCTGAATCACCGTCAGCTTTAAACGGTCGTTGATTTCGATAAATCAACGTCTGTTTAAAACCGTCGCTAAGGTATTAAAGCAGTCGTTGATTTCGTGTCCATGGGTTCACAGAGAACCTTACAGCGACTGCCTAGCTGTCGTTGATTTAATGTTTAACCGACGCTGTTGTTACAAATGTGCAGAGTTAGGAAACACTTCCCGGATCGCTTTCATAAGGCCCAAATCACGGTAAGTTATGAGTGTAACAGGGACAACATTCACTCCAATAAGCAACCTAAACTTGTCCAACACCCAATTATAACTATCAGCTGTTTCGTTGGCCATCAGAGCATACCCAACCATAAAATTCTTGTTGCACGGCGTCATCCCAATGAGCTCTAGAAAAGGCATGTTATATTTGTTGGTTTTATATGTTGCATCCATACCAACAACAAGTGGATAAGTTCGGAAGATATTTGCCGAACGAGGGTGCACCATGAATGCCGCAGTCATTGCATTTGTCTCCTCGTCTTGCCTAATCCAATGAAGATAGCCGCTCTCTCGAGCAAGATGAAGGAAGTGTTGCATCACGTCTCTACCATCCATTGCTTCCCTTCTATCCTTTTCCTTCAGGTTGTACAAGTGTCTCATATTTGGATGATCATCGGGAAATTTTTCATTCACAGCTTTCATGATACTAGCAGGCCTAACGTGCGACTTTATCATATCGCGAACGAAAACCTTAGCCGCCGGACTAAGGCCGCTGATGGGTCGATGGCCCTCACGGTAATGAATGAACTCATGATTGTGCATGCCCCTAATCCCTCGTTTTGCTTTGATCACCCATCCAGTTCGATCTGGGTACTCCAAATACTCAACCTTAACTCCCGCTCTACAGCCACAGGCTTTTGTCTTTGTAGCTACACGTTCTGCTACACTAAGATCCCTACCTTCACCCCGATATGGTGCACCCCGGTTACATTTCATATATACATATGGTCGACCACTAGGATCGTGTTTATGATTTGACATAATAACCATCACAAATCCGATTTCATGTGCCCTTTTCTTAACTCAATCTTGTAGTTCCTTTTTCTCAGCCCATAGTGTTTCATTATAAAACATGTGATTATAATCTATATAATCACCCCCAAAGTCCGGCAAATAAACCTATAATGTTTAGCATTTTTTCAATTAGACAACATATAATCAATAATATTATTCACTATTATTTACTTACTTATCGTAACTAATAATATTATTCACTATTAACTAAATATTCATTAACAAAATTAACAGAAACGGATGTACTATTATTCGCTAATTACAAAATCAATACTAATTATCACGGAAAATCAAATATTAACTAAATGGTATTTTTTAAAATACTAATACTAATTATTTGAATAAAATATCGACAAATATTAATACTAATTTTTTTTTACATGCTAATATTAACTACAAATTTTCTTTTAAATGCTAATATTAACATGCTAATAAAAACAATTAATAATAGTAACATGCTAATAAAAACAATTAATAATATTAACATGCTTAAATCATTAAATCAAACAAATTAAATAATACTAACATGTTACTAACATGCATTAAAATAATAAAATCCTAATTACAACATAATCACACAAATTAACATAATTATTAATATTCAAATGCCTATAAATTAAAATAACAAAAAATTATAACTACCCAAATACACACAAATTTTATTTATTAAAACGTAAATTATTAAAACATAAATTATAAAAACATAAATTATTTTAAATAAATAAGAAATATATTATTAAAACATAAATTATACAGAAATTATTAAAAAAGAAACCAAAAAAAAAAAAATTAAACACCGGAGCAGGGTAACGGATCTAAAATCCGTTACCCCAGTGGAAGCAACGGATCACTTTTCCGGTGCTTCCACATAGCAAACGGATAAAAAAACCGTTACCTCTGTGGAAGCACCGGAAAAGTGATCCTTTACTGTGGTAACGGATCAAAAGCCCGGTGATTCCACAGAGGCAACGGTTTTTTTATCCGTTGCCTCTGTGGAAGCACCGGATTTTTCATCCGTTGCCTCCACTGGGGTAACGGATTTTCGATCCGTTACCCTGCTCCGGTGGCGCAAAAAAATTTTCCGGCGACATAAAAAAAAATCAACTTACCACATTTCGTTCCGGCGGCGTTGACGGTCCTTCATCGGACATTTTCGGTGCTCCTAAGTTGATTCGTTGGTGCTCCGGTGGTGGTCGTCCGGCTGTGGTGTTCGGAAGGTGGTGGTGGTGTTAGTGCTTGATGGTAGAGAGAGAGGGTTAAGTTTGGTGAGAGTGGAGAGGGTAAAGTGAGGTGAAAGGGGGAGGGGCATGGCCGCATGGGGGGTATATAATGAAAAAATACGGACGATTTCAAGTAAATACGGACGGTAAATAGCGATTCATATTTAGTAACCCCCTAAAAATGAGTGGCACATCTATTGCTGTGTGGTCAAATGTGATAATTAATTGTAATTTGTAAATTTATAATTCAGTTGGTCTTTTAAGAGACCACCTACTCTTAATTTAAACTTAGGCAACGACTCAAACCCAATATTAAGAAGAGAATAGATCATCTTTCTTAATATAGAGACTAGTTTTATCTATTTAATGACCAGTTTAATCTATTTAGAGAATAGTTTAATCAATTCAGTATTCATATCCTTTAATCTATATAGTGACTAGTTTAATTCTTTTAGTAAGACTACCAGGTCATTTTTTAAAAGGGAAAATACTCAATGGCACTACCCTTAGTTTCTGCATTTTGTCATTGGTAACCTTGTGTATCTTTAATAATTAACGCAAATGACCCTTAGTTTCGCATTTTCTTATTGGTAACCCGGCGTTCTTTTAATAATCACAAATAACCCTTAATTTTTGCATTTTCTCATTTTGCATAATCATTCAGCGTGAAACTAATAGGTAACACCATGATGAATAAAAGTACCATATTTTTCTAAGTTTAGTGTAGCTTGTATTTCCACAATTAGCTAAAGAATTAAGTGATTTTCATGAAAATTCATGATTCGCTAAAGAATTCTTGAACTAATTATGGAAATTCATGCTACATTGAACTTAGAAAAACATTGTATTTCTAAACACCATAGTGTAATTCATTAGTGCCATAACTAATAATTATGCAAAATGAGAAATGCAAAAACAAAGAGTAATATGTGATAATTAAAAAAACGCGACCTACCAATGCTTTACAAAAACTAAGGGTCATTAATGATAATTAAAAAACACAGGGGCACTAATGAGAAAATGCAAAAACTAAGGGGTACCATTGAGAAAATCCCGTTTTTAAATTGTATGTCGTACTTCAAGATTCAAAGGGAAACAAAGGAAGGAGAAAATAAGGGACAACTAGATTTGTACGAGGTGTTTAGGGATAGTGTTGTGACAGAGTGATATAAAATGGGTTTGTTAGAATAATGTAGGCTTGTGTTCATAATTTATCTTTGTAGGGCCCACGAGTCCAGCTACACCTCCACCTCCACCTCCACCATTAGTATGATATTGTTCGATTTGGGCCTAGCCTGCACGGATTTGTTTTTTGGCTCCTTCCTAAAAGGCCTCATACTAATGTAGTTGGTGAACTCTTATAAATTAGGTAACTCCTCCTTATCTCTCCGATGTGGGACTTGGGATGTACCCCTAACAATCCTCCCCTCAGACCAAGGACCACACTACATGACTCATGGCCTCCTCTCCAGCGATAATCTGTCTAATCAACTTGTACCGTCGCCAACCCGCGGAACACGCCGCTTGACCACCATAATATCAGGAAGAATTTCGACACAAGGCACCAAACACAACTTTCCCATCGTGATGTCACACTGAGAGTCTCCCACATCTCCTTGAATCTCATGCACCATGCCTCCGAGTTATGTCTACAACCAACATGTTTCCGCTTCATGCTTCCAGGTTGCACCCGTGACATATTCCTACTCCACAACCGCATGTCCATGCATTAACTGAGTTATCCATCATTGAGAGCCATACAGAATACCACCAAAGACTTCACTCAGCAAGCCAACTATGGGGTTCACCATTGTATGCACGTTCTCCTAGCCGAACCGTCGGCTCTAATACCATAGGGCCCACGAGTTCCACCTACAACTCCACCATTAGTATGATATTGTCCGCTTTAGGCCTAGCCCGCATGGATTTGCTTTTGGGTTCCTTTCCAAAAAGCCTCATACTAATGTAGTTGGTGAACTCTTGTAAACTAGGTAACTCCTCCTTATCTCTCCAATGTAGGACTTGGGATGTGTACCCAACAATCCTCGCCTCAGACCAAGGACCACACCACATCACTCTTGGCCTCCCCTCCAACGATAATCCGTCTAATCCTCTAGTACTGCCGCCAACCCGCAGAACACGCTGCTTGACCAATGACCACCACAATATCAGGTTATGTGACATAC
Organism: Beta lomatogona; assembly: GCA_947646795.1. Classification (NCBI taxonomy): domain Eukaryota; kingdom Viridiplantae; phylum Streptophyta; class Magnoliopsida; order Caryophyllales; family Amaranthaceae; genus Beta; species Beta lomatogona. Next base: position 3,627,082 of record CANSNZ010000268.1, read on the forward strand.
AAGGAAAAGGCACGCTATCAACTCTTTTATCTACAGGAACTCATCAATTTCTAATCTGGTGCAATAAAATGCAAAAGATACAAGGAAAAAAGTATGGAACTTTGAAAGAAAAAAGAAACATTTGTTACAAACAACCTTTTAAGCAACTTTTTGTTAGAAACAACCTTTTAATTTATTTTTTTGTCAACGGAAACCTTAGACCTAAAAAAATTTGTCGGAAGTAACCTAATGACGTCATTCCAGAGTTGATCAATATTTTTCTGCATTGAATTAGTCCAAACTTTGCCAGAAACAACCTTTTCTAGTGGCTTTTTTTGTTAGAGACAACCTTTATTTTATATTTTTTTTGCAAGTTAATACCTTAAACTAATTTTCTTTTTGCGAGATGAAACCTAACCTAATTTTTCGGTGTTGACTCAACCATTTTCGACATTGATCCACTCTTGTATGTCAAATAACCTCTTTTTTTCTATCTCCACCCTTTTTCCCTCCTTTTCCTCAACAATATAAGTGAGAACAAAAAAAGAAAAATAAAATAAAATAAAACTCTACATCCCCATCCTCTTTTTCCTTTCGAGCTCCTCTTCACAGCCCCTTCAAAACCTTCTATAATCTACTGCCATCATTTGCTGGAGTGTTTTTCCATCACAATTGTTGATCATTTACTGCAAAATTGTCAAAACATAGTAGATATGATTCAACTGAAAAACTTGGGGGAAAAACCCTAATTTCCATTAATGCATAAATTGCAAAAAATTAGGAGAAATTATGGAGGGAAACATAGTTGAATTGAGATGGACAATACTTGAATTGCAAAACCAATAATTTTTTGGATGATTTGGATGAGAGAAGTTAAGAAAAAAAGAGATATCCCAAATGGGAAAGAGAGAGCGAAGCAGGATAGTCTGTATGGGACTGATGAAAGGGACAAGGGGTGGAAATAAAAAAGAAGAAAAGGGGCCAAGTGCCACTCTCATCGGTCAACGCTGGAAACGGCTTGGTCAACATCGAAAAATTAGGGATGTTTTATCTCACAAAAAAAATAAAAGTTTAAGGTTTTAACTTGCAAAAAAAGATTATAAAAGGTTGTTTTCTAACAAAAAAAAGCCATTGTAAAAGGTTGTTTCTCGCAAATTTTTCGGGTCATTAACTGTGTCATTGCCGAAAAATATTGGTCAATGCCAGAATGACGTCATCAGGTTTCTTCTGACAAAGTTCTTTAGGTTTATGGATTCTCTTGACAAAAAAAATTTACATGGTTGTTTCTGATAAATTTCTCAAGAAAAAGAATTGGAATAATCGAAGATTTTAGAAATGGAGGAAAGATATAGCATGTGAATTGAAGATTACTTGTCTAGTAAATTAGGGGTGATTGAGTAGCTCCATAGATTAAGTGATTGGCATTATGGAGAGGAGAAAAGAGAAGCAAGAGTGTGACTGTTTGAGAGAGAAGTTAGAGAATAGTGACTCAAAGAAGTTAGGGTTTTCAACTTTTGCATTTTGGAATGTATAGGCTTGGCTCGAACTTTCAAATTTTCAAAAATAGGGCCTTTTCAAGTTTAGAGATTTCCTCATAATCCGAATTAAATGTGAATCATTTAGTTAAACAGGTTAGGTTGGTTATTTTTAGGTTGAAATTTTCAAACTTAACCTAACCCGTTTATTTTCAGTTCGGGTTCGGTTTGATCCATTTAGGTAAATAGGTCGAAAATCTCAACCCAAACCTGCTTATTTCGGGCCGGATTATCAAGTTGGGTCAGCTTTTGCCAGCCCTAGTTGTAATTAGACCTGATTAGCTCTTATTAGACATGTTTAAAACTTCAACTTTTTAATTTTTTTGAGTTGAAGAGAACTCACCCTTATCTCTATTATATAAGGGAAGGGAGGAGCTATGGTGTCCCCAAAGGAAGATACTATTTTACCCCCCCTCCCTTTCTAAATTACAAAACCAATTTAAAAACCAAAGCAGGGCTTCAGAAAACTAACGGAAATAAAATTATAACAAAAATACATCCTTTTTTCCGGCAAATTCTACAAAACAAAATCCTAAAATCACGCTGTGGTTAGATAAACACACCTATAAATCACTTCGTAAATAACGCCTAAAATCACGCTGTGGTTAGATAAACACACCTATTTAATTCAGCTAAGCGGTGAATATAAATTGAAGACTTATGTTGTCTTCTCAGGCCCTGTTCTTTTGAACTTATTTTGGCTGAACTGAACTGAACTTATTTTATTTTGGCTGAACTGAACTTATTTTTGCTGAACTGAACTTATTTTTACTTATTTCTGCTGAACTGAACTTATTTTTACTTATTTTTGCTGAACTGAACTTATTTTGGCTGAACTGAACTTATTTTTGCTGAACTGAACTTATTTTTGCTGAACTAAACTGTATTAACATAATATTATCAATACTTATTATTATAATAATTAATAAATATTAACATAATATTATCAATACTTATTATTATTATTTTATTATTTTATAATAATTAATAATAAATAATAAATAATAAATAATAATAAAAATAATAAATAATAATAATAATAAATAATACTAATAATAATAAATAATAAATAATAAATAATAATAATAAATAAAAATAATAATAAATAATAGTAATAAATAATAATAATAAATAAAAAATAATAAAAAGTAATATTAATAATAATAAATCATAAATAATAAATCATAAAAAATAATATTAATAATAATAAATAATAAATAATAAATAATAAATAATAAATAATAATAATAAATAATAATAATAATAAATAATAAATAATAATGATAAATAATAAATAATAATAATATATAATAAATAATAATAATAAATAATAAATCATAATTAATAAATAATAAATAATAAATAATAAATAATAATAAATAAAAATAATAAATAATAAATAATAAATAAAAAATTAAAAATTAAAAATTAAAAATTAAAAATTAAAAATTAAAAATTAAAAATAATAAATAATAAATAATAAATAATAATAAATAATAAATAATAAATAATAAATAATAATAATAATAATAATAATAATAATAATAAATAAATAAATAATAGATAATAAAGAATAAATAATAATAATAATAATAATAATAAATAATAATAATAATAAATAATAAAATAATAAAATAATAATAATAATAATAATAATAATAATAATAATAATAAATAATAAATAATAAATAATAAATAATAAATAATAATAATAAATAAACTTATCTTTGCTGAACTGAACTTATTTTGGCTGAACTGAACTTATTTTGGCTGAACTGAACTTATTTTTACTTATTTTTGCTGAACCGAACTTATTTTTACTTATTTTTGCTGAACTGAACTTATTTTTGCTGAATTGAACTTATTTTTACTTATTTTTGCTGAAAATAAGTCCAAAAGAACAGGGCCTCAAACAAACAAAAACAAAACATTTGGTCAAGCAGTTTTTTTTAGTTTCCTAACAACAACAAGATCCAAACAGAGGAGTGAGAAAGAGGAAGTAGAGCATAATTAACAAGAATTCAAGAAACATCAACAAGAACTGAAGGGGCTGAAACAAGACCCAGAGGGCGGCTTCTAGCATCGGCGACAGCACCAGAAAAAGATGATGCAACAGTGACGGTGCGTCGTGACTGCAGCACGACATCAAAGCAAACAGACGAGAGAGAAAATGGAATGGGATTCTTAGGATTTCCAAGAATTTTCAAGGGATTGTGCTTCTTGAGATAGCAAATCAATACTATATAATGCCGGACTCCCTGAAACTTTGCAGTTTGCATATATGCATGTAGGAGATGTAAAGGTCTAAAGGAGAAACAGAGAAGTAGAAATTAAGAGATAAATTCTTTTTTCATATAGAGTAGAAATGTAGAGTGGCAATGTTTAAAGAGCTTAAGAGCCTAAGTCATTAAGTTGTCACGTGGCAAATGATAGATTATGAGTTTATGACATATTAGAAAAAAGTTTATAATTTTTTTTTATTGTTGCTCTTTACATAATTTTCTTTTGTTTATTGTTTGTTTTTACAGGTTAGTTTATTATAATACACTCTTATTGTTCCTATCAGATGAGTCTATGATACTATGACAAAAAAAAATGACTATTCTTTCTCTCCAAATGAGAGATGGAACTTCTGTGTCTGCAAACTAGATTTAAAAGTTGAAATGCTTTAAAATTCTAAAATTTTGCAATATTGGACTGACATATGCCTTTTTTTATATTTCAAAATTTTGCAATATTGGACTCACATACGCTTTTTTTATGATCTAACAAAAAAATTGGATAGAACTACTAATGAATTTTACTCTACTAGTGAAAGCATTGCTCGAGACCACCTAGAGGAAAACTATGCTTTGAAGCCTTATTGCTTATGTTCGTAATCACTCACAAGTCAACTAAAATCATAGAATTGCATAATTCACGTTATACAAATCACTTAAATGAGGAAACTTTACAAAAACTTAAAAATTCACTTCCAAACTACAACCAATACATTACAACGTCAATACATATTCACAAAAACATTCACAAAAATTCACTTACAAATCACTATGTTCTCAAGTAGCTAAGAATTGAAGAGGGAGAAAGATGAGTGCTATATTTGTCTTTTTTTGTCTTGGGACACATGGAGATGTTTAGAGTTTTGACTTAAAATTATTGCTACTTCATGCTTATTCACTTTAAATTGTAATGCTAATTGATAGTGCTAATTGACTTAAAATTGTTATGCAACATGTTAGTTGGTTGACTTAGATTTATCTTACTACTCTAAGTTGGTTATATAATCTTTTATTGTTTTATATATCTCTCTCTTTATGCACGCTTATAAAATTGTTTAGAAGTGTAAACTATCTGATAGCAACTGTACCAACCTTTATAATAGAGATTTTTTTTGAATGAATGATTATTCTATCTAAATAATTTTTAAGGACTTTATAGCATTTTTGCAAATGCACAAATTATCAAGGAAACAAGGTTGCAATTTCAGTTCCACAATGTTGATTACATATTTGAAGTTCACTGGGCTAATGAGCGTGCGTGGATTTTCAGGGAAATTAGTTAAAGTCAACAAAAAAAAGTAGGTAGAGATGCAATTTCATTACTTATACTTATTTATTAAAGTGTTTTCAAATACTGTTGGTAAGTATTTCAAAAGATCTTATTCACAAAATTGAGGTGAAATTAGATATGCACTTTTGTTTTTAGTTTGTTTTAATAGTTATTGATAGAGTATAAATCTATTCCTGGGGCCTCAACCATAAGCTTAAGCTTTTGGTTGAGGCCCCAGGAATAGATTTATACTCTATCAGTTATGCCCAAAAATATCGTCGCACGCATCGCGTGCATAAAAAGCTAGTTAGTTTTTAGTGAGAGAGCCGGAAAGTTGGGGTAAAGAGAGATAACAAATTATTAAGTAAAAAGATACAATGGGTTAATGGACTTAATATCCTAAATAATAATAAACCAAAAGGTGGAGTGAGTATATTTTCGTGAGACGTATTAACAAAGCAAGTATAGTTTATGAACCAAACGGATTACATAATAACTTGGGTATTACACTAACCAAGTTACCAATACCTTAGTTTAGGAGTCCAAACTTTCGATAGAAGTATTATATTGAGTTGATTGAATGTTGGGCATTCTGTTTCTTTAGTGGTGTTAGTTCCGTGGCTCTGGCCACTCCACTTTAGATATATGCGTCATTGATATCATCAGCATATCTGCATCCACCTTGACTTCGCCCTCACATTTTGATGGTTACAATCTTTCTGAATGGTCAATTGTGTTGCACCTCAAAAAATTGGTCAAATGTGTTCTGTATGACATTTGCATTTTACTAATGCGCAGTAATTCCACATTCGCATGCTTGACATGCTATATAATAAGTAGAAAGGATAAACTTAAACACATTTTTCAAAATTTCGATATATAACAATTAGTTATTTAACCAATCTTTACAAGTGATACTAGACCTGTATCAAAATATTTAAGTTGAAGTATGAACTTAAAGGTCCTAAACTCACATCTCACAATTAGGCTCCTTTTTTTAGACTGCGAGAAACTAAACTAAACTGAACTGAATAGAACTGAAACGAGTTGAACTGAACTAAACTAAAATGAGTTGAACTGCATATTTAATTTCTAAAATAATTAATAATTAATTATAATCAATTATTATTAACATAATAATATCAATACTAATTATTATTATTATTATTATTATTATTATCAATACTAATTATTATTATTATTATTATTATTATTTATTTTTAATAAATTTTATCTATACTAATATATTAAAAGGCGTGCGTGACAACGTATACACGCCACATGGTACCTCTGTTACTCTACTAGAATTGTCCAATGTGTACGTATGTCATGTCAATTAACAAAAGTAAAATTGGCTTGCAACAAGATTTGAACACGTGACCTCTTACTATAATACATAGCACAATTACCATCTCAACCAACTTTTAATCATGCTTTAAATGTCTATATTATTATATTTGTACCTTTTAAATGTTGAGTTTTCTTTAATATATTTTAATGCGATTGGAAAAAAATACATATCAAGTTTGGAAAAAATACCACCCGAGGCAACGCCCGGGCACAAATACTAGTTATTATATTAAATTGTTGTTGGTTGTGGTGTAGACAACAACAACAACAACAACAACAACAACAACAACAACAACAACAACAATAATAATAATAATAATAATAATAATAATAATAATAATAATAATAATAATAATAATAATAATAATAATAATAATGATAAAAATAAAAATAAAAATTTTAATAATAATAAAAAAATAAAAGTAATATTAAAGACAAAAATAATAATTAAAACATTGAGCTGAACAGAACTAAAATGAACTAAAGTGAGCTGAACTGAACTGATAAATAAGTCCAAAAGAACAGAGCCTTAGCTTTTTAACCATTTTCTACAAGAAGTACTCCCTCAGTTTTTTTTTATCATTCTCACTTTCCTGTGCGCGCCTCCCAATGTGCGTCTTTGAACTTAAATATCTTTCATTATACATTAGTAAAAATTATAACGATAATTAATCAACAAAGTACTAATTGAGACGAATCAAACAAGACCCCACATGAATATATTTTTTCTTATAAATTGAGAAAATTTGAGAAGTTTCTCTCTAAGTATGAATAGTGCCGAGATTCCAAGTGAGAAAGATTAAAAAAAAACAGAGGGAGTACTAAGCATGTACTAAAGTATCTTGAGAGTGAGGGAAAACTCAGTGGCTAAAGTCTCCCTTTCGATTCCAGGTTGTTTTGGGTTTGATTCCAACCCTTGACAAGTTGAGCCTCTATTTTTTTTTCCCAATTTGTCAAGATTTCTTCTCATAAAAAATTAAATAACCCAAATTTTTTTGCTTATGTTGCACTATTGATTGATTAAAATCACTTATCGTTCTTATATTCTTATATTAAATTTCTCAAGTGAATATGAGCTAATTTAATACTTAAAATTTAGGAAAAATTGACAAAAATAAGCCAACCTTTGCCCGATTCGCCACATTTAAGTCAACCTTTTGAAAATCCAGAGATAATACAAGCTTTCCATCATTTAAGCCAAATTTAGGTCAGATTACCCATAACTTGTTCACAACCGGTTAAAAATGTTATGATTTTTTTCTCCTTTTTTCTTTAATTAATCTCCATCTCCTCCCACTTCTCACCTCCCCCTCTCTCTCCTCCTCCCACTTCTGATCTCCTCCCACTTCTCTCCTCCCCCTCTCCTCTCCTCCTCCCACTTCATTCGACGACATCCCCGCCACTTCTGATCTCTTCCCTCTTTCTCTCTTCTCCTCCCACGTTACTCCCTCTTTCTTCCTCCTCCTCCTTCTTCACTCAGCTACAACACCACCAACCACCGCCATCAATTCCTTCTCTTTCTTCTACCACAACCACCACCATCACTGACTTCGGATGGGTTTCGAAACTCCTCCTTTTTTTTGACGAGCTGGTGGGGTGGCGATTTAAGTTGGTGGATGAGGTTGGTGAAGGGGAGAGTGGCAGAGGTTGGTTAGATTTTGGGTGGGATTGGTGGATGATTGGTAGCAGTGGGTGGTTATGGCAGTTGAGAAAGTGGTTAATTTCGGGTTTTGGTGGATGGATGGGTTTGGGTTGGTAGAAGGTGGTGGATTTTTGGTGCAGGAGGTAGTTGATTTCGGATTTTTGGGTGGGTATGGTGGATTCGGGATTTGGGTTTGGGTTGGCGGTTGGGAGTTTGGGTGGTTCGGGCTGGGGTTTGGGTGGTTTTGAGGCTGGGGGTTTTGGGGTTTAGGGTGGTTTTAGGTGGGGGTGGTTTGGGGTTTGGGTGGACATGGTGGTTTTGGGATGGTTGACATTAATGGTGGGGCTGGGTTCAGTGCTAGTGGGGCCGGGTTGGTGGTGGTAATAGTGGGGCTGGGTTAGTGGTGGTGGTGGTGGAATTGGGTTAGTGGTGGTAGTGGGGTGGCTTGCGGTGGTGGTGGGGCTGGGTTAGTGGCGGTGGCGGTGGTGGTAGGGCTGGGTTAGTGGTGGTGGTGGTGGGGCTGGGCTCCATGGTTACCGGTGGTTGGTGGTGGGGTTGGGTTAATGGTGGTTAGTGGTAAGGTTAGGTTAATGGTGTTAATTAATCATAATTAAAATCATAATTAAACATTAACCTATTGTTTACTTGGGTTAGCAGGTTAACTTTTAGGTCAACCTAAAATTGGCTTAAATGATGCAAAGCTTGTATTATCTCAGGATTTTCAAAATGTTGACTTAAATGTGGCGAATCGAGCAAAGGTTGGCTTATTTTTGTCAATTTTTCCTAAAATTTAAAGAGGGTACTAGCTAGGGTGCAATCAAGGGGGCTTTGGAACACCATGACCTCCTTCATGATTGAAACTAGCAAATTATGCACTCGATGCAATGCGTGTCTGATTTTTTTTTATTTTTCAAATATAAATTCTAGCATTTTCCGGCATAAACAGGAGTAAAAATCTGAATATTAGACATTGTTTTTGGATAAAGTTCGTAAGTTAAGCCTCTATCACTTAACCCTTCTTTTATTTATTTTGTTACTTATTCTTTCTTTTAGGTTTTTAAAATTAAACTTGATGAACGATAAAAGAATGTTAAGTGAATTTATTTAGGACTTCTTATGTTGTATTAACATAGTCTTTTGTGTTAATAAATCATTTCACCTTATTAATAGATTGAATTTTCCTTTTTGATGTGGTACTTGATTGTGTTTGTGAACTGATTGATAAGATATTTGATTGATGTAATATTTCTTTTTACTTTTTTCTGTATAAATGTACTAAATCATATATATAGTCAATGTTTCTTTTTTGGTGGCTCATTTATAGTTTGATTACTTTCATCATTTAAGTTAATTTTTCAATGCTATATTTGAGTTTGACTTTTTTTTTTCTCTTTTTTGGTAGTAGTTGATTTACGCATGGGCAGTTGCGTAAATTTATAGGGGGGACACCATAACTCCCCCTTCCCTTATACAATAGAGATAAATATTTAAATTTCCATTATGATACCATGCATGTCTTTTCTAAGTTGATGTTGTTGCGTGCAAAAATGCAACAAGTAAATGACACTTTATTAAGCATAGACTTCTTCTACAAAAAAAGAAATGTACCTCCATTATAATGAGAAATCGGTTGAAACAACACTTTGAACTTGAAACCAAACTGACATGCTAAAGCTAGTCTAAGCTAGGCTAAGAAAATTAAGGATGCGTTCTTTGCACTTGTAAAAAATAAGTTTCAAGTTCGATAAGTTCAGATAAGTTTTAATGAGGTTTGATCAGGTCCAATAAGGTTTGATCAGGTCTAATAAGTTCCAATCAGGTCCATTTAGGTCCAATAAGTTCCAATAAGGTCCAATTATTCAATGATCAATAAATTATAAATTATATTTTTAATCAAATACCAGTATAGTTATATAGTATTATAATCGTATTATTGTCTATTATTTTCTTATTTATATTACTATTAGTTGATTATGTTATTATTAATAAAAAATATTATAATCATGATCAAATAAGGTTAACAATAATAATCATCATAATTATAATATTTTGTAATTCGTCTTTAAATAACTAGAGATAGCATTTTTCGTTACTAATAACAATGAAAGATATTAATGTTATCAATTAAGTGCTTTATGAAATCAAAGCAAGACTATTAAATATATTAGTGGTTAAAGTTGTGTATAGGCAAGTGTGTAAATAGTATTTTTTTTGTTAACTATTATTAGAAAATGTTATTCATAAGACATTAATAATCACTAATATTTTGAAGGGTAAAGTTTAATAATTATTATGTCATAATAACTAATTTCGAGGGGTATTATTTATGTTATTACTTATCAATTTTTTTGTCAAATAAGGTCAAATAACTTTTTTTTTTTTGATAAATTGCTTTTTCATTTCATTAGACCCAAAGGAGTAAGATAACCTCGACTCAAGCTAGGTATCCCTTCAATTAAGAAGGAAAAATTTTATAGTGCAAAGCACACCCAGAGATGAGGAGGCCATCATACTCTAAGTAAAGAGTACAAGGTCTAACAACCAGTTTTACACTTAATCAAACTGCCCAAGTAAAGTGCACGCAGGCACCTACATTCATTCTCATCTGCTTGTCATCTAAAACAATTATGAATTGGACAACAAGACACCCATCTATATGAAATTCTAAAGCCACACTATGAATTCATCTTGACGGCTTAATCCTTGTTTTGCAAGTGAATCCGCCACGAAATTAGAGCTTCTTCCCTTATGAGTTAACGAGATGTTTAAGGTTTTTTCCGAGCACTTCTTATGAAATTTAGATGGTAGTTCATGTTCCATGGCCCTCCACTTTCACTGTTGCACCACAATACTGCATTTGCCGAATTAGATTCAAGGAGGAGACAAGCACTTTTTGTAATGTCGCTATGAAGAGAGATTGAAATTGCTTTGTGAATAGCAAGAATTTCAGCACAGTTGATCTCAATGAATGGAATGGGAGTTGAGAATAGGCACATAAAATTACTGAGATGATTCTGTAAAACCCCACCTATTGCGGCACATGAATGAGATGGAATAACCGATGCATCGACATTCCATTTGAGGATATTCATGCTTGGAGGAGTCCATGGAATATACAATGGTTTAGACTTTCTGGAAAAAAAAGACCATTCTCTTTTTAAAAATTTCCATTGAGTAAAAGCCACATTTAGACTTTTTGGGAATACTCATTTGTAATCCCATAAATCTAGCCACCACTCCCATATTTGCCTAGACTTGTCACAATGGAGTAGGAGGTGATCACTTGATTCGGAGCTTGCGAGGCATAGAGGACAGATATTTTGATCAATTGGAATGATGCCTACAGATGCAAGCTTATGCCTTGTGTTTATCTTACCAAGTAGGGCAATCCACACAAAAACCTCAATACGGTGCGACACAAGGCCTTTCCACATGCCTCTGATTGCGTTGCTATGGGGAAGCGGCCTGAGTTTGTCCAACTCTTGAGTGAAGGATTTGGTGGAGAATTGGCCCAGCTTGTTATGGGCCCAAATGAGCCTGTCTTGTGCATCATGGTCTAGACAGACCTGCAGTAGCAGTGCATCTAGGCTTGATTTTTCAATTGCATCTTGAGGCCACAATTCTCTTTTCCAAGAGGAGCTCCATATCCAGTTGAAACCCTCCCAGAAACCATATGAGGCAACATGAGCATCTTGATTGATTACTATGGAGAATAGCCTTGGGAACATTTCCTTCAAAGGGGAATTACATACCCATGAATCATGCCAAAACAATAAATTCGACCCGTTTTCGATCATCTTTCGAACCCCATTAATCACAAGAGTTTTCGCTTCAGCGTGATGGGAGATTGTTGCACAAATCATCTTCCATGGCCCACCTGATTTTGGGACCGTGAGATCCGAAATAGTGAGGGACGGCAAGTATTTGTATTTGGCTTGAATAACACTGCACCAAAGTGGAGTAGGGTCGCTAAAAAACCTCCATATCCACTTGAAGAGAAGATCAAGGTTTTTGTGCAAAATATTGCCAATATTAAGACCCCCATTGATTTAGGGAGTTGAACCGTGCTCCATGAGACCAAAGGAAATCCCTTTTTTTCCAATCCGCCACACCATAAAAAAGCACGAGTGATTTTGTTTATCTTTTCAATCACACCATTCGGAATAGGGAAGATTGACATGAAGTAAAGAGGGAGATTTGATAAAGATGACTTGATGAGGGTCAATCTACCCCCTATTGAAAGTAATTTTCCTTTCCACGATGCAAGCTTCTTTGATAATTTTTCAATAATGGGATCCCAAGCTTAGATTTGCGAAGGATTACCACCTATGGGAAAGCCCAAGTAGGTGAATGGAATGCATTCTCTTTTACATGAAAGAGTGCTTGCCGCTTGCTGAAGCCATGACGAGTTCACTCCAATTAGTGATTTTTATGAAAGTTCACTTGGAGACCGGAAGATAGTTGAAAAAGTATGAGTGCCTTTTGAATGTTTTTGGGAGACTCAATATTTGCATAACAAAATATGAGAGTGTCATCGGCGTATTGCAAATGGGTTATTTCTAAGCCATTCTTGCAAATTTCAACGCCCTTCCACAAGTTCAAACAAGTTGCCCGTTTGATGATTTGGTTGAGTGCCTCAACTATAAGAACGAAGAGGAAGGAGTACAGTGGATCCCCTTGCCTTAAACCGCGCTGCAATTTGAAGGGTGCACTAGGAGACCCGTTGATGAGAATTGACGCCGAGGTTGTTGAAACACAAGCCATTACCTATGCGGACCATTGTGAGAGAAAGTTCATTTGTTTAAGTATCTATTGAAGAAAGCTTTATGAGACACTATCATATGCTTTGTGAAAATCCAATTTGAGAATAATGGCTTCAATGTTTCATTAAGGTCCAATAAATTTCAATCAAATCCAATAAGTTCCAATTAGGTCAATAAGTTCCAATCAAGTTCAATGAATTCTGATAAGTTGTATCAGTTCCAATACGTTCAGCTTAGATAAGTTCAGGGTTTTCAAGGTGAAGAGAACACACCCTTAAACTAAGATAGAAATTGTTTTTTTTATGTGTGTTGATGTCCTTTCTTGAGTAGTTGGTCCTTACTCCTATATATATCTAGGGGAAGTGCAGAATGCTTTTTATCGAGCCATGTTCTTAATTTCAACTTCCAATCTTGGCATCATGTTTGAAATGTTGATAACTTCCTCCTCAATTACCAAGTAGAGGCGAAATCAGGCAAATTCTCATCTAGAGTGCCAATACTTGATAATTTCCATACACTCATTGAAAATAAAATTTGTAAATATATAATATAAATTTCAAACTTTGAAAAACGAGGGGGTTGGGGGGTTTGCAAGAGTGGCCTTGGCCTCTTCATAGCTTTTCCAGGGTTTCAAGGATATTGTTTTGGACCATAACTATTATTCACTTCGTCCCATAATATAGTGCCTGATTCCAAATTTTTCACGGGTATTAAGGTAAATAGAATCTAAGAGGAAAGTAAAGACTTTCTATTTATTTAAATAAATGTTGAATGAAAAAAAATGTGATTTTAGGAGAATGAATGGAGAATAATTGGTGAAAGAGTATTAAATGAAACCCCTGGGTTGAATAAACAAAGCAAAAAACTAATTTCAAGAAGCAAATAAATAATGATGACACGATTTTTCTAGGCAAATCACGAAAAAATATGGAAATAAATATAAAACCAAACACTGTATTTTAGGACACCCAAAATGAAAATGAAGTATTATATTATGGGACGAATGGAGTACATTTTTATTTGGAAAAAATTAACTAATTATGCCTTTGTCGTTTCCCACCATCTTTTGTGGGAGCTTGAGTGCTTGACCATCGTTTATTGATTTATTGACTTCCACCTTTGGTCCGTTGAATTATCAATGAGCCTGACCTTTAACTTTTGGACCTTGAAGGACCGTTTTTAAAATGTGAGTAACAACTCAATAGGCATGTATAAGTGGTGTCAAAACAGGTTCTGGGTATACCCACGGCGAACCAGGTTAGACCCGGATAGTTCAGGATTCTAATTGTCAGTGCCCCAGGTTATGATTGGCCAGCTTTGTTCAACAGGGTCGAACACATTTGAATCATGGGATTCCTGGGTGCCGGACAGGTCTGAGTGTTCCACTTACAAGTCGATCCATTCCCAGGTATGATCGCCCATTGACATTTTTTTATCGGGTTTGCGCAATTCGTATTTAGGTTTCATGTATTGTTAAGTTAAGTCAAATGTACTCGGGTTGAATTAGTAATGACCTTAGTTCGATCATTGTGAAACATCGGGCCCATTCGCTATTGAACGTCAATTCAACTTCGGGTAAGTCCTGATCGGGCCATCTTGATTTTGTTATGGATTTTGTAAACGAATCATATTAATAAAAGTATTAAGATCGACATATATATACATATGTGTGTGTGCGATAAATATATGGATGACAACGAAAAACCAATAAAAACACTATATTGATTACCGTGATGTTTAGTGTATTCTCTTAGTCAACTCTTATTTCGAATAATCAACTGCGTAAAACCACTCTAATGAGTAAATTAAAGGAGTAGAACGACTCTTCATATATTTTAATATTATATATTATAACCAACGACAATAATAACGAGTAGACGATCAATTCCAAACTTTATATAAATGATTTATTATTATAAGCATTATGATTGATACATAAGTATGTAAATAGCTATGATGGTAATGAGAATAATAATACTAATAAACATAAAGCGATAATGATAATAGGTAAAAGGGATATTATCTCAGATAACCCTGACTTATAGGCCTTTTTCCAATATAACCCTGACTTTAGCAGGCCTGTCTCCGATAACCCTGAACTTGATCTTTGTCATTAAACTGGACAGAGTGACTGCGTTAACTATTTAAAAAAAAAAACAAAACTCATATCTTTCTCTCTCTTGTTCTTCATCTCTTCTCAAGCATTCATCAATGGTTTCCACCATTTTCTCTCTTTTTAATTGAAAAACACTAAAACCCCATTTTCTCTCTTAATATTCATCCAATCTTTAATGTCTTCATCCTTACTGTAAAAAGGAAAAAAAAAAATCCCACTTACCAAGATTAAATTGAACCTCCAACAACGTTTCAAAAAAAAAATTTGAACCTCCAACAACAATCTGGGTACAAAGACCAACATCATCTTCGACCCCACTAAAACCCCACTTACTCGTTACTTGAATTGGTAACATATTGCACAAATTTCCCTACACTTGGTTCTGCAGTTCTCCCCCTCCCTTCCCCTTGATTTTCTCTCTCCTCTGCGTGAATCTGGGCCTGGTTGCTGTAATGGGGTTTCCCTTCCTCTGCTTTGTTGCTGCACGCGCGCTGCACCACCAGCCATCTGTCGCCAGAAACGCTGGCAAACGTTGCCGCTGCTGCCCGGAGCTCGCCTCCCCTTCCCTTGCTTCTGGGTATGATAGAGTTTGAGTTTCTGGGTTTGTTGGGTTTTGATTTTGTTGAGGAGAAGACCTTCAGCCCCACCAAATTAACTTCCTCCAAATACTTTGTGGTGTGTCTCATCTTCATCTCATCACTTTCCACTTTTCTTCTCTCTCTCACTGTAAAGCTGAACTATGGCACCAAAAACCCGATGCACTAATGCAAATTGAAGAAGTAATATACTTAGGTGAAATTTTCAGCCACTGATAATTTTTTTCTTTCAATTCTTGAGGGGAAATTGAAGTACTTTTTTTATTGGAATCTTGTCCGTGATTCTCTGGAAATTTCTTTTTCCTTGATTTTTGTTAAAACGTTTGTGTGGTCAATTTCTTAGATTTTTTTGTTGTTCCTTCAATGGCGGTTTTCCAGTGATAAATTGAAGGAGATCAAACATTATCCACAACAGAGGTCGCAGCATTTTCCAGTGTTCATTTTATCGGATGAAAAGTTACAAAGAATATGATAATTAGATAACTATTGCTGAAATTCTGGAAAAATAATTTTGCGAATCTGGTAAAGATAGAGTTAATTATCTTTGTAAAGATTGAGTTAATTTAAAAAAAGTTAGAAAATGGTGGAAACCATTGATGAATGTTTGAGAAGAGATGAACAACAAGAGAGAGAAAGATATGAGTTTGGTTTTTTTTTTTAAATAGTTAACGCCGTCACTACTTCCGTCCAGTTTAATGACAAAATCAAGTTCAGGGTTATCGGAGACAGGCCTGCCAAAGTCAGGGTTATATTGGAAAAAGGCCTAAATACAAATAATAACAGTAATAGTATAAAAGCTAACCATAACTTATTAAAAAGTAAAATCAATAAGTTAATTGTTAACAAGTAACAACCATAAGTAAATTAGTTAACAAGTACTTACTAGTTACTAGTTACTACTAGATAGTAACTTGTTAACAACATATAGTAACTTAACACTTAGTCAGTTACTCGGTTACTCCCTTGTCCAAAGCATTATCATTTCTCAAATCTCATTGGCCAAAAAACAATACGAGTATAATGTGATCATAATTGGTGATGATGATGATTAAAGTCGATCAACACAAGGGAGGACGAGTATAACATGACGGAAGCCAATGTAGGGGCGTAATCATTAGGCTAAACTAGATTAGTATATAGATCAATGTATCGCATTTTGACTATATGTCAATGTATAGATAGTGTATAGAGCAATGTATTGCATTTTTAATATATATTAGTATATATTAGTATTAGTATAAACAATTTATATCAAAGAAGTTGTTATCTTTCTTCAAAAAAACATAAGTTGTTATCTAAAGGTATAATCCACAAAGGTCTTTTAAGTGACAAATCGACCGCCGAATGAAAAAGATCTACGATCCAAATGAGTCATAAGAGGATACACGGATTAATAATATAGCCCGTCAGATTAGAACTTACAAGCACATCCAACGGCTTCGGTATTAATATAATTATAAAACCATTGTAATACTATATTGATTATAAATTAGTACACGACTCTTGATATGTTATGATATTATAACAAATGACAATCATATATTTACAACAACGGTTCATATGAGGCCTAACCGCCTAAGTGATTATAATGAGAGTTAATATGTTGTACAATAATAACAATAAACATAACAATAGTTTATATAAGTGATGGTAAACATAACAACCATAAGTCAATAAGTTAACAATTACTTACTAGTTAGTAACGTGTTAGCAACCATATGTTAACTTAGCATTTAGTCAGTTACTCACTTAGAATTATACCAACTCAGTAACGCACTAACTTGTTCCACGGTAATTGAAAGAAGTTGTTACTAGATAAGATTAATGAATGTATCAATATAGATTATAAGCTAATTCAAGAACAATACAATATTTTATCTAATAGTCTTCATGTGAAATGCATTTCGAAACTAAAAACATGTAATTGGATTGAAACAAGTTGTTATTGGATGAGATCAATAAATGTATCATTGTAAGTCGATAATCTATGTCAATGTAACACTACATATAAGTTTACTTAAGTAAATATAATTATACTATTACTTAATTGAGTAATAGACTGATAGTTGTATAAGCAACGCTATAAAGAGTAATTAAAATTTAGAAATTCAATTCATAACTCTAATTAAATAATACTTGAACACTAATCATAATAATTTCAATAAAAATAACCAAAATTTCAAAATAATAAAATAATTGACTAATTATTAAAGTTAGAAGTTACTAAACCAAGACAAGAATTAGTAAGATTATAAAAAATATAAGATTGTCAATCATGTGATAAGTCATCAATCCATGTGCTAGATCATTCTCTTTTCCTATTGGCCAAAGATTAATGTCATGGATCATGAATTAGAACCCTTGATTTGAGAAGGATCAAAATCTAACCATCAATCTCTCAAAGACTCAAACCCATCTCCCATTTCTAATTTCCCTTCTCTCTTCCATCTCTCATTTCTAAAATCCTAATCCCCATTCCTCTCTCATCCAACCACCTCCTATTCCTTCTGTCATTCTCTCTCCCCAACCACCCATTCCTCTCTCGCCACACTCTCAACCACCCCACGGCACTACCCCCTCCCACTCCATCCTTCGTCGATCTTCGCTCGTCGTCGTCGATCTTCGCTCGTCGCCGTCGATCTTCGCTCGTTGTCGTAATTGCATTTTTTTTCCGTCACCTCCTCACCACCTTCTTCGTCACCTCCTCACCACCGCCAACAGCAATTTGATTCTCTTCTCAAACGCCGTCCCTCGATCCGGCCAGATCTAGTTTTCGTTCAAGATTTTTTTTTTCATTTTTTAGTTTAATTTGTTAATTTTTGTGTTGATTAATTTTGTTTTTGTGTAATATCGTTCAATTTTGTCCCCAGATTTATTGACTTTTGTGTAATTTCATATAATTCCACATTTATTCTTTTTGTGTGTTTTTTATTTAATTTCACTAAATCTTGATTTTTTGTATAATTTATTATAATTGCAGATTTTTTATAAGCTCATATGTTGTTGTTTAGTATAGTGTTACGAGAATTTGAGATATTATTTGGTAGAATATTAAAATGGGATAATTTGGTAGAATATTTGGTAGAACAAATGGTAGAAAAAATGAGGAAAATTTAGTAGAATATTAAAATGGGATAATAAATTTGGAGTATAGGGTTTAATAAGGTATATTTTAATATTATTTGAAAATGAGGACATTAGCTAATTATAGAAAATATAAACAAGTACATGATATTTAAAGTTTAAGTCTTAAATTAAATGTAATTTATTTTTTTATTTAATTAATTATTAAATGTAAGAAAATTTATAAATTTATATATTTAAATGATTTTATGGATATAAAAAATAATTGAATTTTAGTAATATCTGGTTGAGTACGGTCGGGTTCGGCACACATTTATTTCCTTTTCTTATATTTTTGTGTTTTTGTTTTTCAACTATATTTTTTTTTATTTGGTAAGATGAATAACCTCTAGACCGCCCTCGCACATGATTCAACTCAGAGTCCCAAAAACTTGGAAGAAAGGGGAGTTGTAAGGGGAATTCTCCTCCAAATGCCCCCCACTTAGTGGGATTCGAACCCCTAACCTTGAGATCATAAGGTGGAATTCCTACCAAGTGAGCCAAGCTAAGCTTGGTGCTTTTCAACTATATGGGTTGCTAGCTAAATCAGCTTCCACACGTCTTTACTAGGAGTATAGAGATTTTTTGTCCTTTTTGACTCTCTTATTTAAAGTTTAGTGGAGCACAAAAGAGTACCTTTGAGATTTTCAAAATTTTATATGGTGGTTAAATTAATTTGAGTATTTGACCATGAAAAATATAGTGGTTTAGAATAGTACATGCTAATAATATATATTGATCTTAATGGATGATTTGACTGAATATAAACCTACATATGAAAAATACAATCAACCAAGGCAACAGTTAATACAGTCAATTGGATAATTGTAAATTTATCATTGCAATTTTCTATTAAACACTCAAAATGACAATCCCTGTTGGTTTATGTCATCATATTTCTGACATTTGTACATTTATGTTGGTTTGTGCATTTGATACTTGACTTTGTACATCGATGTCGGCATATGTTCGTATGTAAGTAGGCATATGTTCGTATGTAAGTATATATCCTCTACACATTCATGTTTGCAAATGCTATATCTTGTATTTAATTTTTAAATTTCCCGTTAAAAAACAATTCCTTATTTAAAGATAAGATGAATAATCCTTACACAAGTAGAGGGAAATTAGGAATCCCACTTTGCAATGGGCAGGAATCGAGCCCTTGTCACAATGTTGGAAGGAGGGTCTCCAACCAACTAAGTCAACCTTTGTTGTGACTCTAAGTCAATGTTATTTTGATGATGATAAACACTCTATGCTATAACATGAATGTGTGTAACAGTGATCTAAGAAAGCTATCAAGATTGGATGTTCATGAAAGATCAAGAACTTGAAGATATGGAAGCTTAGGTCTAGTTATGTTCTTAGTCATGTTTATGCAATGTAATTAACGTATTGGAACTTTGTGCTAAACTAG
Source organism: Beta lomatogona (assembly GCA_947646795.1). Lineage (NCBI taxonomy): Eukaryota > Viridiplantae > Streptophyta > Magnoliopsida > Caryophyllales > Amaranthaceae > Beta > Beta lomatogona. Next base: position 3,647,155 of record CANSNZ010000268.1, read on the forward strand.
AAATATGAAATTAGGATGGTTAACTATTTTCTTAGAGTTAAGAAAATAGGTAATTATATTAATTTCATGTTTCTATATTTAAAGAATATAAAAAGGGGAGTTTTTAATTTCGAAAATTAGTTTTGAAAGGAAAATATTTTTTTACAAAGATTTTCGGATAAAGAGTTTTTTAAAAACTGATTTTAAAGAAAACGTTTCTTTAAAAAAATATTTTCGAAAAAAAGAGTTTTAAGAACAAGATTTTGATAAAGATTTTTGAAAAAAAGAAAAAGAAGAGTTCTAATAAAAAACTGATTTTAAAAAAAAAAAACATTTCTTTAAAAGATTTTCGAAAAAGATTGTTTGTAAAAAGAGAAAAACTGATTTTTAATGATAACGATTTTTTATAAAGTTTGTTTTGATAAAAACTGATTTAAAATCTGATTTAGAGTTGGCATAAGATATGGAGGAATCCTTATCTTATAAGGAAATCAGTTTTTATAAAAGATAAAATTGGATTTTGAAAAGGAAAAGAATTCTATCCCTTTATTTTAGGAATAAAAATTATTCAAGAAGATAATTATTTCTTGGAGAATAATTCTTATTCAGTTGATGAAGTTATATAAGGGATAGAAATCAGTATACTAACACACGTTTTCAGATTTGGAGAGAAAAATATTTTGAGAGCTGAAAACGGACTGCCACAGCACAGTGTACAGCACAGAGTTCTAGTAAGTTAAGGTCTCTAAACAACGATTGTAACGATCCTCTATTTGCTTGAATAAGAAGCACGCTTGTGAGGAATCTTTCTTTCTGTAATTTCCTATATTATAGAGAGTAGCAACACTTAGGGTTAAGTGTTGGGGAGCACTACTAGATTTAGTAGTGGGGGAATCGAATTGTATCGAGAGTTTGATATTTTACGATTCAAGTAATAAAAGAGTAGTTTGTGTGGACGTACATCTCAGAGGTGAGATTGAACCACGTTAAATTCCTGTGTTTATTATTTAATTTAATTGTTTTAGTGTTTGATTCATTTCGTTCGAGCAAAAACATCAATCGGAGATTTTACGAGTGAATAACACAGTGCACGACACTGTGCCGTAATGGTGTTTTTGCGAAAATCGATTAGATTTAGCCACTCAATTCAACCCCCCTTCTTGAGTGTCACCTTGTGTTCCAACAAGTGGTATCAGAGCAGGCTATTCTCGAAAGGTTCATCCCTAGAAAATAGAAGTCATGAACATGCAAGATGACACTCGAGATAGACACACAAAGTGCCCGATTTTTAACGGAAAAGACTATGGATGGTGGAAGGCTAGGATGAGGATCTATATCCAAGGGTCGGATTATAAATGCCGGAAAGTCATAAGAAAAGGACCAATCCTTATCCAAATCAAAGATGCTGAAGGAAATATGGTCGACAAAGATGAAGACGACTACAATTCAGTTGACTATGCAAAAGCCGAAAAAAACTTCAAAGCTATGAGTATTCTCCAATATGGAATTGGACCTGATGAATACTCAAGGATCTCGGCTTGTACTACAGCAAAAGAAATATGGGACACGCTGGAGTTGGCCCACGAAGGTACGAATGAGGTAAAACAATCTAGAATAGATTTGCTTGTCCAACAATATGAATTGTTTACTATGAATAAGGACGAATCTATTAAAGAGATGTTCACTAGATTTACAATAATCACTAATGAATTACGTTCTCTAGGCAAAACATATACTTCTGAAGATTTAGTGAGAAAGGTGTTAAGAAGTTTAACAAATCGATGGCTCCCAAAAATAACCGCTATTCAAGAAGCTAAAGATTTGACTAAACTTTCACTAGAATAACTTATTGGATCATTAATGACTCATGAACTTGTCTTAGATTCTAAAACTAATGAACCAAAAAGTAAAGGTATAGCCTTGAGAGCTGAATTGGAAATTGAAAATAGTGATAGTGATGATGATATTGATTTTCTTACTAGAAATTTTAAAAATTTTCTCAAAAAGAACAAAAACAACAATCCTAGAAAAGATGAAAATTTCAAAGGTAAGAGCACTACATCTAACTTTAAGAAAAGTGCTACTAATTCGTGTTGTTTCAAGTGTGGAGAGTTAAATCGAGATAAAGGAATGTCCCTTATGGAATGATGAGAAGCCTAAAGAAAAAAGGATCAAACAAAGGAGTTCAAGAAAGCAATGATTGCTGCCGTTTGGGGAGATTCGGATTCTGATGAAGAACAGTCAGAGGCACAGCGCCATGAAGAAAAATTATGTCTGAATGCTGTTCAGACATCATAGAGAAGGGCACAGTGCCAGGACGACTCTCACTTGTGTCTAATGGCGAAAGTTCGAACTCCCAAGATGAAACTAAAGACAGTGAGGTAAGTCTTCTTTCTCTAAAACCTTCAATACATCTTCTATCAAAAAACCAACTTGTTACTTTGCTTGAAAATATCATTGATGATTGTCAAGAAATGAATGATGATTTTTCAAATATGAGAAAAGAGGTGAAAAATTTAACTAAGCAAAAGATTGGGTTGGAATTGGAATATAAGGATTTATTAAAGGATTGTAAAGAATTGATGAAAAAGAATGATGAACTTGAAAAAACTATTGAAGAGAAAAATGTTGAGTTAAATGCTTTAAGGTGCGAAAAGTCTCTCGCAAAAGAAGTTGTTAATAACACTGTGCCATACACTGTGCTGGAGGCTAAAAATTCGGATCTTGAAAATCAAATTGAATCGTTAAAACATGAGTTAACTGAGTTAAAAGAATCAAGACAAAGATCCAGAATTGTTCCACTTATGCTACCTCATGATGCTAAGTTAAGTCGTGAACTTGATAAAGTTAAAAGAGATTTGGAAATTTCGAGAAAAAGAAATAGCGATTTAAACACTTCTGTTGAATTCTTAGAATCACAATTGACTATTGCTCGGAAAATGTATGAAAAATGGTTAGATGGTCAAAAAGCCTTAGAATATATCTCTAGTACAACTAGCAATCGAAACAGAATTGGTTTAGGATATACAGACCAGAGGCACAGTGTAAGGCACAGTGCCAAAAATTTTGAAAGAGACTTTCGTAAAAGAAAATATGTCGATCTACCTGAATATTTGATTTGCAACTTCTGTGGAAAGAATGGACATCTTATGGATAATTGTAATGTCAAGAAAAAGAGTGTTGCGAAAAATGTAAAGTATGTAACACAAATATGGGTTAGAAAAGACTTATTAGAAGCTCAACGAAAGAAAAAGGGACCCAAACAGATTTGGGTTCCTAAAATTAACAAGTGATCTTTTTGCAGGCAAACGTGAGAGGACGCAGCCTATGGTATCTCGACAACGGCTGCTTTAGACATATGACTAGTGATAAATCACAATTCCTCTCACTAGTAGCCTACCATGGAGGGTGTGTTACATTTGGCGATAACAAAAAGGGATAAATAATTGGTATTTGAAACGTCGGCAAATCCCTAACACACTCCATAGAGAATGTGATGTTGGTAAGTGGTTTGAAAAACAGTTTGTTAAGCATACCACAATTGTGTGATCAAGGTAATTATGTTGAAATTCATGCATGAATATTTTACAAGATAATTTGTAGCTTTGGGATTAATTTATGGAAGTTAGTTGAGTATTATGCTTGTTGTCCTCCTTTAAATATGTTAATTAGAGTGTTGATGCATGTCTTTGTGAAGCTTTGTGAGTAAAGGTCTACTTGATATAAAAAGGACTCGTAATGGTCTAATAATGCTGTCCTAATGTCATGATCCTAAGTTGCCGAACTAATGAGCTATATGATCCTAAGTTGCCGACTTTTTAAGCTACGAAATGCAACTTCTTTCTCCTATAGCAAGCTTGATCTTTATCTCAATAATCTGATTTTCTATTTATGAGTTTGATATTTGTGCCTCATTATTTCTTTCTTTCATATGTCTCTCCTCATCTTCATTTCCCTATTATATTCCTTCTTTTCTTCACCCATTGATCCAAAGTTCAACAAGTGCTTTTAATCTTGATTAATGATAATTTATGGGGCAAGAACATCTTGATAAGATGATGGAAGAAAAAGACGCATCAATTAAGGGGGAACATGAAAAGGTTGGAATGAAACACAAATACGTGAAAGAATGAAAGGTACTGATTCACACTGTGCAAAGCACAGTGCCAGGAGATGCATCAAAAACAAAATGAGGTCCGAATTAACTTATTATCTTTGATCTCTTATTGATTGACTCTAGTAATATTGTATGGTCTGCTTTTCCTTCATTAAAAAAAAAGAAAAAAGAAAAGAAAAGAAAAGGAGAGTAAGACACTTATTTTAGATAAGTCCTAGAGTTCAATTCAAATGTGAAGAAAATTATCAAAGTTTTGAAGATCATTATTTTGGATTCCAGTATTCCGAAGATTAGTTATATTTGGAAGGGAATAGATTGTTCACTGGCACAGAAACACACACAGTGCCACAGTGAAGAAAGTCCTATGATGCTTATTTGCGGAAGTTGAAAATCTTTATAGAAAGGTTTAAGCACTTGTTGAGCCAATTGCCATTTCAAATCTTCAAGCTTATTACTTTTCTTTATCTTACTTTCTTAGCTATCAGCCATGATCCTTCATGATTATTTCTTGCTTCATAATTTCGGATTGTGAGTTGGAATATTTTTTGCTTAATGACTTCGGATTGTGAGTTGGATTATGACATAGCACCAGCATTCTTAGTATTTATTGCTTGAGCTACTTGCATTATTTTGCTGACTATATCTCACTTTGACTTGTAAAACATGTTGATGCTCTCCTTTTTTATAATGTCAAAAAAGGGAAGATGGGTATAATACTTAGACTAATGAATAATTGGTTATCTTGGTTACCATGTTACTTGTGAATGATGTTGAGTTATTTTTCCCTAATGTGATTAATGGTGCATATTTTGAGGGGGAAGTATTATTTGTTTGTCATCATCAAAAAGGGGGAATTTGTTGTGACTCTAAGTCAATGTTATTTTGATGATGATAAACACTCTATGCTATAACATGTATGTGTGTAACAGTGATTTAAGAAAGCTATCAAGATTGGATGTTCATGAAAGATCAAGAACTTGAAGATATGGAAGCTTAGGTCTAGTTATGTTCTTAGTCATGTTTATGCAATGTAATTAACATATTGGAACTTTGTGCCAAACTAGAAATATGAAATTAGGATGGTTAACTATTTTCTTAGAGTTAAGAAAATAGGTAATTATATTAATTTCATGTTTCTATATTTAAAGAATATAAAAAGGGGAGTTTATAATTTCGAAAATTAGTTTTGAAAGGAAAATATTCTTTACAAAGATTTTCGGATAAAGAGTTTTGTAAAAACTGATTTTAAAGAAAACGTTTCTTTAAATAATATTTTCGAAAAAAAGAGTTTTACAAAACCTGAGTTTTAAGAACAAGATTTTGATAAAGATTTTCGAAAAAAAGAAAAAGAAGAGTTTTAATAAAAAACTGATTTTAAAGAAAACATTTCTTTAAAAGATTTTCGAAAAAGATTGTTTGTAAAAAGAGAAAAACTGATTTTTAATGATAACGATTTTTTATAAAGTTTGTTTAGATAAAAACTGATTTAAAATCTGATTTAGAGTTGGCATAAGATATGGAGGAATCTGATAAGTGCATATTATAATATATTTATGTCCCTTATTTTAATATTATAAGTATGTTTATATTATTATTTTGATGCATTTTATATACTTTTAATACTATTAGATATAATTTACTATGTTTTTATTTTTATTACTAATATTACTTAACTATACTATTTTTGTTTAATGAGTACATTGGTCCAAGGAAAGAACTACAAGACAAGCCCAAAAGTGCAGCCCAAATTTGAAGACAAAAGAAAAAAAAAAGAAAAAAAGAAGAAAATGAAAGAAAACAAAAAGAAAGAAAAACGTGAGAAACTAGAAGAAAGGACAAGGAAGGACGAACAGAACGAAGGAACGCTGTTCCTCGTTCTTCCTTCTTCTTCGTCGTCCACCATCATCATTCACTGTCATCATCATCCACCGTCATCATCCTTCGAACCATCATCATCATTCACCGCCATCATCAACTTGCAACCAATCTCCACGAAACAGCCGCAAAGCCGCAAATCTTCACCAATCACGAAGCAACGCAGCAATTGCGGCGCCGCAATCAACGACCAACAAAGGCGGTTCAGGGCCGAATTCTTGCTGCCCAATCCTCCTCTCTAATTGGTCCGAAAATCATGGTTAGGGCGGCGAAAATTGGGTATAAATACCCAATTAAGTGTCCGAAAATCAGAGGCAACAATTCCACCGAAAATTGAGTGACAAAAATCAGAAAAATTCGTGAGGTTTCGGGGCCAATTTGGGGCGCTCGAGTTCGACGAAGAAGACAGCCTTAGGTTGGAGTTCTAGTACACAACCGGGGAGGGTGAAATTCAAGCTCGATCGTAGGTGCGAAATCCGAAAATCGAAGGCGAATTTCCGCGCGAATCATAAGTCTTCTCTCTTTCTCTTGTACTTTCATATTAGTTTTGAAATTTCCGATTATACTTTTGAATTTCATATTATATTTGGATTGTATTATTGAATTATGTTGGAGTATATGGTTTGAATTCACAAATTTGTTTGTGATGTTTGAATTTAGTTCGAATTATGAGATTTGATGTTGCTTGGAGTGTGGTGTTGAATCTTGAATTGAATTCAAGATGGTTTGTTGTTAGATACTCAAGTTATGTTTGATTGCAATGTTCATATTCCAATTTTACACTTAATTTGCTATCTTATTAGGTATAAAATTGAGATTATCACTAGTTATGTGATTTAGCCTAGTCTAGATTATATAACAACAAGTAGTAACTAGTTTAATTTAGGCCTGCAAAGATGGTTTTAAGTTCAAACTAGAATATAACTTAGACTAGTTATTTAAACATAAAGATATGATATGTTTAGATTAACTAGGGATTAATGATGTACTTCTAGTTCTATAATGCTTCTAGTTTAACCGTCGGAAGTTGCGAAATACTTGTGGTGATTAGATTAGTTTAGAATCGATAGTCGGCCTAGTTCACTGTTGATTAAAAGTATGGAAGTATATGGGAGTTTGGCTACTTGAATTCCTACAATTAATCTATCTAATTAATCTTGGATTTATGAAATTGGAAGTATAATCAAGGTTAGGAATTTATAAATCTCTGAAAGTATTAAAGAGCCTAAAAATGGGATTGTTTGTCATCACTTGTAAATATTAGGTTAGATTTATCTTTAGTAGTTTTTTAAATTCGTATAAACGTTTTCCAAACCCCCCAAAAGCAATGTGAATATGTATATATTAGTAAATAACATGTATATACTAGTTAGATTCTCTTAATTAGTTGAACTTGGATTTTAGGAATATATAAACCTCTCCGTGGGATCGACCCTTATTTATCGCTGTACTAAACTTAAATAATGCTAATGTGGATGAAATAAGGTTTTTAATTTGTACGCATAACGACACGTACCAGAATCCTTATCTTATAAGGAAAGAAGGAAATCAGTTTTTATAAAAGATAAAATTGGATTTTGAAAAGGAAAAGAATTCTATCCCTTTATTTTAGGAATAAAAATTATTCAAGAAGATAATTATTTCTTGGAGAATAATTCTTATTCAGTTGATGAAGTTATATAAGGGATATAAATCAGTATACTAACACACGTTTTCAGTTTTGGAGAAAAAAATATTTTGAGAGCTGAAAACGGACTCCCACAGCACAGTGTACGGCACAGAGTTCTAGTAAGTTAAGGTCTCTAAACAACGATTGTAACGATCCTCTATTTGCTTGAATAAGAAGCACGCTTGTGAGGAATCTTTCTTTCTGTAATTTCCTATATTATAGAGAGTAGCAACACTTAGGGTTAAGTGTTGGGGAGCACTACTAGAGTTAGTAGTGGGGGAATCGAATTGTATCAAGAGTTTGATATTTTACGATTCAAGTAATAAAAGAGTAGTTTGTGTGGACGTAAATCTCAGAGGTGAGATTGAACCACGTTAAATTCCTGTATTTATTATTTGATTTAATTGTTTTAGTGTTTGATTCATTTTCGTTCGAGCAAAAAATCAATCGGAGATTTTACGAGTGAATAACACAGTGCACGGCATTGTGCCATAAGGGTGTTTTTGCGAAAATCGATGATTTAGCCACTCAATTCCCCCCTCTTCTTGAGTGTCACCTTGTGTTCCAACAACCTTAATTCTTCCTTGAAAAAACTACATATTCATGTTAATAATTATACATCCTGACTCGTTCAAAAAAAATTATGCATCATGTATTGACATTAGTAACCGTTTTCTAACCCACCTTGACATCTGTGAAGATATTCTTTCTGTTATTAAGTCGTGTTTAGAGTTATTACTCCAAATACTAGTAGCGTGCTATTTTTCATTCAGTTTCCTTTTTTCTAATTTAATCTCTTAAAGCATGTTTCGCATTTTTAGATGAGTACTACATATATCTTTTTTCTCATAATTCATAAATATAATGGAACATTTTTTGTAGCTATACTTTATATATGATGACTTCACTGTCTATATATTTCTATGAATTTATGTAGATAACTAAGGCTCTATTCTTTTGAGCTGAATAAAACTAAACTAGACTGAATAGAGCTAAAGTGAGCTGAATTGAGATAGTAAGAGGAAATGAATTAAACTGAATTCAGTTGAGCTAAATTAAAGTGAAACTGTGCCAAAAGAATAGAGCCTAAAACTTGGCCAAACAAAAATATTCATTGCAAACCAAATCAAAATTTAACTTTGCAGCTTCACATTGATAACAGGTCCCACTTAACACTGAAAATCCGTAAATCCAGGGCCCATAAGTGAGTTCCGGGACGTAACAAACCCGTCAACAAAAGCACCCAATTGTTTGGTCCAATTTCAACGGCAGCTATGTACCCTCTCCTCATTTTTCATGTATTGATCATGATGTCCTCATGCATGATTCGACCCAATACACATACATACACGCACATTCTTCACCGTTTCCCAGTTCCTCTATTTATTCTTTAAGGTGGGGACATCATCATCGTGTAATATTGACAAAAAAACATATATTTTAGCCGCCAGAAATTTACCAAAAAATTGTAAGATTGGTCAAAATTACTGTTAATCTACCCCTAATATTATTGTGATTAAATTAATGTAAAAATTGTAAGTTGTCACGTGCTGTACCATTTTAAGCACTTATATAATGTTATGTTGTCTTTCCCTCAAAAAAAAAAAAAATGTTATGTTGTCTAACTAATTGTTTCCCTAGGCGAAGCCCCGGCTCATTACGTATAATTCATTTACTATTATTTGCTTATGAAATTAATTAAATTACATGCCTCCATATCAACGTATATATTTAGATGACACGTGAGAACCTCCAATGCTTCATAACTTTATATTAGTATTGAGTACCGGCTGCATAATAAATTTATTGTGATATCATTCACTTTTCGTAAAATGGGTCACTCTTTTAAGTCAGAATGAGTGTTTTTTTAACAAATAATAGTTGTTTACCTTAGATGAGTCACCTGTATATAAGCAAAAGTGACTCATTTAGGACAAAAGGTTACACAGGCCTAAAGGGTAACCTTTTATCTTAAATAAATCACTCTTATATAAGTTTATAAGTGTCTATTTAAGACAAAATGTTACCCACGCACAAACTCATATTATACAATGGATAGGTCCTTCATATAACGTAATATAATTTTTCGGGTCATAAAGATACATTCCATTACGTTCCTACCTATAATTGATTGAAATTAACTACAATATATTTTTATCAAATTTCTGCTTCAGATAGGTAATACTCTTTTTATTATCTTGTAAAAGACTAAGCATAAATTAAGATTTGGTGGGTCCATTATAGATTTTTATAATGCAGTAAAGTTGATTTGATGTTTTATTATCACTATTATGGTAAACGGAAATTTGATAGGTAATATAACTTTTAACACGGGGATATATTAGTATATTACTCACTTACTTGATAGGTCAATTAATGTAGGACTCGAATTTGTGTGTCAACTTAGGAAGCATAATTACTTATACTTACAATATTAAATCAATATGAGCTTGTAGATTAATTGGCTAGTGTATTTGTATCTCAAATGAGAGGTTGTGGGTTCGAATCTTAACACACACATTTTTATTGTTTAATTTGTATCCATGCTTGGGAGGGGGGAGAACATGTGGCAGCATAGTAATTGTTTGCTTTGGTTTTAGATATATATATAGATGTCTATAAACATTATACGATAATTATCATAAGATATTTTGAACCCCTTAGCCCTTGAGCACATACTTTAAATGTTTTTTTTGGCATCAAACTAAATTTCTTAATTATACTATAATTTCGATGCCAACTACTACATTCTTTCCTCTTATCAATTTTTTTGAAAATAAAAGTATAATTTTCCAAGTCAAACAATTCTGGGAGTATCTGAAACGTCTTTTTAAGATTTTTGAAGAAAAAACTCAAAATTTGAAAAAACTATGTAAAGAATTACAATCAAATAGTGTTTCAAAATGTCAAAAAAGGTATAAAGAGACATTAAGAGACCATTCTTTAGAAGGAAATTTTTAGATGTCACCATATTATTATGTGTTCTATGCTATAAAATAAAAAACACATATATTGGAGGGCAAAAAAAGAAACCAAGCAATCAACACTTCTTGAACAAAAGACATGTCATACAATGGCAGATCCAAGATTTCGAGTAAGGGGTAGCGTAATATTCTTTGCCGGAAACTAATTTGCCTATATTTTTGTTGACCAAACAACCCACTTGTTTTTAATTCTCGGAAATTGTAATTCCTATGTTTTATCATGTCAAGTAAACCACTGTTAATATTAGAATTATCTCCACCCCTTTCATTATGCATCCTTTTTAAAATCCCTCTGCGACCCCCCTAAAAGCAGAACGCCCTAATTCAAGACATTCTTCTCTCTTTGTTTTCTCTTCTCTCATTTTTATTGAAAAAAGTTTGATAAGCTATATTAAAGAACAATAAAAGTACTCTGTAATTTAATTTGAAAAAGCATACGAAAAGTTTTGCACAGATATCTCGAACTTACGGGACTCCTTAATTCACTGTATAATTTCCCAACTTTCAACAAAACCAACTATGCTACTCTATGTTCTCTGTCAAGTAAAGCAAGAAGAAATAACTTATTTTTTTCAAAAATTGCTACTAAGTGCCTCTGCCACCGATGTCAATATGTCATAGCCAAGGTTGAAACAATTGATCTGTGAAAACCAATATAATGACATTTCTCGTCATAACTCATAAACCACTAATGTAACGTATGAAAATAACCTATATCATGCGGAGTGATATGACAAATAATGACCATAATTATCCCCACTACAAGACCCTAAATATTATGCTCAAAAATCAACCAAAGCAACTAACACTCCTTAAACAAAAAGATAAACATCAACCAGGAATTGGTTAATAGAAATAAGGTAAAATTGGCCTCAACACCCTGAACTATAGGGCGGGTGCATCAAATAGCCCCAACTACGGTTTATAGCCAGATTACCCCAAAGTACGGACTAGGGTGCAGTCCGTACCATAAATGAGGTTGGTGCTTGGAATTCTCAACGGATTCTCCCCCCTTTCTTATTTTCTTCTTTTGTAAGCCTAATTTTTTTACTTAAACAAAAAAAAGGCACGTGCCTTCATTTTCTCCTTCCTCAACTGAAGGCAAAGACTTTTTTCCCCAAATTCCCTCTTACTTCCCCAAATTCCCTCATTCCCAAATGAACCCTAAATTCTGAAAAAAGTGAAATCCACATAACAACAATGAGATCAGCTTCATCTTCACGTTTCAAGAAGAATTCAAATACCAGTTTAGGTAATGGTAGGGTTTATAGTTGACACCTATCGCCTGCAGTAGTCCAAACTACTTGAAAGTTCAACCACAATCAAGGAAAACGCTTCTATGGTTGCCCAATATATTGCACTCGACTTATAGCCCGTGAGAATTCCGGTCACCGACCTCATTTATGGTACGGACTGTACCCAGGTCTGTACTTTGGGGTGTGTTGGCTATATGGCCCTGTTCTTTTGGACTTATTTTCAGCAAAAATAAGTAAAAATAAGTTCAGTTCAGCAAAAATAAGTTCAGTTCAGCAAAAATAAGTTCAGTTCAGCAAAAATAAGTAAAAATAAGTTCAGTTCAGCAAAAATAAGTAAAAATAAGTTCAGTTCAGCAAAAATAAGTTCAGTTCAGCAAAAATAAGTACAGTCTTATCTAATGTTGTAATTATTATTTTTATTTTCAATATTACTATTAATATTGTTATTATTATTAATATTATAATTAAAATAATGATAAATTTCTATTTTTTATTTTTTATTTTATTTTACTTTCTTTATTTTTTTTAATTTTTTTATTTTTTTATTTATTTTGTTTTTTTATTTTTTTTTATTTTTTTATTTATTTATTTATTTATTTATTTTTTTTTTTTTTTTTTTTTTTTTTTAATTTTTTTTTAATTCTTTTATTCTTTTATTTTTTTTTTTTTTTTTTTTTTTTTTTTAATTTTTTTTTAATTCTTTTATTCTTTTATTTTTTTTATTTTTTTATTTTTTATTTTTTATTTTTTATTTATTATTATTATTATTTATTATTTATTATTATTATTATTATTATTTTTTATTTATTATTTATTATTTATTATTATTTATTATTTATTATTTATTATTATTACTATTATTTATTATTATTATTATTATTTATTATTATTATTATTTATTATTTATTATTATTATTTATTATTTATTATTTATTATTTATTATTTATTATTTATTATTTATTATTTATTATTTATTATTTATTATTTATTATTTATTATTATTATTATTATTATTATTTATTATTATTATTATTTATTATTATTTATTATTTATTATTTATTATTTAATATTTATTATTTATTATTAATTATTAATTATTTATTATTTATTATTTATTATATTTATTATTTATTATTATTTATTATTTATTATTTAATATTTATTATTCATTATTTATTATTTATTATTATAAAATAATAAAAAAATAATAATAATAAGTATTGATAATATTATGTTAATATTTATTGACTATTATAATAATGAGTATTGATAATATTATGTTAATACAGTTTAGTTCAGCAAAAATAAGTTCAGTTCAGCCAAAATAAGTTCAGTTCAGCAAAAATAAGTAAAAATAAGTTCAGTTCAGCAAAAATAAGTAAAAATAAGTTTCAAGCAAAAATAAGTTCAAAAAATAAGTAAAAATAAGTTCAGTTCAGCAAAAATAAGTTCAGTTCAGCAAAAATAAAATAAGTTCAGTTCAGTTCAGCCAAAATAAGTTCAAAAGAACAGGGCCTAAGTCTTAGTTGAGGCTGTTTGGTGCACCCGCGCTATAATTCAGGGTGTTGAGGCCAATTTTGCTTAGAAACAAATGACATTAACTATCTTGAACTACTGAAATGCAACATAAAAAATAACTGAGGTATGGTGTGAGCCCAAAAAGACTAGGTAAGTATTATTAAACGCGAGATGGTTGATTTTCAACCCACATTTTTAAATTTAAAATCATTCAAATCTCTAGATTTTTTATGTCCATATTTAATATGATCATTGATCAACTAACAATTTTCGTAGAAGGCATCCCTCCCCATAAATAGGTTGGTCCCGAAAAATAGTATTTGTGCCATTGGTGATACAAAAATTTCTCGAGGACTATGAGTGTGTCAAAAAACAAATTTTCAATTAGCGTTTAGTAGTTTGACTAATCCAAAACTAAATTGAAGATGTAAAAGTGTTGCTTGTTTGGTTGCCATCTGTAAACACGAAAGTAGACTTATTATACTGGCAAAAATATAGGAAATGCCATTGTTTTTTTTTTTTTTTATAAGTTGGTTTATTTTGTTTATAATATGCCATGCACAAAAATGCATATCAAAATGTAAAGATTACAGCCTTAATTCTCCGATTCTTTGGCAACTGTACCAACTCATCACCATGATTTATACAACTGTATGATTATGCGAATAGTGAATCAAAGCCAAGCAATGAAGTCATTTTCTCTACGAAGTCCCCTCTTGGCCAAAGAATCTGCTACTGCATTTGATGCCCGCCCTTTATGAATTATCTGGGCATTTAGTTGTGAGCTAATGGCATGTCTTATGAAGTTTAGCATGAAGTTCAAATTCCAAGGCCCTCCATCCTTCTCATTGCACCATCTCACAGCATTTACTGAATCTGATTCAAATATGATTGTAGAGGAACTGATGACAGGGGAGAAGATTGAGATTTTGACGGCTCGAAAAATTGCGTATACTTCCATTATTTAAGAAGTTCTACTTCTTAGTTCCCACAAAATAGAGTGGGTCCCTTAGTCATGGAACTTCCTATAAGAAGTTTAAACTTCCCATGATCAACCAAAATTATATTTATACTTCTTTGAAAATGCTATTACATGGAACAAGTCGAAGGAAAAATGACTTGTTGTGTTCATCCAAACAACTATGTGGTGTTTGTCAATTCAATAATACATCTAGCTCGAAATTTAAGCCTAGCCAGTTCAGTCGGCTCTAGATGAGCAATTTTTTTCCAAACTAAGCTTGGAAAAAGATTATCAAAACTTGTTATGCTAAAAAAAATTGCCAAAACTTTTTTAAAAATATGACTGAACAATTTATTATGCGAATTTTTCACCAAAAACTCCCCAATTTTCAATTATTAACAAAATTCCCCCTATATTTTGAAAATTCACCGTATACCCTAATACCTTTACAAATGTACAACATGACCTTACTACTAAAAAAAGTCTAACTACGTTAATCATTAACTCCCCTAATTAACACTTAAATCCTAATTAACCCTCATAGACCACTAACAAACCCCTTATCTTATCTCTTAACTCTGCTCTATTCCCCTTCCCTTTTCTCTCTCTCTTGGAGCTTCTATGGCAGCCACCACCATATGTCCATCTCAAAACCTAACAGTCTAACCTCACCTTTGATTCCAAAGACTTGTCTTAAAATACTTCACCTTCAACCTAACTCTTGAGAATGCAAATCAAAGCCCAACAACAATGGCGAAAACATACCACTTTGAAGACCTCGATGATCATTTCTCAATCAAACATTCCTATGTACCAGACAACACCGTCTTCAACTCCATTTAGAAGTTATTTAGGGTTATTAATCTAACGGAGTTCGACTTCCGTAAGTAGTAAGGACATATATAAATTTTTTTTAAAAATTCTGATTTCATAGCTAAATTCAAATGTATTTTTTCCTCATTGTTTATAGTTGAAAATCAGATTTTGATTTTCAATTTTTATTAACTTTTATAAGCTAATTTGATTATTCTAAAATTACATATATTTTGCTTTATAAGGTGGCAGTCTCTATACTCTTGAAAACTTCCTTTTAATATTAAAATATTTATGTTAAGTTACATTTTTTTTTTTGAAAGAGAAAATTCATTAACTGAATGCCAAACGGCATCTACAATAGGTATTAAAGAAAAACAAGATACAATTAAACAAGGCTAAATCAAATTCGTCTTCGAATGAATTACAATGAACCAGATTGAGCAATACAGCGCAGCCCCCTTGTAGTTGCTGAATCAAGCAGCTATTGATGAGGAAGTCTATCATGCTGATGTAGTTTGGGAAGAACATTCTTGACCGAGTCATGTTGACCGCATCCGAGACTCTAATACCTTCATGTTGAGTCTCGAACTTCAACCAATGAGAACAATTTCTCATACCTAAAAACAAAAAAACCATACTCACAACTCCCATAGGGGAGAAGGAGATTTCCAAAACAGAAACTAAAAACCCCATAACAGGGTTTGAAAAGATCTCATAAAGAGAGACTAATTTATTAAACAAAACAAGAAAATGAATTAAAAACTGAAAATGAAAGGGGAAAAGGGGCTTACCATGGATGAAATAATCATCCATGGCAGCCCCTAACTGATGAAGAAGGGGTAGGGGAGGCTAGGGTTTGAGAGAGAAAGAAAGAGGGGGGGAGGCTATGTTAAGTTACATAATATAACATTAGTAATTAAGTTTTAGGCTCAAGCGATGCATCAAATTGTTGCTTGAAACCCTTTTTATGGCTACAAGATAATATTGTCAATTGAGATTATATTGTGACAATTATATATTATATCTTAGGTTTTCAACGTTATATTGATGCCATTTATTGTTAGTATTTGGTTTTAAGAAAAGAATCATAAGATTTCATAGGATTAATAGGTAACTCTATTGAAGTTGCAAGATCAAAACTTTTAATGACCATATTAATTTCTTTTTTATAGAAGGGAAAGATTGTAGGAAACCCTATTAAGAGTGAGATCACTAACGTGATGGATAAACTCACTTCACAACAGTATATATATAAGAGTGAGATCACTAACGTGATGGATAAACTCACTTCACATTGACCGTTTTAGCCCCTTAGATCATAAAATTTATAATGAAAATGAAAACCAATTCTGCCCCTTTAAAGTAAAGCAAAAAAGACATTAAAGTAATTCGTACTGACCGAACAGTAAATTACCAAATACGCAATTTTTGGACAAAAAATTGAGCCAATTTAGCCCCTTAGATCATCAAAATCTGATGGTCTACATTCCTCCCGTTTCATTAATGGCATTTTCGTAATTATGCAACTTTTCAAATCGGTTCCTAGTTTCTTCACTTTTACGGAAGTCTTATTTACTTTTGGACTAGTTTTCTTTACTTTTAATAGTTTTTCCTTTACTTTTGATATTAAATCAACTTAAACTTATCTAAAACAGTACTTTTACAAAATAGATTGAAATGTTAGTAGTCAACGATGATATTTCATGGTCATTAATGTGTCTTTTTCCTTAACATTAAAAAATATCAGGTATAAGAAGTTGCATATTTGGTTATTTACTTTTTAGTTAATATGATTACTTTAATGTCTTTTTGATTTACTTTTAAGCGGTGAAAATTGGTTCTCCTTCTCACTATAAACTTGGTTATATATATATATATATATATATATATATATATATATATATATATATATATATAAGTGGCTCAAGCTATACTCAGAGTCGTCATGCGTCTTTCATTCTGCTTTAATTTGTGAGGGAAAAATTAATTATGATTACTATGTAAAGAAACCTAGATATAAAACTTCAAAGTTAAGATATGAAAAAAGATTGATAAATTATTTATAAGTGACTAAGGTAAAAAAACAAATATTAAAATACACTTTTAGTACCATCATAAAGGCAAACATGTGGAAAGACTTTTGTGAGACTTGATTTGAATAGAGATTTAAGACTATAATATTTTGTGCAAAAAATGGTCACCACAAATCACAGGTCTAGAGTGTCGTTCCAATTAATTCGAAATTTGATGTGAGTTATTCCAAATTTTGTGATACCCTTCTTATATTAGTTCAATTCAAATTTGATCAATTTACAATTAAAAAAATTCACATAACATCCTCTAATAAGCTATGCCAACCTACTGGATGGAAAAGATAAGTAGGATGGAGAAAAAAATAATTAAATATAAATGCAAAGTTTAACATGTGAAAATAGATAATTAGTCACCTAGGATCATATGGGAAAGGTACATCACGAAGCTTGACCATATTCACAAATATATCAAATTTGGGATCCATATGCGAACACATCCCAAACTTTGGGTTTATAGTGGATCTTTTCTCTATTATGTTCAAAATACAATATTATAAGGGCCTATTGTATTGATGGATAAATTAATTTCTTTCTTGAGTAGAACTAGAGCTGTCAAATAGGTTGTGTCGTGTGTATTTCGTTTCGTGTCATTTACTAATCGTGTTAAAAAGTCTCAACACTAACCCGACCCGTTTAACTAATTGCGTCGAAATCCCTTGGCACTAACCGACCTGTTTGATTAAGAGGCCAGTTTCCCGTATCGACCCATTTAACCTAATTATTCAAATTTCCTAAATAATTTTAACAATAGATTGATGTTTTATGTACAATATTTATCGACCCATGTTTATTTAGCTAATAACTTGCTAGTATATTAGAATAATTTAAAGAATTTATTAATGTTTTACCTACTTATACACTAAATGGTGCTAAAATATTAAGTTTTCCTATATGTTTAAGTTGAACGTGTAAAGTCATGTCATTTTTGGGTTGAAAATCTCAACACTAACCTAGCCCATTTTATAAACTGTAAAAAAACGTGTTTACCCGTTCATATAGATGTATCTAAAAAGTTTGACACTAACCCATTTTTTTTCGTATTCGGTTCATGTCGTGTCAGCTTTTGACAAGTCTAGGTAGAACGCTTGAAAATTGTGCCGGTAAATATTTTTTTTCCTGAAAACTGGCGTTCTAACATATTAAGGAAGTCACCACAGTGGCGTATTCAGGAATTACGGGATGGGGGTACGGATAAGATAAAATCAAATAAAACGAAGTACAATTAATGCTGGAGTTAATTTACGACTAAAAATTCAACTCAAAATACAATGCCAATATCAATTAATGATTCAAATTACAACCAATTTAAAACGATGAAAATATATAAGTTTCATATAAATAAAAATTACAAGTGCATCCGACGACCTTTCATAGATTGGAAGCGGTTAATTACATCATCGTCACTAACTTGCAAAAAAAGATCCCTCTCAATATAAGTGACTAAACAATCATTCAAAAGTTGATCCCCCATACTATTTCACAATTTGCTTTCCACGATAGTCATCGAATAAAATACTCTCTCCAAAGTCCCTTATTTCAAATTACATTACACAACATCTAATTTCGAATTCAACTAATTTCAATTTACAACCTCTATTTCAATTTCACAATTTCTGATCTCCAATTTCAATTCAAGTAATCCCAATTTTCATATTTCACAACTGCACAACATCTAATTTCACTTTCATATAATTTCTTATTTTTAAAATATCAATTCACATCTAATTTTAATTTCACAACTTCTAATCATACTCCAAGTTCCATTCCAAAAAAAATTGAGAAGTCTATTAATTAATAGAAATAAAAAATTTTGGGAAAAAAAAAAACCTAGAGCAATGGAATTGATGAACTTCTGTTCAGTGCTAGTGGGATTCCAGCAACACGACTGGCAAGTGGCACTAGGGGTGTTCATAAATATCCGATCTGGTCGATCCGAGCGTTTTTTCGGATATCCGATCCGATTTTTAGTTTTCGGATATTTCGGATCGAATATCCGAAAATTTTAAGATCAGATACGGATCATAAATTTTCATTTTCGGATATCCGAAAAATCCTAAACGTGGGAATTTTTCGGATATCCGATCCAAAATATCTGAAAATATCTGTTTCGAGGCAGGATATCCGATGATCCGATATGAAACTTTTTATATGAACTAGTCCTTTGAAAAATGAAATTTTTTAGCTTCCGAATATCCGATTCGACCCGAAATTTCGAATATCTGCTTTTTTTTGGATTGGATTTGGATCGCATTTTTCCCGATTCAAAATTTTCGGATATCCAAAATTTCGAATCGGATCGGGTATCCGAAATGAACACCCCTGGTGGCAACATGTCCTCGTGCTCCGGCAACGCAACAACTGACAACGTGAGTCCGGCGACCGACAATAATCTGAAAAGAAAAAGAAACGTAAATAGGGAATAAAGAAAGAGAGAGGAAAAAGTATGAGGGAGCCAAAAAGAAAAAGAACGTTATGAATGAATACTGACAGTGTAGAGTGTAGAGTGTAGAGAGTCCAGAGTAGAGAGAAAGAGAGGAAAAAAAAGAAAAAGAGAGGGACACGTGAGTATTGAGTCGTGACAGTGTACCTATTTTTTTTTTTCTTCTTGTCGCTTTTATTTTCTTCAATTTTTTTGGAATGGGGGTACAGTTGTAAAATTGTATCCCCTCTAAACCGGCCCTAAGTCACGGCTACTAAGAAGAGAGCACCACCTCCAAATAATAAATTTACTTGACAAAGTCTTTTAGATATATGCATTGATATATAGGAGGGAATATCCTTATTTATCTTGAACATAAAAATTTGGGAATTTTCTGATAATAATTTGAAAATTTTCAAAGTTCTTTTGTAAAATTAGTAAAATTTTAATAGTTTCATTCTAACGTCATTTGATATTTTCTCTAGATCTGCCATTATACATAGTTATCTCGTTCTCCGTGTACAACAATTATAATAAGAATAACAATAGGAATTCTAATTAAGACTTTCATCGTATTTGACACTTTAAGTTGAAACTTGTCTACATTCAATTTGATGTTTCTTACAAATGAGAAAACAAACTGAAGTAATATACAACCCCTTTGGTTGGTCTAAAGGCTATGTTTAGTTTACCTTAAATTTACTGATCTGAACTTATCTGATCTGATCTGATCTAAACTTATTTTTTCTGATCTGATCTGAACTTATCTTTTATAAAACATATTATTACTAATATTATTATTACTTTGTATTTTATTACTAGTATTACTATTACTCAATTTATTACTATGCACAATTTTCAATAATAATAATAATAATAATAATAATAATAATATAATAATATAATAATATAATTTTATAATAATAATAATAATAATAATAATAATAATAATAATAACATAATTAGTTTTTTTTTTTAAAACAAAAACACATTAGTATATGAACATACAATTAAAAATAAAAGACCAAGGTCTCTTGAGTACAATGGTATGGCTTCCTACCTTCCACATGGGATACTAAGGTTCAAATCTTGGTGGAAACATATATTTCAATATTGTTGTGGGTGGGGGAGGGGGGTTGCGGCTTGTTGGGTCTCTAGGTGGGTGACCATGTCCGAGGGCAGCCCATAGGAAATTCATCTTACCACTGGGTTCCCGAAAGGGGCCCAAAAAAAATAAAAATAAAAGAACACACATTTTAGGTAAAAAAACATATTGTTCATGGTAAAGAGAACATATTGTTCATGTTCAAGGTCCGTTAATAATAAGAATTAGGTAGTAATGAAAAGAACATATAATGATATTAAAAAAAGAACATATACTGAAAGAGCATACAAAATCTATTTAAAGAACACATTATAAAAATAAAAGATCGATGTTATTTTTATATTGATGACATGTTTGGATTTAACTAAAAACACGTTATTTGTTATATCAAGGAATTGTTCTTTTTTATTATAAATAAACCTATAAATATTTATAATCATATGATCTTAAACAAAATGGTTAAATATCCTTCTTATATCGTTGTCTTGTTCTATATAAACTTTGTTTTTAAAGATAAGTTGAAATCCTTTGTAGGAAAATTTTTGAACGTGATGACAACACTATTAGGTTATCTCATACTACATATGTTTTATATAAACTAGTAACATATAATTTATATTATTCTACCAAAATTGTTTTAAAAAATAAACATCATATACTATTGTCATGGTCGTTACATGTACAACATAAAAAAGAACATCACATATCAAAATTATTAATTAGAACAAATATAAAAGAACACGTACAAATGCCAAAAGAACATTATTCTTCTCGAACACAAATAGCTTCAAACAGTGATATCAATTACATTTATAATAATAGCAACGATATTAATAATAATTACCAATATTAATAATTAATAAGTACAACAACGACAACAATAATAATTTATTTGAACAAATGTACTGATAAATAATAATATTAATAGTAATAGTAATAGTAATCGTATAAAGTAATAATAATAATAATAATAATAATAATTATTATTATTATTATTATTGTTATTATTATTATTATTATTATTATTATTATTATTATTATTACAATAATAATAAAAGCATTAGTAATCCAAATAATCATAATAATCATGATAATAATAACAATAATAATAAGTTTTTAAATATAAGCATAATCTAAACTTATCTAATCTGATCTGAACTTTTTTTTCTAATCTGATCTGATCTAATCTAAAATAAGCAAAATTAAGGTGAACTGAATATAGCCTAAATAAAACTATACTAGTCTAGTATGATCTTTTTGCATGGGGAGACAAAATCACTAAAAACGCCTTAAACGGTGAAGTAAAAGTAGCATGACCCACACACACACCCATGACAGATGAGCGAAATTCATTAAAAAAAAATACTATAATAATACACAACAATAAATGGATAAAATAAATAATTAGGAAATTTCTTCCTTCTTACTACAACTCTATATATATTCCCTCCATTTAGAACCTCATCTGTTCGGATCCAAAATATCAAACCTCGTGTTTCTTCCTTACCATCCAAACAACCCCTTACTCTTAACTACTTCCAAAACATTCTCAAGTGAGAAAAAACTATCACACATCACACATGGGTGAGGTTAGTTGCCTCATTCTCACTCATATTTCTTCAAAATTTCTTCATCAAAATTTCATATTTTTCTAAATTAATGTAATTTTTTTTTTCTTGTTTGGTTATAGAAAAAAGAAGGAGAAAAGAAGAACAATGAAGGACAGAACAAGGGTGATGGTGGTGTTTCTACCCTTGTTTTTAAGTTTGATATGCATTGTGAAGGTTGTGCCAAAAAAGTCAGACGATCAATCAAGAAATTGGACGGTAATTTTTCCAAAATTTTTCAATAATTGTTAATTAAATTCATGAACTTTCTAAAAAATGCAGAATTTTTTGTCATTTTACTTTTATTTTGTAATTAATTACTTTTGCTTATCAAATTCTCCTATTTTGCCGTTACAGTTATAAAATTGTCCGAATTAAGTGGGTTAATGGAGTTTTTGACTGTTACTACTGCTTAATTACAATTCTTTGGGTTTCTTAATTACATTTTTTTGTTGGGTTATTTAAAATTTTCGATTTTTTATTTTATTTTTGGCGAAGTGGGTAAATTAAAAGATTGGATTTTTGCTATATTTGCTAAAGTTGTGTTTGGTTTGTGAAATATTAGGTGTGGAAAATGTAAAGACAGAATTTTCGGCAGGGAAACTGACGGTTGTTGGAAAAGTAGACGCAGTAAAAATTCAAGAGAAGGTGGAGGAGAAGATGAAAAAGAAAGTGGAGTTGTTATCTCTCCAAACAAACAAGCCCTCTAATAATAAAGATAACGGTGGTGAAAAAAAGTCCGATGAGAAAAAGTCCGATGAGAAAAAATCCGATGAGAAAAAGGGCGATGAGAAAAAGTCAGAGGCTAAATCTGATGATAAAAAGTCAGAGAATAAGAAAGATCAGAAACCCAAGGAGGTATTTTATTTTTAATTTTTTATTTCAGTTGCCTTCTTTTGACTACTTACCTTGTTTAACATGGTTTGCCACATAGAAACTTAGAAAGGGCTTTTACTTAATTATCTTTTCTATACATAGAAAGGGAATTTAAGGATGAGTGATAAATTTTATTCCTAAACTATGTAGAACGAAATCGGGCGTGGTTTTGTAGATGGAAACGTTTTTGAGGTGGAGAAACTTCGGATCCTAACTATGTTCGGGTTTTCATTAGTAAGAAATTAAAATTAAAGCATTTTGAAAATGGGAAATTATTATATATCAAAAGATTCCTTGCTTCATAGGTTATGGAGTAAGTAGATTATTATAAATGCGAGTAATTATATTATTATTATGTAAATATGACAAGTAATAGTCTAGTAGAAGTACCCTCTAGCTAGTCCCCACACGAGGTTGTACGTAAGGGAAGATGGAGCTTCCTAGAGTTCTTTTGGAATTGAATGAAAGGTCCCCAATCTTGACTTTGTTTTGTTACATGTACTCCCTCCATTTCCATATTATTATCATTGGTTCTTTCAAAACGTCCATACATCAACAACATTATCTGCTTGTTAGAAATATCAAAGTTTTGTAAATATAAATTTCTGAAACCATTATGAATGCTTTGGTTGACGTTTTTACTTTTACCTTCTTATTGTCCGCTTTTAAATCTGGATAAATCATTTTCCGTGATTTTGAGTTTCAATAGTCATATATGCTCTTTAAAGATGATTGGAAAAAAAAAAGTCGCATTTTCAAATATCATAAATGATCTTGCTTGAATTTCCATGCATTTTCCATATATTTATATATGGAAGAAATCCAACTCGCTTGTGAATATAATATAATTTTGTTTATCATTATATATTTTGAGACGGAGCAAATTATCCTTTGACCAACCTTCAAATCTTCAATTTATACGTAGGATTGATCAACCACTAGTAGTGTATCTACACTTTGCTTTGAGACTATGCATATCCTCACAAATTTACTTGGCAAAACCAAATTAGCATTACTTGGACAATAACGTTTCAACAGGTGGTCCAAGTTCATAATTGGCGAAAGGTTATTGCTATCCAAGTAAATTAAATTAATCAGTTGGGTAGTTGTGAATTGTTTTTTCTCCTCTGATCAAAGGAGCCAATATGCTAATAATGATTGTCTTTGTAATCAAATAAATAATTAATTTAGCGAGTAACATCTACAAAAATTGTCTTGGCTATTGACGAAACGTTTCTAGTGAATACTTAGTTTGTGGGGTTAGTTTATCTAAAATTTTGAATAATTAATGGAATCTATATTTTTTTAGAGGTTTCATATTGTTCTGTGTTAGCTCATCCGTGCAAGATATGAAAGTGATGTATTTATAGAATTGATTATATCTTAGGCATGTATTATTATACAAATAAAATTACTCATATTTAATTAAATTGATGCTGAGTGCTTTTTTTTTTCGTTTTTGTGTTTGGAGAAATTTGGATGATGATGTATGTTAATCATCATTAATTATTTTATTATATGAAATGACGTTCTCTAAATTGGTCTAAAAATATTTTGATTTTTTTGCAGCCTCAAATCGCCACCGTATTATTGAAGACAAGAGTGCATTGTGATGGATGTGCTCAGAAAATTAAGAAAATTGTCCGCAAGTGTGATGGTGAGTAATTTTGATTTAAATGTGGCAGGAAGCATGCGTTACCAGCTATCATTATCATTTAATTAGCTAATTAATTGATTTTAATAATTTCCAATTAATTGACATTTAATCGTCATGATGAATTCAATCTTAATAGTATCATATCAATTAAAATCTAATGTTTTAATATATGTGTTCAAAAGTGATAATCACAAGATACGGTACAATTTTATTATGGTAAAAGAATTTTTTTTTTTTTTTTTTTGACAAAAAGATCATTGTTATTATTATTTGGAGGGTACAGATTATATCATTAATTATACTATATATTTCTGTAGGACCTTTATTTATTTTAATACAATTTAAAAGAAAGTTAGATTCTTAAGTTTTTTTGGAATGTTAAATGGATTACATGGTGTCACTTTTTGTCAGTTTCTTTTTGGGTACAATGTCACTTCTTTTTATTTGTGACACCAATTGTATATAGAAACAAAATTGGGTACTTCATCTTAATCTAAGAGTGCCAAATTGACGCGGAATGCGTATAAAGACGAAGGCACGAAAGTGGAGGGGATCTATGTAGGAACTTCTATTGTGTAAGGTACAAAGGCAGACTCAATAGGAACTTGGATGGGATCAAGCCATCAAGGGAGTAGAGTTGTGCTTTTTTTTAGAGTGTGTCTTGGGTGTAACATGTTATACCATAACTTATTGTGTAACATGTATAATAATATATTTGTACGAACAACTTTTTTTTTTTCCATATATATATATGACAACTCAAAATTCTGTAGGAATTATTACTCTATATTTTTATCTTCTGTGAATTTTGTTTCTTGTTGATCATACTTTTATCCATGAATGACAAATCTAATATTGATTTCAATTATCAGGAGTCCAAGATGTAAATGTTGACTTACAGAAGGATGTGATCGCATTGAAGGGTACTATGAACGTGAAAGACCTATTGCCTTACTTGAATGTAAAGTTAAAGAGAACCGTAGAGCTTGCTCCTGCAAAAAAGGATGAAGGGGCTGGTGGAGACAAGAAGCCCAAAGAAGATGGAGGCGCCAAAGAAAAGCCTAAAGAAGGCGGTGGCGGCTCAACAGAAAAGCCTAAAGAAAGCGGTAGTGGCTCATCGGAAAAGGCTAAAGGAGGCGGCGACAAAAAGGAAAGTGGTGGGGGTGAAGGGAGCGCCTCTAAGGAAAACGTAACGAAAATCGAGATCAACAAAATGGAGTACAACCCTTATGCTCATGGCTATGGAGCACATGCATACACTTTTGATCCAAGGCAACAAGGACAAAGCTATGGTCACCAAGTAGTTGATTATTGGCATGAACCCGAATACTCTCACCCGCCTCAGATGTTCAGTGACGAAAATCCTAATGCTTGTTCTGTTATGTGATCGTTTAATACTTCCACTATATTTTTAAACTTGTAAATAATTATGTAGTGAGGCAGAAGTTTAATTAATATGATGATATATATATATCTAACGAGAGCTAAGTTAGTGAGCTAGACTTTTTTGTTCCTATTTAATTACTTGAAATAATAATGTCTTCGTTTGGGAGATGGTAATTGGTTATGTTAATATGGTTGCAATTGTGTGAAAGTGAAAGGATAATTTCCAAAGGAAAAAGAAAAGGTGGCAAATGACTGAAGTTTTAGTAGTATTTGTGATATTGTACATATTAATGGA
Source organism: Beta lomatogona (assembly GCA_947646795.1). Classification (NCBI taxonomy): domain Eukaryota; kingdom Viridiplantae; phylum Streptophyta; class Magnoliopsida; order Caryophyllales; family Amaranthaceae; genus Beta; species Beta lomatogona. Next base: position 3,673,770 of record CANSNZ010000268.1, read on the forward strand.
ATGTTTAATGACTTGTTATTTAATAAAATCTTAGTTTTATAAGTATACATTGTTTTCTTGCAACAGCAAAATATATGCAGCTCGAAATTGGTCATTATTTTGTACATATATGAACTTTTTATTCAAATTTTTTCTTTCTCATTTCCCTCAACACGTCATTAGAGAGGAACAATTGTAACTTCAATTGTAGAGATGGTTTTTGACTTTTTTCGCCTTTCCTACTAATGCTTTCGCCATGAGAATGATTCCCATCTTTAACTTTATGGCCTAAACTTCAATTTCAATATCAAAATAAGGATAATCAAAACAATACGAAAGACGTAATGAACTTAAATGTGAAACCTCTGGTGAGAGGAATTTAAAACCTACTACATGAGTGAAGAAGGATTCTTATTCAAGATAAAAGAATACAAGAGTGATCAAGATCTCTTATCCATCAATTGGTATTATGATTTAGTCCCAAAGTATGCTTACGTAGAGATAGGACAAAAAACTCTCTTGATAAACAAGGAGCCAACATCAGGTATTATCATGTGATAAGAGGCTAGTAATCTAGAAAACACTCCATAAAAAGTCATATTGATAGTCATTAAATTTTCTTGTCACAACGACCTAATTGTACTTGAAAAATATTACTATTGTTCTCATCAAGTTTTTCATATTTCGCAACTGATTCACATTAACACTACTTTTCTCCCATGAGTAATTTCGTCTTAGTTACATCAAGTCATCAACCATCATCATCAGATTCATGTATCTTAATTAATTTTTATTTAGGGTCACGTCAAATTCATTTGTAATCCTAGATGTATCTATAATCAACTGTGCAACATAATTACATAAAAATTATGAACAAATTTACTTGTACAAACAAATTACTTTATCCAAATAATAAGTTTTACAATCCTTAAAGTCCAACGTACCAAGGACCCTTGGGTCCAATGGTATGGTTTCCTATCTTCCAATGGGAAACCAAGGCTCAAATCTTGGTGGAAGTAATATTTCAATATTGTTGGAGGCGGGGGGGTTTGGGGTTTGTTGAGCCTCTGGGTGAGTGACCCTGTGCGAGAGCAACCCGAAGAAAATTCTTCTTACCATGGGTTCCCGAAAGGGGGGCCAAAAAAAAAACCTTAAAGTCCAACGTGGGAGGGCAGCCTTGAAACACATGGTTGGTTTCGATTTAGATTCATGGCTCGAAGCTTTAGGCGAATGCAAGAGATCGTCATTAGGACAACATGTCCGAGTTGCTAGTCCGGTATCAACATGGTAATGCGATACTTATCTTGTTTGTGGATGTCAACTACTTTAGTTGGTTAAAGTCTTGGGGGGGTGGGGACCAAGACCTAGGATCAACTCCCGTCTACATCAATTGCCCTTGTGGCTCTCTCTACACCAAAAAAAAATTAAATTTCTATTGGCTTAGGACTCTAATAATCTAAATCTAAATCTTAATATGAAGGAGAAACTAAATCTAAAATTAAATATGAACGCATATTATACTCCGACATTAGGAGAGATTAAAAGAACTCTTTAAGAAATCTAGATCAATGTATTTGAGAGGGATCATAATTTAGGGGGTGTGTGAGTCTGGATCCCAAATAATGGCTAATGAGTTAATCGATAGTTTTCACTCATTTATTAATTAGTGACAGTTTTTCCATGTTATTGATTTTCTCTTACATTTCGCTTTTTAGATTTGTTCATGTTATCTTTTTAGCTTGTCGCTTCCCCAATTCGTTACACTCATGTAAAAAAAAAAAAAAACTCAGTGAAAACGAGTATGTATGATCAGCCGATAATATCAAAAAAAATTCTTACACAAATCAATGCGAGTTTGGAAATGAAAACAATGTGCTTCTGGATGCATGGCTCGTAGAAACAGTATTAGGCAGAGTGGCACTTTATCCTCAACGTACATCAATTTAAATTGGCAAATGAATCTTTAATCTTCTTGTTTTATATTCTTTTTTTTTTTCTTCTCTTGGCGGTTGATTATACTAATAATTTTCACCCCACCATTGAATATTTCAGTCTTAAAAAAGAACATGAGGTGGAGAATGAAGAACAATAAGAAGTTTCTACTTTGTTCGTGTTAGGTTGAAATTTGACTAATTCATTAGACGACAATGGCCAATTGTGCCTTTTTACTCATTTTAACCATTAACCGCAATCAGAATTATTTTACAATTAGTGTTGTTTTCTGCTGATTTATGCATATTGCATAATCAGCCACCCTAAATTAAAACTACCCATGAAGCAACCGTCCACGAATAACAACATAAGAAATTATGTCCTTTATAAAATGTCTTTTAAGATTTTGGAAAGCTAATTTTGGCAAATACCTCCAATTTCCTTGACACTGGTCAAAACCCAAAATTTAATTGTTGATTTTTGTTATGCAGAAGCTTATATATCAATTAATTTCATAGTAATGACAAATCAAAGGAATTGTTTTGAGCATAATTAATGAAGTCACGTACAAATGTGACTTAATCACATTCCCAAAGGACTTGAAGTTGTAAGTTAACCTTTAAGATCGTCATAGATCAAATTAGGATCTAGGATGTGTAGACTCGATTGCATGATTGTAGGAGACTGAATACCACAACTCTAGGAGGAAGTAGAGGGATACTGACTGAATCTAATTAATACAATTGCATCATCATTCATTCACTAATATAGCCAAAGAGTTGGATTAAATCTCTAATCGCTAGACATATAAGTATTTAACACCACGTGCTGTCGTCCCTTAAAAAGGACATAATATATCTAAATAGTCCGTCTTGGGTGTAATATGCATGTTACACCATAATTTATGGTGTAGCAACCTTTTACACGTGTGAAATCAAAACAAACCCAAACGTTCCTCTGTCTCCTTTTCTCTCCTCTTTCTTCTTGCTTCAGATAACTTTTTCTAAACTGTACATCAATATACCTAAATCTAGGTTGCCAATAAACGAAAAAACCTGAATCAATACTGATTTTTGTTCTTTTGTTCTTTTGCTCGTTTCGTTTTCTCTTTTCGCTGATAAATTTCTCTTCTTGAACTCGTTCATCGTGATCTTGTTGTTGTTCTTAAATGGTGAAATTGGAAGTGAAGAAACGAGGGTAATAAGAGGAAGGAGAAGCTCTAAATTGAGTGTAGTTGCGACTTAGGGTTCGAACAAGGTCAATGAAGAATGTTAGATGAAGCAGGGTATGTGGATGATGCGAATTCCGACGAGCACAAATCCGACAAGTTTTTGACTCGTAATGGAAGAGTTGTGCGACGTGGATGCTGCGAATTGTTAGGGTTCTTAAGCCATGAAATCTCCAGCGAGTAGAGGAGTGAGAACGGAGAGTGGCGACGATGTTGGAGTGATGAGAGTTTCATCGGAGATGGTGACGACGAGGTTTTTACGGTGGTTGTGGAGAAGAGAGAAAGCATTTGGAGAGTTTAGAACTTTTGGATTCCTAATGAGAATCAAATACATATCCTCATCTTCACCACCACAAGATTTAAAAAACGAATACTATAACACCCCACCCATAAGGAGTCGAGTCGTCTATTGTCACCAATGTGCATCTAGGGCCAACAATTGTCTTCAATAACCAACTCAAGTTCTTTCGGCGCATTTTGTCCTCATTCATGCGCACCCCGAGAAACTTCCCAGGAGGTTTTTTATCCTTGGACTATTCCCGGCTAAGCATGCTTAACCTTTGAAATGAGCTCCCTAAAAGAAAGATGCATCTTGTTGGATGAGTAGCCTGCTAAATCCTTTTAAAGCAATCATGAGGGGTATTACAAATACGACGTCGACGCTTTAAAAGTCTTTCATTCAGAATCGGAAGTGTCACTCCCGAAATGACGGTAAAGTTTAACAGTGTTTTTCTGACGCCAAGAAAAAGCAGAAGCAGGGATGGATTATTTGAGTTTAAGTGCGTTTAACCTAGATTCAACATCGTCTAAAGAAGATAAAGGAGTAGTTTGTCCGCCCTGAAAATGCTTGTTTTCTTCATCTTGTTGTTGAGCAGAACGTGGTAAAAGATGAAGAATTTGTTATCTAGGAATTGATTATCTATGAATTTACGATGTTTAAGAATTTCATAGATACAAATTTAATTGCTGCAATGTTGATTTACAAATATTGATTAGAGGAAAGATGTTAAATTGTCTCTCTCCTTCTCCTCTTCTTATTCTAGTTTTTTATTAGAATTTTAGGTTTTGAGTTCTTGAATTTTTTAGAGTAAAACAAAAAGTTTAGTGAAAAATTACACAGAAATGAGTAAAATTGACATCAAAATGAGTAATAATGATATGGTATATAAAGAGTTAAAATAATAATAAAATAGGAAAAAATGATACAAGTTTGCTAAAAAATGACATAGAAATATGTAAAAATGATATGGTATATAAAGAGTTGACAAATAATAATAAGATAGGGGAAAATTATACAAATTTTCTAAAAAAATGACATATACATGAGTAAAAATGATATAAAAGGAGTAACAATGATATGAACATATGGTATATAAAGAGTTGACAAATAATAATAAAATAGGGGAAAATAATACAATTTTGTTAAAAAATGATATAGAAATGAGCAATAATGACATAAAAATGAGTAATAATGATATGGTATATAAACAGTTGACAAATAATAATAAAATTAGGGAATTTGATACAGGTTTGCTGAAAAATTACATAAAAAATGAGTAAAAATGACATAAAAAATGATATGATATATAAGGAGTTAACAAATACTAATACAATAGGAAAAAGTAATACTAATTTATTGAAAAATGACATAGAAATGAGTAATAATGATATGGTTCACAATTATTACACCATAATTTTTTGTATGACAACATTGCCACATGTGTAAAATAATTAATATTAGTGTTTCATGTCATTATAAAACTATTTTGAGTTATCATTGAGCTGTCTCATGTCATTTTTTTAAAAATTTGTATCATATATTTGTAGAACTCTTTCATGTACTGACTTCTATTTCATTTTTCAGCAAACTTATACTCCCTCCATTCTCTTTTGTTCTTCCTATTTAGAATCTTGACACTATTCACAATTGAAGAGAATCTTTTAAATTATTTTCAACATATGATAAAAAATATAGTCATGTGGGGTCTTGTTTGATTCGTCTCAATGAGTACTTTATTAATATTTAATCATTATAATTTTTACTAATACAAAATGAAATATATTTAAGGTCAAAGACGTGTATTGGCAAACGTGAAAGTCAAAATAGGAAGAACAAAAAGAAACAGAGGGAGTATCATTTTGAAGTTGCTTCATGTTATTTTCCCCTATTTAATTATTATCTTTCAACTCTTTGGTAATCTTATCATTATTACACAAACATATATCATTTGTAATAACAAATGATATCATTATTACTTACTTTATGTCACTTTTCAGCAAACGTATATTGTTTTCCTCCATTTAATTATTATTTTTCAACTCTTTGTATACCTTATCATTATTACACAAACATATATCATTTATAATAGAACTGACATCATTATTATTACTAACTTTTATGTCATTTTTCTGCATTCCTCCATTTCATAATTATTTTCAATTTTGTATGTACCTTATTATTAATACACAAACTTATATCATTTATAAGAAAAATGATATCATTAACTTACTTTATGTCATTTTTCATTTAACTTGTATCATTGTCATTTTTCATCTAACTTGGCATAATTATATAATTGGACTTAATTTGCTTGATTTACTGTCTTGTGTGTGTCAATTTGCATTACTAGTTGCTGATAATTAGCTACAGTTATAGGTTTTATTTGAAAGCAAGGCTAATTCTATGACATTGAATTGTGATAAAGTCAAATTCACACATTTGAATGACAATAAGATTTTTGATAAAGATTAAAGGGTGACTACTTTGTCTGTCTAATAGGTAATTCACCTATAAAAAATAGATGTAAATAAATAGGTTAGGATTAAACAATACTAAAATAATTTTAGACTACTTTTGTGTCAAAATCTATCATCCTTATCATTATTATTCAAACTGATATCATTTATATATCATCATAACTCACTTTTATGTCTTTTTTTTAGCAAACTTGTATCATTTTCCCTTATTTCATTATCTTTTGTCAACGCTTTATATATTTTATCATTGTTATATTACACAAAATAATATAATCAATAAGAGAAATTATATCATGATACTCACATTTATGTCATTTTTAGCAAATTTGTGTCATTTTCCCTATTTTATTATCCTTTTTTTAACTCTTTATATACCTTATCATTATTACACCAACTAATATCATGAATACTTTTGTGTCATATTTCAGCAAATTAAACTTTTATCATTTTTCCTATTTTCATTATTATTTTTCAGCACTTTATATTTGTTACAAATAAGATAAATAATATCATTGCTGCACAAAAGTATATCATTTATAAGGGAATTAATGTCATTATTACTCACTTTTATGTAATTTTTTTGGCAAACTTGTATCCTTTTCCCCATTGTTATTATTATATATGAACTCTTTACATACTATGTCATTATTACTCATTTATGTGTCATTATTCAGCAAACATGAATTATTTTTGGAAAATTCTATATGGTGGCCTTTAACTTCTATTTTTTCTATGTGGTGGCAAGCCATTAATCTTATTATACGAAATGGGCATTAACTTCCTAATAATACACTTAGTGGCCTTATTAAACATATCTGATGGCTAGCCCATCATTAAGTAAGAGATTACTAACCCTAATTTCTGATTATACTAACCAGCCCTTAGCTTCCATAATTCCTGATCACCTATTTATTAACACCCCTCGTCTTCTTCTTCCTTCATACTTCTCATGAAATTAGAGTTTTATCAAAATTGCTGCCATGTTTACTCGTTCCAGAAGGTTGAAGTATACTGCAATTGATGGTTCCTTCAATTGGGGGAAGATGAAACTTTCCTAGTGTAATAGTCCTCCAAAATTTGCAGAGGTTAGATTCTCTAAAAGTGTTAGAAATCCAAGGAAGCCATTCTACAAATGTCGAAATGGAGGATATGGCTTTTTCGACTGGGAATATTGCTTAATCATATACATCATTATATGAACAAAGTACACATATTGTACTTGCCATGAAAATGATGACAAAAACATCCAACAGATAGCTTAAAGGATAACATCAGAATAAAAAATACCTTATCAATTTAATAAAACTCATAATTCATAATGTCAATCTTATAAATCATAATGTCTTAAGATTGCTCGATCTTACAACCATAAAAACCAAAGTTGACCAAAGTTTTCAAAATGGTCAAATAAGTATAACATAGCAGTGGATAAGCCAAATCCTAAAAAGTAGCAATCTGACCAAAGTTTCCAAAAGTTTCAACTACGGCCCTGTTCTTTTGAACTTATTTTGGCTGAACTGAACTGAACTTATTTTATTTTGGCTCGACTGAACTTATTTCTGCTGAACTGAACTTATTTTTACTTATTTCTGCTGAACTGAACTTATTTTTACTTATTTTTGCTTAACTGAACTTATTTTGGCTGAACTTAACTTATTTTTGCTGAACTGAACTTATTTTGGCTGAACTGAACTTATTTTTGCTGAACTGAACTTATTTTTGTTGAACTAAACTGTATTAACATAATATTATCAATACTTATTATTATAATAATCAATAAATATTAACATAATATTATCAATACTTATTATTATTATTTTATTACTTTATAATAATAAATAATAAATAATAAATAATAAATAATAAATAATAAATAATAAATAATATAAATAATAATAATAATAAATAATAAATAATAAATAATAAATAATAATAACAATAACTAATAAATAATAAATAATAAATAATACTAATAATAATAATAATAATAATAATAATAATAATAAATAATTACTAAATAATAAATAAATAAAATATTAAAATAAAAATATTAAATAATATAAAAAAATAAACATATAACAAAAAAATAAAAAAATAAAAAAAATAAAAAAAATAAAAAATAAAAAATAAAAAAAATAAAAAATAAAAAAAATAAAAAAAAAATAAAAAAATAAAAATAAAAAAATTTAAAATAATTACAAATTCATCGTTATTATAATTATAATATTATTAATAATAATAACAATTAATAGTAATATTGAAAACAAATATAATAATTACAACATTATAGTATACTGAACTTATTTTTGCTGAACTGAACTTATTTTTGCTGAACTGAACTTATTTTTACTTATTTTTGATGAACTGAACTTATTTTTACTTATTTTTGCTGAACTGAACTTATTTTTACTGAATTGAACTTATTTTTGCTGAACTGAACTTATTTTTACTTATTTTTGCTGAAAATAAGTCCAAAAGAACAGGGCCTACATCAATTTCAGTCTAATTCAACTACTTTAATCTAAAACACAAGTCTTGCATATCTTCTCAGTGGTTGTGAAGATGATGCTTGATTTTTCCTCTTCTTGTTTCCACCAGCAGCTGCTTCATGTGATTGTTGACTAGGCTGAATTACAGGTGTTGTTGTAATGCAGATTATGGTGCCCTCTTATTGTTGGGACCTTTTTCTGTTGCTTCTAGCCTTAGAGCTTCCAGGTTGAGCTTGTGTTGCCTTTGTTGTATTCTTCCCTTTGCCCTTTATTGCTGCAATGTTGTTTTTGGATGCCTTCTCTTTTGCAGTCAGTCCACCCTTACAAGTTCTCATGCTATGACCCCACTCATTGTAGTTTGTGCACTTGATAGTTGTTGATCTTTTTCCCTTTTCTTTCTCACCAACTTCTCTCCTCTTGTTTCAAGAAGGTCTCCCAACCCCCCCTCTTCATTACAGGTGGCAATATAGCAGGCAACTCAATTTCAGGCCAGTTATCTTGGTCATGTATTGGTTGGATACACTTAGCATATGTCTGCTTGTAGACTGAGGCATAATACTAAGAGCTAGTGTACTTGTAAGGATCTTCCTTTGCATACAATATTGCTCTTATTGCATGCTTACAAGGCACACCAGATATTTGCCATGCTCCATAAAGACAAGTTCTCTTATTCAAACTCACAGGCAACTTTGACTTTCCATCCTTAATTTCATACTACCCTGGTCCACTCTGAAATGCTTTGCATGTTCTAGAATCTGACACTAACTTTTGGATTCTTTTAGCTACATTGGGGCAGGGTTCATCATCCTTCTCACTTTCACAATTTTGTCTCCTTGTTGACATTCTTAACATACTCAAAGTCCTTATACCTGTACATTAACTTGAAAATTAGGCCTTAAATATAAGTAAAGGTTAGCTAAATTGACAATATAAGGGTAGAGCAAACCTTTCAATAAGGTATACACAGGCCTGCACCTATCAGCCCCCAAAGTTACATTAAAACTTTCTACAAAGTTGGTCTTGTTCTCATCTGTGCATATTTTGGGGTCAAACTTGTATTTGGACCATCTTGATTGATCCCCAATCTTGGACAACCAAATTCTTGCAAGTGGATTTGTCTTCTGTATTGCCTCTATTGCCTTCCTAAATGTGATGGTGCTAGTTTCACTACAAGCTCTCCAAAACGGTGCATACATCAAAGGCCCAGGGAATACATCCTTCTGTTCTTTGACATATGCTTACAACAATATCTCCTTCATGCTTCTTTCCACAATTTAATAAGGGCAGGATCAATACCCTGAATGTCAAGACTAAATACAAATGACATTAGCAACCCATTAGTATATGAAAGTATAGTGTTCAAATTGAAAGCAAAAGATGCCATGTACTATACCTTTTGCCTATCAGATATAATGCACCATCACCTCTAATGCATGATTTAAGAATGTTTCAGGTGCCACACAAAAAAAATTCCATCTTTCCTCATCTTCACCACTTACTATAGCCAAGCAAAAGGAAAGAGTTTATTGTTGGCATCAATTGCCACTGCAGATAACAGAACTCCACCAAAGTTCCTTTTCGGATGGGCTTCATCTACCCCAATTAGGCTCCTGCAACCTATTGCCACTCCATCAATGCAACCCTTGAATGTGATTAATATACTGGAGAAAAGAAGGGGTTTTTCAGGTCCTTGACCCTGTATCCAACCACAATGGGCATGTGATTCAAGGTTGGTCCTCCTAATCATCTCAACATACTTTGGTAGGAAAACATAAGATTCATCATGGCCACCATTTATTTTCTTCAATGCAACCCCTCTCATCTTATACAATGTGATTGTTGCCATTTGGATCCTATACTCTACCACAAAAGTTGATTCAATGCCTTTCCATGTATGTCATTGTTTGCCCTTATATCTTCCATAAGCTTTTCAGCAGCCCATTCAACATTAACCAAAGGATTTCTATCATCAAAACCCCTGCAAGTGTCCTCTGAGTTCTTGATACTCTTGATTGCTCAGGTTTTCCATCTGGAAGGATGCTAATGTGTAGTCTCCATTGACAGTGGAACTCCTGGCAGGTTACAATCAATATTCTTGGGTTTGATCTCTCATTTGCAATCCCAAATCCACACATAATACAATATTCTCTTAACACCCCCTTGATATGCTGCTTGTTAGTGAACATCATCCAAGGCCTTAAGATAATTTTTCCCCACTCCCCCCCTTTCATAGAACTCACCATTCTTGTACATTTTCTTCAAATAGGACTCATCATTGTCCACATCTTTTTGCCAGAACTCATTCTCATGTGGATCATAGTTTTCAAAGAAAATATTCATGTCCATAGCAAAACCATTATCATCAAGTTCATCACCATCATAATCATCATCAGAATTACCATGTAAAGGGTCTTTCTTATCTTTCTTTTGTACAATCAGAGGACCAGCTTCTACCATATCAGAGCTTAAATTATCATCCCCAGCTGCGAAATCCTCTAATCCTTGGTCTTCAACAACATTTTCAATAGGCTCAGGTCTTTTTGGAAGGACAATACCTTTCCTAGCAACTGTAGTGGCATGTATTTTTTTGAGAAATATTGTTGAATTGGGTTGTTTTTTTGGCTGATTAGCAATGTCATTTTGTGGAATAGAGGGTGCATCTGAGAATGAAGGAAGTAATTTGAGACAAAACAGGGGGCTTAGAGGGACCTGCTTTTTTGTGTTTGTCTTTTTCTTCCTAGGTGCTAATTTCTAAAGCTTTTTGTCCAATGCTTTCTTAATATAAGGGTGTTCTTCCAAGTAACACTTGACATCATCCATGGTCTCATCATTAGCATTGTTCAATCTGTCAAAAAGGTCTTCATTGTACACCACATCGCAACTAATTATGGGAGGTTAGGGATCAATTAAAGGTTCATGAACAATTGCTTTGCGACCATCCCCTCTACTTCTAGTCCTGGGTGGACTCTTCCCGTAGCATACATTCATAGAAGCAGTACCATCCCCCAAAGAAGACTTCAGTTGTCTCGCTGATTTGACACAATCAGTGATTTTGTCTAAAAAACCAACATGTGTATGTATATGAGCTTGTTCTTGCTTAATCTTTCCAACATTGCCATCAAGTCTTTGTTAGTGTAAATTTGAACTGATTGTTGTGCATAACAGTAGTGGAAAAACAGGAAATTCTGCCCATTCATATTTCTTTTTGATAAACTCATCCTCATACTCGTTAATCAAGTCAATCCACATCATTTTGTCAACATCATCAATCGTCAAATTAACCTCTCTACCCAAACACTGAAATCTTAATACAATTTCATCCATTATGTAGTATACATATAATCAAGGATAACAGAGTGCTAGTAGTTGAAGCACATTTGTCACAAAAAATCGAGAAGAATAGATAGTTGCCATAATATTCAATGACAGAACAACACAAAAAAGAAACAAAAATTCAAACAAAACACATGAAACTAATTCCAACAACAACGACATTAAACAAAATATGAAGAGTTTGAAAATGATTTGTCACCTAAATTGTGCTTCAAATGACACACAATGTCGTATTAAAATCCTAATGAAACAACGAACGAACCCGAGTAATGTCCACGAAATTGAAGCGAATAAACCCGAGTAATGTCCACGCAATTGACGAAGAAGATGAAAGAAGATGAGGAGTAAGCACATCAGTTATGTGAGAATGAAGATGGAAGTGAGGAAAAGTAATTTGATATGGCAGAGGAAGTTGAAGAGTTGTAGTGATCATAATGATCAAAGGGTGTGAGAGAATTTTAGTTAGCAGATTAACTAGGGGTAGGTTAGTAACTTATTACTTAATGATGGGTTAGTCATCAGATATGTTTTATAAGGCCACTAAGTGTATTATTAGGAAGTTAATGGCCACTTTGTATAATAAGATTAATGGCTTGCCACCACATAGAAAAAATGAAAGTTAAATGCCACCATATAGAATTTCCCATTAATTTTCCTTATTTTATTATTATATTTCAACTCTTAGTATACCTTATTATTAAGACACAAACTGTATCATTTATAGAACAATGATATCATTAAATCTCACTTTTATGTCATTATTCATAAACCTGTATCATTTTTCTCTATTTTGTATTATTTTTCAACATTTTATGTATCATTTGTAAGTAAAATGATATCATTATTTCTTACTTTTATGTCATTTTTTACCAAATTTGTATCATTATTATCTCTTTCTTTTTTTTAGTTTGGAGGGGGCAAATAAAATTTTATACATGATCTCTTCCTCTCTCTCCTTCCCCTCTCAAAACCTGACCTCGCCCACCAACTCCACCTCCTCCAACCCTTCCCAATGCACCAACACAACCATACCATCACACAACTGCTTCATGCTCACGATGCACTAGAACACAACCATCGCTTCACGCTCACGACGCACCAACGCACCCCTTCTTTTCCGGCACCACACCACGACACCGCCACACCACTGATCTTCTTTTCCGCGTGTGCACTTGCTCCCAAACCCTAATTTCCACCATTGGCTTCTACTCCCCTCCACCGCCACATTTCCATTTCACTTTGCAATTAAAGATTCAATTTCTTCAGTTTGTTTCTGGTACGAATTTGTTCGAAAATACGCAATTGGAGCACTTCATTGATTTTTCTGTTTGATTTCAGAAACTTTTTGGCACTCGATCAATTACCGAGTTTTTTTATGGATTGGAAGAGAGAGAATTCGAAAGACTGAATCATGAGGGAGAAGAGAAAGGGAATGAGAACGGAGAGTGAAGAAACAAAGAAGAAGAAAAAGGGAAGTAGATGAAACGAAAACTAGATTGGATAAGTCCAAACACGTGGGGTTGTTGTTACACCATTCTTTATGGTGTAACAGTTACACCCAAGAATTTCTGATATCTAAAAGCTTGAAAATAAAGGCTTCCACCTTATTTTTTGAGAAACCAATCTCCTAATTTTGTATCAATCAAGTTTGGTAAAATATTTCTCACTATATTGTCCAATCATTGCTTAGCCACCAGAACGTGGTTGTTGGTAGTATTGATCCTATCCTTAAAACTCTAGTTCCTACAACCTCCACCACACCCAAAATCTCATATCGGCAAGATAATCCCTGAAACTCACAACGTTACGTTATGTTCCTATACAACTTCATGTACACTACCATACAAATATACACGTTAAGAGACGATGGAAGTTGTCGCTAGTTGCTCCCGACAAATGATAGGGAGAGACCATTTTATAGTGAAACCCTTTTATCTTTTATCATATGGATTACTTTCTAAAATTATAGTCATTCAAAAAATGATTTTGTACTCATATTCAAATTTTAGAAAATTTTAAACTATTTATGGGGCTGTTTAAAGTTCAAAAACCTTAAACTATACAAGGGGGATCTCTTCCTTAGGGGAATGTTTTCGGAGCAGTCAAAGAATGATAGCTGAACTAGTTTTGATCAAGTTCAGGAAGCCAATCTTAGCTTTAACCCAAAAAAAATTTAATGTAAAATTTCCCTTAAATAAACAATACTTTGCAAAAGCAAGACTACTATGTGGTTGTTTAGTATACAGGAAATTATGTAGGCAATAGAAATTCCCATGATTTTATGAATTAGGTAGTTCTTTGGTTGACAAAAGTGGGGAAAATGAGGGCAATGAAGATTCTTGGGAAATTGAAATTCCTACAAAACGTGGGAAATTGAAATTCTTACAAAACGTGGGAATTTATTCACCTAGCCCCCCTTGGTCATTCAAAATTCCTACATCAATTCATAGGAAGTACAAATTACTTTATGTCAACCAAACACATTAGTCAATTTCCTAGGAATTACATAAGGGAAATAATTTCCTAGGAAATGGAACTTCCCATGGGAATTAAATTCCCATGTATATATACCAAACAACCACTAATATGTATGTACAAAATTTCAATAATTAGACTGTATTATGTTCAACTTATTTTAAATTATTTTGGAGTTAAGATAAGTTTAAATAAGTTCAGATAAGTTCTTTCACTTTATAAAATAAAATTTAATTAATTTAATATGTTAAGATAAGTTAAAATTAGTTAAGATAAGTTTATAAATTTAGATAAGTCAAAATAAGTAAATAAAATGCACCCTTAGCATAATACAAACAAGAAGACCCAAAAAATATGTGACGTACTAGAAATCATTATTGGGATAATTATCCGTACAATTAATATGTTGTATCAATTGTTCAATTATATTATAACTAGCCTTTTGTGCACGCGATGCGTGCGTTAATTTCAAAACTTGTTATTCTATTAGATACTCCATCAGTACTATAGTTATTATTACACTTAATATGTGAAAGATTAATAGTTAGATGAATTAAAATGTATATTAATTCGCTAATGTAAAAAACTAACAAAGGTTGTGAGTGATTATTAACATTAATTTTTTGTGAATGAATTTTGAACAAAAAAATAGACATAATGAATTGGTTTGACTGAATTAAAGAGTATCAAAGGTAGTGAGTGTTTTAGACATTTCGTGGACGTCATGTATACCATCTTTTCTTATATAGAAAAAGATCAAGCTATTTTGTCCATTTAATTTTTTGATTGAAATATTTGATGCATATACCATTTTCAACTTGTTTAAAATAGCAAGTTGAAATGACAAAGAGTTCTTAAATTGCTTTCTTTTGTAACTTTTTTTTCATTCCATTAAATTATTAATGGTAATTTAGTATTTTCAGAGGAGGACACCATCTTCCTCCCCCTTATTCCCTTATATAATAGAGATTTCTCTAGTTATTATTAATTACAATTAACATTTCTGTTTTATAGTATAAGTGATTTATGAAAAAGTATTTACCATTTGCACGACATCGACTACCAATCTAATCTATGTTTGTGTCTTTTATAAAAAAAAAATTATGATTTTTTTGTCTAAGGAAAGTATTGTCCCATATATGACAGGAAACATGCTTGCCAACACCACACATATGAACAATTTAACAAGGGAAGCGGACAAGTGGTTCAATTATTGAGGAAGCCTTGTACAACATAGATAAAACTTGGCCTTTTGTTAATAGATTAAAAGTAAAATTAAATAGAAATCAATTTAATATTATAAAATGAAAAAAAATCATATTAACATCTTATTTTCTACAACAAAAATATTAAACTATAATAAACAAAAGCAACAACAAAAACAAAAAATATGTAGTACAATAAATCATCAATAACTACTAATATAGAAAGTAATATATAGGGCTATGTGCCGTCACCTATGTTTCACATGCTGAGCATCGCCCCTGCATTATAACAACCAATTTAGCTAGACTTAATTACCACAAACTAAGGGCTTATTCGGTATATCACTATTAGTTTTCAGTTTCCATTTTCAAAATCTAAAAGACATATAATACATATAGGTAGTATAGTCATACTTATACTAATTATATTTTCTTTGAAAAGTACCAACAAAAAGTGGAAACCACTTTTTTTTGATTTCGATATTTTTGCTTTTTATTTAAAAAAAAACTAAAAAATAAAAAATGATAACAAACAAACCCACAAGATAAACATAATTAGTATAAGTATGACTTATGTCAATCTCAGTATAAGATAAATTGCTTTTCTTGATTATATAAATTTTTAAAACCTAAAACTGACATTGATGTTGAATGAGCCATAATTCTTTATGTTTTGCACATGCTATCTAATCCGAAAAATACCAAAACCCAAGCCCTTTTTTCCTCTCTTTCCCTCATCTTCCTCCTCGAGCCTCCTACATGTTCTGCTGTTTTTTCCCCCTTTTCTCCTTTTATGCTTATGTTAATAAGTTCGTCTCTCTTTGTGAGAGTTTCTCTCTCCTTATAGGAGTTTTTGTCTTCCCGCTAGTGGGGGTTGTCTTCTCCTCTGTGGAAGTTGTGAGTGATGTTTGTTGTTGGTTGAAAATCCAGTTGATTTGTTGATCGGAATTTGTGTGGGGTTGCAACTGATGTCAGTTCTTTGTTTACAATCAGTTGTATTAAATCCAATTCTACTTCAAAACCACATCAAATCGATACCAATTCGTTAACATATCTCCAAGCCACTTTTTATTAACATAATGACAACGAACCCTTAAGGCAACCCGTGCTACTGAAATACTGCTTTATTTTTTGTCCCAACAATTAAGAATTGTTTTCCTCTACTTGATGCATCAAAAACTAAATCACAAGCCTCTTATAAAGAAAGAGCAGTTTTAGTAAGATTGATAATATGAATACCTTTACATTTTGCAGAGATATAAGGCGACATTCTATCCCTCGTAGAACGTTGCATTAGACAGTGATAGAAAGATGAGGGTATTTAGAAGTGTTAAATCTAATCAATGGTCGTGCCATATCAGAATTACGTTTGATATGTATTTTTTAATTTTTGATTTCTATTATAGATGTCGCATGATTTCAAATCAACGAATGACTTTCCACCCAAAAAAATCTAATTCAAAATCTAATTTTATTACTAATTGGTGGTTGTATGTGCATTTTAGTTTGTTTCCAGGGTAGTAGCCAAAAAGCCTTATTGGAAGAAGATCATATCATTGTGTGCGTGATTATGTTATGTGCCTATGATGCATCTGATATCTATTCAGTTTTTGGGTTTGCAGAGCAAATGTCTCGTTCCGACATTTCTTATCATATCACAAGTGGCGTTTCCTTCTTGTATGATTGTGGCTTTTTTCAACAATGGGATCCTAGGTCAGCTTATCTTTAGCCAATTTCTAAAGTTGAAATGATCACAAACTTGCCATGTTAGCTCAAACCAGCCATAAGTTCGTTTTTTATATACTAATCTATACAAATACACAATTATGCATAAATACTTTGTGCAACTATGTCATGCCAAGCATACGTATGCTATCATTATTAGAATCGACAAAAAATTAAAATTATGCATATCATGCTAGCCAACCTTTTGACGATGTCGATGTTTATACTTCAGAGTTTCAATTGGCTGACGACTGATACTATATACGTGGATTCATATATCTTTTATGTTGATTAATATACTTGGTGATGGAGATCTATTTGGGTACTCCCGTGGCTAAAGAACAATGCCCGTAAATAGTAACGTGGAACAACAGAATTATTGCATGCATAAAGCTGAACTGACTGAACCCAAAAAACAACTTGAACCTATTTTGATTTGTAATTGATCCGTATTCAAAAAAAGTGGGTAAGCTAGCTAGCTAATCATCTTTAACCTATTCAAACCCAAATTGATATCATGTAGAAAATTAATTTAACATAATACTTTATAATTTGAACCAAAATCTACACCCTATTTGAAGATGATCTAACTTGTAATGGACCTGATGGTCTAAAAACTGGACCAAACACGAACCTAAAGTGAAAAGAAATTGAACTCAATTACAATATGACAGAAGCTGCTATTCAGTTGACCTACGACAACTCTATAAAGACAATCCAAAATCCAAATTTTACCAAACATTCATTTATTTGATCCGTACCAAGCTCAAACCAAGTTTAACAAAAATTGATAATTAAAATGGCCGATTAAAATAATATTGAAACTTAATTTGTTTACAATGTTACTAAGATGTATAGTAAATTAAGCATACCTATTTATTCATGATTTAGTTATATTTGATATAAGTTTAATAAAAATTGATTTGATTGATGGGATTTTGCACTATAAATCCGTTAGATTGCAAAATAATGCATAAGTAACCCTGTGTTTCATAAAATGCATTGTATTTTCCTAAGGATTGCGAAAAATCCATCACATACCCTTTGTGGGCGATATACATGAACTCTATTAAATAACCAAGGGGTACCTCGTGATGCATGGTCTAAAACCTATCGTGATTTATGAGTCATCCGAAAGACTTGTTGGCAACTCCAAATTGATTTCAGCTTCCATAGAGTGTTTCAACAAACATGGTCACCCCATATAGACGCCATATTCCTATGATACCTTCATATACATATTCTTTAGGACTAAATGGCGTGAACTCTGTCAAACTAACAACCCTAAATAAGTTAATCTAATAAAGAAAACAGACTTATTGACTATATCCCCTTTGTAGGGTTTTGAATAAATAGATGCGGAAATTATTAAAATATTTTCTAATCAAAACCACACACCGAAGTTCATATAAAATTAGAAAAGTTACCTTCAAGTTGTTATTAGGAAACCCTAAACTTTTTCATGAAATATCAAAGTAAGTACATGAATCGATTGAACATAATAACAAAAATCTAAACAAGCATATCGAGCAATGGGGATGTAAACAATTGATTCATGTTAAATGTGTGTGATTTCACTTTGTATTTCTTCAATTTGTTGGCTTGCTCTATCAATGACATCTATGTATTAAAGCATGTCAACATATAGTTATCGTCTTCTACTCTAAATTGATACACTACTCTCAGGATGTCCCAAAAAAAGTCGTATACTTTATTAACATTAAGACGACCTCCCTTTGATTCAGATTGTAAAACAGTTTCACCCCAAATTATTGGGCATTTTATGGTAATCCTAGATCATACATTGGGAGAGATAAAACACAAATGAATCAGCCGCGCACCATTTACAATGACCAAAAACAAAGACCAAAAACAAAGTTCGGGCCAGTAATCCAATAATAAGGAGGAGAGTTCAATTCACTTCTAAGTCCATAAGAGGTTTCATACTATAACCAATAGGCAATAGTAGGAGTAACTCCTCTAACCTATAATGTGATATTTTCTTTCCTCTTTCTTCAATGCGGCATAAATAATAGGTAGCGGTGTGTATCGTCCAAGACCAGACTGGACCGGGGCCAGTTGGATCAGTGGACCGGAATCTGAAAATTCTATGGACCGGATTGGAATATTCCGGTCCGATCCCGGTCGAGAACTAAATTTTTCCAGTTCGGTCCAGTTTTGGATCGAAATCTGTATTTTAACAAAAAAATCTTTATTGCTTAGATTTAAACATATTTATAAATTCGATACATTAAAATCTTTAGCTTTCTAGCATTCTAATTTTTAAACTTTTTATAACCCTTAAACTTGTTTTTACGAAAAGAAACAGAAATTCCGGTCCACCGGTTCGGACCATAATTTGATGGGTTTGGACCAGGCCGAAAAGAAAACTCGAAATCATAAGTTTTTATTGGTCGGATACCAAACTGGGTCCATTTCGGTCCCGGTCCAAAATCTGCACACCTCTAATGTACTATAGATGGCAATAGATTTTGGATCCTGCCAGGATCCGTGGATCCAGATCCGTTTTATAGGATATGGATCCCAAAAATTTAGGCCCGATGAATCCGGATCCTGTGGTTAGAATAAGAATCTGAATCTGATTCCAGGTGCTGTACCTAGATCCGCATGCATATCCGTTTCTTTAATAGCTAGGTAGTGGCTAATAGTGGGCCATTTTAACTATATATGGGCTTTTTAATGTCTTTTAAAACACTCAAAACCCTAATTCCCTATGTCTCTCATTCACGCTTCAGTCCTCACCATTTACCCCCTCCCCTTCTCTTTCTCCAGCAGTGTTACTCACTCCCCTTCTCTATCTCCACCGGCAGCCATTGCCCACGACCACAACCCCTTTACTAGCGTCAACACGCCGACCACGAGCACTCGCTTCTCTTTCTACGAGACTCGCCGACCACTCAACGACAACAATTTATGTTTCCACGCTGCTCGACAGCTCATTGCACTAGCCAAGCAACGGCACCACCGTCTCGCATCACCTTCTCCCTCGGGCACACTAGCCAGCATACTACTGCTGATCGTATGAAGGTTATAGATTTTTTTTTTTAATTTTGTATTGGGAATATTGTTGTCATTGTTGAATGTTGATATGATACAGAATATGGATGTACAATTGAATGTTTATGGGGTTACTCTTAAATATAGTGAAAAACAATATTTTTTTCTCTTTAAAAATAATTTTTATATGGAGAAGTAGGCAAAACAGTACAAAATATTGATGGATCCGTTTTGGATCCAGGTTTGCATTATATCACCCCAGGATATGCAGGAGCCCACTAGTAGATATTGTGCTCTTTGGGCCCTAACTTGCAAGGATTTGCTTTCTTGTAGGGCCGAAGTCATACCCAGAAGGCCTATACTAGGTTGTGGTGTCCACCTTTATACAAAGAAGGCTTCGTTTCCTCAACTTTTGATATGGGATAGCCAAGAACTTAGGCACCTTCTCCCCTCCTTTTAGAGGAGCCTGTGTTCCCGTAGGCACTACAGGACACCGAAATGGGCCCTGGCTCTGATACCATCTGTAACACCCCTAAGGTGCCTAAAATCTTGGCTATCCCACATCGAAAGTTGAGGAGAACGAAACCTTCTTTATATAGAGGTGGACACCTCAACCTAGTAATAGAAGCATTTTGGGTAGGACTTCGGTCCTACACCAAAGCAAATCCTTGCGGGCTATGGCCCCAAGAGGACAATATCTACTAGTGGGCTCCTGCACACCCTGGGGTGTTACATGCATGATCTGCAGCATCTGGATCTGAGTCCTATTTTTCTAGAACCGTCGGATCTGGGGCGGGTCTGCATCATGCGCCTGAAAGCTAATACGAATCTGAGTCCATGAGGACCCGGTCCAGATGCGACTCGTTACCATCCCTACTACTAACAGGTGGATACAAGTGGATTTTAATACTCCCTTTCACATGTGAGTGTCTATCGAAATTCATAGCCAACTAGACAGGTAATTGAAAACACATCCTCTTAAAAGGTGGACACCCGATCGAGGTAAATCTTATCCAGTTGCGATTAAAAGCCTAGTTTAGAAGATATCCATAACATGGGCTCTGATACCATATAAAAATTTTGATAATATGATAAATGCATTTAGGCATCCTCATAAAGTAGAGGAAACTTCTGTCCATTCCTAAGTCCAAAGGAGATTCCATACTAAAACAATTGGGAATAGAATGAGTAACTCCTTTAACTTATAAGGTGATACTTCCCTCCTCATCCAACTCACATATGGATACAAGCAAGCGGGTTTCAACAATAATTGAATTAATAAAACCGCATTATAAGTTGAGCTCAGTTAACTTTGGACTCTATGCCCATCTTTTAATATTAATGCTCTAACAAAATTTAGCAAAAAAAAGTTAGGTTTAACTATGGGGCAAATTTATTACAATCATGTGAACTAATCAATTCCAAATAAAATGATGGTAGCTAGTCGATTAGTTCAAACTAAACACTACAACAAAATTCTCAAAACCATTTGAAGATCATTTTCTTTTATTTGGTTAAGATAGATTTCCAGCAATATACAACTTAAATATGATTATGAAGCAAGAACTAATACATGCCTACATTATGGACAAAAAAAGACAACTAATAAGAACTCCAGTCCCTAGTGGAACGAAGGTCAACTGATCCGGTTAACATGAGCCACACTGATTTGAAAACGAACCGGGGCGAGTGGGGGTGGAGTTGCTGGGAAAAATTAATTTTTCCAGTTCACCACCGGATTGGTTAACAATTAATTGATCCGGTTTGGAGCAGAAAACTGGATCAATTAGGGTAGTTAATTGATTTGGTTTTCATCTCCACCAGTTCAGTTATGTAAGTTTGTATTTTAAAAAAATCATCACCACAAATACCAACTTCCTCTCTCATTGTCATTATTCTTATAAATTCTATAATTATCACATGAAAATTGATAGTATTTTACATTTTAAATATCAATTCGGCACTCTCGATGTCATCACAACACGCAAATTGATGAATTTGAAGGTTGTAGACACCAAATTTTGAACTCTTTTTTTTGGATAAATAAAGATTTTGAAAAGAAATAAAAATAACAAAAATCATCATGCATCGTAGAACGCGCGTCCTGGAGCGCGAGTTTCATTCCGTCATGCGGTTTTCCATTTTTGCGTATTAATCGTGCGAATTCAGCTTAGAAATATAATTTCCCGTGAGTCATAGTCAATAGCTACAACCACCGTGTTAATAAAATGATTCATAGTATAATCATGCTTGTCTTTATTAATTTGACGAGTTTTCGTTAATTGTTTTAAGTTAGTCTTTCGGAAAAACGAAAAAAAAAACGAGTCGCGATTAGGCGTCCGGATTTTAGTCGTATCCCAAAATCGACATTAATCAGTTTTCTTGATGGTCAAGTCATAGTTCATTGGATAAAGTATAAGAATATATTCTTTATCCATTAATCACATCATTTATCCATTAGTGAGAGAATAAGAATCAAATCCCATGTGTAAGAGGGGGGAAATCCGGATTTTTTCCGGAAGATTCGAGTGTGCACCAAGAACACAATCATGCGCTAGACGCATGATTGTGCGCTAGGCATGCCCTGCGCCAGACGCAGAACCTTGCGCCAAGCGCAAGGCGCTGTGCCTAGCATAGGTTCCTGCGGTTGGCGCAGCGTCCTATTCAGTTTTGTTTGCGCGTTTTTCGATGCATTTTTTTTACGTATTAGGATGTTTAGGGAAGAATATTTTCTGAAAATATGATTTTGCCTCATTTATGAGAAAATCCAAAAAGAATAAGAATATTTGTGTTTACAAAGAGATTTGATGATGTCATTAGGGTGAGGCGATTAGAGTGATGTCATTAGGGTGATTAAGGATGAAGAAAATCAGATTTTTTTGGGTGAAAAATCTGATTTTCTACCTCTTTGAGACCCTAGTTCACCTGCCTCATTTCTCTATAAATACCCTCCTTTTTTCACTTCACAACCAAGTTGAAAAAAACACAATTCAACTTCACTCTCATCTTCTCTACTACTCTTCTCCTCCTTAATCTTTCCATCTAAGCAAAACTCTTAATAAGTAAGTAAATTAAGTTCATCAAAAGGAAAAAACACAAAAAAGAGTGTAAGTTAGTAATTAAGAGGATTTAGAAACTCACTTAGAAATTAAGAAAATCACAAAAAAAAGGTAGAAAAATTGGCAAAAAGGAAGTGCATCATTGAGCTAGCAAGGTAAAGTTGAAACTCTTGGTTATTTTTAATTATCTTCTTAATCATCTACTAACTTTCACCTTGTTTTCTTCTTATCATTTTTTAATCTTTGGAGTGATTTGGGTATGTAGAAGTCCTAATAGGTTCCCAACCTTAAATCACCGCACCTAGAATAGTCATCTCTAATGGGGTGACTCTTAGAAAACAATGTGATTATGTTATTTTGCTTAATCAAGTTGTTATTCATCACCAAAAATGATTTCATAAAAAATTCAAGAAAAATTGTGTATAAACATCTCCATAAAAAATGTGATGCTGTAATTATAGTCAGTTTTACTTTCCTATCTTAATTCATTTTTTCGTCTGCATTAATTACATAGTTTGTAGGATTTAATATTTTTCCTATTAAGTGCAAGATGTTTTCAGCAACTGGGCTTTGGAATTTCTAAAAAACGAATTGTGTACAAATAAATAAAAATCATACAACTTTATTGTGTAAAACTGATTTTGTCCATTACCACTTAAGATCGTTCTATCAATAAAGTTCAAAATAAAAATCATTTAGACAAAGCTAAAAACATCAAGTTTAAAGAAAACATCAGTGGATTTCCAAAAATATAAAAATCATGTTCATATGAATTTTATAAAAATTTATCTCATTTTTACAAAACCGTTCATGTAAATCACTAAATTCCAGAAGACTGATTTTCTTTTCAGTTAATAAAATAAATAAAAAATGGTCTTAAATGTGTCCAATTTAAGCGAAAATGTCTCTCTTAAAATGTCTCATATTATCATGTAAATAAAATCAATAAAACTTGTCATAAAAAATCAAAATCAATATCAAAGAGGTTAATTAATCTTTAGCTTTCACAAGTTTTCAAATAAACATGAATTCAAAGCCCATTCAAGGAGATGAAGATCAAGGAGCCTCATGCTGAAGATCAAGATTGAAGATTTTGTATAAATCATAGAGTTTGTACATTTGTTGTAAATATTAATTCTTTGTAAATAGTTATTACATCACTCATTAAAAACCTGGAGATGTTTATGCATAATTCTCATAAATAAATCTACAACTCTTTTTAAATAAAATGAGCAACCAATGTTACAAATTTTGCATGTTGGGCCAATATATCATAGTATATGAATTAAATGATCCAATCTCAATTAAGAGGAAAAATTGCAAATCTAACTTAGTTAAATTGTATGATGATCTCTCTTATATTTTAAAAATGTGTTCTCCATATTCAAATGGATTAATCATATGATTTGACATAATTAGATTGCTAATTATAATCTCCGAATTGATTTTAGGCTGTCTCACGTGTCTCGCTTTAAATGGCCAAATTCCAATTAGCCAAATACAAATCTCCAAATTTGATCTCAAATTGATCATTTCTCTCTAAATGTCTTAATAATCTTCAATTAAGATTATTTCTCAAAAGCCTTCAAATTAGGAAGCAAACCTCTAAGACCTCTTGAAAATCATAAACGTGATCACTAATTAAGGTGGTTCATTCAATCCTTGATTCATCGCTAATTAGGCGATTGACTCAAACCCTTCATTTAATATCTAATTAGGGTGATTATCTTAAAAACCTTGGTTAATCACTAATTAGAGTGATTAGCTTAACCTTTTATCATGTTTTATCACTAATTAGGGTGATTATCTTAAACCTTGGTTAATCACTAATTAGGGTGATTAACTTAACCTTTCATCATATCTAATCACTAATTAGAGTGATTATTTTAAATCTTAATGGTCGTTAATTAGGATGATTATTTTTCTCGTTTAATCACTAATTAGAGTCATTATCTTAAACCTTAATAATCTTTAATTAGGACGATTATTTTTCTCATTTAATCACTAATTAGAGTGATTATCTTAAACCTTAATGATCGTTAATTAGGACGATTATTTTTCATATTTAATCACTAATTAGGGTGATTATCTTAAACCTCGAATAATCACCAATTAGGGTGATAATTTCCTAACCTTCATTGTTAATCACTAATCAAGGTGATTATATTTCTTCATATTTAATCACTAATCAAGGTGATTATCTTAACCTCCATTTTTAATCACTAATTGAGGTGATTATCTTAATCCTCCTTCATATTTAATCACTAATTAAAGTGATTATCATAACCCTATTTTAATCACTAATTGGAGTGATTACCTTATTCCTAATAGATTTGTTTAATTCTAAAGTGAGTTATTCATAGTCTATTCTTTCCTTTTCTTTCCCCAATGAAATTGGCCATTTAGGGTGAGACATAAGATCAAACTACGATGGTTTTGATCCATGAGTGGATTCCAATCCCGCAATGATTGGTACGTAGTGCAACTTCGGTGCTCAAACCTACCATGTACAAATGATATATTGGTCCTAAATAAAAATGGTTGATGTGTATATGTGCAAACTATGTGATTTTTATTTCTTTTGAATAGTCATGATTACTTTAAAATGGAAAATAACGCATTTAGTAAGAGCCCGTTCTGTAGAACCGAAGAGGAGACGAGTTCCAGACGTTCGCACCTCTTAACCTAAACCCCGAACCCTATCTCATGGTATGAAAGACCAATTTTCATAAAAAACTTATCCATATGAAGTTATGATCGTTTAAATGATTTTTCTTGAAATTGATTTTAAAACGATTTATTAAATAAATATGTCCCTATTCAGATATTAATAGGGTGCCGACTTCCAAGTTTTCTAAAACTCATAGTCCAATGAGAGACTTTCGTGGGATGCAGACCGTTAAATAAGACAGTAAAAAATCGGATACCACAAGCTGGCGACTTCACTGGGGAGTTTACTTCCACTTCAAGTATATGAGGTTTAAACTTGAACAATGCGTTATTTTCCATATGTATATATAATTAAAAAGCTAATCATGGCTTTTCACAATTTAATTTTTGTATATAGCATGCTTATGTAAAAATTATGCGTACTTGGAAGTTTATCGATCATACACGTGCACTCTTTTTAACCATTTTCTTATTATTTCAGATAGCTCTGTCTATTGGCAAGGGTTAGAATTTTAGAATGACAAATTAATGAATTAAGGTTGTAAAACCTGCATCCGCGAGCTATTGCGACCGGCTCTGTCAGGATCGTCCACCCTCGGTGGACACAATGGAAGTGACTCGAGGCCACTTTAACATAATCTCTCCTTAAATGAATCACCTTTTAGTTGACTTCTAGGACACAAGGATCAATGCACAAATGTCCTTTATTTATTTCAGTTATTTAATAATGTGAACAAAAAAACTTTCAAAAAATTCCTCAGCCCGTTGTCCGTCGGTCAATATTTTAGTAATCATTAAGTATAGCTGAATTGCTGCTAAAATGATTATTGAAATATTAAGAGTATTTTTGTTTATTTATCACAAGTGTCAAGTAAAAAAAAGTGTGCTCACCCATTTTCAAAACAAAAAAAAAAACTCACATTTACTTCATAATTCTTTTTCAAAAACAAAATTGTTTTTTTAGAAAAAAGAAAAAGTCCTGTTTTGAAAATATAATCACAAAATCAAAAAATTCGAAAAATGAAAAAAAGAAGTCATAATCACGAGATCAAAACGTGGCATGTTTAGGAATTAGAATGTAACTAAAACATATGGTTTAAAACACGAAAAGTCTAGTCTAAAAAAAATTAACCAAAAAAAAATGTGTCTAATCAAAAGGGATAATTACATTTCAAAAAAAAAAGAGAAAAATTCTTCCATTTCCTGCTAAGAATCATAAAATAAATTCATTATTTTGTGACTAACATTGTTAGTGTGTACATTTCAGGTACTTCAAATTAGTCTAATCCTAAGAGGTGGAACAGACGTATTCAAACAGGAGAATACATGGTCTGGCGCCTAGCAAACAAAATTCGGAAAAAGTTGAGAGGAACCCGAGTACTTCAAATTAGTCTAATCCTAAAAGGTGGAACAGACGTATTCAGACAGGAGAACATATGGCTTGGCGCCCAACAAACTAAAATTTGGAAAAGTTTGAGAAGTACTTGAATCATTTAATTTTTTTTATTGTACTTTGTAGGTAGAGCTATGTGCGGCTTGATCCCCTAAAAAAAATAATAAAAATAAATCTAATGTTGTATGCATCTATCTTAGTTTCTCTTCTATATAATGTACTAAAAGGGGTACGTAGGCAATTCATTTTCTGAGTGCAGCTGCAAAAAAAAAAAAGAAAAAAAATCATATATCAAAACTACGTTGGGCCTGATTCTCCATTAAAAAAAATCATCATAAGAAAAATTTCTTCCCCAAATCCAAATCCACTTATGGAGACACGTAGGCAACCTTCGGGTGCAGCCCCTTTTGCATTTAATATTTTCTTTTGTGGTTTCAGCGCTTGGAAGCAATCAATACATGGAGATCACTACAAAGAAGAATGGTATATGGGGCATTATAATTTGCCAAAATGAGGACACAGGCCTCGTTATACCTCTTTTCTCTTATTTTTGTAGTAGCAGGAAATGGAAGGATATTATCAAATTGATTTTGGAAAAATGTTTGTGTATCATCCAAAAAAAAAATAAGTCCAAGAGTGGAAGTTAAAAATGTAAATAAAAAGGTCCAAGTCTAAAAAAAATAATAAGCACAAATCAAAAAATGTAATGAAAAATCCAAAACAAATGATACTGTGAAGGTTTCGCACCTTTTAATAAATAATAACTGAAATTGGGGTAATATAAATTTTTTTTTTCAAAGATATCATTTCTTTCATTCCCTGTAAAAAAAAAAGAAAAAAAAAGAAAAGAGAAAAGAAGAAACAAAGTCTGGACAAAGTTCTGTGCTAACTTTTAATCTCATTTCACAGGAACTCTGCTTGGGCCCGCTCTGGATCTAGGCTAATTCGCCGAAGTTCTGACCATAATGAACGTTCTCTGTCAGTAATACTGTCATCCTTGTCTACACCAGCTGTATTCTCTGCTATACGTCTTAGCAACATGTTTGAAATTCCGAACAACGAGCACCAACAAAACTCTACCCCTCCACCTGATGCAATGATTGAGCTCCGAGGACTTGTCCAGGCTATATATGCTTGACCGACAGGATAATATTGAACAAATTGTGTTGGGCATAATGCGCCAAAGCGCCCAGATGCCTCCTCCTCCTCCTCCGGATTCGGAAGTAGCTTCACCTTTTCACCTTGAGCCTATGAACAATGAGAGAGAAATTCCCACTTATCTCGAGGAAGAAGTAGTTAAGCTCAAGGAAGTTTTAAAAGGCATGATTAAGGCTGAACCATG
Organism: Beta lomatogona; assembly: GCA_947646795.1. Taxonomy (NCBI): domain Eukaryota; kingdom Viridiplantae; phylum Streptophyta; class Magnoliopsida; order Caryophyllales; family Amaranthaceae; genus Beta; species Beta lomatogona. The sequence continues at coordinate 3,702,375 of CANSNZ010000268.1, forward strand.
GATGGACATTCATTGGTTAACACTTTTTCCTAAGGCACGATTACCTCATGGTTTCAAGATGCCTAACCTGACAAAGTTTGATGGGACCGACAGCCCCATAATTTTCTAAAGATGTATTTAGGGGAAATGAGTCCCTAGGGAGTGGAAGAATATTTGATGGCTTAATTCTTTCAACAGTATTTAGATGGTGCTGCAGCACATTGGTTCCTCAACCTTGAAAACACAAAGAAATCCACTTGGGCGGACATAGTCAGAGAGTTCTCAAACCAGTACAAATATAATAAAGAAATTGATGTTACTAGAAGGGATCTGGAGACCACTTTTCAAAACCTTAATGAGACATTTTCTTCATTCATCATTCGGTGGAGACACAAGGCCTCCAAAATGATGAGTTGGCCTAATGAGGAGGAACAACTGCAAATGGTTGTAAAGAACCTTTTTCCATTATATCAGAAGCATATGGCCTACCAATATTTCCCGACTTTCAAAGCTTTGATTGCTACGGGAACTCTAGTTGAGGATGCTGTGAAAAGGGGAGACATCAAGAAAGATGAACCTACTGGCAACGCCACTTATAATGCAAAGTTTGGAAATAACAAAAGAGCCCCAAACAATGATTCAGCAGCTCCTAAGACAACTAATGCGATCCATGCCATTGGCGCATCTTTTGCATTCCAGTTACGGCCACAAAGGAACTTTACCCCCTTAAACATGACTTATTCCCAAGCTCTCTCCAAGCTAAAAAAAGGCCAATCTCATTCAACCTTTGAATCCACGTCCACCTCCTAAAAATCCTTACCCTGGTTATGACCCAAAACAAAACTGTGAGTATCACCAAAGTCCGGGGCATAATAATGAAAGTTGCATTGCTCTAAAGCATCAAATTCAAAACCTTATGGATGATGGAAAACTCTCTTTAGGATCCACTTCCAATAAACCAAACAACTCTTTGCGCAACATCACAAAAAACCCCCTTCCTAATCATAAACCCTCATTTGCCATTAATGCCATCTCTGCTGCTTCAGATGGATGCGATCCGATCTAGTTAATCCGCAAGACAACTCCCCAAATGTAAGAAATGCCGATAGCCATATGTTACAAGTGCCTGGTCTATGACTATTCCACTCAAGAAAAAGTCAAAATGATGCCTTGTAAAGACCCCAGCTTCACTCTCAACAAGGATCCATTCTCTAACATGTGTGGAACTTTGGATTATGACAGTGCTTTCTTCATCTTAGACTCTGATGCTCATGAAGATGCCTCTTCGACTTTGACAATCGTGGAGAAAAGCACTGGAGGACATTCCACCACTCCAAATACATATCGGCGCCCCATCTGCCTCGATCATCTTAGTGATGAGGAGTACGTGGATATCTCTCATTTGACTAGAGCAGGCCGCCATTTCAAACCATCCCATTTGGAGGATGAAAATCCTTTGGAGGTGTTGAGGAGGAAAGAAAACGGCAAAGAGCCAATGACAGAGGATAGTAACAAGGAATATGATGCTATCAAGCGCATGAAAGAAGTAAATGCTAATGTTTCCATCTGGAAATTGTTAATGCATTCACAGCCTCATAGGGAAGCTGTTCTAAAGCATCTTAGTGAAGCCTCCGTAAGCTCTTCCATAACACCTGACCAGATGGTGGGGCTCATTCATGGGGGAGATCGAGCTCTGTTGTTCACAGACCATGATCTCCCTGACAATATCAACCACAACAATTCGTTGCACATCACTATACGCTGCAATGGATGGGAGATACTTAGGGTATTGATCGACAATGGCTCCGCAATCAATGTTTGCCCTCTACATGTGCTAACAAGACTTGGGTATTCAAAAGAAGATCTGGTACCATCCAACCAGGTGGTCAGAACATATGATAATGCTAAGAGAGAAGTACTGGGTTTAATCAGTCTCCTCATTGAATGTGGTCCCGTGGCAAGGAAGGTGGAATTCATGGTCTTGACATTCAAGCCTGTTTTAACTTCTTATTCGAAAGACCATGGCTGCATGAAAATAGAGCAGTGGCCTCTACTCTACATCTAAAGGTAAAGCTACTCACTGATCAGGGTGCTGCGACTATTTCTAGTGATCCGGAAATTATGACCATCTCCAACACTAGAAAATCAGTATTGTATCTTAACGAAGTAGAGGGCACTAGGTTAGATGGTTACACTATCCACTGTATTCTAGCAACACCTGAAAATTCATGGATGAATGAGGTCCCAGCTGCCACACCAGATGTAAATGCTAAAGAAACAGAACCAGAGTATAGTGAGGATGATGAGGAAGAAGTGGGAGCTCCAAGCATTGACACTCATGATCAGTGGCGGAGCCACTTGGTAACAAGGGGTAGCACATGCTACCCCTAAATTTTTTTTAAAAAAAAAGTAGTTTAGCTACCGCTTGTTGGTCGCAAAAAATTTAGCTACCGCTTTCATTGGTCGCAAATAGCCTTAGCTACCGCTTTTTCGGTCGCAAAACTGGTGTGGGAATCTTTTTATATTTTCTAATGGCGTAAGGTGTACTAAGTTGAATTTCTTTTTTCAACTGGTTTGTCGGTATTTGGTGGAAGGATATTGAGCACTTCCCATCTTGAAAGTGGTAGCAATCAAGGTCTCAATGTTGAGGGTAGGTCGGGACGAAATTCGGGCTGTTCAGTTAGCCATGAGGAAGAAGAAGGAATGTGGGAGGAAGGAGGAGGAGTGTTAGAGGCATGTATCATGAACTAATATATTGCCTGATTGTTTCCTTTGATTATACAACAGTACATGACAAAAGTCAAGGCTACAAGTCGGGGGTGTTGCTGGCGTAGGATGGTGCCTATTATGGGGTGCGATTGATGGCCAGTTGCAGTAGCAGTAGAGTAGTATGTTTTTGCTTTCTGTTTTAATTCAGATCTGCTATTTGTTTTTCGGTTTCATTGTTTCATTTATGTAGTTTTGCTTCTTGTTTTGTTTTGGAGGAATATATTGGTTGGATTTTAAGGTAAACTTTTAGAGTTTGCCAAATTCTATGATTCACAGCAAACGAATAGCCAAGCTATTTCCCTTTCCTTTTAGTATAAGACCAAGTAGGTATTATAATTAAAATAACTAATGTTGCTGCTTGCTACTACTATAAAGTAGTGATGGATGGTTTATGGCTTAAAATAAATTTTATTTTTTTATTCCTAAAATAACTAGATAATGACCCCTATTCTTTGTTAATATTAGTGGATCAAAATGCAAAATGTGGGCAACATCATAACTCTAGAATATACCTAAAAGACAACACTAAATCTTGCCAAGAGCTTAAGAAAATAAATAATCAGAAAAGTAAATGGAAACTATAGGCTAGGATCTTAATTATCCAAAAGATAACACTATAATAATAGTGTCATTTTCCTTTTTATTATTGATTTCAATGTTGTATTTGGATTTTGTAACGTTTTGAATTTAGTAGTTATGATTTGTTTTTTTTTTTTGAGTTGATAGTAACGTAAAACTACGCTACCCCTCGTCTGGAATCCTGGATCCGCCACTGCTCATGATACGTCGATTGAAGCACCGGAGGAATCCTGTGTCGGTCATTCTCAAGATGATGATAATGACTCAAAGAAGAGATCTAGGTTTGACGATTTTGACCTGAATTTTAATGTAGTAGGCCTAATCCGAGAGGTTCAAACTGAGTCACTGATTCTCTTTCCTAGATATCAATATGAAGATCATTATCGTGAGTTGCCACAGTTCTGAAAATTTCACGGGAACAGTGATCCTTTTGTCCACTTAGTTGGATTTGTGAATGCCTTGCATCCATGGGGCATACCAGAGGAAGATTACCCCATGCTGTTTGACATGAGTTTAGAAGTACCAGCTCTGGACTGGTACTATTCTTCAGATTGTGTAGATAGAGCCAGTTGGAAAAATGCAAGCCAAGCTTTTGTTAATTGGGCTCTCGAGCATAAACAAACTGATGTCAAGAAATTCAAGCTAGTCACTTTGCGTCAAGGCGGCTTGGAAACTTTCTCGCACTTTTGTTCAAGATGCACTTACATTCGCGCCTAGCTTCATGTCCCTATTACTGATCGGGAATTCATGCTTATATTACTGCGGAACTTGAACGATTTCTATTATCATCACATGGTTACTATCAAATACACCTCCATCAGCCACATTGAACAACATGGCTTCGACATCGATACTCTGAAATTGCAAGAAAAACGACCTTGGGAAGATCTTGAAACCCCCAACACAAATCCAAGGGTATATGCTAAGATGGATGAACCATTGAGTATGGTGTATGATCGTCTTCGGAGGCACGGTATACTTCAAGTTCCAGCGTATGTGCACTGTTTACCCCTTCCTAGAACAGACATGAGCAAACTCTGCGCTTATTGTCGTCAATTTGGGCATGAAATTGATCGATGCCATGACCTTTACTACAAAGTGCAAAGCCTGATTGATCGAGGCATCATTAGTCCAACCCACAAAGAAGTACCTGCAAGAAAGGTGTCGTCACATCCGCGACTGCAATCCGAAGTCGATATCTTTCGCAAATTGGTTGAACAAGGTAAGATTCATCCACTTCCCAGACTACCAGGGGCAAGTCCCGTAGGGTCAAATCTTCACAAGTACTGCCAATATCATCAGTTGCATGGTCACGGCACAAACCAATGTCATGCTCTCAGCTATCACATCAAGCAAATCACCAACATAGCTCTTGTCTACCGTAAAGCTTCTTGATCATCTCACAGAAAGAAAAATATGCGGTATCCTGTAGGGGGTTAGCCCATATATATAAAAATAAAAAAAAATCTTTCAGCTTGTTAGTATTAGAGAACTACGTGCAGCTTGAATCCCCATTATCACGTCCACTTGCACTGTGAGATCACTCGACCTATGTAACACCTAGGGTACGTAGGTAGCTCAATATGAGTGCAGCTGCTTTATTAAATAAAAAACTTTAGTTCTTGCTAAAATAATGAACTACGCTGAGTCTGATTCCCCATAAAATGCAACTGGAGCAATGGGGATATGTAGGCAGTCTTCGGGTTCGACTCAAATGTATTAACTATTGTATTACAGGCAATGTGATCAGAACTCGACATGTCAGTTATCACAGGAGCAATTCCAGAATGCTGAATTGACGTATCAATGGGGACACATGCCCTAATCTTTATATTTTCTGTCTTTGTTTAAATATTAAGCAGGGAATGGAAGAATAAAAAATCAGTTTTCAACCCCAATGACAGTAAAATCATTCAAGATAATCAAAATAAACCAAAAAAAAAATCAATAAAAATTGTAAAGGTGGACCATTCCAGTCAAAATATGGCAAAATCGTTTTCAAAATTTTTCTTTATTCTGCAATGCATTATGCAATATTTAGTTTCCCTCTCTCTTCTTTTAATTCTTTTTCTCTACCTCTGAGGATGATCACTTATCATCAGAAAACAAACACCTTAGCCGTATCCACAAATGCGGTCAAAGAGCTTGTAGGGGTTGCCATGCAACCTCTTTCCAAAGGATTTCAAATTATGATGAAGATGGGTTATACTCAAGGAACCAGATTAGGATGTGATGGTAGGGGAATAAAGCAACCAGTCCCCATAGTAGACAAGCAAAACCGACATGGATTAGGATATGATCCAGGCAGCACTTCTCACAACATCAAAAAACCTTCTTTTATTCTCAACGGCCAGTTCATCCTACAAGGATATACTGAGCCATACTATGAGTTTCCAGAACCTTGGCTTAGTAGGAAAGAACAAAAGATATTACCGGGATTGGATATATTCTTCAATGAGGCTAGAAATCTGGAGTTAGTCAAAAGTTGGTTTGTCCAAAAACAAAATATGAAAAAAGAAAATGACTGGGTGGATAATCTGGAACATGGAGTCCTTAAGAAGCTTTTCACTTCTGAGTCCTCTAAGGAAGGGGATTTTGCTCCGGTGTCTTTGATAATACCTTTTGGCGAAAGCATTGAACATAAGTGGAGTATTGAGTGTCAGGCAAAAAACGGGCCTATAGAATTTAAAATGTTTTTAGGAAACCATCCTCCACATCCATCTCATGAAAATACCTTTTCACCCTTTTCAGATGGATATCATACTGATAGTTCATCTTCCAGCCAATTTACCTTGATACCCAGTTAGAAGACTCTGATAGTGAGGAAATTGAATGTGAACCTTTATCTAAGTACATTTGCATGCAAGATGTTATTTCTGACAGTGAATTTAATAATGATGAATCACTTGATACAACTGAAACATATATAAAACCCATTGAAGAGTCCATTGTAATTAATATTGGTACAAAAAATGCTGTAAAAGAAGTCAAAATAGGTTCATCCTTCTCCCCAATTGAACAGTATGTGTTAATTGCATTGTTAAAAGAGTATGTAGATGTGTTTGCATGGTCTTATGCTGATATGTCTGGTGTTAATAGAAAAAATACATAACATCACATTCCGTTACATCTTGAAAGCAAGCCAAAGCAGCAAGAGCTCCGCCGAATGAAACCAGAGATTAGTCTGAAAGTGAAAGAAGAAATCCAGAAATAGCTTGATGTCAAATTCATCCAAGCTGTAAAGCATCTGAGTTGGCTCGCTAACATAGTGGTCGTACCTAAAAAGGATGGAAGAATTCGGATGTGCATTGATTTTCGTGATTTGAATGCCGCATCACAAAAAGATTGCTTTCCTCTGCCCCACATCGATGTTCTCGGGGATAGTACTGCCGGTCATGTAATGTTTTCCTTCATGGATGGATTTTCAGGGTATAATCAAATACTCATGGCTCAAGAAGATATGACAAAGACATCTTTCATCACTCCGTGGGGCACCTTTTGTTACAGAGCGTATCAAAGGGCTGCAACCACTATCCTTCATTACCTCATCCACGATATTGTGGAGGTCTCTGTAGATGACATAATGGTGAAAAGTAAAGATCATGAGGGGCATATTCCTGCACTGAGGTCCTTCTTTGAAAGAATCAGGAAATACAATCTAAGGTTGAACCCTCAAAAGTGTGTGTTTGGCGTCACTTCCGGGAAGTTGTTGGGATTCATTGTAAGTCAAGACGGCATTAAAGTGGACTCTGAAAAGGTAAAAGCTATTCAAGGGCTACCCCCTCCAAAAACATAAAAAGAAGTAAGAGGATTTCTCTGCAGAATTCAATATATCAGCAGGTTCATCTCACAACGCACTATGAGATGTGAACCTATATTTAAGCTGCTCAGAAAAGGGGCATCCCATGAGTGGAACGAGGAATGTTAGGAAGCTTTTGATTCCATGAAAGAGTATCTTTCAAATCCACCTGTTCTAATGTCACCTAGACGAGGAGAACCTGTGATTTTGTATCTCACCATCACAGAAACGGCTATGGGAGCTCTCTTACCCCAATATCAAGAAGGAACAAAGAAGGAAGTTGCCATATACTATCTCAGCAAGAAACTCCTGGAGTATGAGACAATATATACACCGTTGGAAAAAGCATGTGTTTCCTTGGTCTATGCCATGAAGAAGTTGAGGCATCACCTCCAAGCTCATACCACCTATCTGATCTCAAGACTTGATCCAATCAAGTATCTGTTTGAGAAACCCATTCTCAGTGAAAGATTGGCGAGATGGCATACTATGTTTTCTGAGTTTGATATTCAATGTGTTAGCCATAAATCTGTTAAGGGAAGAGCCATATTTGAAGCCCTAGCAGAGGGACCAGTGTCAGGAGATGAATATGATGATGCGTTCCCTGATGAGTACTTATTTTTCATTGACAATCCACAATGGTGCATGTATTTTGATGAAGCTTCTCATAGGAGAGGTAATGGAGTAGGAGTTTTGCTAATAGATCCTGATGGAGTCCATATTCTATTTGCTATCAAGCTGGATTTCCCAACAACAAACAATACAGCTGAGTATGAAGCCTGTATATATGGAGTAAAAGTCACCTTGGTAGCAGGGGCAAGACATCTCACTGTGTATGGAGATTCTAATCTCATCATATCTCAGACAATTAATAGGAATTTGGAGGGTTAGAGATGAGAGACTTCAGCTCTACACAGAGTACCTTCAATAATTTATCCCTTATTTCGATGACATCAACTTCAAACATCTTCCTCGGGAACAAAATAGTTTCACTGATGCTTTAGCCAATCTCGCTGTTAATTTAACATGGGAAAATGGTACAAAAATCCAGTCAGTTTTAATTGAAGAAAGGAAGGGACCTACAGTGACGGTAGCACAAGTTGTCTCCACGCTGGCTCAAAAAAATGATGATGATGATGATGTATGGTATAAGGATATCAAGACTTTCCTGGAAACTATGCAATATCTAGAGGGAAGTGGCAAGAAGGATCGCACATCTATCAGAATGCTATCTGCTCATTTTCTCATTCTAAAAGGCATACTATATCACAAAGGGTTTGATGGTACCCTACAACTCTGCGTGAATGGCAACGAAAAGCAAGCCATCATAGAAGAAGTTCATGGAGGAGAATGTGGACCCCATATGAATGGAAGGATGTTGACTCGTAAAATTTTGCGAGCAGGTTTCTATTGGAGTACTCTAGAAGGTGATTGCATCAGCTTTGTCCGCGCCTGCAAGCAATGTCAGATATTTGCTAACCTCAATCATATGCCACCTGTGTCACTACATAATATGACCTCTCCTTGGCCATTTTCGAGTTGGGGCATAAACATAATCGGACAAATTCATCCAAAGGCTTCAAATGGGCATCGGAATATTCTTGTAGCAATTGATTACTTTTCGAGGTGGGTTGAAGCTGCATCATTTTTAAAGCTAGGGGCAAAACAAGTCTCGAAATTTGTGATTAACAACATTATCTGTCGGTACCTTTTGAAATCTATCATCTTTGATAATGGATCACAATTTGAGGGTCATTTGAAGGCTACTCTTGCAAAATATGCAATCAAGCATCATCAGTCCTCACCTTATCGTCCCCAAACAAATGGAGCGGTGGAAGCAGCCAATAAGACAATCAAGACTATTGTGGCCAAGATGACTGAAAAGACTAGGGAATGGCATGACAAACTCCCGTATGCCCTTTGGGGATATAGGATATCAATTAGGACTCCAACAGGAACAACCCCGTATTCTTTGGTTTATGGGATGAATCCAGTCCTACCTGTTGAAGTGGAGATACAATCTCTCAGGGTCATAGCAGAAAGTGAAATATCAGAAGACCAATGGTATAAAATTCATTATGATGAGCTTGCATTTGCATATGAGCACCGACTACAAGCATTGCATAACATTCAACTCTATCGACGGAGCATTGCTCGTGCATTTAATAAAAGGGTTCGAGATAGAGACATTCAAGAAGGTGATCTAGTCTTAAAGGAGAATAGAGCTCCATTGCATGATCCTCGAGGAAAATTCAAGCCTAACTGGTCTGGACCATTCCTAGTCAAACATGTCACCAAGACTGGACCATTAAAGCTAATGGATTTTGATGGGAATGAATTCACCCATTTCACTAATTTTGATCAATTGAAGAAATATTACGTGTAGGCATCAAAGTAATTGTAATTGCCATGGTCAAGTATCCAAGCGATTTGTGGATTTTTTATCGTATCTGTTTGTTCTTAATAAACATGCCATGTGTTTCTAGATGTTCATATAATGTATGCAAAAAAAAAAAAAAGGAGAACAAAAAAGGAAAAAAAAAAACGAAAAAAGAAGAAAAAATAAAGAAAAAAAGGGAAAAAAAAAGGGAAAAAGAAAGATGATGAAACATGCAAGGATGTTTGTATTTTGTTTAAGGTTTATATGTTATGTTTTTATGTGTCATATGATTGATTAATTATGATTTGCATGTCATATTTAATGTTAAAGTATGCACGTGTTTAGAATTGTGTTCACATTGTATTTCTCACAAGCAGATAATTCTTACAAACATATCTTTTTTATTCATCCCAACTGGGGTACTTCATTTCATACATAAAAAGACATAAAGCCTTCATTTCCTACAAACTCAAAAAAAAAAAAAAAAAAAAAAACAACATAGAACATGAACATGATATTTCTCTCAAACCCTTCTCCTCTTCATGGTAGGCCCGTCTGAATCACTGTCTTGACCAATATCCGCCAGAAGCCATTGAAGGTAATCTTCGTCAATCAGTGGAAGGTGAGGTTCAGGTAGCGCTGATATAATTTTAGCTCCCTGCCATATAGTAGGCATTCTCGGAATACTACTCATATTAGCCTTATAAGTAGTGCAAGGTGGAAGAACCTGGAGGGCAGAAATATGATGTTGCCTCCAACCAATTTGCCTTAGACACCTCCATGGAAGGTAGAAAGTGACTTGGCAAAACCCGGGTAATTGTACACCTCTACGACAAGAATTGCAATATACAATTGCACTAATACCAAGGTGGTTTGTGACCCACTTTATGTCTTGATGTAGGAAAAGATCTTCCCACCCACCATTTTTGCTAAGTTGATATATGAAAGGAAGAAGACCTCTCTCCCGGACATGACTAGTTTTGTAAGTAAGACTCTTGTGAGGTTTCATGAGAGAAATTTTTTCCAATAACCATAAATGAAGGCTAATGGACATCCCTTCACAAAACTTTGGGGTTTTCTTTTGAGTTCATCTAAGCCAAGGAACATTTTCCCCAAAATAAGTGGTCCAAGACGACCCCCACTAACGATTTGATTAATAAGTGAAAGACACCGAACATGGCATGCATTTAAAGACCATTTAATGAGGGTACTTCCCAAAATCATAAGAATGCAAGCATTTTCTCTAGTAATCCTATAGTTGGCATTATTAGAGAATTGCCAAATGCCAAATTGAAAAGTCAACAATAAGTTGAGAAGAAATACCTCACCATATTGTAGGTAGTTGCCATGAAGATTTTCGGGAAGATATAAAATTGTTGATAAATCTCCCGAGATCCTTGTAGGAGATCTAGGTGTAATAATTGGACCATTGGACGATAAGCCTAGCAAACCCTTGACCTTTTCAACAAGAAGCATAATCTCCCGGTCTCTAAAGTGAAGACATCATGAGTTTCATCCCAAAATTGGGAAGCAGCATCAATCATGTCATAACAGATGGAAAGAGAAATCAAAGGCATAAGAGCCTTAGTGAAGTAGGAAGAAGAAAAAGATTGCCTTGGTTGCTCCAAATTCTTTGTGACCCCCGAGAGTTGTTTTTCTCCCGGCTCCGCATTTCATTAGCTTCGATCATAAGTAAGAACCATTTTGTGAAAGAAAAATTTAGAGAAAAGATTGGAGTAGTGGAAATGGTGCATTTGGAAATGAAGAACCATGCCCCTTTTATAGATGGAAAAGATGATCATCCATGATTTATGCCATGGATAATGAGTTTGAGTATTGTCCATAGGATAATAAGGATCATCTTTCACCATGGCTAATGACCAAGCATTTGTGGTATGACAATTTTCGCTAAAGCCGAACATAAAAAAAAAAAAAAACTGTGTCAATGATGAATCAAGAACGTTGATACAATCCCTTTTCCTAATGATCCTCCAAAATAATGACCTTGATCAATCTATTTTATATAGTGATCATCATTTTCCGATAAAGCAAATAAGCATTATGCATGAAATTTTTTCTGAAAGATTTCATAAAAACAGATAAAATTATTTGTCATATGATGATTTGGTCCACCATAGTTTATCTAGAGGGTAATAACCTTTGGTCAACCCTTTAGGTGACATGACTTGACAATGTCCTAATTTAAGCTGACATGATAACACATGAAGTCATAAAAGGTGAATGATGGTGATTTGACAATTTGTTTATCACCAAGGCCATAAAAAACTGTAAAAAAAAACTGGAGTCAACCTATTAATTGTCCGAATCTCTCACATTAACAAAAGACAAATTCATAAGACTAAAAAAGACGACGATAAATGCATCTTCAAAGTTCAGAACATTAATTGGGATTTTCTATCTAAAGACGACAATAAAGTTGCATTTTCGAAGTTCAGAAAATTAATTGGGATTTTCTATCTAAGACGACAATAAAGTCGCATTTTCAAAATTTAGAAAATTAATTAGGATTTTCTATCTAAGACGGCAATAAAGTCGCATTTTCAAATTTTAGAAAATTAATTGGGATTTTCTACTTAAGACGACGATAAAGTCGTATTTTCAAATTTTAGAAAATTAATTGGGATTTTCTATTTTAAGAAGACGTTAAAGTCGCATTTTCAAAACTTAGAAAATTAATTGGGATTTTCTACTAAAAGCGTCAACAGAAGTCGCAAATCATGTTAGCACTGATGATAATTATTTTCTGTGGAGAATATATGTTATCTCAAAAGAAATTTTCTGTCAAAAAATTGTGTCTTTTCAAACATTAGCCATCAATTCCTCCAAAATTCGATTAATGTGGGGCATTCTGTAGACACCAAATTTTGAACCCCTTTTTATCGGATAAATAAAGATTTTGAAAAGAAATAAAAATAATAAAAATCGTCATGCATCGTGGAGCGCGCGCTCCGGAGCGCGAGTTTCATTCCGTCATGCGGTTTTCCATTTTTGCATATTGATCGTGCGATTTCAGCTTAGAAATATAATTTTCCGTGAGTCATAGTCATAGCTACAACCACCGTGTTAATAAAATGATTCATAGTATAATCATGCTCGTCTTTATTAATTTGACGAGTTTTTGTTAATTGTTTTAAGTTAGTCTTTCGGAAAAACAAAAAAAAAAAAGAGTCGCGATTAGGCGTCGGGATTTTAGTCGTATCCCAAAACAGGCATTAATCAATTTTCTTGATGGTTAAGTCATTGTTCATTGGATAAAGAATAAGAATATATCCATTAATCACATCCTTTATCCATTAGTTAGGGCATAAGAATCATGAAAACATGTGAGAATAAGAATCAAATCCCATGTGTAAGAGGGGGGAAATCCGGATGTTTTTCCGGAAGATTCGAGTGTGCGCCAAGCACACAATCATGCGCTAGACGCATGATTGTGCGCTAGGCGCACACAAGCATGCCCTACGCAAGGCGATGTGCCTAGCGCAAGTTCCTGCGGCTGGCGCAGTGTCGTATTCAGTTTTGTGTGCGCGTTTTTCGATGCATTTTTTTTACCTATTAGGATTTTGCCTCATTTATGAGAAAATTCAAAAAGAATAAGAATATTTGTGTTTACAAAGAGATTTGATGATGTCATTAGGGTGAGATCATTAGAGTGATGTCATTAGGGTGATTAAGGATGAAGAATATCAGATTTTTTTGGGTGAAAAATCTGATTTTCTACCTCTTTGAAACCCTAGTTCACCTCCCTCATTTCTCTATAAATACCCTCCTTTTTTCACTTCAAAACCAAGTTGAAAAAAACACAATTCAACTTCACTCTCATCTTCTCTACTGCTCTTCTCCTCCTTAATCTTTCCATCTAAACAAAAGTCTTAATAAGTAAGTAAAAGAAGTTCATCAAAATGAAAAAAACACAAAAAAGAGTTTAAGTTAGTAATTAAGAGAATTTAGAAACTCACTTAGAAATTAAGAAAATCACAAAAAAGGTAGAAAAATTGACAAAAAGGAAGTGCATCATTGAGCTAGCAAGGTAAAGTTGAAATTCTTGTTTATTTTGATTATCTTCTTAATCATCTACTAACTTTTTCCTTCTTTTATTTTTATCATTTTTTAATCTTTGGAGTGTTTTGGGTATGTGGAAATCCTAATAGGTTCCCAACCTTAAATCACCCCACCTAGAATATTCATCTCTAATGGGGTGACTCTTAGAAAACAATGTGATTATGTGATTTTCCTTAATCAAGTTGTTATTCATCACCAAAAATGATTTCATAAAAAATTCAAGAAAAATTGTCTATAAACATCTCCATAAAAAATGTGATGTTGTAATTATAGTCAATTTTACTTTCCTATCTTATTTCATTTATTCATCTACATTAATTACATAGTTTGTAGGATTTAATATTTTTCCTATGAAGTACAAGATGTTTCCAGCAACTGGGCTTTGGAATTTCTAAAAAAAGAATTTTGTACAAATAATTAAAAATCATACAACTTTGTTGTGTAAAACTGATTTTGTCTAGTACCACTTAAGTTTGTTCTGTCAATAAAGTTCAAAATAACAATCATTTAGACAAAACTAAAAATATCAAGTTTAAAGCAAAACATCAGTGGCTTTCCAAACTTATAAAAATCATGTTCATATGAATTTTATAAAATTTTATCTCATTTTTACAAAACCGTTCATGTAAATCACTAAATTCCAGAAGACTGGTTTTCTTTTCAGTTAATAAAATAAATAAAAAATGGTCTTATATATCTATTCTTGCTCTTCAAAGTGTCTAGAATGTCCATACCAAAATTCACTTAATAATAAGTTCAATAAGTTAGGTTTTTAAAGAACAAATTGAATAAAGGTCCCGTTTTGACAAGTTTTGGCATAAAATTCACCATAATTCAACTTTTCACTAAAAGCTTGTGAAATTTTGATACCACATATAGAACTCACTGATCTATCCATAGACGTATCACATTCTCAATCTGACGCTTTCTACAGAAAGTTATGATTTTTGCAAGTCAGTACAAGAACAAAAGTGCAATCTGGAAAATGAAATAAAGTGATTAATTCAACTTTCATAAAAAAAAAATGTTTTCTTTTCATACTAAAATGTTAATTAAAAATCATGAAATCTTAAAATGTCTCTCTTAAAATGTCTCATTTTATCATGTAAATAAAAATCAATAAAAATTGTCATAAAAAATCAAAATCAAAGAGGCTAATTAATCTTTAGCTTTCACAAGTCTACAAATAAACATGAATTCCAAAGCCCATTCAAGGAGATGAAGATCAAGAAGCCTCATGGTAAAGATCAAGATTGAAGATTTTGTATAGATCATAGAGTTTGTACATTTTGTTTTAATAATAATTATTTCTAAATAGTTATTACATCACTCATTAAAAACATGGCGATGTTTATGCATAATTCTCATAAATAAATCCACAACTCTTTTTAAATAAAATGAGCAACCAATGTTACAAATTTTGCATGTTGGGCATAGTATATGAATTAAATGACCCAATCTCAATTAAGAGGAAAAATTGCAAATCTAACTAAGTTAAATTGTATGATGATCCATCTTACATTTTAAAAATGTGTTCTCCATATTCAAATGGATTAATCTTATGATTTGACATAATTAGATTGGTAATTATTAGGCTGTTTCACGTGGCTCGCTTTAAATTGCCAAATTCCAATTAGCCAAATACAAATCTCCAAATTTGATCTCAAATTGATCATTTCTCTCTAAATGTCTTAATAATCTTCAATTAAGATTATTTCTCAAAATCATTCAAATTAGGAAGCAAACCTCTAAGACCTTTTGAAAATCATAAACGTAATCACTAATTAAGGTGGTTATTTCAATCCTTGATTAATATCTAATTAAGGCTGTAACACCCCGTAAATTTTCACTCTTTATTTTTGGTGTTTGTTTACATTAAAATGATATTTTTCGTAAATATAAATAATTTATTATTTAGATTATTTTGGAACGTGTTGTGAAAATGTGTATATATATTTATATGTTGTGATATATTTATATATATATTTATTTTAAGTTGTTAGTTATTTATTTTAAAGGTTATATTAATTTCGTTATTTGTTTAGGCGTTTAGGATGTTGTTTTGTCGCGTATTGTTTTTGTAACGTTGTTGGACCGACTTGGGCGATGAAATGTTGCACCGCATGTGGCGTGCTAATGTGTTTATTATATTTATATTTATAACATAATTTATTAGAGTTATTTTCATTATTAAGTATTTTCAAAGTTTAGGCGCGATTTAGAAATTTATCGATTTATCGCGTGACGGACTTTTGATGCATGGACCTTTGATGACTTGGGCCGAAATCTTCTTGGTGTACTTGGGCTTGGACAGCCGGCTATGGGGAGGGAGAAGGAAGAAGTTTCTCCTCTTTTATTTCATTTCTTTTAATTGGTGACTCTTGGTAGATTGTAACCCCCATAACCCCCCTAATCATTCTCCTAAACCCTTCATTTATCCTTTCCATAAAATTCTGTTTTTTTTATTCAAAGAAGTTCAGCATCATTTGCATTAAACCCTCACCGTTTCTCAAGAAAAGGAAGAGAGAAAAGGAAGAGGAAAAGAATAGAAAGGTTCAACCCGGTTTTTCCTGTCGCACCTTCACGAAAATAACCGTAGCCGGAGATCTAACCGTTGGATCGTCTTCAAATTTGGACACAACGTTTATAACGTCTTGTTCTACATTATTACCGGAGCGATTTAGAATCTGAGCTTTTTATCATTGGGAATCATGGTCGTAACAGAGCAGTGCGAAACAAGAGTTTTCAACGTTCAAGAAGAAATGCCTAATGACTTGTTGCTACAGTTCTCGTTCATTGTGCCTTGGGGTTAGAAGAGGAATTGGATTGTATGCATAGCTCTTAACTTTCTCTTTAGACTCAGCTCTCTTCCCGACGATCCAGGTAACTAGTTGTTATCCTAGAACCATAGTGATTAGGGTATTATTCGGTATTAGATTACTACGCTAGGAATTATTTAAAATACTTTTTGAATGAAATTTTTTACGAAATATGACATGAATATACTTGATACATGCTATGTTAATACTGTGTAGAGAAAAATAATTTTCGCATGATTTTTAGTATTTATTTGATTTAATTAGTGTTTTGTGCGTTTTTGGCTAAATTGCATGATAATTAAAGAACCACTGTTAAAATTGATGAAATTATTTTTCTTAGATCATGTTACATGCGTAGTATGTATTCCATGCCTTAGAATAATTTTTTCCTACTGTTTACTGTTTTTTTAATTGATTTATCTGTTTTTGTAATTTTGGTTCTGTCAGTATATAAATCATGAAAATTATTTCTAGAGGCAGAAAAATTCATTTCTTTGAATATTATGTATTTCCGTGAGTTTTTGCATGTTATGTAAATTTTTGGTAATTTTTAGGCGTCTGTTTATATTTTATAATATTATATTGGTTTTATTGAGTAATCTGTATATTAACTGTTAAAAATACTTTTGGAGTCCGAAAATTATAAATAAAAATTGTACCATGTCAGTAGGGCCATTAGGGTCGTATGATAATTTTGTATGATTTTACTGCTCGAATTTATTAGTTTAATAATTATTATGGTGTTTTTGGGGTGAAATCGATGATATACTTTTAAATTATTTGAGGGCTTGTAAATCAGAAATAATTCATAATTTAATATATTCTGGGTTGCTGATTTTCAGTAGTATACAGTATGTATTATTGGGTAACCACATGTTTATGTTTGATTTATGAAAGAAAATGATTATTTGTTATTACTCTTTTAATGAACATGATTTAGAGTTAATTGGTGATGTATTTTTGATTGGGTTGTGGTTGCTGTAAAAACCAGTATATTATCATTGATGATGTTTGGAGATGTTCAAGTGTTATTGTGAGTGATATTTGTTGAAAATTTGTAAGTGATTTATTTTGAGGAATTATGAAGAACTGTTTTGATGAACTGTGGGTATAAGGCCGGGTGGCATCCCTTTTTGATGAATATTTTTAGATGAATGATACTTGGATTGTATGCATGATTGTATTTTGAGATAAGAACATCCGGTGGGATAGATGTAGTCCCCGGTGAAGAACATGCCAACCACCTGGTTTGCGAACTAGGGGTACACCTGGGTTAATTGTTGTCGTCCGAGAGTCAGGGAGTTCTGCGTGTTCTACCCTGCATCGGGAGCTTGGCCATTCTTAGACACAGGCAGTGGGGAACGTAAGCCCATAGACTGACCTGGAGATTGCGATCTGACAAACCTTAGGAAGTGATTTGCGAATCACTGGCGTTCGGTTTCTGACTCAATAACTTGTTGAAATCTTGATTTATTATTATTTATATATATTAGAATTATGTCACTCGCTCAATCATGTATACTTGGCGGGCCGCGGATGCGTCGTCGTGCACCGCGCCCGTCCAAAGATAAAATTTCTCCTACTCTCTTTTACACTAAGGTAGTATAAGGGAAGTAAGGGTCGTATCCACAGGGAAACAGGGACGAGTTTAGTACTTAGCGTGATTCGAAACCTAGATTAAGCTAAGGGCCGAGAAACCTAATAATAATTACAAAAGGGGGGTTTCAAGTAGATTATAACTAAACTACAACTAACTAGCATATAAACAAAATGAGAAATCAATTATAGGAAGATCTTGAATCCGATTAACATCCACTTCAATTCATTATCGATCATTTAACCTCGACTCTAATTAATTCCATTATTATCTATTGTTGAGAATTAATCTCGTGTTCTCCTTATTCTTAGTTGAATAGCACGATCAGCGTGACTATAAAACCCTAACTAAAGGATAACCTAGTCCGATCGCGTCTAAGTTCAATCCGATAGCAGCAATAAACACAGAGAACCAACAGACCTGCTAACGTCATACAAGCGATAAACATTCAACAGTTGATTCAATTTCCCCAAGAAATAACCAAGACGATCTGCATCTAAGTTACTCCCTAGTTTGCTACCAATTGATAAAAGAATAAAACAATCGGGTTCTATTCTTAAATCTAGCATTAGATTAATTACACAATCAAACTAGTAACGTTCCTAGCATAATCATGCAAAAACCATTTAAAGCAAGCATAGAAATTAAACCATAATCAAAGAAACTAAAGAGAGAGGAAAGATCTCACAATAATGCTTGAAGCTCCATATTAATCTCGTTCAAGAACGGTTCAAGCTACAATCGGCATAGCATAAGCCAATCCCATAATTGAAATCTACAAAAACTAAATTAGAAAATAAAAACTAAAAAGATGAGACAACAAGAGAGGAGTGGAGTTTTGGAAACTCCATCCCCTTGTGGCTGCTGCCCCCTAGGTCTAAAAACAAAGTTTAGTATTTATACTAAGGCTCAAAAGTCAGCCGACATTTAGACCGACCTAGGGGTCGCGAGGTGCGATACAGGTCGCACCGTGCGATAAGCTACTGCCTTCGCAACGAGCTGAAGAGCTGGGCCAAAACCACGCAGGTCGCACCGTGCGAGGAATCTCGCGAGGTGCGAGCTTCAGGTCGCGAGGTGCGAGCTCCAGCGCTGGGCGAGCATGCTGGGCGTGCTGCTGGGCAGGCTGGGCTGGATGCTGCTGTGCGCTGGGCGAGCGCTGGCTGGGCAGCTTGGGCGATGATGCTTGCGATGCGGCTGGATGGGCGAGGCTGCTGGGCAGGCTCGACGATGCTGCTGGTTGTGCTCGACGATGATGCTGGGCTGCTGAGCGATGCTTCGAGCTTGGCTTGGCGAGCTTGTGGCTTGTGATGCTCGGCTCAAATGCATTTTACCTTGGAAGCTCGGAATGCATGACATTAACACAACTTATATCGCAAAACTCCGAACTTCCGCTAAGGATGATTTATATGCAAACCTTAATAATTACGAACAAATCCCTTAGCAATATGCACCTAAAATACCACAAGAACATCGTATAACTTGAGCGCATCAAATACCCCCACACTTGAACTTTACTCGACCTCGAGTAAACTCAAAATGAGGATCACCAAATAAATCATCACCCAAGCTATCGAAACCAACCTACACTCCCCATCAACTACATCATCATCATCACATCTTAACAACATACGCTCAAAACCTAAACGTAAGGGATGATGATTCCCCCACACTTAGATTCAAGCTCACCTGAAATATACAAAGACGCGACAACAATAATAACCAGCAACGCCAACAAGTTTAACCAACAACACCAACGAGAATCAAAATGCCAGCTCACGACACACTAAAGTATCAGCTCTCCCAAACCTCAAAATATGACCTACTACTACAACAACTAACTTAAAATAGCAAGCCATGGAACAAAGACAAAAAGGGATAAATTCCATGCTTACTCCCAAAAACAATCAACCAAAAGAATGCGAAAGCCAAAATAAATAGATCTTCACAAAACAAAGGATGAATTCACTAACCCAACCCGAAAACGCTTTCAACCTTATGACACCATCTCCGGCAAATGAGTTTTCAAAGTGTATAATTCTCTCTTAATCTCTCATTTTGCCTAGGAGCCCTTTCGGGTTTTCATCCTAGCTTCTCACATTTTTTTATCTCACCATCTTACCCGCTCAATATAAGCCACTTTTTTGCATAAGTTGCCCTTTCGGGTTTTCAACCTATCCGGGCCCCCATTTTTGCCTGAGTCGCCCATCCTTGTGGGTTTTCAACTCAGCGGGTTTCATTTCATCACTTTTTTTTTTTTTTTTTTTATATTCTTTTTTTTTTTTTTTTTTTTTTTTTTTCATTTTTTTTTTTTCATTTTCATTTTTTTTTTCAAATTGAAAGTAATATACACAACATAGATACATGAGAATGAGAATACCCTCCCCCCTACTTAAACTACACATTGTCCTCAATGTGTCGACAATTAGAAGAAAAGTAAACTGAAAATGGGGGGAGAAAATCGAAAATCGGGTAAATCGAAGATCGAATGCTCAAAACTCATGACCAAACAATCCGTCAAACTCAAATTTCTTAACAACACCAACTCAAATCTCATAAATCAACTCACAAACCTCTCCCTCGAATCACTCAAACAAATGACAAGCTCAAAAGTTTTGAATTTGTGAGATTTGCACCTAGCTTAAGAGATCGAAAAGATACATTAACAATCTCAATCCTCTAGTGTACCAACTCCTAGCTATTGAAGTCCTCCCAACGAATTTTCTTTTGTGGATTTTGGTTCCAAGTGGATGAAGATTGGTTGTGGATCTTTTTAGTGGGTGGGTGGTGGGTGAAAGAAAATTTGTTGTGGTGGTGGAAATTTGATGAAAAATAAAGAGAAAGAAAGAAAATAAAGGGGTCTCGGGTTGCCTCCCGAGAAGCGCTGTTGTTTAAAGTCGTGAGCTCGACTTAATACCTTAAGCTTAATCATTGGGTTGTGCTCCATGTGTGACAATGGTGGTCCCATGTCAATCTCCACTTCAAGTACCTGCAAAATTGATTGAGAAGAACTCTTGCAATGCATCGTTAATACCTAGCTTACTACAACATGGTTGAGCATATAACATCTGATTATATCCCAAACCTAGCATTAAGGCAACAACAAACATCAACTAGTAGTACTCCTAGCTAATTCAAGTCATGACCATTAATATAAATGTTTAAAGCTAGACAATAACCAAGATATAAAGTATGAGTCAATCAACCTTTCCCAAGAGAGTTTAAGCAACAAGTTCCATGCTTCTTGTCCAAAATACAAAAGTGAAATACATAGAGCTCAATGGAAGATGAAAACTAGAAACTAAAACAAAAAGGGAATTCTTTATATGAGTGGCCAACCAAAAACAAAGAGCACAAGCAATACCATTCAAAAATCACGCTAAATACAAACAAGTAACACCGTTTCCCCGGCAACGGCGCCAAAATTTGGCGGGCCGCGGATGCGTCGTCGTGCACCGCGCCCGTCCAAAGATAAAATTTCTCCTACTCTCTTTTACACTAAGGTAGTATAAGGGAAGTAAGGGTCGTATCCACAGGGAAACAGGGACGAGTTTAGTACTTAGCGTGATTCGAAACCTAGATTAAGCTAAGGGCCGAGAAACCTAATAATAATTACAAAAGGGGGGTTTCAAGTAGATTATAACTAAACTACAACTAACTAGCATATAAACAAAATGAGAAATCAATTATAGGAAGATCTTGAATCCGATTAACATCCACTTCAATTCATTATCGATCATTTAACCTCGACTCTAATTAATTCCATTATTATCTATTGTTGAGAATTAATCTCGTGTTCTCCTTATTCTTAGTTGAATAGCACGATCAGCGTGACTATAAAACCCTAACTAAAGGATAACCTAGTCCGATCGCGTCTAAGTTCAATCCGATAGCAGCAATAAACACAGAGAACCAACAGACCTGCTAACGTCATACAAGCGATAAACATTCAACAGTTGATTCAATTTCCCCAAGAAATAACCAAGACGATCTGCATCTAAGTTACTCCCTAGTTTGCTACCAATTGATAAAAGAATAAAACAATCGGGTTCTATTCTTAAATCTAGCATTAGATTAATTACACAATCAAACTAGTAACGTTCCTAGCATAATCATGCAAAAACCATTTAAAGCAAGCATAGAAATTAAACCATAATCAAAGAAACTAAAGAGAGAGGAAAGATCTCACAATAATGCTTGAAGCTCCATATTAATCTCGTTCAAGAACGGTTCAAGCTACAATCGGCATAGCATAAGCCAATCCCATAATTGAAATCTACAAAAACTAAATTAGAAAATAAAAACTAAAAAGATGAGACAACAAGAGAGGAGTGGAGTTTTGGAAACTCCATCCCCTTGTGGCTGCTGCCCCCTAGGTCTAAAAACAAAGTTTAGTATTTATACTAAGGCTCAAAAGTCAGCCGACATTTAGACCGACCTAGGGGTCGCGAGGTGCGATACAGGTCGCACCGTGCGATAAGCTACTGCCTTCGCAACGAGCTGAAGAGCTGGGCCAAAACCACGCAGGTCGCACCGTGCGAGGAATCTCGCGAGGTGCGAGCTTCAGGTCGCGAGGTGCGACCATTGTCGCGAGGTGCGAGCTCCAGCGCTGGGCGAGCATGCTGGGGCGTCCTTCGGGCGGGCCGGGCCGGATGCCGATCTGCTTGTCGGGCGAGCGCCGGGCTGGGCAGCTTGGGCGATGATGCTTGCGATGCGGCTGGATGGGCGAGGCTGCTGGGCAGGCTCGACGATGCTGCTGGTTGTGCTCGGCGATGATGCTGGGCTGCTGAGCGATGCTTCGAGCTTGGCTTGGCGAGCTTGTGGCTTGTGATGCTCGGCTCAAATGCATTTTACCTTGGAAGCTCGGAATGCATGACATTAACACAACTTATATCGCAAAACTCCGAACTTCCGCTAAGGATGATTTATATGCAAACCTTAATAATTACGAACAAATCCCTTAGCAATATGCACCTAAAATACCACAAGAACATCGTATAACTTGAGCGCATCAATACTTATTGTTGATAATCACTTGTTTCATCTATGAGCTTTATGATTTCTATGTGCATGCTATTGATGTAATTATTGCATGTTATTCCTTTCTTAATAATCTTCTTCTGATACGTGCTTTGATTGTTATTGTTCTGGGAGAACTGCTAGTTACTCCCCACTGACTGTGGAATTATTTAGTATATCCTTGCAGATGGAAATGATTGCTATGCTTGTGACTGCTTGGGCTAGCAGAGTGAGAGTTTGTAGTGAGAAGAAGCTCCTAGTACTGTTTTTGGTAGATGAACTCTATATAGGCCATAGAGAGACTTATTTTTGGATAGCCTTCAAGGACATTTAGCTTTATTTAAGTTTTCTTGGGAGACTTGCACGTCTCATAGTATTTGGTTTTGATAATATGTTACAATTTGGGATATTTCTTTTATTTTAGAATTATGATGTTTACTCGGATATTAATTTTCTCTTGAAGCTATGAAACTTTGAGTTTGAGGAATTATCTTTATTTATTGTTTTAGAGTAGCATAACCGTCCCGACGTTATTTCCGCTAACGTCATTTTAGTATTTCTTGATTAGATATCGTTTAGTATCTTAGTAGTAGAAGGACGGGGTGTTACAGTTGGTATCAGAGCAAAACGCACCTAAAACTCTGAAAAAGAGTTGCTAATGATTCTTTT
This sequence comes from Beta lomatogona, assembly GCA_947646795.1. Classification (NCBI taxonomy): domain Eukaryota; kingdom Viridiplantae; phylum Streptophyta; class Magnoliopsida; order Caryophyllales; family Amaranthaceae; genus Beta; species Beta lomatogona. Next base: position 3,726,062 of record CANSNZ010000268.1, read on the forward strand.
GAATTATTAGTTAGCCATAGGATATAAAATTTGTTTAGAATTATGTTTAGTTGTTTCACTATAATGAGAGTGTGATGGGTAGAGTAAGTAAGGGAAGCCTTATGGGAATGTGATGTGCTCTCATGCTTATGGAGCATATGTTTTATGTATAGTTATTTGTATTATTGGTGGAATTAGTCTATTAAGTTTGCTAATCTTATTTGGAGGGCCTCTTACATGTAATTTATTTTCTCTTTTATCAGAGTGCACAGCGAAAGCGAAGTAAGTTATAGCCTTCTCGGTTTCGTTGTGTTTAATTTGTTTTGTGTTTTGCAATTTAGAAATAAGCTTTAATTTTATTTTAATATAGTCTTGTGTGTTGCATTGCATTTATTTTATTTGCTAGTTGCTTGATAGTATATGTTATTATGTGAGACAGTATATATTTTCTGTTCTTTTTCAATTGAGTGTTGTTTTTATGTGAGTACTACGTATATGTTTTATTATTTACAAAACTTTCTAGTTTGAATTTATATTCCAAATTATATTTTAGATCTTTGAACTTAATAAATTTCATACCTATATTAGAGTTATTTTATGACTTTTAAATTTTCCTATTGTTAATATTTTGATATACTCTTTTGAAAAACATTTAATTTCAATTGTTTTATAATGGTTTGGAATAAGAAAGGGGTTTTGAAATTGTCTTTCAAGATATTCTTCAAATTTCTCTTACCGTCTTTGACCATCTATATTTATAAATATTTTTCTTTTAATATTTTTATTTTTCATGCTAATCCTTGTTTAGCCTTTAATTATGTTAATAAGTTTTGTAGTCTTTGAAAATAAAAGTACTTTAATGAGTTGTCTTGGTGTTAGATTGAAATGTAGACGCAAACTATTTTGGTTTAAAGGTTAGCATTCAACAACTTTTATTTTACTTACTAATTTACTTTTCTTATTAGCATTATTTTTCAAACTCAAATGCGTGAAAGGATCTCATTTACTATTTGTTGTTTCTTGTGTAAATATTTAGTGTTTTCTCATTTCATAGCAAAATTTTGGTTGTTTTCAATACTTCTTAGTTAATTCTTTGGTTTTGATTGATCTGTTTTATATTCTTTGAAAATGAAATTTATATACTCAGTCTAAATTTTAAACTTGTTTGAGTTGATATTAAGTCATAATGGGTGATTCCTTTGACTTGTATGTCAATTTGATAAGTCTAAATTTTAAACTTGTTTGAGTTGATATTGAGTCATAATGGGTGATTCCTTTGACTTGTATGTCAATTTGATAAGTTGACGCATTTTACCTGTTTTGGTTTAATTTCCTTTTTCAGTTGATATTAAGTTTATATTGGGTGATTCCGGTAAACTTTTATGTCGATTTGATAAGTTGGCTTTCAAATATTGATTTGTTGATACTAGGTTGCAATGGGTGGTTCCATGCACATTTGGGTCGACTTGGCAAATTTTATAATTGTTGTTAATAATTTATTACTTTATCGCCTATTTATTATTAGTGTTTCGTCGTTGTGAAATTTATTTTAAAGTTTTCAATTTCTTTTGCGAACTTTAATTTTCATATATATGTTTAGGAGGCGTACGCTCTTATAACATATGTCATGACTTGTGTTCGTAAGTGCTATTTTAATAAAGCAGCTAGCTACTCTTTATTAAAGTGTTCTTATCTCTTTAAGTGGAGTATAAGCCCGTGTGGTTACCTCTATTTAAATTGATTTGGCTATCTATTTATGAACTTTTTCTTCTTCGTTTCTTTTCTAAAAATATTTATGTATGGTCGGATTTATTCTTTTATAATTTTACGTAAATATTTATTCCTGCTTCTTTTACAAAATTACCTATAGTTTATTGTGCAAAGGTTTTTACCTTAAACTTTCTAATACTTGTCTTTGGTTCTTTCACATTTTATAAAATGATTGTTGTTACCGTGCTTCTTTACTGTACAACTCTTTTGGTCTTCCAAAATAAAATATATATATTATTTGAGTTATCAAATTTTTATACCTTCAAAGTTGTTTAATTCTTAACTAAAATCCATCGATTTCTGTTTTCTTAATGTTATTTATCTAGAGTATTTTCTTTTGTCTCTTGGTTGTTTTGAAGTTTCGAGGACGAAACTCTTTTAAGGGGGAGTGATTGTAACACCCCGTAAATTTTCACTCTTTATTTTTGGGTTTTTGTTTACATTAAAATGATATTTTTCGTAAAAATAAATAATTTATTATTTAGATTATTTTGGAACGTGTTGTGAAAATGTGTATATATATTTATATGTTGTGATATATTTATATATATATTTATTTTAAGTTGTTAGTTATTTATTTTAAAGGTTATATTAATTTCGTTATTTGTTTAGGCGTTTAGGATGTTGTTTTGTCGCGTAGTGTTTTTGTAACGTTGTTGGACCGACTTGGGTGATGAAATGTTGCATCGCATGTGGCGTGCTAATGTGTTTATTATATTTATATTTATAACATAATTTATTAGAGTTATTTTCATTATTAAGTATTTTCAAAGTTTAGGCGCGATCTAGAAATTTATCGATTTATCGCGTGACGGACTTTTGATGCATGGACCTTTGATGATTTGGGCCGAAATCTTCTTGGTGTACTTGGGCTTGGACAGCCGGCTATGGGGAGGGAGAAGGAAGAAGTTTCTCCTCTTTTATTTCATTTCTTTTAATTGGTGACTCTTGGTAGATTGTAACCCCCATAACCCCCCCTAATCATTCTCCTAAACCCTTCATTTATCCTTGCCATATAATTCTGTTTTTTTTATTCAAAGAAGTTCAGCATCATTTGCATTAAACCCTCACCGTTTTTCAAGAAAAGGAAGAGAGAAAAGGAAGAGAGAAAAGGAAGAGAGAAAAGGAAGAGGAAAAGAATCGAAAGATTCAACCCGGTTTTTCCTGTCGCACCTTCACGAAAATAACCGTAGCCGGAGATCTAACCGTTGCATCATCTTCAAATTTGGACACAACGTTTATAACGTCTTGTTCTAAATTTTGACCGGAGTGATTTAGAATCGGAGCTTTTGATCATCGGGAATCATGGTCGTAACAGAGCAGTGCGAAATAAGAGTTTTCAACGTTCAAGAAGAAATGCCTAGTGACTTGTTGCTACAATTCTCGTTCATTGTGCCTTGAGGTTAGAAGAGGAATTGGATTGTATGCGTAGCTCTTAACTTTCTCTTTAGACTCAGCTCTCCTCCCGACGATCCAGGTAACTAGTTGTTATCCTAGAACAATAGTGATTAGGGTATTATTCGGTATTAGATTACTACGCTAGGAAATATTTAAAATACTTTTTGAATGAAATTTTTGACTACATATGACATGAATATACTTGATACATGCTATGTTAATACTGTGTAGAGAAAAATAATTTTCGCACGATTTTTAGTATTTATTTGATTTAATTAGTGTTTTGTGCGTTTTAGGCTAAATTGCATGATAATTATGGAACGACTGTTAAAATTGATGAAATTATTTTTATTAGATTATGTTACATGTGTAGTATGTATTCCATGCCTTAGAATAATTTTTTCCTACTGTTTACTGTTTTGTTTAATTGATTTATCTGTTTTTGTAATTTTGGTTCTGTCAGTATATAAATCATGAAAATTATTTCTAGAGGCAGAAAAATTTATTTCTTTGAATATTATGTATTTCCATGAGTTTCTGCATGTTATGTAAATTGTTGGTAATTTTTAGGTGTCTTTTTATATTTTTAAATATTATATTGGCTTTTCTGAGTAATCTGTATATTAACTGTTAAAAATACTTTTGGAGTCCGTAAATTTTAAATAAAAATTGTACCATGTCAGTAGGGCCATTAGGGTCGTATGATAATTTTTGTATGATTTTGCTGCTCGAATTTATTAGTTTAATAATTATTATGGTGTTTTTGTGGTGAAATTGAGGATACACTTTTAAATTATTTGAGGGCTTGTAAATCAGAAATAATTCATAATTTAATATATTATGGGTTGCTGATTTTCAGTAGTATACAGTATGTATTATTGGGTAACCACATGTTTATGTTTGATTTATGAAAGAAAATGATTATTTGTTATTACTCTTTTAATGAACATGATTTTTCACCAGGTACCCCTGAGGTTTCTTAATATTCACCTGGTACCCTCGCGTTTTCCATTATTCACCAGGTACCCCTGAGGTTTGGTAAAAATTCTTGAAACGCCCCTGCCGTTAAGTTTCTATCAATTTCTTTAGGTTTCCGTCCAAATCATTCATATTAACCCAAATTAACTCTAATTAACCCAAATTAAAATCTTATTAACCCTAATTAATTCTAATTAAACTTTAATTATCCCTAATTAACTTTAAACCTCCACCCACCATCACCCCAGCCCCCTCAAAAAAAACCACCTACCCACCACCCCACCCCCCCAAAAACCACCCACCCACATCCCCTACTCCTAAAAACCACCCCTCCCTCCCCCCCCGTGAACGACCCCCCACCCTCCCTCCCCCCTGCGAACAACCCCTACCCCTCCATCACCCCCTGCGCAAAACTCCCCCACCCCTCCACCACCCCCCGTGCAAAACTCCCTGCCACCCCTCCCCCTGCGAGCGACCCCCCCCCTCCACTACCCCCGCACAAAACCAATGCACTCTGCACAAACAATTTAAGAACAAAAGTTTGTGTTTAAACTCACATTTGAATCAAATCCATTTAAAAACAAATTTTGTGAATCAAACGGCCTTGTTTTCTTGCTTTTGCGTCAATGCAAATCTGAAGCATATTCAAATAAAATGAGGGGTTTAAAGGAACTGTGTTCTTGAAGAAGGGTTTTAGAGCTTCATATAATGTACTACCCATGAAAGACAATTCTCAGATTTTGGCACCAGCAGTGGAGTAGATCAAGCTACTCAAACAGAGCCGAAACAGGACTAGTCAAGTAGCACAAATTCTGTAACTTTATATGTGCTACAAATTTAAGCCTATTTCCAATTAATCCTGAATATCGTCGCGCCATACCGAGCAACAAACGGGTATTATGACACCGCCGATTTGAAATTCGAAAGGGGAGTGAGGTTGTGTTTCGAAAATCTGGATTGTGATTTGAAAATATGGGTTTTGTTTCGAAAATTTGGATTTGAAATTCGAAGGGGAGGGAGGGGGCCGTGGGCTGCGGAGGAGGAGGTTACGGGAGGGGGGCTGCGGGGAAGGGGGGGGAGGAGGGGGTCATGGGGGAGGGGGGAGGGAGCGGTGGGGAAGGGGGTGGTGGGGAGGGGGCTGTTAGGGTGGTCTTGCGGGGGGGTGATGGAGGGGGGCTGCTGTGATGGGGGAGTGGTAGGGGTGGTGGGAGGGTGGGGGGAGGGGGTGGTGGGAGGGTTAGGGTTTAGGTTAGGGGTTAGGGTTAGGGTAGGGTTAGAAATTAGAGTTAAATTAGGTTAATTAAGATAAAAGTTAACGGAAAGTTGACGGTAGGGTCACGTCAGGTATTTTTCAAAACCTTAGGGGCACCAGGTGAATTGTTGAAAACGCGAGGGTACCAGGTGAATTTCGTCAAACCACAGGGGTACCTGGTGAAAAATCCGATGTATTTTTGATTGGGTTGTGGTTGCTGTAAAAACCAGTATATTATCATTGATGATGTTTGGAGATGTTCAAGTGTTATTGTGAGAGATATTTGTTGAAAATTTGTAAGTGATTTATTTTGAGGAATTATGAAGAACTGTTTTGATGAACTGTGGATATAAGGCCGGGTGGCATCCCTTTTTGATGAATATTTTTAGATGAATGATACTTGGATTGTATGCATGATCGTATTTTGAGATAAGAACATCCGGTGGGATAGATGTAGTCCCCGGTGAAGAACATGCCAACCACCTGGTTTGCGAACTAGGGGTACACCTCGGTTAATTGTTGTCGTCCGAGAGTCAGGGAGTTCTGCGTGTTCTACCCTGCATCGGGAGTTTGGCCATTCTTAGACACATGCAGTGGGGAACGTAAGCCCATAGACTGACCTGGAGATTGCGATCTGACAAACCTTAGGAAGTGATTTGCGAATCACTGGCGTTCGGTTTCTGACTCAATAACTTGTTGAAATCTTGATTTATTATTATTTATATATATTAGAATTATGTCACTCGCTCTATCATGTATACTTACATGCTATTGATGTAATGATTGCATGTTATTCCTTTCTTAATAATCTTCTTCTGAATCGTGCTTTGATTGCTATTGTTCTGGGAGAACTGCTAGTTACTCCCCACTGACTGTGGAATTATTTAATATATCCTTGCAGATGGAAATGATTGCTAGGCTTGTGACTGCTTGGGCTAGCAGAGTGAGAGTTTGTAGTGAGAAGATGCTCCTAGTACTGTTTTTGGTAGATGAACTCTATATAGGCCATAGAGAGACTTATTTTTGGATAGCCTTCAAGGACATTTAGCTTTATTTAAGTTTTCTTGGGAGACTTGCACGTCTCATAGTATTTGGTTTTGATAATATGTTACAATTTGGGATATTTCTTTTATTTTAGAATTATGATGTTTACTCGGATATTAATTTTCTCTTGAAGCTATGAAACTTTGAGTTTGAGGAATTATCTTTATTTATTGTTTTAGAGTAGCATAACCGTCCCGACGTTATTTCCGCTAACATCATTTTAGTATTTCTTGATTAGATATCGTTTAGTATCTTAGTAGTAGAAGGACGGGGTGTTACAAAGGCGATTGACTCAAACTCTTCATTTAATCACTAATTAGGGTGATTATCTTAAAAACCTTGGTTAATCACTAATTAGGGTGATTAGCTTAACCTTTCATCATGTTTAATCACTAATTAGGGTGATTACCTTAAACCTTGGTTAATCACTAATTAGGGTGATTAACTTAAACTTTATCATATTTAATCACTAATTCTAGTGATTATTTTGAACCTTAATGATCGTTAATTAGGACGGTTATTTTTCCCATTTAATCACTAATTAGAGTAATTATCTTAAACCTTAATAATCGTTAATTTGGACGATTATTTTACTCATTTAATCACTAATTAGAGTGATTATCTTAAACCTTAATGATCGTTAATTAGGACGATTATTTTTCATATTTAATCACTAATTAGGGTGATTATCTTAAACCTTGTATAATCACCAATTAGGGTGATTATTTCCTAACCTTCATTGTTAATTACTAATCAAGGTGATTATCTTTCTTCATATTTAATCACTAATCAAGGTGATTATCTTAACCTCCATTTTTAATCACTAATTAAGGTGATTATCCTAATTCTCCTTCATATTTAATCACTAATTAAAGTGATTATCATAACCCCATTTTAATCACTAATTGGAGTGATTACCTTATTCCTAATAAATTTGTTTAATTCTAAAGGTGAGTTATTCATAATCTATTCTTTCCTTTTCTTTCCCCAATGGAAATGGCCATTTAGGGTGAGACATAAGATCGAACTACGATGGTTTTGATCCATGAGTGGATTCCAATCCCGCAATGATTGGTAAGTAGTGCAACTTTGGTGCTCAAACCTACCATGTACAAATGATATATTGGTCCTAAATATAAATGGTTGTTGTGTATATGTGCAAACTATGTGATTTTTATTTCTTTTGAATAGCCATGATTACTTCAAAATGAAAAATAACGCATTTAATAAGAGCCTGTTCTGTAGAACGGAAGAGGAGACGTGTTCCAGACGTTCGCACCTCTTAACCTAAACCTCGAACCCTATCTCATGGTATGAAAGACCAATTTTCAGAAAAGTGTTATCCGTATGAAGTCATTATCGTTTTAAATGATTTTTCTTGAAATTGATTTTAAAACGATTTATTAAATAAATCCGTCCCTATTCAGATATTAATAGGGTGGCGACTTCCAAGTTTTATAAAACTCATAGTCCAATGAGAGACTTTCGTGGGATTAAGACCGTTAATTATGACAGTAAAAAATCAGATACCACACATGTTACTGGAGAAAACGCTACACATTAATCAACGATTGAAGTGAAGTTAACTGTAGAACTAAATGAAGCTACAAAACATCTAAAATTGAAGCTAATTCTTGTAGAAATTGCGTCCGCAAATAATCAACTAAGTCAAAGTATAACAATTTTTAATTTCGTCTAAAGTTATTTGCGAATAATATGTAATTAAATTTAATAGTCATCAGAAGCACTTAGAAATTTAACTTAATCGGAAAAAAGTTTCACTAACGAAACGAAATTCAAGAAATTATAAAAAAAACAAAATTCCGTGAAAATTGCCAAAGAAATTACAAAAAATACAACAAAAAAGTTGCATAAATATTACCAACGAAATTAAAAAAAAAAATATAACAAAAAAATTGAAAAAATATTATGGACGGATTACAAACCTAAAATCTCGAAGATGAATAGGAAAAGAGTAGATCTGATGTTGATGAGTTTGTCAAAATCTTCCGCTGGATCTGGACCCACCTCGACTGCCGCCTAATGATGAGGAGGATGAAGATGTTGGTTGTTGCAGATGAAGATGATGAAGAAGAAGAAAGTGGGCTCATTTGCATGGTGATGGGTGAGAGAGGGTGGTGGTGGTTGGCGAAGTGAAGACTGTGGTGGTGGTTTACGAAGCGAAGATGTTGATGGTGGTTTAGGGTGAGAGAGGAAAAGAGGAAGAGAGAGAGAAAAGAGGAATGAGATAGCGAAGACGGTGGTGGTGAGTTAGGCTTTGTGGGTGAGAGAGGCCGATGAGAGAGGGAAGAGGAAAACCGAGGAGAGAGGAAGGTTATTTTAGGGTTTGTGGGTGTAATGGGTCTTGGGGAGGGTTTATAATGATGCGTGCAGTGGGCCTAAAAATAATAGAAAACATAAATGATTCGGTGGGCCTAAAAATCAGATTGGTTAATAAAAACTGATCCGGTTTTTAGGCCCACCAAATTAGTTATCTCGTCCTACATTTTACGCGAAAATCACTAAACTAACGAATCCAATTTTGAGAGAACTGAATCTGTTGTTTTGTGGCATTTAGCATTTCTTTCCACTAGTAAATGGTAATATAATGATAATGGATAATATTTAAAATAAAATTTTGATTAATGTGTAAAGAAGCATTCAACGTAATCTTCATTGTTTTCTCCGCCGTGGATAGTTAGCATAGACTTCCTGCTAATGTTTAGATTTTTTTTTATTCCGTTTTAGGATGTAGCTAGTATTTGGCATTAACATTTTGTCACAAACAAAAGTAGTAGATTGTTGGCTGAATGTTGAATGCTAAAGTAAAGGGTCAAGGGTTTGAAAAAGAGTTTTGGAAGAAATACTATGTGATAATGGCACTATATTACCACTTTAGAGGGGTGACACATGTTGGAATAATGGCTTTTGTGATGGAGGTTACATTTGCTCTCCCTCCTCCATCTATATATTCCGATTTGGTAGATCTTGCTTCATGCTTTCTAATGAGTGATTTTTCATGATGTTCCACATTGTTCCTGAAAACCTCACTCCCAAAAGTAACTTTGTGTGAGAGCGGTGTATTAACATTAGGGAATGAAATGACAAATGCAATGAGCACCCCAGATCCTATTTCTTTTGTCTCATGACTTTGTTATTGAGTTTAGCTTGAAAACACTATATTTCCTGTAATTTGAAAATGACAATATTTCAATGACTAATTGATTCAACTTATTTATAAAGTGAACATGTGAGAACATTAGAGAGATGGAGACTAAAAAATTAGTTTTGCTATTCTTTTGTCCAAATAGAACTAAGAAAAATTCTCCCTCTGTCTTATAATATACTTCTCATTTTTAATTTTTGTACTATTCATGAGTAAAGAAAATCTTTCAATTTTTTTATAATATATAAGAAAGAACATAGCCATGTGAGGTCTTGTTTGATTCGTCTCATTGAGTACATGCATTACGAAAATCAAACTTTTATAATATTTACTAGTATGTAAATAAAGATATTAATGATACAAAATGTGAATTGGCAAACGTGAAAAAGAGAATTGGAAAACTCATTTTCATGGTACGAACCTATCATTATCTCAAAATATATTTCCCATTTCATTTTCCATAGTCAAAAATTTAAAACCATTGACCTAATATTCTTATTCATATATACAAAAAAAATACTCATATATGTAGGATCTTGTTAGATTCGTATCAATGTGTAGTTTTATAATATCAATTATTTATAATTTTTATTAATACATAATCAATAATATTGATGATCAAAGATACATGCTACACAATACTCAAAATTTATGATTAAATATATATTTGTTTGAGGATCAAGGTTGTCCTGGTGGGTGTGATGCTCTCCTTCCACCCTTGTGAGGTTGTGACAGGGGTTCGATTCTCACCCCTTATAAGTAGTATTTCCAATATCTCCCTTCTTGCAAGTGAATTCTCCTTACTAAATAAAAAGAAAATATGTGTTCTTACTTGAGAAATAATTCAAGTATCCTCTCTCTTTCTCTCTCAAACCCTAGCCTCCCCTACCCCTTCTTTATCAGTTAGGGGCTGCCATGGATGATTTCATCCATGGTCAGCCCCTTTTCCCCTTTTATTTTTAGTTTTTAATTCATTTTTTTGTTTTGTTTAATAAATTAGTCTCTCTTTATGAGATCTTTTCAAACCCTGTTATGGGGTTTTTAGTTTCTGTTTTGAAAATCTCTTCTCCCCTATGGGAGTTGTGAGTATGGTTTTTTTGTTTTTAGGTATGAGAAATTGTTCTTATTGGTTGAAGTTCGAGACTCAACATGAAGGTATTAGAATCTCGGATGCGGTCAACATGACTCGGTCAAGAATGTTCTTCCCAAACTACATGAAAATGATAGACTTCCTCATCAATAGCTGCTTGATTCAGCAAATACAAGGGGGTTGCTCTATATTGCTCGATCTGGTTCATTCTAGTTATTTCGAAGACGAATTTGATTTAGCCTTGTTTAATTGTATCTTGTTGTTCTTTAATACCTATTGTAGATGTCGTTTGGCTTTCAATTAATGAATTTTTTGTTTAAAAAAAATAAAATAAAAAGAAAATCAAAAATTATTGGAGATTATATAAAAAGAGATGAGAATTATATTTTAAAACGGAGTTGTTATTGGTATCTAAATCGTCTACCACCGAAACGGTACGAGATTACCCACATTTTTTAACATTAAAAAATTTATATTAGTAGTCTAGTAGATATCGCGTTTTGGAATTGAAGATAATATATTAAAATTTTATGGGGGAAGGTGTGTACTGAATCAGCATCATCATGACGCCAGATTATGAATTACAGGGAGAAAGAGAATGTGAGAATGGGGTTCAGCATGCAAGATCATGATTCGTGACTCTTGGTGAAGAATATTCAATCTTTATGACTCAGCTCTGACTTGGACGTACCTATTTCCGCCAGTTGTTCAAATTTATCATCCTCGTCAATCGTCATACCGCACGAACTTACCATTGTCCATAGAGACCATATCATATCTATGACATGCTATATGATGGCCATGCAGTCATGCACATAACATATCATACATGATGATGGTTGCTTAACCTATCTAGGGTGTGTTATTTTCAATTTAAAAGAACGAGTTTAACTGCTAATGTGATTTTATCAACTCTGTTTACGTGTAAAATTATTCATTGTTTCTTAATACTTGCAAATGCATGATAGCAACTATTTGTCTTAAGTTGGATATTCTTTGATTCGTCTTAATACAAACTTTTATATATAATATAAATTTTTTATAATTTTTACTTATAAATCTCTATTATATAAGTGAAGGGGGGAGCAATGGTGTCCCCCAATGAATTTACATATTCACCCCTCAAACAAACCCTCCATCAATCAATTAAGATACGGTAAAATCAAAAACTTGCCAAAAAAAAATTTCAATCAAATTAAACTCAACCCAATCAACTCATATAACAGTCATACTCATAAACTTACCAACAAAAAAGATTCAATCAATTAAAATTCACATCCCAATCAACTAAAAGAATTCTAAATAAAAAACTTATCGAAAATTAATACCAGAGATAATAACAGAAAGATACACCATACTCATATGGAGCTTCATGGCATACAAAATCAGTTACAAACTCAAACAACTTTTTCTAAAATATAAAATCAATTACAAACACAAACTCAAATATTATTCATTAATTGGAGCTTCACGGCATTCTCAAATTTGCGGATACTTCACTGTTTTAGCAGGTATGCAGTTTGTTAGTTGACAATAAGAGTATGTGCAATTATATGTATTATGTTCGAGTAAATTTTAAAATAACACTGTATACGAAATTTTAAAAAATAATTAAACTCAAATTACAGTAAATTTAAGATTTTGTTCTAATATAATTGAAATTCGATTAATTTTTAAATCAAATATAAAAATTATATCAACAATTATCGACAGAAAAAAATCACATTTCGTAAAAAATAACTTGACAACAAATACAATTGTTAAAAAAATTACATCAACTCGAATTTCAGCCCATGAAGAAAATTGATCAATTTTTCAAATCAAATTTTAAAGATGGTAAGAAATAAGAATTTAAAAGTTAGAAAAGGAAAAAAAATAGGGATCTTTGAGGAAAAATGGAGAGGCGAAGAAGGTGAGATCTAGAGAAGATAAAATTGGGATTAGAAGATAAAAGGGAAAAAAATTGGTATCATAAAGGAAAAATGAATCATAAATTACCTTACTTTCGCCGCCTCACACATTGCATCCTTTCTCACCATAATCGCCGCCTCACTATATATAAGACTTATAATAGTAGAATTGTAAAACCTTAAGCTTATCCTAAAGTTTCTGGATTTTGGACACCATAACATGCTTAGAAAGTTCAGATGGCGGCACAATCGAAGAAGAAATAGTATTTTGAAAATAGGGTTAATTTGGAGTAAGTGAGGAGAGAGAGAAGGTAAATTAGTGAAGGTGAACGTGTGAGACGAGAGAGAGAAGGAGAGAACAAAAATGGTTGAAGGCGTGAGAAGGAGAGAGAAAAGGTGAATCAATAAGGGTGGTGTAGAGTGTTTTCCGGATTTTTTTTCCCTGAAAAAAAATCGATGAATTCAATGAAGGTTTTCTTGGTTTCTCTTGATGCGGAATGTTTTCTGGTTTTTTTTCAGTTTGTAGTGAAGTAAAGCAAGCGGAAGTGGAGAGTTTAGGAAGAAGGATACAAAAACCTTTAAAGGGTAAATACTATTCTACTTTTTTAACAACACCTTTTTAAGGACATAAGGTTGATTATATATTTGAAGTTGACTAGGTTGATAAGTGTGCGTAGATTATCAGGAAAATTAGTTAAAGTCAACAAAAAAAAATAGCGTAGAGATGCAATTTCATTACTTATACTTATTTATTAAAAATATTTTTAAATACTGTTAGTAAGTATTTCAATCTTTCTTACTCACCAAATGGAGGTGAACTTAGATACGAACTTCTGTTTTTGGTTTATTTTATCACTGAGCAATAGTTATGCCCAAAATATCACTGCATGCTAGCGTGCATAAAAAAGAGTATTGACTAGGATCTCTATTATATAAGGGAAGGGGGGAGGGAGTGGTGTCCTCCTAAAAAGACTATAATGCCCCATCATTACTTTGTTTCAGAATAAATCACATTAATTTCAATTAATACCAAATATGTCAATTAATGCTAATGTCAAAGTGAGTTGCAAAAGGAAATTTGTCATATTATAAAAAGAAATTTGGCACCATTTTGTATACGTAAATTTCAATCATAATTGAAAGAACATACATATGGAATTTTCTGTCATTAATCAAGGTTACTCATCTCTACATGTATCACACATCAAACAACGATCAAATACTTTCAACTCAAGTTACAATGTTAAGAACAAGAAAAGATTAGAAAATGTTTTACAAATGCTATTGTACACTTTTATATGCTTGATTGGGTTGAAGTTAATTACTTATTAAAATATTAGATTTTTTTACAGAGAAATTAGAACGACGAAATTACAATTAACTACCTGATAATAACTTAACCCAAACAACAAGACCACTATTTTTCATATTATACTTTCTAGCAAATAACTCATGAATCATAGTTTCAAGTAAATTACCCATAATCTCTAACAAACTCAATTCTTTATTTTTATGAATTTTAAAAAATCCACCGAACATATGAAATTATTTGTACAAACCCGTTTAATAAGTAAATTGAAACTGATTTTGATTTTAACACGAAGCACGCATCGCGTGCATATATGACTAGTAATTGAATATATTAAGTATCAAGGAAGAGCATCAAATAGAGTGTAGGCCGATAATGTTGCAAGCTAGCAGCATTAAGGTGTTGTTTAGTTGACAAAAAATATATGAAAAGTAGAACTTTCTAGGAAGTAAAATAAGGTAAAGTAGTTTGATTGACAAAAATGTAGGAAGTTGCACTTTATAGGAAATTCTAATTTCCACTAAATGGAGAAACTTAAGTACGTAGGGGACCCAAATAAGTAAAACTATTTATGAAAAGTTTTTTTTCCGTGAATAACCAAACAACTTTCGCCACTTCTTAGAAATTGAAATAAAAAAAACAATTTCTTAGAAATTATGCATCCTACATTTAATCAAAGAACACATAAGAAACCAAGGAAGTAGGAATATAAGATGAATTAAAACTGATAATAGGTCCAATTGAACATATTGTTTAGTTCAAATAAGTTGAATCTTTTACCACTTAAAATGGTAAAAAAAAATTAAAGAAATTGCATACTATTGTAACATGTGGGAAACGGGTTCGAGTTGTTGCAGGAATATTGTGGGATCATTCTACTACTGTATATCATAATTATTGATGTGTGGTAATTGGTATGGTGTATAAAAGTCGAGCCATCAGATGCGACGGTGATGCCTTGGGCCCACACCACGTCAGCTTAACATGGCTCAGTGTTGGCATTTGAACTTGCACGCTACACATCTGTAGACTGCAGCCTTCACTTAAAGTCTCAACCAATCCAAACTATACTAGAATTTTGGTTCCACTAATTATTATTGTAATTCTTTGTCGCTCCTTAGGATACCTTTTGAGGGGTGGGATACTAGTAATCTACGATTACTACGAATACTATCTATGAGTTGCTTTGTAGGACCTGAATTGGTCTTATCCAAACCAAACAAAGGACCTGAATTAGTCTCAGTATATCACTGTATAGAAAGAAAGAAAATAGTTTACGGCCGGTCTATTGAACATATTCAATTTTGTTAAGAAACTCAATTTTTTTTTGGGCATTGAGCATAGTCATTTTATTCTAATTCAATGCAATGGTTTAACTTTTACTATATTTTTATATTGCTGGTGCATAACTTTCATGGTTTTCGGTAAAACATCCAACACGAGGATGCATCTTTGTCGGCTTTTTTTAGACTTTTACCATGACAGAGTAGCGGAAAAAAGGAAGAAGGAAACTAACATTGCAACTGTTTCAACCTTTGCGTTCATCATAAATGACATAGAAAGTCTCCCTTTAACCAAAAACAAAGACGCTCATTGAAACTACATCGAAATATACCATTATTAACTTCGTCGTCTTTTCAGAGTTCTATTCCAGAGTAAAGAAAAAGGAGAAAATAATCAATGAGATAATTAGATTCTACATTAGGAGCCACCATAAACACCAAAAGGAGCTACCTATTAATACAAATCACTAGAAACTAACTCCATTGAAAGTACAATGAAATGGTCCATGTAAAATTTAAAAAGCTGAAATCCAAAATTTATCTCCATTGTTTATCAACCACTGCTACCGCAATCGTATCGTTACCTCCACTAATTAACCAGATCCTAAACCACAAGTTGTTAAACAAAGCCAAAACAAAGAGTGCGTGTTGGGTGTAACATGTTACACTATACCATATTGTTTAATATGCATAATGACATAGACTTCAACAAGAATGACATGGACTATATATACTAATAATGACATTAATCTCATGCCATTTTGTCATTTATTTCATGTCATTTAAGTTTTTTTTTTTTTTTTATAAAAGAAGTTGTGGTTTGTGGGTTGTTACATCATAAATTATAGTGTAACAGTTATATCATAGATTATGGTGTAACAGTGACACCCAAGAATTTGTGCAAAATTAATTTATGGATACTATAGTTGCTAATATAAGTCGTGGGAGGAAGAAAAATGCAAAAAAAGGGAATGATGCATATCGAATTCTGACGAGCAAATCCAAACCAAAAACAAATTTGAAATTTCTATTCCCGACTGGTTTGGAACGAGATATTTCTTGTTGGTCTGTGGTACGCCAAAAAGGGGAATTGTGATCTTCAGGTCCAAGTGATTGTTTTGTTTTGAAAAGTTATTTAGCGGAAATACATCAAAATAATTCAAAATTTTATACATATATCTCAGGATCTAAATAATATTGACTTTCACATTTGTCAATATGCAATTTCGACTATTACTATATTTAATCATCAATTTACGACAATTTGAAATTTAATATTTTGAAAATATATACATGTTGAAAAAAATCCAACAATATTATATATACTTTTGTTTTTTATGTATTATTCCCTCCTTTTTTTTCCATTGACACATTTTGTCATTTAGGGAGTTTTTTTTAATTGGAATATTTGACACTTTTTCCCAATATGGTAGGTTATATTTTGCTCACTTTTATTTTCCTTCTTCCTACCTTTTTCACTTGTCATTACTTTTACTATCATTCTCTCCACATTTTGCACTTTTCATTACTTTTAACGCTTTTTCTCACCAACTTTTGGACTTTTTTCTTGCTCTATGTGTAAAATCAAATATTTCAATAAAAAAAGGAAGTAGTACATAATCAGGCTCGTCCCCGACGTTTTGGAGGCTCTGGAGCGAAGTAAGAAATAAAGGCCCTAATGGAGTAATATGAAAAACGGTGTATAAAATTCAAGTTTATGTAAAAGCAAATTTGTCATTTTTATAAATAGTAAATATTACTTATAAATTGTACTTTGTATTTACTATTAACCAATCATTTGATTAAAAGTTTTAAAACATTGAAATTTTAAAGTATAAAAATATATTATTACTTACCCCAAATGCTAATTTCTAAATGCAAAATCACTTATAACATATGTTACATCAATACAATCTTAACATATGTTGCTAAATACTGTACATGTGATGGCTACACCATTTAATCACAACTAAAAATCCAGATTTTAAGAGTGAACATTATAAACAATACAAAAACGAATAGCATCAAAAATTGGCATTATGGAATTATAAGAAGATATTTAAAAAAACAAATATTTCACAACTAACATAAGAATCAGGTAGCAGCTTTGAAATACACAAAAAATAATTCAGAAAGACAATTGAAGGAACAAACGAATTCCACCCTACAAAAAATCTTCTGGGGAAAAAAAAGCAAACATACTCGATAAAATAACAGTTTCAAGGAAAACAAAGAGAATACAAAATACAATTGAAGGAGAAAAAAACAGAAACCACATATTTAGATCCAGTTCATCAATAAGATCGAGTAAATAAAAACAAGACTTGAAAAAGTAAGAATATTAAGGACATTGTAAAATGGAGCCTTGGAAAGGAATTGAATTTACATGGAAACTTTCCAATATTTAATATGGTAAAGGTTATATGGAATGCTGTTAGTGAGACACGAGATGATAGATGAGTTATGATGGCTGCTGGATGAGTGACGAAGGCCTATAAGTTAAGGAAAATTTGTCAGAAATAACTTTTTAAATACAATTTTTTGTGAGAAACAACCTTTTAATTTTTTTTTTGGCAAAATAAGACCTTAAAAATATTTTTTTTTTTGCGAGGAACAACCTTGACCTATGTTTTGGGCATTGACCAAGTATTTCGCGGTTTCGATTAACTAAAACCAAACATGGCAAGGCACGTAATCCACATTTCTTATGTTTCAACCCCAATTCCCTTTATATACTCATGAATCTAACGTCGGAATATATTTGGTCAATGTCGAAAATTGGAGAAAACAGAGTTAAAACATAAGAGATGCAGTTCACGTGCCCTCTACAGTCTTTTATAGTACTTTGGGCTTCTCTTCCTTGGGCCCTGAGCAGGCGCTCCTCCTGCCCAGCCCCAGATGTAGGCTTGTACATAATCATGCTTAAAGTAGAGTACGCAAATAATGTCAAAAACCAAATTGTAGTATTATATATCTATGGCATGTTTTTTCTCTTAATCATGGTAGCAACTTAGCAAGAGTAAAATCATGTAAAAAGTGCAGCTCAATGAGTCTCCGTAAAGACAACAAGAAAGGAAATTGAATTCTGATTGCAACATTTTCAAAGAAAAGACAAAGCCCAATAGTTGTGAACCACCATATTGCGCACATCCACAAATCAATGGGCTAAACCCATCCTATGGATCGGACGGAAATCAGCTAGCAAAGATGCACCAACAAGAAAGCGCATCAGCAATTTAAAGGGCTTATCTCACGCTACGCGACAACGGAGGCACGGCAGCAGCAAATTTGATGATAAACTCGTGTGGGTAAGTGATGTATATCCATTATCCAATTGTGACTAGCTAATAATTCTCCGGTTCTTAATTACTTACAACATTATTTTTGGATTGTTTCAATTTACTTGTAACATTATCTCTTTTGGATATTCTTTTTCTCTAAATATATCCTCATCATATGGGTCATCTTTCCCCCTGTCTCTCACTTCTCACCTAAATTATTGTGCCTTTCCCCTATTGCAAGTAAATAGAACTGAGGAAGTATGGATCTAGAACTTTTAGATGAAGCCGTAAGTTGTTTATAAACAAAATAGTTCCATTGAGGTAAGGATTGGATTTAAGTGACGAGGGCTTTTATCTAACATAGTTGTTAACATGTATATTACTAGATTTAGAAGCCTGTGCGATGCACAATTCTTTTTTTATGTGCTTGAATTATATTTAATTAATTAGTTATGGGATAATAAGTAAGATAAATTAGATACTTATTGAGAGACATCTAATCATGATTGTATTAATTATTGTAATTTGATTATATTCCTAATTAATAATTATTGTTTTAATGCAAATCTAAAGCTCTATTCAATTATAATGAAATTGGTTATTTTTTGTCAGTATGTCTTTGAAGACACCATCTCACGTTAAGACTAACGTGAGACATGATGATTCACACATGTTTGATTATGGTCTAGCCGTGCAATTTAACTAAACTATAAAAAATGTTAATTAATTGCAAAAAATGTGCAACTATTTTTACATAATAACTTTTAATTAAACATGTTAACTAATAAACTAAAACTCATAACTATTAACCAATAAACCATAATTATCAACCCAAAATAATAAAATCAACCAAATTACCATAATCATAGCCTAAAACAATAAATTTTTATCTAAACCTATAACTAACATTCCAAAACAATAACTATTAACCCGAAAATTATAACAATCAACAAGCAAACCATAACTATTTAATATCCACCCAAGACCATATTTTATCTCGATATATATAATAACATGAAAACTATAACTAATAACGTGTAAACAATTACTAATAACTAAAAATCATAACTATAAATCTTACATATATAACTATTTACCTAGAACCATAACTATTTACCTAAAAACGATAATTAATTACCAGAAAACCATAACTACGTACCGAAAACATATATTAAGACGAAACGATTAACCTAAAAATCATAACTCATAATAAGAGATACATTAGAGTTTAGACCAATTGATAGAGGGAAACAATGAGTGTTGAGAATTAAGAATATACTTTTTTAGGGGAACTAAGAATATGCTTACTTGACTTTGATGCAACAATGTCGTTGTTTAATCGAGAAAAACTAAACTAAGCATCATTAAATTTTCATCATCAAGATTGAAGAAGACGCGAAAAAGGAAGTTAGTTGAAAGTTTCGAATGTTTGAAAAAGAAAAGGAAGAAAAAGAAAGAGATGTAGGCTTTAGTGAAAAGTGGAAGTTGGGTGGAGGAGAAGGAAATGGCAGTGCAGAGGAGACAGAAATAGGATGGGTAGAGGTCGAGGAGAGAGAAATTGGAGTTGGTAGAGGAGAGGGGAATAGGAGAGAGAAATGAGGGTTAACAGAGGAGAAAGAAAATATAAATTGAGGGGGAAATGTGATGGTTTTACTAGCCTAACTAATAGGTCCAAGTGCTTAACTAATTTCACTGTTAGCATGACATCAGTTGATCTCACGTTAACACTCACATGAGACCGTCTTTTTCAAGAATTTGTGATTTTTTGTAGTGTAGCAAAAGTTATAATGCTCAATTGTATTATTGATTTTTAGATAATTTTGGTGGAAATTAAACTCCATTTTCTCTTAATAATTCTAAAATTTCTTACCATAATCATATAGTACCTTTTATTATATGAAATTCATACTCTTCTTATAACTTCTTTATTAGTTATAATATGATCCAATGCATAGGTTAAAATAAAACATTCATCTAATTTTTATTTTTTATTTTTAAAGTTGTAGCAAGTTCCAATGATGTAAAAGTTATAATTTTTCGAATTATGTAGCAAAAACTATACTTATTCTTTATGGTATAATATTTTTAGGTTGTTTACTCAAAATCAAACTTTGATTTTTCACTATATAAAGCTGTAGATATGTATTTTTTATCTTTATAGTATAACACAGTTTTTAAAAGTATGATTTCGAAAGACATAATTGCTATTATAACATATAATACGCTATTTTTATATTTTTTATATGAATTTAAAATAAAGAATAAAGAATACATTATAGTTTATCTAGATAAATACATTTTCATAAGTTGTAAAACAATATTGTATATGGATCTTATTTCGAAGAATATTTCGAGCACTCTTTGATTATATATCTATCCATCTCATTCCTCTTATTTTATTTTTTTATTGGATCTTTTCCCTTTATATAAGAATGACACTATAATTTCATAAGAAATTTTTGTTGATTGGATATCATAAGAGATATCTCTATCATATAAGCCAAGCTAAGGGGGAGCTATAGTGCCCCCCTATGAAAAGTTTTTTTTTGTCCTTAGCTAAATATATAATTGCATATTCAGATTTTCTGTAGTTATATCCTTCCATAATGTCCGTTCTGTTCAACTTATTTTATCTTATCTTATCTTATAAGATCTTAAAAAATCTTATCTTGTCTTATCTTATCTTATTTTATCTTATAAGATAGTTTATTGTGTATGTCTAACATCTTATTTTATTTTATCTGATCTTATCTTATCTTATCTTATCTTATAAAATCTTATATAAAATCTTTTTGGTATCCCCTTAAAATTTCAATAATAAACTAAATAAGCATTAATAAAGTAAGACATAATGAGAAAAATGGTTACTCAATAAATAAAAAACTTTTACAAATTTAATTTGACTATAAGACGTTACATCTAAATGTTCAATCACAATTTCTGAACACTTTATAAATTATGTTAGTTTGTAGTATAATTATTATAAATTGCACTTTCAAAATTATATTTAGATGAAATTTAAGAACATACCCAAGCAATCGACGTAAGCGTCGCGTACATAAAAGGCTAGTATGAATTATACTAGGAATAGGAGTATAATATTATTGGGGAAATCATAGAGATTAGGAAAACAACATATTATATATTAGGTCGATGAGAAAGTTACGTATTGTGTCTAAGAAGCATTATATTTATATGTTATATATCTACTAGGTTTATGAGCAGTAGGTGATAGCCTAGTAGTATTGGCATCACCTCCGATCCCAGAGATCCTGGGATCGAGTCTCATCCCTTGCAAGGAGGGATCCCCAATTTTCCCCATTCCTTGCAAGAGACTTCATCAGCGATTCTGAATATTTTCTATAGTTATATCCTTCCATAATGTTCGTTCTGTTCAACTTATTTTGTCTTATCTTATACTCCCTCCGTTTTTTTTTTTAATCTACACACTTTCCTTTTTGGTCCGTTTCTTTTTAATCTACACACTGTTGCTTTTTCTATTTTTGGTAACATGTCACATCTACTTTCTCCTCTTTTTCCACCCATGTCATCCACTTTTTAATATTTTAACCCATTTTTTAATTTCTCTCTCTTACTTTTCAGTTTCTCTCTCCACCTTTTCAGTTTCTCTCTCATACTTTTGCACTTTCTCCTTGGTTCTCCCCCAAAGTGAAGTGAGTAAATTAAAATGAAACGGAGGGAGTACTCCATCCGTTTCATTTTAATCTACACACTTACACTTTTCACGCATGCCAATGCAAAACTTTGAGGACATATATCTTTAGTTTTGTGTTTGTAAAAATTATAAAAAGTACATATTAATAAAATACATGTTATGGTGAATCTAACAAGATCCCAAAATGATGGTCAAAGTGAAATTTGTGAATAGTGTAAAATATCAATGTGTAACAATTAAAATGAAACGGAGGGAGTATTATCTTATCTTATCTTATAAGATCGTATAAAATCTTATCTTGTCTTATCTTATCTTATCTTATATTATAAGATAGTTTTTAAAAATGTCAAATATTGGGATTGATTGATTACCCATTATTAATTTTAAAATTTATAAAATTGATGTAATTAAAAAAGTAAGGGTAATAAAGTTATTTAATATGGGACATCATGCCTCCCCCTTGCTTATATAATAAAGATATTATTAGAATATGATTGCATATTGGAAACTTAAGTTAGGAAACTATATATATATATATATATATATATATATATATATATATATATATATATATATATAGTTACAGAAGGAAACTATATCTTTGAGTGACTCTAGTTGATGTTATCTTTCTTGCGCATAGAACAATTTTTATAGTTCTATGTAAACAATAACCTGTATGTCTGGAATCCCACCATTAACGAATCTAGGGATATCCCATTACCTTACTCAAGCTTTTCTCATAGGAATCTTTTGTTATCCGGGCTCGGCTATACTTCAGCAATCAACGACTACAAAATCGTATTTGTAGTTAAGGTCAAATCAAGTTCAACAACAAACATACGCGTGCATGTATACTCATTCAAGCACAAGAAGTGGAGCCAATTCGATACCGCTTGTGCTATAGAGCCGTCCGAAATTCAGTTGTATGCTAAAAGTATAGATATGGAGGCAGTTTTATTTAATGATGCATTATATTTGGTTGAGAATTCTAATAATGAATTGCTTCTCAAATTTGATATGGTCAATGAAACTTTTGAGGGGGTGATTGATCTGAAATCTTTCCAAAACAAGGAAGCTTGTCAAGGTTCCGGTCTAAATGATATCAAAAACATGTCAAGTGGTGTAAATCTGCGCCTGTGGGAGTTAAATGTTGAAAACTCTCGTTTGAAGAAGAAGTACTTTGTACTGCAAAAAGTTCGTGGCAATAATGGTAAATCTATGTTCATTCAGCACTTTCTTGTGGCAATGGGATATTTGCCTATGTTCTATTCACGTCAAAATCTTGTTAATAGGGAAGATGGTATACATAATCTCCGCCGTGCGGTGAAATACATTCAAACTCTAATATCTCCTAATTTGTTTTGATTTAATTTTTGAAATGGGTTTAGGTAATATGGGCTGAAGTGACTTCTTTATTCAAGTGCTTCAAGACGCTGCTATGCCTTTGATCTATTTAAGCTTTTTTTTATTATAATTTCTTATCCTCGTTATTATATAATACTTCTATTAGTTTTATATATTAGATCCCTTACTTTTTGATTCATTTTTCTGCTTATGTTAGTATGTACTCGAGTTCATCCATCATACACCCGGGCGTATGATCCCTTACTAATTTTTTTGCTTATTTGCTCATTTAAAACTCTCTTTTTTAGTGCTTGTTTGGTTGCAATGAGAATTATTTTCACATAGGAATTTACAATTTGTGGGAATTTAATTCCCTTATGAAATTCCTAGGAATTAGTCTAAGTTGTTTGGTAGTCATAAGGGAAGTTGTAATTCATAGCAATCTATGTAGGAATTGTGAGTGACCAAGGGGATGGTAGGTAAATAAATTCCCACATTTTGTGGGATTCAAATTCTCACATTTTGTGGGAATTTCAAATTCCCATGAATTTTCATTGCCCCCATTTTCCTTACTTCCTGTCAACCAAACAACTAACAAAATCAAAAAATCATGGGAATTTCCATTGCCTACATAATTTACAGTATACCAAACAACCACTTAGTACATTTTTCTCATTTGGATGATTTCAAATGTTTGAAATTTTATACGAGTAATCTCATCTAATCATATGAGTAGCCCTAATTAGTTTCTCATTTTGTTTACAAAAGTAACCCTATTTGTTTATAAGAGTAACCATATTTTATTATTATGGGTAACCTTAAAACTTTAACGAGTAGCCCCATTTTTATTTGGAGTAACCTTGTTTAATCATACGAGTAACCTCATTCAATCATATGAGTAAACCAATTTAACCATAAATGAAACCTAATTACTTATACGAGTAACCTCATTTAATCACATGTCGATCGTATCTAGTTATACGTAGGGCTGGCAAAAGTTGACCTAACCCGATAACCCGACCTGAAACTGACCTGAAAATTTCGGGCTTGGGTTGAGATTTTCGATCTGAAATAAAAAAATGGGTCGACCCAACCCGGCATGAAAATATAATGGGTTAAGTTTTGGTTGACTTTTTGAACCTGAAAATAACCCGAATAACCTGATTTAGATGTCGGATTATTTTCAGGTCGGGTCGACCTGAAATTAAGCCAGACTTTCATAACTTAAACAACCTATCTTTTGTTATTCTTATTTGTATTGGGTCAAACCCATTTCTTGGATCACCTAAATTTCATTTCAGGTCATTAACCCATACTTTCATAACTTAGCGTGTATAGTTGAATTTCATTTCAGGGTCAACCCGAAATCGGTAAGGTCTGGTTTGGGTTATGATTTTCGAACTGAAATTTAGGGGTAAGTGACCTGAAAAATAAATCAGGTTAACCTGAAATTGACCCAACCCGACCTGATTGCCAACCCTAGTTATACGAGTAACCCAATTTATTCATATGAGTAACCTCATGCTAAGAGTAACTTCATGCTAAGAGTAACCTCGTTTAATAATGCGACGGCCCTATTTATCATAGGAGTAACCCCAATTCTTCACAAAAAGTGACCCCATTTATTCATACGAGTAACCTCATTCGTTCATGATAGTAAACTCATTTTATTATATGATGACGTTATTTAATCATACGAGTAAACCCAATAGTTCACAAAAGTAACCCTATTTATTCTTACGAGTAAACTCATTCGTTCATAAGAGCGAGTATCCTCACTTACTCATTAGACAACCCTACTTGATCATACGAGTAACCCTTAATTGTTCAGAAAAGTAATCTCATTGATTCACAAGGGTAACCTCTTTTAGTCACACGACGACCCTATTTAATTATACGAGTAACCCCAATTATTCACAAAAGTAATCATGTTTATTCATACTAGCAACCTCACTTAATCATACGACGACTCTATTTAATCATATGAGTAAGATCAATTTTTCACAATTTAACCTCATTTATTCATACGAGTAACCTCATTCGTTCACAAGAATAAACCTAGTCGATTATACAACAACCTTATTTAATTAATCGTACAAGTAACCCTAATTGTTGACAAAAGTAACCCCTTTTCTTCATACGAGTAACCTCATTCGTTCATAAAAGTAAATTGATTAGTATTTCCTTTCGTTATAAAAGCAATCATACTTTTTATAAGAGTAACACCCTTTTATTGTTAAAAGTAACCACATATTGATACATGTAATTCTATTTGCTCCTAAGAGTAAC
Organism: Beta lomatogona; assembly: GCA_947646795.1. Classification (NCBI taxonomy): domain Eukaryota; kingdom Viridiplantae; phylum Streptophyta; class Magnoliopsida; order Caryophyllales; family Amaranthaceae; genus Beta; species Beta lomatogona. The sequence continues at coordinate 3,751,831 of CANSNZ010000268.1, forward strand.
TATATTTGTTCATAAGCGTTTGTGCATAAGGGTCAACTTCAAAAGGTCATATCTCACAGCACACTCAATTTTTTGGGAAGACTCAAGTTTCCAACGCCTAGTCAAAAGCCCAATTTCGATGAGAATTGAGTGAGATATGACCTTTTGAAAATGAGCTGACGGTCTGAAAGAGGCGCGTGCACGCGACCACACCTATGTTTATAGGTGTGTCCAGCCGTACGTAAGACGCTTTAATATATCAGATACTAATAATAATACTAGATTACAACTTACAAGCTATGCAAAGCATGGATGGTAGACCCAAGTGCACAATATGTTGTGTGCACCTGGTATTAAACAACAAGAACATGTTGACAAAATACATAAATATCGTAGCAAATTTGAGAACAACTAAGCAAGTCATAAACACTACCGTAAAGGTAGGGAAGGATATTAATTAGTATTGCGCTCTTTTTTTTAAATATATCTTACTACCTTAGTACCCTACAAATAATTAATATATTTTTACCCTATTTATCTCATAAGACAATCAATAAATTGTCGTTCTCTAATTTTTTTTGTCATATTATATATTTATAGTTATTATGGTGTTCTTTGTTTTATACATTCATGTACTATTTACGTTTTTATTTATTTTTGTTATTTATAAACAAGTTGTTTCAGTAGACTTGTGCACATGTTCTTTTTTAATTAGTATTGTGTTCTTTGTTTTATACCTCCATGTTCTTTTTGTTAGTTTTTTATTTTATAATTTTTTTCTTCTTAAGTCTTACGCACATGTTCTTTCATAATTAGTATAGTATTCTCTGTTTTATAATTTCATGCTCTTTTTATGATTAATTTTGTTTTTCTATTTTTTAAGACTTTGTTTCTTAAGTCTTATGCACGTACATGTTCTCTTATGGTTAATGTGGTGTTCTTTGCTTTATACTTTCAAGTTCTTTTATGTTAGATTTTTGATTTTTAAAGAATATCCCTTTCGACTTATGCACATGTTCTTTTCTAATAAGTATGATGTCCTTTGCTTTGTAGTTCCATATTCTTTTTATCTTTATTTGCATTTATGGTTTAATAATTTCTTTTGTTTAGATATTCCCTCTTAGTCCTTCTTGCTTATCAGTAAAAAAATATCATCCCTTTTAATCTTCCTTATTTTTTTTAATTAAAGCAAAACCCATTCAATGAAAAATCATTCCACATGCATTTTTTTAGAGGACGTGCGTTAGCTATATAGTTTATGTGATATAATAGCAATTTGTTTTAATTGATTGAAACCACATGTGGCTTTGTTATGTGGAAGATAAAGATAGATATTAAATTTTTTAATCAACCCGTATGCCATATTTACCGGCAATGATTAAGAGGAGGTTATTTTCTCACATATCCACAGGAACTAACTAAAGATAGATGCATGTTTGGCTTTGTTTTTGGGGAAAATATTCCAACTTTTCGTTTATATATACAAGGCCGTCGTATTAAAACAGGTGCACCAAGAGCTGTGTGCTCTCTGATGCATCAACTTATTTGCAGTGTTCTTTGCTTTATACTTTCATGTTCTTTTACGTTGGATTTGTGATTTTTAAAGAATATCCCTTTTGACTTATGCACATGTTCTTTTCTAATCAGTATGATGTTCTGTTGAGTCATGTAGTGTTTTGATGATTGTAAACAAATGAAATTTATTTAACTAACATGTTTGTTTGAGATGTGCATATTACATCAACATGAAACAAGTCATGGAAGGTTGAATATATCACATCATGAATGACTTCCAACAAGTGAAGTTCCCAAAAGAGTTCCTATAAGGAACACAAACAGAACAGTTCCTAGGTACATTCTAAGAGGAACATTGAATATGAAGTTCCGGAGCAGTTCCTGAGTTGGAGCAGTATGGAGCATGAAGGCAGAAAATATGAGTTTATTTTCTAGGATTCATGTAAGTATGTGGAAACGTGAAAGGTAATGGAACAAGGTCAACAGTGACTCGCAAGGTCAAAAGGAACTCGTGGAACATAAAGTCAAAAGTATTTAAGAGTCAATAAATCTGATGCATGTTATTATCTTAATCTATTAATTAATTTAGAGTTTGTTTCTCAATAAATCTCTACTTGGTTAATTATTTTTAGATAATATGCATTAGTTGTTTTAGGATAAGATTTAGTTTTTAAATAAAGGATAAGTTTTCAATAAAATCGATTTTAATTTAGGATTCTAATTTTAATATCTTTTATTTATATTTTATCTTATCTGTTTTTGGAAAATAAAAAGCCTTGATTTATAATACGTACAATGAGTTTTAGTGAGTGCAGGAACTTGTAGACATGAGTTCCTGTACGAACTGAAACTCATGTATTCAGTCTTAGGAACACTGATTAGGAACACACCTAGAAACAGTCTTAGGAACAACAAATTTATTCCATAAACTGAACGTGTAGTCTGGTAGTTTAAGGAGTGAGGCCCTGTTCTTTTGGACTTATTTTCAGCAAAAATAAGTAAACATAAGTTCAGTTCAGCAAAAATAAGTAAAAATAAGTTCAGTTTAGCAAAAATAAGTAAAAATAAATTCAGTTCAGCAAAAATAAGTTCAGTCTTGGCTAATGTTGTAATTATTATTTTTGTTTTCAATATTAATATTACTATTAATATTGTTATTATTATTAATATTATAATTATATAACGATGTATTTTTTTATTTTTTTATTTATTATTTATTATTTATTACTTATTATTTATTACTTATTACTTATTATTTATTATTTATTATTTATTATTTATTATTTATAATATATAATTTATAATTTATTATTTATTATTTATTATTTATTATTTATTATTTATTATTTATTATTTATTATTTATTATTATTATTTATTATTTATTATTTATTATTTATTATTTATTATTTATTATTTATTATTTATTATTTATTATTTATTATTTATTATTTATTATTTATTATTTATTATTTATTATTTATTATTTATTATATATTATTATTTTTTGTATTAATCATTTATTATTTATTATTTATTATTATTATTATTATTATTATTTATTATTTATTATTATTATTATTATTATTATTATTATTATTTATTGTTATTATTTACTTTTATTATTTATTATTTATTATTATAATTTATTAATATTATTATTATTTATTATTTTTATTATTTATTATTTATTATTATAAAATAATAAAATAATAATAATAAGTATTTATAATATTATGTTAATATTTATTGATTATTATAATAATAGGTATTGATAATATTATGTTAATATAGTTTAGTTCAGTAAAAATAAGTTCAGTTCAGCAAAAATAAGTTCAGTTCAGCAAAAATAAAATAAGTTCAGTTCAGTTCAGCCAAAATAAGTTTAAAAGAACAAGGCCTGAGTCTTTTTTGTTTCCTAGTTAGTTAGACTTAGATCCTGAGTTAAAGTAAGTTTAGGAAAATATTTTATTTAGATTTTTTGTTTTAGAAAAGATATTTTTTTCTAAGTAAAGATTTTATCTTTTATATTTTCGGTCAACTAAAAATAAGAGATTTAATTTGTGAAAAATATTTTAATAAAAGGAAAGATATTTTAGTTTCTGGTTTTAATTAAAATAAAATTAATAAATTGATTTCCAAGTACACGTTCAATAGTTTACTTATTTTCCAAGTTCTATAACCCACGTTTACTATACACGTTCAAATTAAGTTAGTGGATTTAGTGGTTTATTTGTTTCCAAACAATAAACTTACTGGAAACATGGAGTTAGTGGTCTAAGTAGTAGGAAGTTACTGAAAGAGTATTCAGAACAAATTCAACTATAAATAGAACGTTTAATTCAAGTTTCAAATTGTCTGACTGGCGTCATTCCATAGTGTCTGACTTGTGTCATTCCATAAGGTTTGGCTTGAGGAATAATGTTAAAAAAAAAATTATATTTTCTATTCCTCGTTTTGAGTCAGTTTCTATGAGTTTCAAGTTCTTATGAGTGCTATGTTCCATTACAGTTCTTTAGTTTCTACATACTAGAGTTAAACTATATTATCAAATGTCTGTATTTGAGTTTGGGGTTAAAGGGTTTGAGTGAACTCTTGTAATGGGGACTTGGTTAAGAGTTTGAGTGAATTCTTGTATCAAGTTCGAGTTAGGAACTTGAGTAAGTTATTGTTGTGTATGCGTAGACTTAGGGTGAAGTCTATTTAGGGGCGAAGGGTTTGAGTAAACCTTTTGTAAAGAGTTGTGGGAACTCTTGAAAGACTTAGAGTTAAGTATAGAGTATAGAGTGGAGATTGTGAGAGAGTTGGAGTTCCGAGTGAAACTTGCTTATGTAATAGGTTGAAACAGAGGACGTTTTCTATTATATTGAAGAGTTTAAATCCTGAGGAGGTCGTGGTTTTTCGTCTTGTATTGAGACAAGAAGTTTCCACGTAAAAATCTCTCTTGCACTTTCAGTCCTTATTGCTTATGTTTTAAATTTCGCATTATTTGGGCAATAAGTTCCACACTACAATTCAACCCCCGCTCTTGTAATGTTCCTAGTGAAATAACATGTTCTTTGCTTTATTGTTCCATGTTCTTTTTATGTTTATTTGCATTTATGATTTTATATTTTTTTTTGTTTGTTTAAATATTCCCTCTTAGTCCTTCTTGCTCATCAGTAAAAAGATATCATCCCTTTTAATCTTCCTTGTTTTTTTAATTCAAGCAAAACCCATTCAATGAAAGATCATTCCACAAGCTTTTTTTTAGACGAGGTGCGTTAGCTATATAGTTTATGTGATATAATAGCAGTTTTTTTAAATTGATTGAAACCACATGTGGTTTTGTTATGTGGAAGATTAAAGATAGATATTAAATTTTTTAATTAACCCATATGCCACTTTTGCCGGCAATGATTAAGGAGGAGGTTATTTTCTCACATATCCACCGGAACTAACTAAAGATAGATGCAACTTCAAAAAAAAAAAAAAAAACTAAAGATAAATGCATGTTCGGCTTTTTTTCGGCAAATATTATAACTTTTCGTTTAGTATATACAAGGCCGTAGTTTTAACACAGGTGCACCAAGAGGTGTGTGCTCTCTGGTGCATATACTTATTTGTGGTGAGATTGTGTTACTTAGCTAAGTCGGCTTGGAGTAAGCTTCCAACTCACCTATGTTGTGAAATTTTTCCATATTTCTGGCCCATGTAAAGTGTTGAAATGTCTAGAGGTTGATGTCAAAAATGTCGAGGTTCTAATATAGAGTACAATTGTCCAAGTAACATAAGCTAGACAACAACCCAAAACATGCAGTCACCAAAGGCAAGCATACAAAACCACTACCCTGACCTTAATCAATTTTACAAGGTTTATACTCACCTTCAAATCTCAATAATGGATGTAGTTTGCACATTGATGGTTCATTTCTGCTAAATTACTGAATTTGAATTCTTTTTTTGTGTGTGTTAGAGAGCAACTAAGCGCAATGATATAGACGAAATTTAATCTAAGGTCTCACGTATCACCCCCACAAGACTTTACCTTCTAACCTATGAATTCTTCTAGACTAAATTTACCTATTAAAATTGTAATTTATAATCAAGTTAGCCAAAATTAGTTTATGTAAGTAGAAGAAATTAAACAAGGTCATACTCCTATAAAATACTATAATTTTATTTCACAATGATATTATGATGTAACTCCATGATAGAATACAATATACTTTAGGATATATTTTGTTCTTAGAATCCTACTATAGATTGGTTTCCTAATATGTATAGGACTATCCTTAGGTTGTAAAGTATAAATTTTGATCAATGGTCATCACTCCAATGACGGAGTTTCTGTGAAGGACCTTCGCACGGGGAATATCATAGCGAGATGCAATAGTTCAGGGAGTTATATCCAGTGATCACTCCACCATCTACATGTCTAGCAACCGCCCTCACGGCCACTTCATCAACAACCTGGCATAGTGGCCTTGGACATCGAGGATCTCAAGTTTTAAGATTTCTTAGGTCTAGAGATTTAAGAAATTGTAATAAGGAGCTTTACTCCAAAATTTACAGTTCTTGTCAAGTAGGAAAACATCTTCGTTTGCCGTTTCATCAATCTAATAGTATTACTCTTTCTGCTTTTGATATTATTCATGCTAATTTATGAACCTCTCCTTTTCGTAGCTCTCAAGGTCATAAATATTATTTAGTGCTATTAGATGATTTAACTCATTATGTATGGAGTATACCGCTCAAATTCAAATATATTATGAGGTATATCAAAACTTCTTTAATTTTTGTCAATATGTCCAAACACAATTTGAACGCCCCATAAAAGCTTTCCAATGTGATCATAGTCGAGAATTTGATAATAGCCCCTTTAAATTATATTGTGTCCAACATGGAATAATATTTCGTTTCTCTTGCCCTCATACATCTTCACAAAATGGTAAAGTCAAACGCATGATCAAAACATTAAATAACATGTCTCGCACACTCATTTGTCATGCTTTTATTCCTCCTCAATATTGGGTAGAATCTCTTGAAACAACCACCTATCTTGTCAATCTCTTACCTACTAAGACAATGAATAATATTCCTCCTGCTGAAGTATTATTTAAATTAACTCCCTCTTATGACCATATTCGGGTTTTTGGGTGTCTTTGCTTTCCTAATTGAACAGCTATTGCTCCTCAGAAATTAGCTCCTCGCTCAACTACATGTGTTTTTCTAGGCTACCCCTCCAATCATTGGGGATATCGATGTCTTGATCTTGCTACAAATAAAATCATTGTCTCTCGTCATGTTATATTTGACGAGTATTCCTTTCCATTTAGGATTTTGGAGCCATATAGGTCGCCTAATTACTCCTTCCTTAATGATTCCGGGCCCAGCCCCCTCGTCTCACCTTTCTGGCATCCTTCTTTTGCTCCACAAATTAACCAGGCTCCCGCCCCACAACATGCACTTCGCGTTTCCCCTGGTCCAGTGTGTAGTTTGGGCCCAGAAACACCCCCATCTAAGGCGCGCATCCCTCCCCGCGTGACCCAGGTCCACCCGAACTTTCCCCCCCTTTTGTGACACCCTAGTGCGCCTCTACAAGGCCCAACTCCCACATATCCCCTCCTCCTATTATCCGGACCCAAGCCCAGCTGGGTCCCCACGCACGGTACAACCCTCCCCCCATGCTTGGTCTCCCAGCCATCAGGCCCACACGCCCCCTTCCTTCCCCTCACCACATGACCACCTGGTCCAAATCAGGAATTTTTAAACCCAATCCCAAATTTGGTTTACATTCTATTGCCCTAACTCCTCCTCTATACCGCTCCCTAATTCCTAAATCTCACAAAAATAGCTTTAACTGACCCGAATTGGAATGCGGCGATGCATGATGAATATTGTGCTTTAACTAATACAGGGACATGGGAATTAGTACCTATGCCTCCGGGGAAGAATATTGTTAATTACGTGTGGATTTATACTCACAAAGAAAATGATAAAGGTGACTCTCAAAGGCACAAAGCTCGTCTTGTTTGCGATGACAGGTCTCAGGAGGTTGGTGTGGATTGTGATGAAAATTTTAGTCAAGTTGTTCATTCGGCTACTATTCATACAGTGTTGGGGTTAGCTATGGCTCGTAACTGGTCCATTCTTTAGCTTGATGTAAAAAAATGCCTTCTTACATGGTAACTTACAGGAAACAGTATATATGCATCAACCCCTCGGGTTTGTTGATAAGAGATTTCCTCATTATTTTTGTCGCCTTCGCATAGCTATCTATGGTCTCAAACAAGGTCCCCGGGCTTGGTATTAGTGTTTTGTGCATTTTCTTCTTCAGATGGGATTTGTTGTTGCTCAGAGTGAAAATTCTTTATTCACTTTATGTCAGGGTCACGATATAGCTTATCTTCTTCTTTATGTTGATTATATTATTTTGTGCACCTCTCCAAATGCTTTGAGGAACCGTATCATTGCTAATTTGAAATCTGAATTCTCTATGTCTGATTGGGGACCACTTAGTTAGTTTTTAGGCATTTCCGTTACTCGAACACCTTCTTACATGCTTCTTTCCCAGAAGAAGTATGCTAGTGAATATTGGAGCGTGCAGTATGTGGACATGTAAGCTTGCGGCGAATTCTGTTGACACTAACTCTAAGCTTAGTGCAGATGTGGGTCATACTGTGGCAGATCTGACTCATTATCGCAGTTTAGCAGGTGCTTTGCAGAACCTCAGTTATACTCGACCAGATATTGCTTATGCAATACAGCAGATATGCCTTTTTATGCAAGATCCCCGGGAGCCTGATTATAATGCATTAAAACACATCATGCGTTATATTCAGGGAACCATTGATCATGGATTACATTTATATCCTATTACTCAGTTGCGCTTGATCACTTATACTGAAGCTGATTAGGGTGGGTGTCCAGACACTCTTCGTTCTACTTTTAGATATTATTGTTGTTTTCTTGGAGATAACTTAATTTCTTGGCACTCTAACACTACTACTAAAGCCATACATTGGAGACGCTCTTTCCTCGACGCCTAGGTATAGGCGTTAGGCAGATTATATGTTCCCGCCTTTCCTCGACGCTTAAAAGCGTCGCTTGTTTTGTACGTCGCTTTTACGCGTTGCCCAGGACACGTGCAGTGCTCGTGTTATTTAACACATTAATAATCCTACTGCTGGGAATTGGGATATCGCGCCTAATATTTTGGAGCAACTTAAAACAAAACGAAACCTGCGCCTCTTACTCTAACTTCCCAGTTCACGATTCACTCCATCTCTCATCAATCAAACCCTAATTCACTTCAATTCAATCTAAGTCTCAAACCCATCACAATTTCACTCTTCAGTTCGTTCGCCTAGCAAAGGTATGCTTCTTGTCATATTTTTTCTTATTTTTTTCCAGTTTTTCGATTCTTCCATTGAATTCAACCTCCTATCAGTCTTTTAGCAAGAAACTTCGCGAGATTGATCAATCTGGCAACGAATTTCTGGAAATCTGAATACAAGTCTTCACGTTTGTCTCGAATGATTGTCCTTTTTTCCTTCTTGCAATCATATAGCATTCAATTGGATTCTCGAATTTTCCATTCAATTATGCTATTTGATATTGAATTTTCTTGAAATTTCCATTGTAGCTGCACGCTTTACAGAATTCGGCAAGGAAATTCATAGCAAATTCAATTTAAAAAGGTCGAAGCCGGACCAAATTGTGGAGAGGAGTTTGCCGCCTTGCTGGACGCCTTGTCCCTCTGCCTTATTGGGGTTTTGGTAACCTCTCTCTTTTTCTATTGATTTTTATTTACTTTTGTGTTATAAATGATTGTTATTGTTTCTTGATTTTTAGTTGATGATATTAATGCTCCAAATTTGCAGTCTTGGGTTGACACTTGATATTCTCTATTGCTTTGTTTCTTTACCATTCTGTTTAATAGGATCACTTATTATGTTGTTTACTGCTTTCCGCTTTCCGTTGCATATATGTTTGTTTCAATGTTTCTATGGTGTTGTGTGCTTTGGCTTGATCATGGGTCTTCCTAGATTTCTGAAAATTATAAACGCTTCAACTGTCAATTGTGTTGTTGTACTGGGAATGAATCTGAGTGCTTTTGCAGGATTTTCTACCTTGTCATTGTTCTACCTCCTGACAAACAGCTTCTCTAATATCACCTAGTTAGTATAAGGTTGAGTGATTTAATTGTTTAATGTAGCATGTTAATAGATAGGGGATTTGCTAGAAAGGCATAGAGATACAAGCCAGATTATACTATGTTATTATTGAAGGGTGATTTAAATAAGAAGGCCTTAATAAATAGGTATCTTATTGACTATATAGTGATGCAGATAGCTTAGATGGACTTTGTAGAAGATCAGTTAGGAAGAAATATGAAGTTACCCAAAAGACTTCAAAGAGAAAATTAAAGATCTTGCCAATGGTCTAAAAGTCTCTTTTGTAGTATCATTTCATTTAACTTTCTAGTCCTCCTATTGCTTTAAGCAATATGTCAATCCCAGATAAGAGGGACAATCATACATTTGTCCAAAATTCTAGTGGTTTAGTTTCAACTTTTTCTTTACATCTTATAGTATGTTCTGACCAGAATTTTAACATCAGATCTGCTTGTATGGCGGACTTCAAGATTAAAAAATGAAGATAGTAAACGTTTAGCCACATAATGTTTTAATGTATAGACTTCAAAACTAGTAAGCAAGGTAAGATAGTAAACGTGAAACACAAAGCCGAAAATGAAGAGAGATTAAAAAATGATGTGCTGCACAATAAGAGAGATACCTTTCCTACTATTCAGCAACATAGTAAGTTCAATTTTACATGTGGAAAAGGTTCCTGTGGCATCATTGTTTACAAGTGTCTTATCACTTGCCTTTGATGTCACTAGTAGAAATGTGTAATTTGTCTCTGCATTAGTAGCTTTTGCAATTACAATGACTTTTTCTTTTGCTTCATGTTGTCATAACGAGCAAGATTCTATTATCATTTGTGATCTGATTGTTTCCTTTCCTGTTTTTGCTTCACCCTCACGTAAGATGGTGGATGTCAATTTGTGATCTTTCTAGTTTGCAAATTCTATTTTCCTGTAATTCTAGAACCAGAACTATGGGTATTTATTGGCGACAAATATAGGAGATTTGACAATTTTTAGGCTTGTAGGCGGGTGTAGTATAAATGATGTGAGCTATTACGACCACTCTAATTGATGTGAAATATCTCAACTAAGGCTTATTAAAAAAGAAAAAAATTGACAAGTTGTCCCCAATTGATTGATATTGTTCTATATACTTACTCTTATTTCAAACTTTTCGGGAAATTAGATGATAAAATTATAGTGTTCTTGAGGGAGTCCAAATTCATATTATAATTTCCTGATCCAAATCCAAATTCATATTCATATTCAAATTAAAGTGCGCTTGAGTGAGCAATGTTGGTTTTTTGTGTAGTTCGTTTTGGTCATGTTTTATGTGAACTATTTGAAGATATATGTTCATATTTTTTTTTCTTCTTAAGACGGTTCTTATTTGTTTTTTTTTTTTTTTTTTTTAGACATGGATTCTAGTTGGATAGATTTACCAAAAGGCCATCCTGCTTATTATAATGGTTGCATGAAATTCTTAGAGCTTGCTAAAGAGACTCTTGTAGAAGGAAAAACTCGATGCCCATGTAATAATTGCAAGTTAAATAAATGGTTTAAGTTGGAAAAAGTAGGAGGCCATATTTTATTGTACGGTTTTTATAAGAACTACAAAAATTGGATTTTTCATTGTAGTCATCAAGTGAGTAACAACTTAGGGATCCCTAGTGATCAAGCAAAGGGAGTAGGTCAAGATGATATTGATGGGTTACTAAAAGCAGCTTTTAGGGTCGGTAGTCCACAATCCACTAACCAACCCCCGTTATTAAGTGATTTAGATTCTGATGACGAAGATTTAAATGATATGCATGAAGAGGTAAATTTTGCTTACGAGGTAGATGATGAATATGTATCAATCAACAACGACACAGAAGAGACGAAGTACAATAGACTCAAGGAAGCTTCTAAAGAGAGCCTATATGAGGGGTGTACTACTTTTTCAAAGCTATCGTTTCTATTGCACTTATTTCACCTTAAGTGTATGTTCCATTGGTCTACTGAGTCATTTAATAAATTCCTTGAACTTCTATTAGATGCATTTCCTCATATTATGGAGTTCACATCGTCTTATTACGAAAGCATGAAGATAATTAAAGATCTGGGTTTAGGTTATGAGAAAATCCATGCATGTCCAAATGATTGCATGTTATATTGGGGGGATTTTGCAGACAAAAGTGAGTGTCATATTTGCCACACACCAAGATGGCAAAATGTGAAAGGCATGCAGGGTGATACAAGTGAGAAAGGTAAAGAAACATGTAAGAAGGGGGTGCCAGTTAAAGTAATGCGGTATTTTCCTCTCATCCCTAGACTAAAGAGGCTTTACATGTCATCTAATACCGCAAGAAACATGAGATGGCATTTTGACCGGAAGGACGAAAAAATCATTAGCCACCCGGCAGATGGAGAGGCTTGGACAAAATTTGATGATAGATATGAGGAATTTGCTAAAGATCCTCGTAGTGTTAGACTGGGTCTAGCAAGTGATGGTTTTAATCCATATCGTCTTATGAACACTAATTACAGTATATGGCCAGTGATCCTGATTCCTTATAATTTGCCTCCTTGGCTTTGTATGAAGTCATCCTCATTTATTTTGTCCTTGATTATTCCTGGAAAATATGGTCCCGGTATTGATATTGATGTGTATTTGCAACCACTAATCCATGAGTTAAAATTGTTGTGGGAAGGTGTAGATGCCTTTGATGTTTATAGTGGAGAAAACTTTAAACTACGAGCATCTTTACACTCCACTATAAATGACTTTCCTGCATATGCTATGTTGTCGGGTTGGAGTACAAAAGGTTATAAAGCTTGCCCTACTTGTGCCAATTCTACTCGTTCATATTATTTTGGTGGTAAAATTGTCTACCCTGGTTCTCGAAAATGGTTACCGATTGATCATCCTTATCGTTCTCAAGCTAATTTATTTGATGGGAAAGAGGAATATGGCCTTGGTCCGGTTCGTGCTAGTGGGACAGAAATTTTGAAGCAACTAGAAGAAGTTAATTATGTTTATGGAAAATAAAAAACGGTTCCTAAAAAAAGAGGGAGAGAAGAAGTCGAGGATGATGAAATTGATAATGATAACGATAAGGTTCTTTGGAAAAAGAAAAGTATATTATTTGACTTGGAATATTGGGAACATAATCTTCTTAGACACAATTTAGATGTTATGCACATTGAGAAGAATGTGTGTGATAATCTGTTAGGAACTCTTTTAGAAACTGAAAAGAGTAGAGATGATAAGAAAGCTAGGGAGACTCTCAAACAAATAAATATAAAATCTCATCTTTGGCTTCAAACTCATCCTAATCGTGTTAAAGAGTATATGCCTCCAGCTTCATACAACATGGATAAAGAAGAAAAAGAACGGTTTTTGAGAGTCTTGAAAAAGCTCAGAGTTCCTGATGGTTATGGATCAAATTTGCAAAGATGTGTGAACATGAAGGAGCGTAAACTTATTAATATGAAAAGCCACGACAATCATATCCTCATGCAAGAAATCCTTCCTGTTGCTTTAAGAGCATCAAATGCCACAAAAGTTATTGATTTGCTTGAGGAGTTGTCGTACTTTTTTAAGAAGATTTGTTCAACCACCATTGATAAAGGAGAGTTAGATACCATTCAGTCAAAGCTTGTATTGACCCTTTGTAAGATGGAGAAAGAGTTCCTACCAACATTTTTCACAATTATGGTTCATCTACTAATTCATTTAGTGGATGAGGTTAAACTCGGCGGACCTGTTCATTATAGATGGATGTATCCTATTGAAAGGTCATTATTTCAAATTTCAGATTTTCTTTTAATTTGTTATTTTTTTATATATAAAAATCCACCGTCAAATCTTCTTTTATCTCTTTCATACTCACAATCTTCATATATATTAAGGTACTTGCCCTTTTTGAAATCTCATGTTAGCAACAAAGCACAACCTGAAGGGTCCATAGCTGAAGGGTTCCTTTTATGGGAGACAATTACATTTTGCTCGAGATATTTATAAAGTGTTGAGACCATGTTCAACAGACCGAAAAGAAATGATGACGGGGTTCCATACATCAATAACTATCTATACAACTCAGGTTGTCGCGTCATTGGAAAGATAGAAAATGTCCGTCTTGATGACAAAAATTTAAAGCAAGCACATCGCTATGTTTTACTTCATTCGGATGAGATGAAACCAGTGTTTGAGTAAGTACCATTATTGGTTATTTAGTGAATATATCAATAATTAAAACTTTAACAATAATTTTTTTTCAAATTCTTAAGTGATTTCTTACAACTAAAGCGGCAAGAGCATCGAGTGGGCGGAACTGTGGCGAATGAATATAATGAAAATCAATGGAGACTTAACGAATTCTCCGATTGGTTGCAAAACCAGGTTATATGCTTTATAATTTCAGGTTGCCTGAATTATTTTATATATCAATCAAAGTTTAACTTAATATTTTACATGGAATTATAGGTCCATAAGCTAGATGATAGCACAGTAGAAGGAAAGTTAAGAAAAGCGTTGGCTGGTGGTTTAAGCAATCACGGTAAAAGGATGAAAAGCGTCATTATTAATGGATATAAATTTGATATCGTGGATCTTGAACGATTTCAGAAGACACAAAATTCTGGAGTGATGGTTGAAGCCGATGGCCAAGAGTATTATGGAAAACTGAAAGAAATATTTGAACTTGATTACTATGGTTCATTTAGGGTTGTAATGTTTCGTTGTGACTGGGTTGACATTCGTAGGGGTTTCAAAACATACCCGAGTGGCAGAGTTACTGTCAACTTCTCGAAGCTGATGCACACTGGTCAAAATTTGCATGATGATCAATTTGTTTTCTCTTCTCAAGCAAAACAAGTTTTTTATGTCGAGGATGAGATACAAAAAGGATGGCTGCATGTAATTAAGACTAAGCCTAGGGACTTGTTTGATATACCCGAGGATGATGAGATTCTAGAATAAAAGGGTTTTGGGTTTTTAGAATTTTATCATTGTTCATTTGTGGATTTATGTTTTGATTCTGGATTCGAGTTCTTAACTTTTATTTAGTGGTACTACTTTGTCTACTCCACATTATCTTTCTTATTATTTCTATGTTTGCATTTCCCTCTTGACTTTGGCTCTAAAGATATTTTCAGAGGAAAATTGTTAAAGTTAGACCTCAAAAGCCAAGCTCTTCAAGATTGGAGGTAGTATTTATGTTGTTATTTTTTGGTTATTAATTGCTTCATGCTCTTAAAACTTTTGATGTGCAAACTGTTAATATGTGTGGAAATTTATGTACATGTCTTATTTTGATCTTGAAGGATAATGTACCTTCTTTATTTTTTGGCTTGTCTTGCAGTGATATGTTATGACGTATCGAGGGAAGAGAACGAGGGACGTACGTGCAGATGAGTAGCCTAGTTCATTGTCTTCGCAGTCACCAGGTGCTGCTGCACACACACCTCTCCTTCGTCCAAAAATGAATCACAACCAAACAAAAAACAAACCCTCCAATCACAGCCATCTGAAGTTCCTTCTAATGTTAGATTTGGACCATTTTGCCCATCAAGTGCCACTGCAACAAAGGTTATGTCTCCGTGTTCGCATACAGAAAGTGCAACAACTAGCAAACCAGTAGCTATATGGAAAAATCCACCTTGTATTACATCAAAACCAGTCAAAATCCCTCACTTCTGGTCATATCTCACCTCTCAATCCATCTATTGTTACATCAAAACAGCTCAAAGTCCCCCTTACTTCCTCCGTTCATATCCCGCCTCTCAATACATCTACTATTACATCAAAACCGCTCAAAACCCCCACTGGTTCTTCCGGTCATATCCCACCTCTCAACGCATCTACTATTACATCCAAACCGCTCAAAATCCCTCACCATTCTTCTAGTCATATCCCACCACTCAATCCTTCTATTATTACATAAAAACCGCACAAAATCCCACATCCTTCTTCTGGTCATAATATCCCAACACATCTAAACCCATCTACTATTACATCAAAACAGCTCAAAATCCCTCATCCTTCTTCTGGTCATATTCCACCACTCAACCCTTCTACTAATACATCAAAACCACTCAAAATCCCACATCCTTCTTCTGGTCATATCCCAGTACCTCTCAACCCATCTACTATTACATCAAAACCGCTCAAAATCCCTCATTCTTCTTCTGGTCATATCCGAGCACTTCTCAACCCATCTACTAGTACCCCACTCAAAATCCCTTCTAATTCCTTTGATCCTATCCCACCTAGTATTTCGCCTTCTAGTCATAACTCCCCTACTATCTCACCTCTTAACCCTTCAGAATCCCATAAGCAAACAAAGCAAAAAGAGGGTGAAGAATCATTAGAGAAGTCAATAACATCAAAATCCGTACGGTCAACATCATATCCAGAGTGGCCTTTAAATGTACAATTTGATAAGAAGGAAGAGGTTATGACAAAGGGTAATGTCTTTCCTTGATGGTCTACTAGGATTTTGACTTACATTGGTATCTATTATATCTATTTATGCTATTTTAATATGTTTTTATGCAACGTCATCCCGTTATTTATTTCTATGCAGATGCTAAAGGTAACATCGCATTGGTGAGTGGTTCTATTCCAACAATCGATGTGTGGAGTAACAACGGCGTTAAATACTGTGTTGAATTCAATGAGTTTTACCAACCGCTTAGGAAAGGTAGAGACCTACTGTCCAGTTGGAGAAGTGAATTGGCATGACATCGATAAAAATCTGAAAGCTATATTGGTAGAGGAGGTCAAAGTAAGTATATATCTGATTCTTCTCACTCATTTTCCAGCCTTCCGTCTCAAGAAATAATAACTGATCATGCATTATTATCAATTGCATACTATCTCCATTCTTTCCTTTTGTTTTCTTTTTTTATGTTTGAGAAATATGTTCGATAGCCACTTTGAGTTTTAGACTTCTGGTTCAGGTTGCAGATGAAATGGTTTAGTTTAGTCTGCAGGTGCAGTGGTTCTGGTTTTGTTTTTGTCTGTGCTTGTAGTATGGTTTTGTTTCATTGATGTATTCAGCTTAGTGTCAATATCAGACCCATTCACCTTGTGAGTTTTGAAATGAGTGAGACTTGAGATTCCTAGTCCAGTCACAAATGATATTCACTCCCATCTCTCAGACTCAGGTCCTAACTCTGGTTGAAAACTTGCAATCTTCTAAGACTTACTGTTAAAGCTAGATGAAGCAATGTTTGAGAAATTCCGTTATCATCCTCTCTCTCATAGGGAGAGCAAGTTATCAAGCCTTTAGCTACCAGGTTCATACCCTGATACAGTTTAGGAATGTGAGAGTTGATTAAAAACTGCCTCTTAAAAGTCAAGGGAGGGATTTCAAACAAAACCATATCACCAATATTCAGAAATTAAAAATACAATTGATTCTAGCCCTTATTATGAATTTAAATCACCAGTAGCCATATTATTTGTGCTTAGACATATGTTTCTTTAAATCACCAGTAGCCATATTATTTGCAGCACTTATTATGGATTTAAATCACCAGTAGCCAAATTAATATTCTAACATAGTGTTTGCAGCACTATTATGGATTTAAATCACCAGTAGTCACCAGTAGCCATATTAATATTCTGACATAATAGTTTGCAGCACTTATTATGGATTTAAATCACCAGCAACACTTAAATCAACAGTAGCCAAATTTCATCGCTCAAAGCTAACCTGCACAGCCACAGAAAACTGCCTCAGAAGTCAGAACAACACTAGAAACAAGCAAGAAACACCTTTCTATTTCATAGAGAATCCCAATTAGAAGTTAGTACTAAATGATCCTATCAAACCTCTCCATCCGCAACAACCAAAAAACAGCCAAGCAAGCCACCCAAGTACCCACCAATCACCATTACTATGTTCTTTAAAATTGCAATATTTGACTTTCAAGCTTGCTAACACGCAACTATTTTCTTACTGCCCATAACTATTTTCTTAAAGGAACGCTTTGTAATTCCTGATGGTCATGAATACGAGAAACAAATCCTCAAGCGTGCTAACAGAAGTTGGAGGCGTTTTAAACACCATCTCAAGTCACATTACTACAAACCAAATGACATGACTCTCGATGAGATGTGTAATTTGCAGCCACCACACGGAATTACTAGTAATCAGTGGATAAAGTTAGTGAAGCACTGGCATTCAGAGCTAGGGAAAGTAAGTTACTTAATTATGATTGACATTTGATAATTCTTTGTTCTGTTTTGTTGATAAATATTTTTTTTCCTTACTATGAGTGCAGAAATTGTCAGAAGTTGGGAAAGATGCACGAGCTTCCCTAAATCAACTTCACATATGTGGCTCCAAGAGCTTCGCAAACAAGCAAGCTCATTATGTATGATTCATGAATATTAACGTATACTTATCTAGGAAAAATCTTTGTGGGATATATATATGTAACTAATCTTGTAGAAACTTTCTACGATCGTTTTTACATTTAAAAAATTATTAGGAGGATGAGCATGGAGAAAAAATGAGTTTATTAACTCTTTGGAAAAAAGCTCATATTGGAAAGGATGGAAGCTTTCTACCAGACACACTCACAGAAGAATTTATGGTATAAGTACAGATTAAAATAAAATAATAAGCTTACTTCCGTTTATTGTAAAATAATACTTCTTACATTTTATATCTTAATATTTGTGTAGGATGATGCATATGCCAAGTTTGAATCATTGAAGCAAGCAAACCCTTCCAAGTCTGACTTAGAACTTGAAGATGAAGCCTTTGAGCACACCATGTATGGTGGAGAGATTCCCGAACGTCCCGTAGGTTATGGACCTGGAGTTCGAAAGGGAGACATTTACGGGGTGCATGGTGTCCTGAAGAAGCAAGGGTGTGGAAGAGTTCGAAAGACGACCGTGTTCATGGGGAATGATAAAGAAGAACTGTCCACTCTAAAGAAGGAAAATAGATTGTTGAACACCCAAGTCCAAGAGAACAAAGAAGAAGCGTCCATTCTCAAGAAGGAAAATAGCTTGTTCAAAGCCAAAGTTCAAGAGAACAACTCTCTGCTCAAAACTCTTGTTGGACAATTTTCTCAACTAGTAGGTAAAGTTCGTAAAGGAGAGGCTTCAATGCACCTTTTAGATTGTGCACAAGCAGTCTTGGAAGTGACAAACCAAAAGGTACCTTCCTATTTTCAAGCTTTACCTAAATTCCCCTTCCTTATGAATGAGCTACTATAGAACCGTCATTTGTGGTGTTGTGTATATGCTCCTATTGTGCTGTTGTTTTGCGTTGCCTATTTTTGTGACTTGAACCTCGTACTCATCAATGATACTTTGACCTTGCAATTCTAATTAAAATGATTAATGATTGGTGAGATGCGATCATTAATCCCTTCAGAAAAACAAAATGTAACTCCCCGACTTTCATCCATCCTTATTAAGTTAATTAATAAAGATTAGCAGCGGAAGACTTAGCTTAGTCGGCGCGTTACCGCCGTACTTTCCACTATGGGAAAATACAAGGCGACCTTTGACATTAACTTACAGGGACAATACCTTGATTTGTCACTCTTTAAAGAAACACTATAATAATAGCATATTATTTTATAGAAATTTCGACAGAGTTTCCTTTGTAAATTGGACAACCCAAAATGAGAAAATGTTTGAGACACCTGATACAATAAAATATTTTCAAATCCATAACTCAACGCATTCGCGGAGTAGCAGCTAAAGAGAATCGGGAGCACTATTGCTCATCCAGAACTAGAAATAAAACTAAATCATTACTTATTATCTATTACAAAGTGGAACGTCCTCGCCTCGAAAAGAACATAAAACAATCATAGCTGAACTCTTAGTACATAAGAGTTTCTATCTTGGAAAAGATGCTCCAGAACTTCAACCTGAAACTATTGTAACACTGCCACCCACCAAGTGACAGGCCACAGTAGTGACAAAACAAAACATTGACAGACACATCAACACAACGCTGAGTACTAACCCATAAAACATTTTTAAAACATGCTTTGGTGTCTACGACTCTTGCGTAATCAATACGTTCACATCATTCATCACAACCTCACCACAACATAACAACATTCATTTTATTCATCATCATTCATGACTTATAAGTTCACGGATATCATAGTAGAGTCGTAACATCATCATAGTTCTTTCATATCAAAGCTGAAGTCATACTTTCATATCATTAGACAATAAACATTCATAAACATATACTTTAAATCATACAGGATATCATAAATCATCATCATCTTTCATTTACTTAACTAATATTGGTCGTACTATCTTAATAACATAGTTATTTCATAGCATTCGTTCATCAACATCACTAATCATCATATTCATAAAACATTTCATATTTTCTAATCCAATCATCGATAACATAATGTGTGAAATCATAAAACATAATCGCAATCATAATCCTACTTTCGTAACATCAAAGTCATCATACTTCATAGCATTAAATCATTTAATAGCATCATCTACATAGCCAATATTTCGTATCATATCATAAGTTTCATCATAACTTTCCACCTTACTTAATTCATATTAGTAACTTGATTAACATCAGAGCTTTGTAAAACAAGAAAGAACATGCATTTAGTAAAGAGAAGAGCAACATAAATCATTGTATAACATATTATATCGGTTCATATCATATCCTGAGATTCATCATTATCTTTTCATTTGACTTATTCATTTTGGTTACTTGGCAAGTATAACGTACATTCATTAACCAATAGGGTGGCCACAACAAAGGTGACACTTGCGATACCCAATTCATTAACCAGTAGGGTGGCCACAACAAATGTGACACTTGCGGTACCCAATTTTATTCATTAACAAGTAGGGTGGCCACAACAAAGGTGACACTTGCGGTACCCAATTTAACTCAATAACAAGTAGGGTGGCCACAACAAAGGTGACACTTGCGGTACCCAATTTAATTCATTAACAAGTAGGGTGACCACAACAAAGGTGACACTTGCGGTACCCAATTAAGTTCATTAACAAGTAGGGTGGCCACAACAAAGGTGACACTTGCGGTACCCAAATATACTGCCAAGAACCATCTTTCACTTAGCTTTATCACGTTTCATTGCTTTTACATATCATAATTACATTACATCATTGTAATCATAATCATGAAACATCATTAACATCATAGCGTTATCATACTCATATTTTCATAAATATCAAAGTCATTTCATTTCGTCGAGAATCATCATATTCATAAAACCTTTCATATCCCACAATCCACACATCAACAACATAGTGCGAAACACCATAATTGGATTACGTCATCATAATCATAATCATAATCAGGAAAAGTAATCACAATCGTATTTTCATAACATCATGATCATCATACCACATAGCCTCAAATCATTTGATAAACATCATTTACATAGCAACTATTTCATATCAGAGTCATACTTCCTATACTTTCATAATAATCTCTACTGTCATTAGAGTTCACCTACTACTTTCATCAACTTAATCAATTTCATCACTCAACTCCAATTTCCTTAATGATTAAAATCAGCCAAGTTTTAGAGATTAATTCAAGTATTACCAAACGTTCAACATAGTTGTAATACTCACAACAACTCAATCAATCAAAACATCAACAATTAGTACTAAAATTTCAGATTCCATAACATTAGTATTAGCTTTTAATATGAGGAGAACAAGAGGAGAAGAAGAGAGGGGTATAGTACCTCTGCTCACTTGGAGCAGGGACGAAACAAAGGCGGCAGGGGAGGGACTGTGCTCCGGCGAGCAACGCAGGCGACGCACAGGAGGTCGGCGGCGGAAAACCGCCCAGCTTTGGCCGTCGTTCCTCGGAACTCCGGCAGCGGCGAAAGGCAGGAGCAGCAGCACAACACGTAGCACCAGCAGTAACGCGCGGAGGAGAGAGAAGTCGCGAGCAGGGGAGTTGGCTCAGCCCCGGACGCGGCTCCGGCGAGCTTCAGGAACGCCGGTGGAGCGCAGGCAAAGCAGCGAGGGGAGAGAGAGATCGGGGAAGAGGAGAGAGAAAGCTTGGGGGTTTGGGGTTTTTCACGGGGAGGAAGAAAGAGAAATATATGGGGTTGGGGTATTTGGGTGAAAGAAAATGACAGAGAGAGAGAGGATTTGGGGGTTTTGTTTCCCAACTTAAACCGACAAACATAAATGGGAGGAAGGAAAACCGACTTTGGTTTCCTATTTGGGACAAATACCGCTCAAATAGTCGCACATAAAACCAAAAATAAGTTGAATAATAATAACTATAGGAAATTAAACAAATAAATATATTACAAACACGACAAATAATAATCATACTCCATCCCAAGTAAAATGAGAATATTCGAAATACAATTAATTTAATAATTATAATTAACGCTAAATAAAATACGCTTAAGAGTCGGGGTATTACACAAAAATCTCACCAGACACTGCCACGCTGCTGTCCCCCTGTGCCCAGCCGCCATCAGCCTGCAGTCCTCCTGCTGCAGTGCCTTCCCCCACAACCACTCCCCTGCAGACTTCTCTGTCTACTGCCCCACACGCTGTTGTGCAGCAGCCTGTACCATCCACACAGCAGCACCCACAGTCCCCCCCAGTCTGCCCCATCCAGCCAACACTACCAGACCCCCCCTCCTGCCACGTCCACCAATCAGCCCCACCTCCTTCCTCTTCTCCTTTGTCATCCTCTTCATTGGTTTCACAACCCTCCCCACTTCCCTCCTCACACACTATTCAAACTCGTGCTAAGAGTGGGATTTTGACCATATACTTGTAGGATTAGTTGACATACTTAAACTCTACAAAAGGAAACAGGGGTCTGGTTGAGCTCTACAAAAACCAAACTCAGAGTATATAATATGGGTGTTTGAATTACTAAGTTTGTGCTTGATAAATATGTATCTAATGATTAATATTCTAACTTTATGCAATTTCTATTTCTTTTTTATTTATTCGAAAGAAGCCTTGCGATTAATGCAATTTCTATTTCAAGCCACCTCTTTCATTCACAAAATCTCAGTAGGAAGTTGCAAGAAAAGCAATGAGCATATAATAATTCTTATACAACATAATATGTTAGAAATGTCAGCCCTCATTCTCTCTACTATATAACTAGTGTTTAATACTTTGCTACTCATTTCATGCTAGAGTTGGGCTTCCAGGTGTGTGTTGTGGAATTGAAAGTTGTCACTGGATAGGAGCAGAAGATAGATGTCTTTTTTGTGAATCTATTTGAAATATCTCACTCTTTCCTTCGACCATATAGGAAGCATTATCTTGAAATTTCTGCTTAATATTCTTTTGATTGGAAGTTTTTAATATTAATGTTGGAGTCTGATAGTGGCTGGTTGCATTTCATCATCGACGAGCTGTGCAATGAAGTTCAATTGCTGATAAATGCTCAAAATATGTCTTATAAGATGTCATGAAGTAGGTCTCTAAGCGCCGAAAGTATGGAAGATTCTTGCAGTGTATTGTTGTTTGGTTATACTTGCTTTCGTTTCAGTAGTGGTGGCGGGGGTCCGCTTTGTAAATTGGATGCTTGATTGTTGTTTTCCTGTTCTTGGACTTGTGTAGAACAGGATCTATATGGTTCTTGGGCATACTGCATGCTTCTTGTTTGGGACGATGATAGTTTTTGGAATAGGTGACTACCGATCTGATGAGGACATGGTTGAGTCTTTAGTAGATAATGCAGTTTCAAGAGATATTATATCTTTCAATGCCTTCGTGTTTGCTTGTACAGTAGGTCAAAAGCCTTGCAAAGCTCAATATTTTGTGAATGACACTGCTGAAGTCAGACTTGTGCTTGAATGTAAAGCTCAAGGAATTTGAAATTTTGTTTAAAAGGGAAATTCATTATTATGGAAGAAATAGTTTTTTTAATTTCCATTTCCAACTTTAAAAGGCAATATATAGTTCATTTGAATGCAAGATTACTTTAGAATATGAGCCGCATTATATAGTTCTCGATTTGATCATTTGACGAACTCTAAACTTTTATATTATCATTACTGATTATATTTTTTGTCTTTTTTTTTCTCCTTTTGAAGGTACTCGAAAATAATGAAGGTGCAACAGATCAAGAACGGATGGCTTCAAAGTAGCTACCATCGTATCGTCATCTATTTTGCTAGCGCTCTAGATCTTATTAGTTAGCTTATTTTCAAGGCTACTTCACTTTGGATATTTTTATTAGACTTAACGGCTAGGATTTTGGTGAATATGCAATATTTGTAGGGATTTTAATTATATTAGTATACATGTATAATATATTGATCAAAGTATTTTTATTTTTTTATCTTATATATCTTCAAGTTTCAATGTTTGTTTTATTCTAGAGTAAATGTACATATGTGTGTGTGTGTTCATATATATATATATATATATATATATATATATATATATATATATATATATATATATATATATATATATATATATATTTGTTAATTCGGGAAAATAGTAAAAGGGACTACAAAAATCGAAATACATTTTATAGCCATGAAATTTTGCCAAACAAATATTAAAATTTGAATCCAACTTCTCTTTTAACGACACCAAAAAGCGTCCAGATTTAGACGCGACAAGGTGCTGCAAGTCATCGGAATGGAGACGCTTTTACGCGACGAGACAATTGGGGACTATGTTAGGCGTCGAGAATGGCGACGCTTTTAGGCGTCGTGAATTACCTACTCAATTGGCGCGACGCTTTTTGACAGCGTCCCAAGCAAATTTAGCGACGCTTTTTGGTGTCGCCAAATGGGTTAAAAAGCGTCGCTAAAACACGCTTTTTGTAGTAGTGTTATAAGCGTCGGCCTACTATATCTAGATCAAGTGCCGAGGGCGAATATCGTGGCGTCACCAATGTTGTCGCGGAAGCTTGCTGGTTACGTAATCTTCTTTTGGAGTTGCATTACCTTCTCCGACAGGCAACTATTGTTTATTGTGATTATGTCAGTGCTATTTATCTATCTCGTAACATGTTGAGATGGATATTCATTTTGTTCGAGAAAAGGTTGTGTTGGGTCAGGTACGGGTTTTATATGCATGTTCCTGCTCCATATCAGTTTGCTGACATCTTTACTAAAGGTCTTCTGCGGCGTTATTTTTTGGAGTTTAAGTCCGGTCTCAACGTTTGCCCTTTTCCCACTTCGTGAGGGTGTGATAGAATACAATATACTTTAGGATATAATTTGTTCTTAGAATCCTACTATGGATAGGTTTCCTAACATGTATAGGACTATCCTTAGGTTGTAAAGTATAAATATTGATCAAATCTAGCACTCCAGTGTATTAAACAAACGAACTCAACATATCATTGCTAAATTGAACACTTATTATACGGAAAAACATAATGAAATAGCAACATATTGAAGAAATCAAGCAGAAAAGAAAACTTCAGCTCACATTGCAATATTATTTAGGGCGTGTTTCGGCAACAATAGCTATGGTAGTAGCTTTTATTTGTCGAGTAGTTAGTAGTTTGTCTTGGTAGTTGTTAGTGGTTGGTGTGTAGTTTGTTAGTGTTAGCTGTCCAAGTAGCGGTATAAGATATTGATGTTCGGTAAAAGAAGCTGTCAAAGTAGTTGTTTACAAATAATTAACTAAAAAATCAAACAAAACTTTAATATATAATTTATGCACCACTAAACGCTACCCCAAAAGCTACAAATTGTAGCTTTTCACAAACACTACTAAAACACTACTTATAACACTAAAAACTATTTACACCACTATACTACCAAATACTAGTGTTTTGACCTAGTCAAGACACTAAAAGCTACTTAGAAAGCTTGTGCCGAATACGCCCTTAGTACCAATGAATCCCTAAGAAAAGAAAAGTCACGTTACAAAGACTTATCAATACTCTCATGGTGATGAGATTTACACACCATGTAAAGCACTGGTTCAGCAATAAGGCCACAAAGGGTTAGGGGTGTAAGTTCGGTTTTTGGTTTGGTTTTGGGGCAAATCCAACCCAAACCAAAATAAATTCGATTTTCATATTTCATGTCCAAATCCAAACCAAAATTAGTCCCAAACCAAACCAAACCAAACTAAAAAACCACAATTCTTTAATGATGCAATTTTTTGTTCCCAAATCTTACAAATATTACGAAAATTATCAAGTTTCAAATCATCAAACATAGAAGAATTACTTCAAATTTCAACTAAAGCTTAAAATTGAAGTACTAGAACTAAAGATAATTGACAAAAACATCAAAACCCATATAGGATAGGCAAATTTCGGTTTGGTTTGGTTTTTTTCAGTTTTTTAAAATAAAAACCGAACCAAACCGAAAACAAAAAAAAAAAAATTTATAATCCAAACCAAACCGAATTTTGAAAAAAACCAAACCAAATTATTAATTCGGTTTGGTTTGGTTTGGTTTTCGGTTTTTAACCAAATAACTTAGACCCCTACAAAGGGTAAACAAAGTCGACAAAACTAAACTGAAAATTGTCGCTACTATTCCAGATCCAACTAATTTATTATCCAATAAATATAGTGGAATCCCACAAAGACCTAAAACCATCTCAATGGCAAAGGCAGTTTTGAATTTACCCTTGATCAATTCTTGACTTTTCTTCAAGGCTTTAAACCCACAAATCTTCTCCAATACTGTAACAACATCACTCAGTTCCCAGATTATCATCATATAGATAAATCGCAGAATGAATGATATAAAAATGATTAAAGTTATTATGGCTATTTCTATAACATGCCCACCTCTTGAATAATAAGAGAACATCAAGGGTACGATCATAAGTATGAGAAGAACAAACATGTATGCAGCAGTTATGCAACGTCTACATAAAGAAGTGATTACGAGTTGTTTCCACACCTTCGGAAATACACTCATGACCTTTTTAAAGGTGATTTCCTCGCCAATATATATGCAAGTCACTGTGTATGCAACAGCAGAGATGGTATTTAGCGACAATATCGTGGATATTATGAACCAATTTATACCCCATCCCGAAAATAAGTTGTAAATAATGTTATAAATACCGTTATAAGATGGAGAAGGAACTAAATCATGGATGGTGTGTAATAAGGTAAGCATATTCTCATCTCGGATGATGTCTAATAAGGTAACCGGACTACCATCTTGGATGGTTTCTAATAAGGTAAACAAACTATAGTCGATGCTCTTGCTAACGAACAATGAATAGTAGAGAGAGATGCAAGATTGAGGAAGGATAAAGGCAAAGATGATTTGGATGAAGATCTTAGGGGTTGATAAGATAACCTTGAGTGATTCTTTGAAGATTGCCAAAAAAGCCTAGAAATTCAATATCCTTTTGCTCATAATCTTTGGCTTTAATTTGGACTTCCATTGTGTTTTGATGCAGTGGATGTGTTGGAGTTGAAGTAGTAAGGCCTTGTCACAGTATAAATAGAGTTAGTTGAATAATACTCATGTATATATTTATGTTTCTCACTTACTCCATCCGTCTCATAATATAGTTCTTCTTTTTTTTTTCCACAGGAATTAAGGTAATAGAGGGAGTGGTAGGAATTTCAAAAAAAAAAAAAAAAGGCTTGGAACTACTTCTTTATTTACTTTTTTCTTGAAAAAAAAAATTCACAAAGCAATGAATGTTCCTTGGAATTGTGCAAAGCAATAAATAGGAGCACACAATTTGAAAGAAAGATAATATTTTGGAAAGTTTGCCCGAAAAATGAGGATAATTTAGTCCCAATAAAATTATAAAAATTGAATTACACACACAATATTTTGAGACACCCATAATAACCCGTAATCAGAAATAATAACCCATTTGTTGCAACTAAATAAAAATGGAGGAAGTATATAATTTGAAGGAGAGAAGCACTACAAGTTGTGTATATTTATTATGCCTTAAATAGATAGATTCAAAATCAGAACGATAAAAAAAACCCTATAAGAAAAGTGAGAAAGATAAAAACTACATAGAGAATACAAGTCAATAGTAGACTTGAAAAATATTATTAGTTGACTTGGAAGATGACCTTGAGTGACTTTCATTGACTATATATATATATCTTTTAAATAGGTGAGTTGAAATCCTTTAAGAGTCTACAGGTACAAAAAAACCCTATAAGAAAAGTGAGAAAGATAATAACTACATAGAGAATACAAGTCAACAGTAGAATTAAAAAATATTATTAGTTGACTTGGAAGATGACCTTGAATGACTTTCTTTGACGGTATATATATCTTTTAGATAGATGAGTTGAAAGTCTTTAAGAGTAGAGGAATTACGACCTTCGGGTACATGGGGATCCTTGGATGAGACACGATCACGTTATCTCTAAAGATGCCAATACTATTAGACATATATATATATATATATATATATATATATATATATATATATATATATATATATATATATATATATATATATAAAGGGTTGGGTTCTAGTGAGAACCGTGAGAACCACTAAAAATGAGCAAAAACTTCCTAAAATAAGCAAAAAAAATAAAAAATGACCAAAAGCATAAAATGAGTAGAAAACATTAAATGAGCAAAAACGTAAAATGAGAAAAAAATGTGATATGAGAAAATGTAAAATAAGCATGAAAAAGTTAAATGAGAAAGAACGTAAAATGAGCAAAACGTAAAATGAGCAAAAACGTTGTGAAATGAGAATAAAAATGTTAAATGAGCAAAATTATAAATTAAACAAAACATAACATGAGCAAAAATGTTGCGAAATGAGCAAAATTTTCATAAAAATACAGAAAAATGAGTGGTTCTCACGGTTCTCACGATAAAGGTGGTTCTCGTATGAACTTAAACATATATATATATATATATATATATATATATATATATATATATATATATATATATATATATATATATATAGGGCCGTCTCGTTTAATTTAGGGGCCCTGTGCTAAATAAAAATGATGCCCCAAACCGTAAAAAAAAGACGATTTTATATATATATCAAAAAGTAAAATTTCATTATACAGTTAGTACCAAAGAAGATGAACAAAAAAGACGATGTAAAACCAATCAACTAGTACCACTGTACCCTTGAGGCAGTGAACGTTTCAACCTGATTATCTGAATCATGAAGAAGGGAAAAGATGATGATTTCGTTATACAGTTAATGTATCTAAAGTAAAAGCTACAGAGTATTACCAGTGGCGGATGCAATGTATAACACCCTGGTGCACGTGCACCAGCATAAAAAATAAAAAAAAATAAAAAAAACTCAAACAATTCACGCCTTTCAGGGTTCATTCTCCCATCTCTCAGAAACTCTCTTTTCTCTCACATCTCACTTCTTCTCAGTCCCTTTCTTTCTCCCTTTCTCTCTCATTCTCATACAATCTCAAATCCAAACCTTCACTTCTCTCTCAAAGGCCTCACCGACGGCGGCACTGCAAACCTAAAGACGAGCGTGACTCGGAGTCTCGGACCTCCTGCTGGTTGCTTCGTATCGGGTTGTGACTCGGACCTCTTGCATAGCTGCCTCGTCTACGTGCAGTCGCAGAACACCTCGGACCTCGGTGGACGGAAAGACGGTGGACCTCCAAGTGTCGTGACTCGTGAGTAGGTACATCTTAATCTGCTCAATTTTCTTGATTTCTTGTTTTACTTTACAGATTAGGGTTTCATTAATTTCATGAGAATTGGAAAATAAATTGCAATTTCACTTGTTATGGGTGTTTATATATCAGATTATATAATTTTGAATTGATATAAATATTTATTTTGTTGTTGTACTTTGATTTGGGGTGTTATTGGTTGATTTGTACAAAGATTGTGAGAAATTAAATATCAATTAGCACCTAGAATTCAATATGAGCAATGTATCTAAACACTTAGAGTTTCAAACTTCATTACCTTATAGTTATAAATTTACAGTGATTTGTTGTCTTTCAGTATTTTTTTCCATACAAAGACGTCAATTTGAGCAAATAAAAGTTGCTCTTCCCATTCTTCTTAACGCTGTGAAAGCTGCGTCTTTCGATTTGGATAATAGAGATATAGGCTTTAAGGATTTGTTTAAAGGAGCTATCAACATTGGCAAATCTATACTAGGAACTTGCCAAAAGTTGGTCTGTTAGTCTTTGATATATCGTGTTTCATTGTGAAATTAATTTTACCTTCTCTGTCTGATCTTCATTTGGTCATCGTGGGTTACTTGCATTATATGTTTTGCAAATCACGGTACTTACTTATCTCTGAATTTTATTTTGTTGTGCTTCTCGGTCTCTCAATTGCTTTGATTTGTTATTATGCCTGCTTACTTATTTTTACTATAGCAGGCTTTACCATGTTATGCCCTTGCTAAATGTTATTCACTTGTCCTGTAGACTATTGTTTCAGTCAGCAAGGGAGAGAAAGTTTCATCGTGTCTTTCTTTTGTGCACAATTATCAAGCTTCTTTCCATATTGTGGTTTAAAATATGCTGATCTTGTAACTGACCAAGGAGTTGATCCACTGATCAATCTTGTATGTGGTGGTGAGTTGTCAATGTTCTTTGTACTCATCCCAGTCAAATTTTCTTGTATCTTAGAATTTGTGAAGATAATTCCTTTTCTCTATACTCTGCAATGTCCAGATGAAACAAATGATTTTATGGATTGTTTTAGTTATGTCAAGCATGGAGCAGTGCTTTCGGGTGAGCATATGACCATGATGATTTCTCATTTTCTCTTACTCATCCAATATACTGGCTGCCCAAGTATTATCCTGTTTTAATGTTACACTTAGTCTTTCTCTCATGCTTTGATTCAGTGATTTGGGGGCATATATCTGATGAAGTCACTCAGGCAGCTCGGCAGGATGTAAGTATTATCATAAATGAACTTAGGCATTCCCAAGTCCAAGAGAACAAAGAAGAAGCGTCCATTCTCAAGAAGGAAAATAGCTTGTTCAAAGCCAAAGTTCAAGAGAACAACTCTCTGCTCAAAACTCTTGTTGGACAATTTTCTCAACTAGTAGGTAAAGTTCGTAAAGGAGAGGCTTCAATGCACCTTTTAGATTGTGCACAAGCAATCTTGGAAGTGACAAACCAAAAGGTACCTTCCTATTTTCAAGCTTTACCTAAATTCCCCTTCCTTATGAATGAGCTACTATAGAACCGTCATTTGTGGTGTTGTGTATATGCTCCTATTGTGCTGTTGTTTTGCGTTGCTTATTTTTGTGACTTGAACCTCGTACTCATCAATGATACTTTGACCTTGCAATTCTAATTAAAATGATTAATGATTGGTGAGATGCGATCATTAATCCCTTCAGAAAAACAAAATGTAACGCCCCGACTTTCATCCATCCTTATTAAGTTAATAAATAAAGATTAGCAGCGGAAGACTTAGCTTAGTCGGCGCGTTACCGCCGTACTTTCCACTATGGGAAAATACAAGGCGACCTTTGACATTAACTTACAGGGACAATACCTTGATTTGTCACTCTTTAAAGAAACACTATAATAATAGCATATTATTTTTTAGAAATTTCGACAGAGTTTCCTTTGTAAATTGGACAACCCAAAATGGGAAAATGTTTGAGACACCTGATACAATAAAATATTTTCAAATCCATAACTCAACGCTTTCGCGGAGTAGCAGCTAAAGAGAATCGGGAGCACTATTGCTCATCCAGAACTAGAAATAAAACTAAATCATTACTTATTATCTATTACAAAGTGGAACGTCCTCGCCTCGAAAAGAACATAAAACAATCATAGCTGAACTTCTAATACATAAGAGCTTCTATCTTGGAAAAGATGCTCCAGAACTTCAACCTGAAACTATTGTAACACTGCCACCCACCAAGTGACAGGCCACAGTAGTGACAAAACAAAACATTGACAGACACATCAACACAACGCTGAGTACTAACCCATAAAAGATTTTTAAAACATGCTTTGGTGTCTACGACTCTTGCGTAATCAATACGTTCACATCATTCATGACAACCTCACCACAACATAACAACATTCATTTTATTCATCATCATTCATGACTTATAAGTTCACGGATATCATAGTAGAGTCGTAACATCATCATAGTTCTTTCATATCAAAGCTGAAGTCATACTTTCATATCATTAGACAATAAACATTCATAAACATATACTTTAAATCATACATGATATCATAAATCATCATCATCTTTCATTTACTTAACTAATATTGGTCGTACAATCTTAATAACATAGTTATTTCATAGCATTCGTTCATCAACATCACTAATCATCATATTCATAAAACATTTCGTATTTTCTAATCCAATCATCGATAACATAATGTGTGAAATCATAAAACATAATCGCAATCATAACACTAGAGGAAAAAAGCCCAAGGGCTGCGGTCAAAATGGGCCCAAGGGCTGCGTTTTTTGACCGCAGCCATTGGACTAGCAGCCCTTGGCATATAGGAAGGGCTGCGGTTTTTAACCGCAGCCCTTAGCGCGTTAAGGGCTGCGGTCAGGGCAAAACCGCAGCCCTTGGTTGATTAAGGGCTGCGGTTAAGGGGAAAAGCCGCAGCCCTTGGTGAGTTAAGGGCTGCGGTTTTGGCCCTCAACCGCAACCCTTAAGTCACCAAGGGCTGCGGTTTTGGCCCTCAACCGCAGCCCTTAAGTCACCAAGGGCTGCGGTTTTTGCCCTGACCTCAGCCCTTGTGACCAAAAAAAAAAAAAAAAAAAATTTTTTTTTGAATTTTTTTGTCCTAAATGATCCAAAAACAGTTACATATATATACAAGTATCAATTTTCATTGCAATTCATGTTATTCATACAAATATAAAGAAAATATTGATCGAGTTACATTATGAAGACGAGATACAACAAGAAATGGGTGCATTCCATCCCTTAAAATCCTATAGATTTTTCTTCAACATTCCAAAAAGCTGCAAATTGCCCTTCGGGCTCCCAAAAATAACCTCGACATAAATAGATCTGCAAAGCGTTCAACAATATTAAGACATGAGAAACAGCAATAAGGTCTTTAAATAGAAAGTAGGGAAAATTTGCCTTCCAGAAAGATATGGCTAAGTGACTCTAACGGTAAACGAGTATGGCAGGGGTGTGCAGCACGGGAGGTCGGTGCATGGGGGTGGTGTGCGGGGGCTATGTAGGGGGTGGGGAGGCTGTGGAGAAAGGGGGGGTGTGTGCAGGGGTTGTGGGGGGGGGTGTGTGTGCGGGGGTGTGCAGCAGGGGGGTCCGCATAGGGGTGGTGTCTTGGGTAGGGGATGGGGGGCTACATCGGTAGGTGGGGGGCGTGGAGCGGGGGTCTATGCATGGCGGGGGTGTGTGCATGGGCTGTGGGAGGGGGTGCGCAGGGGCATTGGGGGGGGGAGCATGGATACTAGCATACTCGCCAAACTTTTACAGCGCACTAAACTAACAAACCACGCACAAAGGCAATAATATAACAGCAAAGAAGTAATCAAGGATTAAAAAGAATAGCGAGATAAATTATGAAGGAAGCAAACAAAAACTGATAATCGAAGAAGAAAGAAAGCAAGAAGTACTTATCTTCGTTGCACTTGAATTTTCGCAAACCCTATAAGCAGAAAAAACAACATCTCCAGCAAGGTAATAAAGGAGAATTGGAGACGTGAAAGTCGAAAAAACAACATCTCCAGGGGAGGGTGGGGCTTTTCGTGGGGAGTGCAGCGGGGGGGAGGGATGGCGGGGGCCGGTCGGGGGGAGTGCACCAGGGGGGGGGCTGGCAAGGGCGGGGGGAGGAGGGGGAGGAGATAGTTCAAGTCACCATCGCCAAAGGAGTTAGTTTTATTGGCTTTTTTCTTTTTTGGTTTTTTAGTTTTATTTTGTTAATTTTTGTTGTGATTAATTATCAATTGCTAGAAAAAGTGAACACAATATTATTATTAACTTGTTAGTGTTGGTTCAAAACTCTTTTACCAACAGTATCTTATAATCCTAGTTTAATTACAAATCCGAGTCCATAATCAAATCATGCGCATCACAATAGTATCAAGAATTCGTGACAATGAGCTACTCAAGAATTAATGTTACAATAGCATAGAGTTTTAGATAGATAGATAAAGCAATTAAAGTCTTAAAAAACAACTTAACCATGGATCAAACAATTAAATCCCTAAAAACAATCACTTAGATGCATATTAGGCCAAGAAATCCCACAAATATCAATAACTAACTAAATTCACCAACTTTAAGCATGAAGTAAGCAATGATGGCAAAAAACAATTAAAAAAAACCAGCACCATGATCTCAACGGGGGCAACAATGCCCATACTAATTCCTCGAACAATCATCTTCAACTAAGGGGGAAAGGGGGAAAAATAAGGTTCATCCGATTACTTGCATAGTACTTTTCGGTTCACCGAGCATCAATCTTAACCTTTCCAATCACTTGACCATAAATCTGCACAATGTTTTGTTCTTTTCACCAAAGCACCTTGAATTAAAACAACAAGGATATATGAGAAGAAAACAACAATCAATCCAAACAAACCCTACTGGAAATAATACTAAAGCACCACCTTCATTGGAATCTCTTACACTCATCAAAGAAAAATGCAAATATCTCATCGCGAATTCGATAGACTAATCTTAAATCAACAATATTGTTATCCATTAGGACAATATTAAAAAAAATAACAAAGAAAACATCTCAAAACGCACCACTAATAATGCAACATTCATAAAATATGATAAACATCAATGCAATCAAATTAAAACCAGATTCAATTTTGAACTAAATCCCAACTCGACAAGAAACAACAACAAACAATAGTGTCGCATAATTTAAACAAAAGCAAGCTATGAATAAGCATAAAAATGCCTCAGAGATAGTGACAATTTTGAGATATGATCAGCTATTAATCTGAACATGTATATAGTTATAATTACATCATATGCCAACCTCAAATCGAATTATCGAAATTAAATTAATAAGTCTAAATGATAAGAAAATGGACAAAATCCAAAAGCCTCCACTTGAAATTGTTTCATGGTATTTAACTACTCAAAGTATATTTATCGCCATCATAGACTAAAGGGTTTCCAAATTTTATCTTTTTTTTTGGAAAAAAAAAATTAAAATTCAAAGCCTCAGAATAGCAGAATTGTAACAACAAGGACCTTTTAAGGGGGCCATTCAGTCCCGAAAGATGGTGTTTTTAAACTGATTTCTTCATCGACTTTTTTTGTGACGTTTTTACTGATCGGGATATACAAATATTGAATCTAATTTGCCCCCCCAATTTAATCGTTGTAAATGAGATTTTCGGATAAATCTCCATCACATGAATAGAAAATAAATAGTATATTTTCAATTTAATAAAAAAAAAACAGAAAAAGAAAGGTATAAGATTCAGGAGCAGTGAAAATAGAACTTCACACTTGCGCTACAAGTCAGATCAAGTGTTGGATTATAATATTTCACAGGCTCATCCTCATCAATAATTATAACACCAAAAACTAAAAATCAAACGACATTTAAGAAATAAATATGAAGAAAAAAAGGGTTGTGGAGTGGTGAGAGAATTACTCAGTTCAGCGAGTTACTCGACGACACTGCTCTAGCGAGCGAACGGCCTTGCTAGTACACTACTCCGAGCAGTGGCGTTGGGCGAGCAGCGAAGGGGGAAGAACAGCAGCACAACGAACATATGAAAGAGAGAGAAGAGCAACGCCGAGGCTCCGGCGACCCGAGATTGGGGAGGCTCCGGCGACCCGATGTTCTGTAGGCTCGAAGAGAGAGAGGGAGGCGAGGGTGTGAGCGAGATAGGAGAGAGAGAGAGAGAGAGCGAGAGAAAGAGGAGGGAAATAGAGAATGAGGGGTTTAATTTTAGCGGAGAATGAGGTTGGGTGAAGTAGGAAAAATTAGGGCGAAAAATTAAGGGCTGCGTTAGGCCCAAAACCGCAGCCCTTTAGTGATAAAAGGGCTGCGGTTGTGGGCCTCTATGAAGCACAGGTACGGCGGTTGGGTGCCGTATCCTGTACCCGGTACGGGTACAACCAGGGTACGGTACGGATACGCGGTGGATTCGTACCCAAACCGTACCTGAAATGGTGGGTACGTCTGCTGCTCATGGGGACGACTTGGCTGCAAATTGGGGACAACTTGGATACGGATATGGGCAAAAGAAACGTACCCATATCACTTTCATGGAACTTCAGATAAAAAAATACTAAAAAATGAAAACTTGATGTAAGATCTAGGTTTTTTAAGATGAAATTTCAACCCAAAAGAAAAAGTAATTTTTACGTCTAAATTGCTGAAGAAATCTGAGCCCAGAATTATTTAGATGAAGGAGAAGAGAAGAGAGGCAGAAGAAAACAGAGGAAAAAGAAGACGAAAGTCGAAAACAGAGGAAAAAGAAAGCTCAGCCACTGTTCATGCTCAGTTTAGTCACGCATGCAATATGCAATTGAGTCTACTTTTTGTTTTTTATATCCCCCCTTACAGTTGTCATTTTTTTAATAAGCTTTTACAGTTGTCATCACTCATCAGTAGACTACTTTTATTTTCTTGGAAAAGATTGTCCTGTACTTGTCTCTCTTTCTTAAAGCGTGTTATTCAAGTTTATACTTCTGTATTTTGTTTTAAATAATAATAATAATAATAATAATAATAATAATAATAATATATTATTATTTTTTATTATAAAATTACAATACTAATCATAAAAACACACAAACAACCATAACTACATAAATTACTTTTGTTAAATTTTTTTTTTTTTGCCGAATCCAAGCCGTACCCGTTTTCGAAAATTTTAAATTTACCGTTTTCCGTCCCCGTATCCGTACCTGTACCCGTTCCCGTATCCGTATCCGTGCTACTTAGGTGGGCCTAACCGCAACCCTTACTTGAAGGGCTGCGGTTTTGTATACAACCGCAGCCCTTTTTAAGCAGTATTTGATGATTTTTCCTCTAGTGTAATCCTACTTCCGTAACATCAAAGTCATCATACTTCATAGCATTAAATCATTTAATAGCATCATCTACATAGCCAATATTTCGTATCATATCATAAGTTTCATCATAACTTTCCACCTTACTTAATTCATATTAGTAACTTGATTAACATCCGAGCTTTGTAAAACAAGAAAGAACATGCATTTAGTAAAGAAAAGAGCAACATAAATCATTGTATAACATATTATATCGGTTCATATCATATCCTGAGATTCATCATTATCTTTTCATTTGACTTATTCATTTTGGTTACTTGGCAAGTATAACGTACATTCATTAACCAATAGGGTGGCCACAACAAAGGTGACACTTGCGGTACCCAATTTAATTCATTAACCAGTAGGGTGGCCACAACAAAGGTGACACTTGCGGTACCCAATTTAACTCATTAACAAGTAGGGTGTCCACAACAAAGGTGACACTTGCGGTACCCAATTTAATTCATTAACAAGTAGGGTGACCACAACAAAGGTGACACTTGCGGTACCCAATTAAGTTCATTAACAAGTAGGGTAGCCACAACAAAGGTGACACTTGCGGTACCAAATATACTGCCAAGAACCATCTTTCACTTAGCTTTATCACGTTTCATTGCTTTTACATATCATAATTACATTACATCATTGTAATCATAATTATGAAACATCATTAACATCATAGCGTTATCATACTCATATTTTCATAAACATCAAAGTCATTTCATTTCGTCGAGAATCATCATATTCATAAAACCTTTCATATCCCACAATCCACACATCAACAACATAGTGCAAAACACCATAATTGGATTACGTCATCATAATCATAATCATAATCAGGAAAAGTAATCACAATCGTATTTTCATAACATCATGATCATCATACCACATAGCCTCAAATCATTTGATAAACATCATTTACATAGCAACTATTTCATATCAGAGTCATATTTCCTATACTTTCATATCGTTTCAGAATGATCATAACGTAAATTTTACATAATCGGAAATTGTAAGCATATCTCATACCTTTAAGTACTTTTAAGAATGACAACAGAAATATATCAGAAACATAGCAGTCTTTTCGTGTCTAGTATCGTTTAAGAGTCGTTCATACTTTCAGATCACTTATGAAACAGGAGGTATATTTATTCCATACTCCTTCATATCCATATAAGCTTACTATAGTTCACATAGCCGTCTATTGTCATTAAACATAATTCAACTCTAAATAGTTCTCACAATAGTTTAGTGACGCACTTTTCTTAGCTTTTCCACTTACTATAATATAGTGATAAACCTAATCACATAATTACCAATAATCCACTTTTAGTAATCATAACACACCATAAGTTAATCTAACTTCCATAAATAGTTTAGTTTGAGGCCACCAAAACGTCATATTTCGGAAATATAAGTTTAATAGGAAAATAACATAATAATCTCTACTGTCATTAGAGTTCACCTACTACTTTCATCAACTTAATCAATTTCATCACTCAACTCCAATTTCCTTAATGATTAAAATCAGCCAAGTTTTAGAGATTAATTCAAGTATTACCAAACGTTCAACATAGTTGTAATACTCACAACAACTCAATCAATCAAAACATCAACAATTAGTACTAAAATTTCAGATTCCATAACTTCAGTATTAACTTTTAATATGAGGAGAACAAGAGGAGAAGAAGAGAGGGGTATAATACCTCTGCTCACTTGGAGCAGGGACGAAACAAAGGCGACAGGGGAGGGGCTGTGCTCCGGCGAGCAGCGCAGGCGACGCACAGGAGGTCGGCGGCGGAAAACCGCCCAGCTTTGGCCGTCGTTCCTCGGAACTCCGGCAGCGGCGAAAGGCAGGAGCAGCAGCACAACACGCAGCACCAGCAGTAACGCGCGGAGGAGAGAGAAATCGCGAGCAGGGGAGTTGGCTCAGCCCCGGACGCGGCTCCGGCGAGCTTCAGGAACGCCGGTGGAGCGCAGGCAAAGCAGCGAGGGGAGAGAGAGATCGGGGAAGAGGAGAGAGAAAGCTTGGGGGTTTGGGGTTTTTCACGGGGAGGAAGAAAGAGAAATATATGGGGTTGGGGTATTTGGGTGAGAGAAAATGACAGAGAGAGAGAGGATTTGGGGGGTTTTGTTTCCCAACTTAAACCGACAAACATAAATAGGAGGAAGGGAAACCGACTTTGGTTTCCTATTTGGGACAAATACCGCTCAAATAGTAGCACATAAAACCAAAAATAAGTTGAATAATAATAACTATAGGAAATTAAACAAATAAATATATTACAAACACGACAAATAATAATCATACTCCATCCCAAGTAAAATGAGAATATTCGAAATACAATTAATTTAATAATTATAATAAACGCTAAATAAAATACGCTTAAGAGTCGGGGTATTACACAAAAATCTCACCAGACACTGCCACGCTGCTGTCCCCCTGTGCCCAGCCGCCATCAGCCTGCAGTCCTCCCGCAAAGGCCTTTCCCCCACAACCACTCCCCGCGAGACTTCTCGTCTCATTGCCCCACACGTTGTTGTGCAGCAACTGTACCATCCACACAAAGCGACACCCACAGCCCCCCCGGTCGCCCCATCCAGCCAACACTACCAGACCCCCCCTCCTGCCACGTCCACCAATCAGCCCCACCTCCTTCCTCTTCTCCTTTGTCATCCTCTTCATTGGTTTCACAACCCTCCCCACTTCCCTCCTCACACACTATTCAAACTCGTGCAAAGAGTGGGATTTTGACCATATACTTGTAGGATTAGTTGACATACTTAAACTCTACAAAAGGAAATAGGGGTCTGGCTGAGCTCTACAAAAACCAAACTCAGAGTATATAATATGGGTGTTTGAATTACTAAGTTTGTGCTTGATAAATATGTATCTAATGATTAATATTCTAACTTTCTGCAATTTCTATTTCTTTTTTATTTATTCGAAAGAAGCCTTGCGATTAATGCAATTTCTATTTCAAGCCACCTCTTTCATTCACAAAATCTCAGTAGGAAGTTGCAAGAAAAGCAATGAGCATATAATAATTCTTATACAACATAATATGTTAGAAATGTCAGCCCTCATTCTCTCTACTATATAACTAGTGTTTAATACTTTGCTACTCATTTCATGCTAGAGTTGGGCTTCCAGGTGTGTGTTGTGGAATTGAAAGTTGTCACTGGATATGAGCAGAAGATAGATGTCTTTTTTGTGAATCTATTTGAAATATCTCACTCTTTCCTTCGACCATATAGGAAGCATTATCTTGAAATTTCTACTTAATATTCTTTTGATTGGAAGTTTTTAATATTAGTGTTGGAGTCTGATAGTGGCTGGTTGCATTTCATCATCGACGAGCTGTGCAATGAAGTTCAATTGCTGATAAATGCTCAAAATATGTCTTATAAGATGTCATGAAGTAGGTCTCTAAGCGCTGAAAGTATGGAAGATTCTTGCAGTGTATTGTTGTTTGGTTATACTTGCTTTCGTTTCAGTAGTGGTGGCAGGGGTTCTGCTTTGTAAATTGGATGCTTGATTGTTGTTTTCCT
The DNA here is from genome assembly GCA_947646795.1 of Beta lomatogona. Lineage (NCBI taxonomy): Eukaryota > Viridiplantae > Streptophyta > Magnoliopsida > Caryophyllales > Amaranthaceae > Beta > Beta lomatogona. The sequence continues at coordinate 3,791,927 of CANSNZ010000268.1, forward strand.
GTTCTTGGACTTGTGTAGAACAGGATCTATATGGTTCTTGGGCATACTGCATGCTTCTTGTTTGGGACGATGATAGTTTTTGGAATAGGTGACTACCGATCTGATGAGGACATGGTTGAGTCTTTAGTAGATAATGCAGTTTCAAGAGATATTATATCTTTCAATGCCTTCGTGTTTGCTTGTACAGTAGGTCAAAAGCCTTGCAAAGCTCAATATTTTGTGAATGACACTGCTGAAGTCAGACTTGTGCTTGAATGTAAAGCTCAAGGAATTTGAAATTTTGTTTAAAAGGGAAATTCATTATTATGGAAGAAATAGTTTTTTTAATTTCCATTTCCAACTTTAAAAGGCAATATATAGTTCATTTGAATGCAAGATTACTTTAGAATATGAGCCGCATTATATAGTTCTCGATTTGATCATTTGACGAACTCTAAACTTTTATATTATCATTACTGATTATATTTTTTGTCTTTTTTTTTCTCCTTTTGAAGGTACTCGAAAATAATGAAGGTGCAACAGATCAAGAACGGATGGCTTCAAAGTAGCTACCATCGTATCGTCATCTATTTTGCTAGCGCTCTAGATCTTATTAGTTAGCTTATTTTCAAGGCTACTTCACTTTGGATATTTTTATTAGACTTAACGGCTAGGATTTTGGTGAATATGCAATATTTGTAGGGATTTTAATTATATTAGTATACATGTATAATATATTGATCAAAGTATTTTTATTTTTTTATCTTATATATCTTCAAGTTTCAATGTTTGTTTTATTCTAGAGTAAATGTACATATGTGTGTGTGTGTTCATATATATATATATATATATATATATATATATATATATATTTGTTAATTCGGGAAAATAGTAAAAGGGACTGCAAAAATCGAAATACATTTTATAGCCATGAAATTTTGCCAAACAAATATTAAAATTTGAATCCAACTTCTCTTTTAACGACACCAAAAAGCGTCCAAATTTAGACGCGACAAGGTGCTGCAAGTCATCGGAATGGAGACGCTTTTACGCGACGAGACAATTGGGGACTATGTTAGGCGTCGAGAATGGCGAAGCTTTTAGGCGTCGTGAATTACCTACTCAATTGGCGCGACGCTTTTTGACAGCGTCCCAAGCAAATTTAGCGACGCTTTTTGGTGTCGCCAAATGGGTTAAAAAGCGTCGCGAAAACACGCTTTTTGTAGTAGTATTATAAGCGTCGGCCTACTATATCTAGATCAAGTGCCGAGGGCGAATATCGTGGCGTCACCAATGTTGTCGCGGAAGCTTGTTGGTTACGTAATCTTCTTTTGGAGTTACATTACCTTCTCCGACAGGCAACTATTGTTTATTGTGATTATGTCAGTGCTATTTATCTATCTCGTAACATGTTGAGATGGATATTCATTTTGTTCGAGAAAAGGTTGTGTTGGGTCAGGTACGGGTTTTATATGCATGTTCCTGCTCCATATCAGTTTGCTGACATCTTTACTAAAGGTCTTCTGCGGCAGTTATTTTTGGAGTTTAAGTCCAGTCTCAACGTTTGCCCTTTTCCCGCTTCGACTGTGAGGGTGTGATAGAATACAATATACTTTAGGATATAATTTGTTCTTAGAATCCTACTATGGATAGGTTTCCTAACATGTATAGGACTATCCTTAGGTTGTAAAATATAAATATTGATCAATGGTCATCACTCCACTGACGGAGTTTCTCCAAATCTAGCACTCCAGTGTATTAAACAAACGAACTCAACATATCATTGCTAAATTGAACACTTATTTTACGGAAAAACATAATGAAATAGCAACATATTGAAGAAATCAAGCAGAAAAGAAAACTTCAGCTCACATTGCAATATTATTTAGGGCGTGTTTCGGCAACAATAGCTATGGTAGTAGCTTTTATTTGTCAGAGTAGCTGTTAGCTGTGCTGGTAGCTGTTAGTGGTTGGTGTGTAGCTGTTATTAGCTGTCCAAGTAGCGGTATAAGATATTGATGTTCGGTAAAAGAAGCTGTCAAAGTAGTTGTTTACAAATAATTAACTAAAAAATCAAACAAAACTTTAATATATAATTTATGCACCACTAAACGCTACCCCAAAAGCTACAAATTGTAGCTTTTCACAAACACTACTAAAACACTACTTATAACACTAAAAACTATTTACACCACTATACTACCAAATACTAGTGTTTTGACCTAGTCAAGACACTAAAAGCTACTTAGAAAGCTTGTGCCGAATACGCCCTTAGTACCAATGAATCCCCAAGAAAAGAAAAGTCACGTTACAAAGACTTATCAATACTCTCATGGTGATGAGATTTACACACCATGTAAAGCACTGGTTCAGCAATAAGGCCACAAAGGGTTAGGGGTGTAAGTTCGGTTTTTGGTTTGGTTTTGGGGCAAATCCAACCCAAACCAAAATAAATTCGGTTTTCATATTTCAAGTCCAAATCCAAACCAAAATTAGTCCCAAACCAAACCAAACCAAACTAAAAAACCACAATTCTTTAATGATGCAATTTTTTGTTCCCAAATCTTACAAATATTACGAAAATTATCAAGTTTCAAATCATCAAACATAGAAGAATTACTTCAAATTTCAACTAAAGCTTAAAATTGAAGTACTAGAACTAAAGATAATTGACAAAAACATCAAAACCCATATAGGATAGGCAAATTTCGGTTTGGTTTGGTTTTTTTCAGTTTTTTAAAATAAAAACCGAACCAAACCGAAAACCAAAAAAAAAAAAAAGATTTATAATCCAAACCAAACCGAATTTTGAAAAAAACCAAACCAAATTATTAATTCGGTTTGGTTTGGTTTGGTTTTCGGTTTTTAACCAAATAACTTAGACTCCTACAAAGGGTAAACAAAGTCGACAAAACTAAACTGAAAATTGTCGCTACTATTCCAGATCCAACTAATTTATTATCCAATAAATATAGTGGAATCCCACAAAGACCTAAAACCATCCCAATGGCAAAGGCAGTTTTGAATTTACCCTTGATCAATTCTTGACTTTTCTTCAAGGCTTTAAACCCACAAATCTTCTCTAATACTGTAACAACATCACTCAGTTCCCAGATTATCATCATATAGATAAATCGCAGAATGAATGATATAAAAATGATTAAAGTTATTATGGCTATTTCTATAACATGCCCACCTCTTGAATAATAAGAGAACATCAAGGGTACGATCATAATTATGAGAAGAACAAACATGTATGCAGCAGTTATGCAACGTCTACATAAAGAAGTGATTACGAGTTGTTTCCACACCTTCGGAAATACACTCATGACCTTTTTAAAGGTGATTTCCTCGCCAATATATATGCAAGTCACTGTGTATGCAACAGCAGAGATGGTATTTAGCGACAATATCGTGGATATTATGAACCAATTTATACCCCATCCCGAAAATAAGTTGTAAATAATGTTATAAATACCGTTATAAGATGGAGAAGGAACTAAATCATGGATGGTGTGTAATAAGGTAAGCATATTCTCATCTCGGATGATGTCTAATAAGGTAACCGGACTACCATCTTGGATGGTTTCTAATAAGGTAAACAAACTATAGTCGATGCTCTTGCTAACGAACAATGAATAGTAGAGAGAGATGCAAGATTGAGGAAGGATAAAGGCAAAGATGATTTGGATGAAGATCTTAGGGGTTGATAAGATAACCTTGAGTGATTCTTTGAAGATTGCCAAAAAAGCCTAGAAATTCAATATCCTTTTGCTCATAATCTTTGGCTTTAATTTGGACTTCCATTGTGTTTTGATGCAGTGGATGTGTTGGAGTTGAAGTAGTAAGGCCTTGTCACAGTATAAATAGAGTTAGTTGAATAATACTCATGTATATATTTATGTTTCTCACTTACTCCATCCGTCTCATAATATAGTTCTTCTTTTTTTTTCCACAGGAATTAAGGTAATAGAGGGAGTGGTAGGAATTTCAAAAAAAAAAAAAGAGGCTTGGAACTACTTCTTTATTTACTTTTTTCTTGAAAAAAAAAAATTCACAAAGCAATGAATGTTCCTTGGAATTGTGCAAAGCAATAAATAGGAGCACACAATTTGAAAGAAAGATAATATTTTGGAAAGTTTGCCCGAAAAATGAGGATAATTTAGTCCCAATAAAATTACAAAAATTGAATTACACACACAATATTTTGAGACACCCATAATAACCCATAATCAGAAATAATAACCCATTTGTTGCAACTAAATAAAAATGGAGGAAGTATATAATTTGATGGAGAGAAGCACTACAAGTTGTGTATATTTATTATGCCTTAAATAGATAGATTCAAAATCAGAACGATAAAAAAAAACCCTATAAGAAAAGTGAGAAAGATAAAAACTACATAGAGAATACAAGTCAATAGTAGACTTGAAAAATATTATTAGTTGACTTGGAAGATGACCTTGAGTGACTTTAATTGACTATATATATATATCTTTTAAATAGGTGAGTTGAAATCCTTTAAGAGTCTACGGGTACAAAAAAACCCCTATAAGAAAAGTGAGAAAGATAATAACTACATAGAGAATACAAGTCAACAGTAGACTTAAAAAATATTATTAGTTGACTTGGAAGATGACCTTGAATGACTTTCTTTGACGGTATATATATCTTTTAGATAGATGAGTTGAAATTCTTTAAGAGTAGAGGAATTACGACCTTCGGGTACATGGGGATCCTTGGATGAGACACGATCACGTTATCTCTAAAGATGCCAATACTATTAGACATATATATATATATATATATATATATATATATATATATATATATATATATAAAGGGTTGGGTTCTAGTGAGAACCGTGAGAACCACTAAAAATGAGCAAAAACTTCCCAAAATAAGCAAAAAAAATAAAAAATGAGGCCCCAAACCGTAAAAAAAAGACGATTTTATATATATATCAAAAAGTAAAATTTCATTATACAGTTAGTACCAAAGAAGATGAACAAAAAAGACGATGGAAAACCAATCAACTAGTACCACTGTACCCTTGAGGCAGTGAACGTTTCAACCTGATTATCTGAATCATGAAGAAGGGAAAAGATGATGATTTCGTTATACAGTTAATGTATCTAAAGTAAAAGCTACAGAGTATTACCAGTGGCGGATGCAATGTATAACACCCTGGTGCACGTGCACCAGCATAAAAAAAAAAAAAAAAAAAAAAAAAAAAAAAAACTCAAACAATTCACGCCTTTCAGGGTTCATTCTCCCATCTCTCAGAAACTCTCTTTTCTCTCACATCTCACTTCTTCTCAGTCCCTTTCTTTCTCCCTTTCTCTCTCATTCTCATACAATCTCAAATCCAAACCTTCACTTCTCTCTCAAAGGCCTCACCGACGGCGGCACTGCAAACCTAAAGACGAGCGTGACTCGGAGTCTCGGACCTCCTGCTGGTTGCTTCGTATCGGGTTGTGACTCGGACCTCCTGCATAGCTGCCTCGCCTACGTGCAGTCGCATAACACCTCGGAACTCGATGGACGGAAAGACGGTGGACCTCCAAGAGTCGTGACTCGTGAGTAGGTACATCTTAATCTGCTCAATTTTCTTGATTTCTTGTTTTACTTTACAGATTAGGGTTTCATTAATTTCATGAGAATTGAAAAATAAATTGCAATTTCACTTGTTATGGGTGTTTATATATCAGATTATATAATTTTGAATTGATATAAATATTGATTTTGTTGTTGTACTTTGATTTGGGGTATTATTGGTTGATTTGTACAAAGATTGTGAGAAATTAAATATCAATTAGCACCTAGAATTCAATATGAGCAATGTATCTAAACACTTAGAGTTTCAAACTTCATTACCTTATAGTTATAAATTTACAGTGATTTGTTGTCTTTCAGTATTTTTTTCCATACAAAGACGTCAATTTGAGCAAATAAAAGTTGCTCTTCCCATTCTTCTTAACGCTGTGAAAGCTGCGTCTTTCGATTTGGATAATAGAGATATAGGCTTTAAGGATTTGTTTAAAGGAGCTATCAACATTGGCAAATCTATACTAGGAACTTGCCAAAAGTTGGTATGTTAGTCTTTGATATATCGTGTTTCATTGTGAAATTAATTTTACCTTCTCTGTCTGATCTTCATTTGGTCATCGTGGGTTACTTGCATTATATGTTTTGCAAATCACGGTACTTACTTATCTCTGAATTTTATTTTGTTGTGCTTCTCGGTCTCTCAATTGCTTAACTTTGTTATTATGCCTGCTTACTTATTTTTACTATAGCAGGCTTTACCATGTTATGCCCTTGCTATATGTTATTCACTTGTCCTGTAGACTATTGTTTCAGTCAGCAAGGGAGAGAAAGTTTCATCGTGTCTTTCTTTTGTGCACAATTATCAAGCTTCTTTCCATATTGTGGTTTAAAATATGTTGATCTTGTAACTGACCAAGGAGTTGATCCACTGATCAATCTTGTATGTGGTGGTGAGTTGTCAATGTTCTTTGTACTCATCCCAGTCAAATTTTCTTGTATCTTAGAATTTGTGAAGATAATTCCTTTTCTCTATACTCTGCAATGTCTAGATGAAACAGATGATTTTATGGATTGTTTTAGTTATGTCAAGCATGGAGCAGTGCTTTCGGGTGAGCATATGACCATGATGATTTCTCATTTTCTCTCACTCATCCAATATACTGGCTGCCCAAGTATTATCCTGTTTTAATGTTACACTTAGTCTTTCTCTCATGCTTTGATTCAGTGATTTGGGGGCATATATCTGATGAAGTCACTCAGGCAGCTCTGCAGGATGTAAGTATTTTCATAAATGAACTTAGGCATTCTCATAAATTTATTGTTGTTAATTTATAAACGAAAACGCAACCGAATATCTCAAGTTTTTTTTACTAAAACCACACCTATACCTGTGTACAAAATTCTCTCCCTTTTCAATCCATTGAACGAAATCCTCCCCCTTCTCAATCCAATGAACAAAATCATGGATTATCCTATATGGGTACGCGTATCCGAACCCGTACATGTATCCGTCTTGTGCAACCTAGTAGGTAGTGAGTAGTGACCCACCATTCATAAATTCCTGGATCCGCCACTGAGTATTACCGTCAACTAGGAGTAGTTACAACAAACTAAATGGATAGAGAGGAGATTTTTTTTTTCAATAAGTTGTGACTTTTATATTAATATAATAAAGCCACCTGGGCAAGGGTGCATCAGTCCATACAATAGTTTTATCAAGACAAAAGAAGCAGTTGGCACGCAGGCCCATATGGCACGCAGGGCCCTAAGTATAGAGAAGAGGCACCCAAACTAACTCATAAGTCATAACCAAGCCACAAATTCATCAAAACGTGAAAGCCCTTGCTTGGCGAGAGAATCAGCAACAGAGTTAGTTTCCCGCCATTTGTGAACCAATGAGAACCCTAAGCCTGCTAGGTTGCCCCTTGTGTTTATTTTTTCTAGGAGAACAAGCCATGTAAACAGTGGCGTATCCAGGAACTTCGAAATGGGGGTACGGATAAGATAAAATGAAATAAAACAAAGTACTCAACAATGCTAGATGTAATTTACGACTAAAAAATTCAACTCTTTTGTGACTTTGCTCCACCTCTTTTCCAAAACGATTCTGAACTTTTATTTTTCATCTTTCGAACCTAGTATATACTATTGACACATCACACATTATTAGAGATTAATACCAAAATCCCTTAATTTTTTTTTGAGGGGCCAAAATCCCTTATTTCATATTCACGTTTCACGGTATCTAATTTGAAATTCAAATATTTAACTAATTTCAACTCACAACATCAAATATCATTACTTCAATTTTACAATTTCTAATTTTAAAATTCAATAGAAATAATCTCAAATCACATATTTGATGTTTCACAACATCTAATTTCAATACCACAATTTCTAATTTCTATTCAAATAATACTTTACCACAATTTCTAATTTCTATTCAACTAACAATCTCAATACCACAATTTCTAATTTCTAGTCAACTAACAATCTCAATACCACAATTTCTAATTTCTATTCAGCTAATAATTTGAATTTTGAAATCAATAAATATAAAACTTTTGGGAAATTTTTTTACCTCAAAGGCTGAAACTCCGAAGTTCGAACTCAATGAATTCCGAGTTCTGAAATCTGACGGCCACCGGATGGACGTGAGCAACCTCCAGCGTCGTTCTTGGTTCGGCAGTCACGGGCTCAGTGTAGTGGTCCTCCGATAGTTCGATGTCGGTAGACCAGTTTAACAAAAAAAAAAAAGGAAAGAGAAGAAGAGAGGAAAGAGAATGATGAGAGGGAGGAAAAAATAATACAAAGAAATGTTAGGTTGGACAGAGTCACAGAAGTCAGAGAAAAAGTGATGAAAGAGAAAAAGCGAGAAACCTTTTGACAGTGGAGAGAGAAAGAGGAAAATAAAGAGGGAAGTCAGTGGGGTGTTAGTATGTTACACTTGCACGCCTCTAACACTCGTCAACTTTTCTTTCTTTTTTTTCTTTTTTTTTTCTTCATTTTTTTTAGGAATGGGAGTACAACTGTACCCACTGTACCCCCTGTAGATCCGCCCCTGCATGTAAATATCTCGATTCTATGAGGATTAAACCCTTCCATAGCCCATTGATGATGTCCATGTGAGAGGATGGAGATGACTTGGCAAGCTCAGTTGTGACCGACTTAACAGAGAGAACCACATTTTTGCACGGAGTCCAGATATAGGTATCTTGATCGAGTGGTGAAAGAGATACTTGATGAAGGATATTGATGAGAGAGTCTCGCTCTAGTTCATCATGAAGACGAAGTGGACGATTCCAAATAAAGCTCCACTTCCATTCAACACCGTCCCAAAAGCCGAAAGAATTCATCACAGCAGCGTTTGGCAAGGTGCTGATTCTGTATAGCCTCGGAAAGGAGATTTTTAGCGTGGCATCTCCAACCCACAAGTCGTGCCAAAAAAGCGTTTCAATACCGTTCCCTATTTTCTTCCTGATTTTGGAGTAAATAAATACCTTGCCTTGAGAATGCTTAAGGACTGCCGGACATATTGCTCTCCATGGGCCACCGAATCTGGGTATTTCAAAGTCACGAGTAGTAAAAGTGATGCCACATCTGAACTTTGCTCGAATTATATTGTGCAAAAGATTATCAGGTTCTGTGATAAATCTCCTTAGCCATGAGTAGGAGCCCTAGGTTTTTTTTGTAGCAAATTCCCAATTCCAAGGCCACCCAAAGATTTTGGGAGTTCAGTTCGATGCCACGCGATTGGGGAGATAAACTTCTTTATTGCCACGCCAAAGGAATTGCCTTTGGATCTTTATGATTTTCTCGGCTATGCCCACTGGGATCGGAAAAAGGGACACGAAGTAGAGTGGGAGGCTTGACAACAAAGCTTTGGTGAGCGTTACCCTTCCTCCAAGTGACAGTAAATTTCCCTTCCAAGATGCAAGTTTTTGCTCCATACTATCTATGATGGGCTTCCATAGGCTCAAATGAGAATAGAAGATATTAAGTAATCTTAAATATACAACATTCTAAGGAAGCCACATAAATCATTATCAATAAGTGCCCAATTAATAATTGAAAAATCGAAATTTTAAATTTGATAACTGAATAATTCAAAGCCCTAAGAAATAACTAGAAAATAGTAACCAAAAATTTCAGATTATCAAAATAAAAAACAACTAAACAACAAAATTTTCAGAATTTAGAATTTACCTTCAAGTACAAGATGTGAATATGAGAGTTTGTTTGAAGAAGATGGAGATGTTGAATAATTGAAATTACTAAGGTGTGAAACATCAAGTAAACTCACAATTCACAAATGGCTTTTTTTTTTTTCTCTTTAGAAATTGGGGATTAGGTTGTTGAATTAGAACGTTGGGTGATGGGTAATTTAGAAACAAAAACAGTGATTTTGATTCTTTTAGGTAAAAGAACCTCAGGTTTAATTGCCAACTAAACCTAAATTTAGATTTACCGGCTTGCAATTTGAAGAGATGGAGCCATTAATGGGGTTTTGGAGGAAGAGCCATTGATGAGGTTTTGGAGAATTGAAAGAGCCAAAGAGGTGGAGTAAGGCTATGTTTAGTTCATCTGAAATTTTCTGATATGAACTTATCTGATCTGATCTGATCTGAACTTATTTTTTCTGATCTGAACTTATTTTTTCTGATCTGATCTGATCTGAACTGATCTGAGCTTATCTTTTAAAAAATATATTATTATTAATATTATTATTACTTTGTATTTCATTACTAGTATTACTATTACTATCATTTTATTAGTATGCACAACTTTCAATAATAATAATAATAATAATAATAATAATAATAATAATAATAATAATTTTATAATAATAATAATATAAATAATAATATAATAATAATAATAATAATAATAATAATAATAATAATAATAATATAGATAACATAATAATAATAATAATAATAATAATAATAATAATAATAATAATAATAATAATAATAATAATAATTATTATTATTATTATTATTATTATTATTATTATTATTATTATTATTATTATTATTATTATTATAGCATAATTAGTTTTTTTTTTTTTGAAAAAGAGCACATTAGTATATGATCATACAATTACAAAATAAAAGACTAAGGACTCTTGGGTCCAATGGTATGGCTTCTTACCTCCCACATGGGAGACCAAGGTTTAAATCTGGGTGGAAGCATGTATTTCAATATTGTTGTGGGTGGGGGAGGGGGGTTGGGGCTTGTTGGGTCTTTAGGTGAGTGACCTTGTGCGAGGGCAGCTCAGAGAAAATTCATCTTACCACGGGATTCCCGAAAGGGGCCCAAAAAAGTTAAAAATAAAAGAACACTCATGTTCAAGGTCCGTTAATAATAAGAATTTAGGTAGTAATGAAAAAAACATGTAATGATATTAAAAAAAGAACATATACTGAAATAACATACAAGATCTATTTAAAGAACACATTTTAAAAATAAAAGATAGATGTTATTTTTATATTGATGACATGTTTGGATTTAACTAACAACATGTTATTTGTTATATCAATAAATTGTTCTTTTTTATTATAAATAAACCTATAAATATATATAATCATATGATCTTGAACAAAATGGTTAAATATTCTTCTTATATCGTTGTCTTGCTATATAAACTTTGTTTTTAAAGATAAGTTGAAATCCTTTGTAGGGAAAATTTTGAACGTGATGACAACACCATTAGGTTATCCCATGCTACTCATATTTTATATAAACTAGTAATACATAATTTATATTATTCTACCAAAATTGTTTTAAAAAATAAACATCATATACTATTGTCATGTTCGTTACATGTACAACATCAAAAAGAACATCACATATCAAAATTAATAATTAAAATAAATATAAAAAAGAACACTTACAAATGCCAAAAGAACATTCTTCTTCTTGAACACAAATAGCTTCAAATAGTGATATCAATGACATGTATAATAATAGCAACGACGTTAATAATAATTACCAATATTAATAATTAATAAGTACAACAACGACAATAATAATAATCTTTTTGAACAAATGTACTAGTAAATAGTAATATTAATAGTAATAGTAATTGTATAAAGTAATATTTATAATAATAATAATAATAATAACAACAACAACAACAATAATAATAATTATTACAATAACAATAATAGCATTAGTAATACTAATAATCATAATAATCATGATGATGATGATAATAATAATAATAATAATAATAATAATAATAATAATAATAATAATAAGTTTTTAAATATAAGCATAATCTGATCTGATCTAATCTGGTCTGATCTGATCTGAAATAAGCAAAAATAAGGTGAACTGAACATAGCCTAAATGGGGGAGAATAGGAAAGCGTGAATTGTGATGTGAACAATGAAGACTGAATGAAGACGCATCAATCAAGAGTTAATTTTTTTTTCTTTGGGCAGTCCACAAAAAAAAAAAAAAAAAAAAAAATTGGGCCCTTATATTTTTTGGGCCCCTGTGCAGTTGCTCACCCTGCACAGGAACTTAGCCGGGCCTGTATATATATATATATATATATATATATATATATATATATATATATATATATATATATATTTTAAGTTGGTAAGATGAAGGACCCTACTGAACTGGTACCTCGCACATGTATAAGTGTATAACCAACCTCATATCTCTATTATATATGGGAACTATTGAGGACTTTGGTGTCCACTTGAGTTCCCTAAAATACCCTTTATGTTTTTATTCTTTAAGATAACTTATGAGGGCAAAAAAGTCATAGAACTTTTTTTAAAAAAAGGCTCTAATGTAACTACCAGATTTCCCCCAAAAAAAACTACCAAATTTTTTTTAGTTAAAGTAACTTCCATATTTTTTGAAAAAAAAAGAAACATGTTCAATATCACCGCAATGTTCGCGCACGCATCGCGTGCAAAAAATACTAGTGGTTGTTAATGTTAACTAGGTATCGCACATAAGTAGTTTGGACTTTGGAGACCTGAGACAAACTGTGTAATTAGACAAATGCTACTTTGATCTTCCAAGCTTTACCCTCAATATATTTTTGGATTTGCCAAATTTGTATTTTAGGCACTGTCATTTAAATTTCAATTCGTAGATTAAAGATATTAAGTTTGTTAGTTATATACTTGTATGTACCATGTTCTTGGGAGGTTGAGGTGGTAGAGTAGTGACATCGCTCCCCACCTCATATCCCTGAAGTCTAGGGATCAAACCTCATAGTACTCATTTGAGAATTTCCCCTTATCCTCCTCAAGCGAGTCCCCTTCATCTTACCTTAAAAAAAAATGTACCATGTCCTTGGACCTTGGGTATACTACCTTCACTAGCGAACTCTATAGTACCAGTCGTTACCTATTTAGCTGTAAAATCCATGGAGTTTTTCTTCACTTAATTTGAGGAAGCATCCCAGCCAGTTCACCCCACCTGTGCCACTAGCTACCAAATACCAATGCCAGTCCTTTCGATCAAACATGGTTAGGCAGACAATGACCTTAGCTGTTTTGGAAATGACCCGTGACCACCCAGTACAAGAAATCTATATCCATAGAAACTAATGTTGTAATGCAGACCTCGATCATGAAACACTGAAATCTATCACAAATTAGATAAGGAACAAATTAGATAAGGAACTTAAAAAATGACTTGGACACATTAGTGGAGTCAAGTGAAAGCTGTCGAAAGTTGTCTTTCTTAGTCGTCTTAAGTCTTCTCATCTGTCTAATTGCTCGATGACTTATCTTTCCTTTTCATATACTTAAGTTCCACCTTAATACCATACGACAATAAGGGGAATCTCTCTAACCCCTTTGTCTTATAAGGTGAAGGCATCTTTCTAACTCTATTTTTTTTATCAATGTGAGACACTTATATGTGTTGTGCGCTATATATCATAGCTTCAACCCATTTTTATAAAAAAATTCATACCTTCTTAATCATTACATAGATTTTTTACTATTTTGCTTAATTTTCTAATGTACACTATTAACTTAAGATATTAATAATAGAAATATGTAAGTCAATTCAAATCGTGTGATAAATGAAAAAAATTATACTTCATTATATATGTATATGAGACAATACAAAGTGTCTTTTCGTTTGTAAACTAAGAATATTAAGTTTCATTAAAGAAAAATAATAACAACAACAATAATGATAGAAACTAATTTAATCATAACCATATATGTGTTGCACGGGTTTGATCCCAACTAGACAATTACAAACCAATTTAACCTTAACTTTTTTTTTTGGCAATTCAAAGTAGTTATTGATAACCAAAAAAATTGTGTTACAACTTAAAGATGCTAGGACAACATTCTGCCCCTAAGCACCCAGCAGCTAACCAGCAAAGCAAACAAACTAAGACATGATGAGCATAGCTCGTTCCCTGTCATTACAATTACAAGCACCCTTGAACACTATATCTTTTAGCTAGTAGATTAGGAGTCATGAGAGAATTCCTAAAATACTTGCTATTTCGCTGTATCCACACAACATAAATACTTTCAGTAAATAACATCACATAAATCTTAGCTTTGCTTTTCTTACTTCTAGCCTTCTTGATAGCTTCCTCCAGCTCTTCTTGATAATTCCTTTTTGGCTGGCAGTTCACATAATTCAAAACACAGCTCCAAACATGCCTACAATAAGTGCAAGTAAAAAACAAATGTTGAATGGACTCCACATTAGCACCACATATCTTGCACATAGGGCTGCAATATATAACTGCTCCACTGGCTTGCTCTATCAGCAGTAGTCAATTTGTTGAGTAAGGCTAACCACAAAATAAATTTGCTTTTTTGGTGTAGCCTTATTGTTACACACCAACCTTCTTCAATCAACTCGAGCATAGGTATCTTGTAATTTCTTATATGCCAGCTTAATGCTGAAAGTTTGCTGATGACAAACTGCATCCCAACTTCCAAGCCTCATCAGTAGCCCTGCTAGAGTCAATAATTTTCCTGAGGAGCCAGGATGTGTTACTGCTAACAGTAACAATAGTCACAATCCTTCTCTTGATATAATATGCATTTACCCATCTAACCCATAACTTGTCTTGCTTAAAAGCAAAAGCCCACATCAAGTTTAGGATTGCAGCCGTATTCCACAACACTATATCTAGACCACCAGCAGTTCTAGGTTGCTGAATGAAAGACCAAACTACAGGGGCTTTCCTTGCATTCTCAGTAGCACCTGTCCACAGGAATTTGCTACATATAGCTTCCACAACCTTGATTAATATTTTACGCAAAGGAAAGATTTCTGCCCAATAATTCTGCATACTTCCAAGGATTGTCTTCACAATTTGAAGTCTTCCTGCATAGGAAAGAAAGTCTGCCATCCACCCTTGAGCCCTTGCTGTAATATCTTCAATCAAAGGTCTACATTGAGAGAAATTAAGTTTCTTTGCTGATAGGGGAACACCCCGGGTATTTGAAAGGCAAAAAACCAATAGGCATATGTATTCTGTTAGCTAGCAGCTCAGCTTCATCCTATGTCACTCCAGCAAAATATATACAGCTTTTCTCATTGCTGGCTTCAAGCCCAGAAACTCTTGAAAACTTGTGAAAACCAGCCATAATCTTCTCAATAGAACTAGAATCAGCTCGAGCAAACATGAGCAAATCATCAACAAACATTAAGTGTGTAAGCTAGATTCTCTCACACTGATGATAAATAAAATCTTGATTCTCACTCATAATTCCCATGCATCTGCTTAAATACTCCATACTCAAAGCAAAGAGAAAGGGAGACAAAGGATCTCCTCGTCTTAGACCTTTCTTCGTAAGGAAAGGAATAGAAGGCATTTTATTTATCAAAATGGAATAAGACACTGACTGAACACAAGCCGTAATCCACTTTATAAAATGTGTAGGAAACCCCAGTTCCTTTAACATGCTTTCTAGGAAACACCACTCCACAGAATTATAGGCCTTCTTTATATCAACTTTGATAACACGCCTAGGGGACATATGACTCCTGTTATAACCCCTAATTAATTTTGTGGCTAACAAAATATTATCAACAATATTCCTATCTGGATTGAAGCAGTTTTAGCACAATTCACGACTTCATTTATTACAGTTTGAAGTCTATGAGTTAGAATTTTTGAGATCAACTTGTAAATGACAGAACAACAAGCTATATATAGGCCTATAATCTTTAGCATAAACAACTTTTCCACCTTTGGAACCAGAGTGATAGCAGTACAATGGACAGGTTTATGAAAATAAGCATTTCCAAAAAATCCATAACGCCAGCATAAATGTCATGCTTAATCACCTGCCAGCTTTTCTTGAAGAAAACTGAGTTGAAACCATCAAACTAGGAGCTTTAACATCATCAATGGAAGCTAAAGCCAGGTCTATTTCTTCTATGGTTACTTGTTGGGTCAAATGTAACGCCCCGAAAATCCATAACCTTAATTACTCATGATTGGCAGCGGTAACGGATCTTAAGTGGTTGGTTATGGGCACACAAACAAAATAATAGCATTAAAATGGTCTCTATATACAAACTCTCAATTAGAATAATAATGATTACTCATAATACATAGTATGATAGAAATCCCAAATTGTACAAAGTCACTTCAACATAATCCATCCAGAGCATCCATGTCATAACTGAACTTGAGCTATCTTCATAATACCTGAATAATTACATAAAATTTAAAAAAAGGAAAACACAGAAAAGTAACCTAAAATGAGTGGAAAACTCGGTAACTTTACTCCAACCCGTAAAAACGGTTTTAGTTAGTAAACATTTTCACACAACAGGCACATACTACATCATTTTGGTAATTGTTCGGAAATACTATCAGAAAACATAACATTGAATAGTCTACTGACAAGGACCATTTACATAATCTTAGTTCATTGGCAAGTACAGGTTCTGGACAGAACAGAAACATTAACATTCGACCACTCTTGGTCATTTACATCGTAGACATAATTCCTCCACATGTAACTTGCCCATTACCAGTTTAGTTCATAACTCCAAGCCAGCAGAACCATTACCGTTTTATAAAACTTGCATATATTAATATTCTCGAACAACACCCATAACTCATAAATAATATACATAGGATACACATCGCTTTCATAATTCACATATAACATTCATGATATCATATACATCACACTTTATAGCATATCGTAACATGATTAGTATCACATAGTCATACTTACATATACACACGGTCATACACATATTTGTTGGGCATAAAATGTTAAACATGATATATATGAGCAATCAAATGTAATGCTAGACATAAAGGTTACCTTATACGTTAATTCCTTTCCTTTACTCATTAAGTATCATTATCTCTTAACCTTCAAGAATCATCCTCCATAAATTCATAGCTTTCTTAACCAAGAAAATAGACTTTGGGTTTCATGAATTGTGATTAGAACAAAGAAGCAAGAGGAACGTATAACAATTGGTAGCAACAACAGAAAACTTACAAAGGGTCTAACTCTTTGCTTAGAACTCCGAATCGGGTGATTCTTGGGTCTAAATTCAATAAGTTTTCAAGATCTACAACTTTCATGAAGAAAGTATGGGCAAATTCCGATATGAGAAGAAGATATTGGGGGAAAAACAGTACGGCAACATAAAATCAAAGGAAAAGGAGAGTGGGTATTTGGGGCAATTCATGGGTACTCAACAAGAAGAAGACACATCAACGGAAATTCAGATTTTTATTTAGTGATGCTAATGGAGATTGTGATGCTAATGGAGATTGTGATTATAGTTTGTAATTTTCAAATGGGTGAGAAATGGTGAAATTAACCCACTATTTATAAAAAAATTTGGAAAGGAAAACTTCATTAAGAAATTAGAGGCTTAATGGTTAAGAATACTTGGTGCTTGGGGAGCATGGAGATGGAGATGGAGCTTGAGCAAGAAGATTAATTACATGGTCATGGTGATAAAATATTAAAACTATATACTATATTATAACAAATAAACTATTGCCATAATAAACATTACTTTTGAAATATTTAAAGTAATTATATTTTAGAAAATAACCTTAACCATGATGGTTACTAAAAGTTTAGAACACAATTAAACTAATAAACATAATTAGTAGCTAATAAAACGAGATTAAATTTTGGGGTATTACATCAAAAGACAACAAGCTTCCTGGCTGATTCTGGGGCCTACCCAGACTATATTCAAATCCACAGCTTCCAAATTTCCATAAATAGAACTAAGCAGCTTTCTATAGAAATCACCAATCTCAGCTTGATTATCCTTTGAATCTGTCAAGACATCACCCTGAGTATTGTGAATCACAACAATTTTATTCCTTGATGTTTTATTGCTGTAAAAAGGAATTTTGAGTTTGAATCCCCCAAAGTCAACCAATTAATTCTAGATTTTTGCTTCAGGATACTTTCATCCATCTTTGACCATTTCCTTAATTGATCTTTCAATTCTTTTTCCTCCTCTTGCATAATAGTGTTAGACACCAAGTCTGACAGAGCTTGTATAACAGCAAGCTTTCTTTTTAACTCCTCTACCTTGCAGTGAGCTTTAGAAAAGCTATTTGTAAGGAAAGTCTTAAGAGCCTGTTTAACAGCCTATAACTTCTCCCAAATATTTTCATCTCGAACCGACTAGAAGTAGAGCCCCAGGCCTCCTGAACAACTTCAATAAAACCCTCTTGATTAGCTAAGAAGTTAAGAAAACGAATAGGTCTGCCCCCTCAGTATTATCAACCTCCAAAGTGAACAAGAGGCACATGGTCTGGAACTCCATGATTAAGATATTTCACAATAACAACTGCATACTTATGAATCCAAGCACGATTCACAAATTTTTTATCAATTCTTCTTGAAATTCTATCCACACCCACACCCACACCCACACCTTCTTCGTTATTCCAAGAATAAAAAACACTAGAGGAAGGAGCTTCTATAAGCTGATTATCCAAAATGAAAGAACTTAAAGTAGTAGT
Organism: Beta lomatogona; assembly: GCA_947646795.1. NCBI lineage: Eukaryota > Viridiplantae > Streptophyta > Magnoliopsida > Caryophyllales > Amaranthaceae > Beta > Beta lomatogona. The sequence goes on from CANSNZ010000268.1 coordinate 3,810,444, forward strand.
TTCAGCTTCACTAACATCAGTACCATTCACCCTATCAATTGCATTACAAACAGCATTATAATATCCTATCATAATACAAGGATTATGACTAGTAGACACAAAATTATGCAAATCAGTCCACAAAGGCTTCCTGTAAGCTATAGTATGTAAGCCATAAACAGCTGCAAAATGAAATTGATGAGATCCAGATTCATTTTGTACCTAAACAATAATTACCTGTTCAGATTTAAACTATACAACAATTTTTGCCTCACCAGCAATCCACCCTAACCAGATTCCCCCTCTTGGAGAATACCCATAAAAATTTCTTCCGAATTTTCATACAATTATAATTTTTGACCCTAGTCTCAAACAAATTAAAGCACAAATAGTCACCTTTTGAGAAAAAAGAAAATGTTTGATTTCCTTCACTTCAATGGGATCATTCATTCCCCTCACTTTCCATGTTGTAACAATCATCAAGACAAATAGGGATTAGGTCCCCTAGCAACCCAGGCAACCTTGAGCCAAATTGCGGATGAACACCACTTTGAGAAGCAATAGTCTTCCCCTTATCTTTATTCTTCCTGGTAACAACCTTCCACACCCCTTCCTCAGATTTTTTTTCTTGAGCAGCAACATGGGTTGAAATAGGAGTGATGGTGTCAGTAACTAGACCACCTTCCTTTTCAACTTCTGAAATATCATCAATGACCATAGTGACATGAACATTAGTTAGAATATCAACCTGATTGTTAATCTCCTTAACCTCATTACCTTTCTTTGGCAACCACTTTTGTATGATTTTAGCAGGTCCATTGGGAATAGCTTTATTCTCACAAATGTGCCCTACAATTTGACATTTTTTACAATATGGAGGAAGCCAGTCAAAAACAACTTTTCTAGCTGAAAAACTGAACCATTAGGTTCCTCCACAGCCACCTCTTTTGATATGTTTTGAATGACATCCATTTTAATAAGCACTCTAGCATAAGAGACCCTAAGTCCTTTGCTTGTACATTCATCCGCATATAATGGCACTCCAAGCGCACTCCCAATCCTACTACGAGAATCCTCACTCCAACAATTAAGTGGGAGGTTTGGAAATTTCACCCATAGAGGATTAACCTTAAGAACTTCTTTTTGAAAATTAAAATTAGCACTCTAATGTTTAACAATCATTGGTTTATTATAGAACAAATGAGGCCTAGAGTAGAAGACATTATCTCTCTCATCCCTAGAGTTAAGTCTTACATTGAAGTAACATTCACCATGCTTATAAATCTTAGGCTTCTCCTTTAAATGCCATTGGGTGTTAACATAATGTGTAATGGCTGTTAAAGTCGGGTTTTGACCCACCACATACACCACCAGCCCATTCAAGTAGCTTTCACTCGAACGTTCCACCTCTATTTTATCAAGCCTAGCAGTTAAACTACCATTGAGAAAAACAGGGGAAACGAACTTCAGACCCATACCTTTATCAGAATTTTGCCTTTGAGCTGTAAAACTCTTCCATTTCTGTTGGGGTAATCACTGATAGAGTTATGAGAAGAGAGTGAGAGAAAGCTTAAATTATATTGATGTAATTATAGGTGTATATATAGTACATGGATAAGCAATATAATACGTCTAGATACATTGGAGTATTTGTCTAAGTACATTAGCTAATAGTTAGGGATTGACTATCAACCTAAAAGAGTAAATCAAGGGGTTACAATAACTACAATATATTGACTAAGATATACTATGTATATCTTCTATACGCCCCCGCAAGATGGACGACCGGAGGGAAAGTCCAATCTTGGAAGATAAACACGTGATAGTTAATGAAGTTGAAGAAGCTGTCGGAGAGCTCTGGCACGGGTTTGAGCGATGACGTTGACGATGATAGAGCAAAGATGAAGGTGATGACGGTCCACAAAGAGAAATGTTTGTTTTTTTTGGTTTTGTTTTAAAAAGAAATAATTGAAATAAAAAACAATTAAAAGAGGAGAAGGGCGTTGGCTTTGTGGGTGTCTTTGATGGGAATATATATATATATTTTTTTTTTGTTTTAGAGTAAAGAGGAAGAAAAAAAAAACATATGGGTTCCTTCACCACCATTAGAGGAGAGATAGAAAAATGTAATGATGGTGACAAGTATTTAAAAGATAATTTGATGGTTCTCCATGATGGTTTTGGAGAAGGAAATTTATGTTTGGCAACACTTGGTAGACAAACTACGGGGTGCCGAAAAGGGATTGTTTCTCCATAAAGGGTTTGGAGAAAAAAAAAATTGATAATTGGCATCTCTTGGTATATGAAATACGGGGTGCCAAAAGAGTTGAGCGGAAGTGTGATTTTGGTTTGAAGCTTTCTGAGAAGGAAGTTTGATATGGTCACCATCATTTGTCGGCGTCGGCAAAAGGTTTTGATGGTGTAGCCATGATGGAGGAGGATGATGGCTGGTTTGGGAGTGATATTATCACTACCGCCATTGAGGGAGGGAGATTAGGGAGGGGAAGCGTGGTTACGGATCAAAGCTCTTGATACCATGATAGAGTTATGAGAGAGAGAGTGAGAGAAAGCTTAAATTATATTGATGTAATTGTAGGTGTATATATAGTACATGGATAAGCAATATAATACGTCTAGATACATTGGAGTATTTGTCTAAGTACATTAGCTAATAGTTAGGGATTGACTATCAACCTAAAAGAGTAAATCAATGAGTAAATCAAGGGATTACAATAACTACAATATATTGACTAAGATATACTATGTATATCTTCTATAATCACTTCTGTCACCGGTTCTTTCTCAATACCCATAGCTCCTTGAGTTACAGTTACATCGGTTTCAGCTGCATTACTCATCAAAGTCGGACTTTTTTGATGGTTGTTGTGATTCACTAGAGGACCCGGAGTCAACGAGCTACTCGCCTACTCGAAAGTCTTCTTTTTCCGACCCATACAGTAAGTCGACGCACGATATTCTACACCTTATCTTACGCCAACTCTTATCTTTTCTTATATGAACTTATCCTATTATAAAAGGAAATAATTTAACCTTAACTTGTCACCATGTGGGACTAAACATATTTTTTAATATATACTCCCTCTGTCATTTTTTAGTTACTAAATTTTGACCGTAGGCACTATTCACATGATAACTTTGATACGAAAAAACATAGTCATGTTGGATCTTGTTTGATTAGTCCCAATTTGTATTTTCCAAATATATATTTTTTATAATTTTTTCATATAGGTAACTTAAGATATTGGTGTTTGAAGTTGCATCTCGTAAACTGTGAAAAAGCAAATGTAGCAACTAAAAAAAGACAGGGAGTATATAAATAACGTACTTTCTCTGTTCTTCATAAATGTTCCTATTTTGACTTGCACATTTGCCAATGTGCATCTTAGCCTATAAAAATCTTTAATTAATATTGTTTCTGTAAAAGAAATTAAGGGTTGTAGTAGACTGAAAGAATTGCTGTGGGCCCCCAAGAAGATGTGTTTGAGCTCCGTTATCCATGCACCGGAATCCTGCAAAATAAGATTAGACTATCCCGGGGGTTGTTCTGGGATCGCCCCTCCGACGCTCAAGTCAGGTGTGATTGAGGTAGAGAGAGAAAGTGATCAATGTAGAAAGAGATGCTCTGATTTTAGTATGTGAAAATTGAATACAGGTTCATGGATGAAGCTAGTGCTATTTATACTGTTGGGGGATTAATTTGGAGGATCAGGGCCCTCTTGGAGGCAAGAGGCCCTGTTTCCTTTTTAAGGTAATCATACTTTTGACAGCAATTAGGGAGGGCTTTGCTGTCTGATGAAAGGTGGGTCCCACTACAATATTGGGCCGAATCATGAATTGGCCCAAACAAATACTTTTGTGAACAATTGAGTTTACTTGTATGATTAAATGTGTTTACTTTTGTAAACAATTGGGGTTACTCGTATGATTAAATGAGGTTACTACTTGTATAAATAAGTGAGGTTACTATTATGAACAAATGGGGTTACTCATAAGATTAAACGAGATTACTCATAGATTATATGACATTAGTTGTATGCCTAAACGAGAAAATGAGAAACTAATCAATTTACTCTTATGAATGAAAGGAGTTAATCGTATGAATAAATGCAGTTACTTTAATGCGAACAATTGGGATTTACTCGTATGATTAAATGAGGTTACTCGTAAAAATAAATGAGGTTAGCAGTATGAATAAATGGGGTTACTCGTAAGATTAAATGAGATTATTGATATATTAAATGGCATTATACTTGTATGACTAAATGAGAAAATGAGAGACTAATCACTTTACTCCTACGAATGAAAGGGGTTACTCGTTTGAATAAATGCAATTACTTTTGTGAGCAATTAGGGGTCACTCGTATAATTAAATTAAGTCACTCGTATAAATACATGAGATTACTATAGTATGAATAAATGGGGATACTCATAAGATTAAATTAGGTTACTCATAAGATTAATCAAAACTACTCATAGATTAAACGACATTACTTGTATGAGTAATAAACAAGAAAATGAGAGACTAATCAATTTACTCCTTTGAATGAAATGAGTTACTCGTTTGAATAAACGCGGTTACTTTTGCGAATAATTGGGGGTTACTCGTATAATTAAATGAGGTCCACCATACTTTGCTCACTTTTATTCTCCTTCTTCCTACCTTTTTCATTTTGTCATTACTTTTACTATTATTCTCTCCACATTTTGCACTTTTTCCTTACTTTAACGCTTTTTCTCATCTACTTTTGCACTTTTTCCTTGCTCTATGTGCAAAATCAAATGTTTTAATAAAAAAAAGGATGCAGTACATAATCATGATAAAAACCAAACTTAGCTTGACCTAGTAGTAAGGAAAGAACCTTCCAACCTCAAGGTTGATGGTTCAATCTGCACTAGGGGGACTTTGGGAAAGGGATCCCCTTACTCTTCCCTCCCACTTTCAAAGTGTCTTGCTCGCTAATCGGACCGGTTTAACCTGCTAGAGGTTCCAGTCCGCTGGGACCCTCATCTTACCGGGTAAACAAACATAATCATGATCAAAATAGAGTACGTAAATAATGTCAAAAAACTGTATTCTAGCAATTATTTTCCATACGTAAGATATACTATTAATATACATTATATATCTATGGCATGTTTTTTCTCTTAATTATAGTAGCAAGAGTAAGATCATGTGAAAAAGTGAAGCTCATACACGTAACAAATCTCCTTAAAGACAACAAGAAAGGAAATTGAATTCTGATTGCAACATTTTCAAAGAAAGCACAAAGCCCAATAGTTGTGAACCACCATATTGCACACATCAACAAATCAATGGGCTAAACCCATCCTAAGAATCGGACGGAAATCAGCCAGCAAAGATGCACAAACAAGAAAGCGCATCAGCAATTTAAAGGGCCTATCTCACGCTACGCGAGAACGGGGGGTACTGGCCTACTGGGTAGTAATGTATATCCAATTGTGACTAGCTAATAATTCTTCCGTTCTTAATTACTTATATGGTTTCAATTTACTTGTAACATTATCTCTTTTGGATATTCTTTTTATCTATCTATCTTCTCATCATATGGGTCATCTTTCCCCCCTATCTCTCATTTCTCACCTAAATTATTGTGCCTCCCCCTATTACAAGTAAATAAAACGGAGGAATTATGAATCTAGAACTTTTAGATGAAGTTGTACTTTGTTTATAAACAATATAGCTCCATTGAGGTAAGGATTGGATTTAAGTGAGGAGGGCTTTTGTCGAACATTGTTGTTAATATGTATATTATTATTATAAAATACACACATTAAGTTGAAAATTACATAGTTCTTAAAGGTTCTAAATTCATCCATCTCATTCCTCTTATTTTTTTTATTGGATCTTTTTCCTTTATATAAGAATGACACTATAATTTCATAAGAAATTCTTATTGATGGGTTATTATAATTAGATATATATGAATTATAGTACAAATAAGAGTATAATATAATCGGGGAAATCACAAAGATTAGGGAAAAACATATTATCTATTAGGTCAATGAGAAAATTACATATTGTGTCTATGAAGGCAGAAGCATTATATGTTAGATATCTACTATATTAGAAATGAATTTTGTTTTTGGCACAAGTTATTTTAATGTCGTAGATTTATAATAATAATAATAATAATAATAATAATAATAATAATAATAATAATAATAATAATAATAATAATAATAATAATAATAATAATAATAATATAGTCTCCTATTTCTACTATGATTCTTATTTTCGTATAGTACTATAATCTCCTAATTTTACTGTGATTCTGAATTTTCTATAATACTATAGTCTCCTATTTTTACTGTAATTTTTTCATTTAATAGTTTTAAACTATAGTCCTATATATTATATATGGATCTTATTTTGAAGCATATTTTTGAGCTCTTTCCAATTCTATAAAAATTGAAATATTTTAAATTATGTTAAAAAAAGTTATAATTAATTTAGATATTTAAATTTTAATTCGATGTAGATTACAGATGTTAGGATGATAGTATATTTCCTAATATTATCAGAACATGATTGCATATTGGAAACTTTATATGTCAGGAAATCTACCAGAGTTAGGAAAGTATATCTTTGAGTAACTCTAGTTGATGTGATCTTTCTTACGCATAGAATAATTTTTATAGTCCTATATAAACAATAATCTGACCTTTCAATTCCTGATAAAATTAAGTTGCGTTATACTACTATGATGACTTCTTCCCGCGCATGTTTTTCTGCCTTACCTCAGGAATTGATCAAAAGATTGCCCATAAAATCTCTACTACGATTCAAATCAGTAAGCAACAATTGGAATTCTCTAATCAGAGATCCTACCTTCATTAAATCCCAACTACAACATCAGCTTCCAGCACCTTATTTTTCACAACCTAATCTCGTCATTGGACCATGTACTAATTGATCCACCTTTCATCTTGATGATAGAAGTACTAGAAACTTCGAAGTGGAATTTGTACCATTATCTCCTAACTTCATTGAATCAAACTTTATTAAAGGTACAAAATTTTATAGCCTTGGGTCTTGTAATGGGATTATACTATGCATCTATGTTCGTAACACCAGTGAAAACTTTTATGTCTGGAATCCCACCATTAACGAATCTGGGGATATCTCATTACCTTACTCAAGCTTTTTATATAGGAATCTTTTGTTATCCGGGCTCGGCTATGCTTCAGCAATCAACGACTACAAAATCGTATTGGTAGTTAAGGTCAAATCAAGTTCAAAAACAAGCATATGTGTACATGTATACTCATTCAAGCACAAGAAATGGAGCCAATTTGATACGGCTTATGCTATAGAGCCGTCCGAAATTCAGTTGTATGCTGAAGTATAGATATGGAGGCTGTTTTATTTAATGATGCATTATATTGGGTTGAGGAATCTAATACTGAATTGCTATTTAAATTTGATATGATCTGTTGAAACGGAAGCGTGGGCTAAAGGTCACCAGAATCGTTGCTCACAAAAGTATAAGACTCTCCTCACAAAATAGAATTGCAATGCAAAGTATAGCAAGAAATTATAGAGAATATAGACAAGTATTTAATGAGGAAAGTTGAATTTCCTCCCCTCAAAATAATGTATTGTATTAATTGTATTCAACCTCACAACAATCATACAATCCCTCTCTATTATTCTCCACCTTTTTTAGCCTAAAAGACTCCCCCATTAATACTAAACAACCCTAATCCTTTTTAGGAGAAGAACTTGATCTCCAAGTCTAATTCCTTAAAAGATCACTTACCAAAAAACTATCTTATTTCCTAAATACATCCACCTCTAATAAATAGGAATAAAATAACAAATACGTAAAAGATAAACAAGGAAACAAAGATAAACAAGAAAATAAACAAGATCGACTTCGCAAGCAAGCAGCAGGGCTCGCGACCCACGTCGCGGCTCGCGACGTGTCCCCTGATTGCTGTGCTCAATCCTCACGTACTTTTCTTCTCCTTCCTTGTTCTCTTCCACCTGCTACATGCTAACACATTGTGATTATTTTCCAACAATTCTCCCCTCAAGCTCAATGTGTTACACGTCTCCCCTTGAGCCAAAATCCCTCCATGCTCCATTATGAAAAGATTTTGCTTATTCCTCTTACCATGCATGATCACCACCTCCTCATTGGTAACCATTAGAAGTCCATTGCGCATATGAACCTCATACCCCATCTTATCCAACCTCCCTAGAGAAATTAGATTCCTCCGCAGCCTTGGGACATGTCTAAGCTCGGCTAAAGTTGCAACTTGATAGTTTTGGAGCTTGATCTCCACAACACCGACCCCCTCAATCTTCACCTCCTCTCCACTAGGCAAAGAGACATGTAACCCATCAACATGCTCATAGGAACTAAACCACTCTTTCCTAGAACACATGTGTTGAGAACATCCCGAATATAAGATCCATTCCTCCTCATGACCTTTTGATTCTTCCACCATGAGACACATATCCGCCTCATTAATAGCAATAGAAGCCTCACCACCCCTCACATTCTTCAAAGCTCTCAAGTCTTCTTTGTACTTAGAACACTTCGTTTGAATGTGTCCATCCTCCTCACGATACCAACACTTGATGTTGAGGTTGTTTGCCTTCTTCTTGCCCTTCCTCTTGCTTCCTTCGGCTACTAATCCCGCTCCTTTATAGCTTGACGATCCTCCTTGACTCATGAATCTCTCCGCCTCGATTAGGGCCACCACAGTATCGTCCAAAGCAATAGTAGTCTTCCCAACAAGCAAACTTGTAATTACTGGGTTATACTTCTTGGGAAGAGACGCCAACAAGAGTATTGCCTTGTCCTCCTCCTCAATCTTCACATCCAAACTTGCCAATTGGGTGATCAAGCCATTGAACTTGTTTAGATGATCTTGTAGCGATGTCCCATCCTCCAACTCAAGAGCGTAAATATCCTTCTTCAAGAGTAACTTGTTAGCCAAAGACTTTGACGCATACATCTTCGTCAATTTGTCCCACAAATCTTTTGGATTTGTTTCATCCAACATGTTGTACTTGATTCCCGGCGCAAGGGATAATCGAATCGTGCTAGTAGCTCGAAGTTGCATATCCTCCCACTTGTCTTTATCCACCTCATATGTTTTCTTATCCTTCAAGGTTTTGTGGAGACCTTGATGAACAAGAACATCCTTGATTGTACTTTGCCACAACGAATAATTCGTTTTCCCATCAAACAAATCTACTTTGTATTTAGTCTTAAAATCTTCCATTGCACGAAACTAACCAAAAGCTCTTGCCAATTGTTGAAACGGAAGCGTGGGCTAAAGGTCACCAGAATCGTTGCTCACAAAAGTATAAGACTCTCCTCACAAAATAGAATTGCAATGCAAAGTATAGCAAGAAATTATAGAGAATATAGACAAGTATTTAATGAGGAAAGTTGAATTCCCTCCCCTCAAAATAATGTATTGTATTAATTGTATTCAACCTCACAACAATCATACAATCCCTCTCTATTATTCTCCACCTTGTTTAGCCTAAAAGATTCCCCTATTTATACTAAACAACCCTAATCCTTTTTAGGAGAAGAACTTGATCTCCAAGTCTAATTCCTTAAAAGATTACCTACCAAAAAACTATCTTATTTCCTAAATACATCCACCTCTAGTAAATAGGAATAAAATAACAAATACGTAAAAGATAAACAAGAAGATAAACAAGAAAATAAACAAGATCGACTTCGCAAGCAAGAATCAGGGCTCGCGACCCACGTCGCGGCTCGCGACGTGTCCCCTGCTTGCTGTGCTCAATCTTCACGTACTTTTCTTCTCCTTCCTTGTTCTCTTCCACCTGCTACATGCTAACACATTGTGATTGTTTTCCAACATGGTCAATGAAACTTTTGAGAGGGTGATTGATCTAAAATCTTTCCAGAACAAGGAAGCTTGTCGCAGATTCGGTCTAAATGATATCAAAAACATGTCAAATAGTGTAAATCTGCAGCTGCGGGAGTTAAATGTTGAAAGCTCTCGTTTGAAGAAGAAGCACTTTGTAGTAGAAAAAGTTATTGGCAATGGTAAATCTATGTTGCTTCGGCACTTGGTTGTGACAATGGGATATTTTCCTATGTTCCATTCACGTGATAAACGTGGTGTTTATATGGAAGATGGTAATTTTCATGTCGTCCGCCGTGTGCTGAAATACGTTCAAACTCTAATATCTCCTAATTTGAATTGATTCAATTTTTGAGATGGGTTTTGATAATATGGGCTGAAGTGACTTCTTTTCTATTCAAGTGCTTCAAGATGCTGCTATGCCTTTTGATCTTTTTAAGCTTTTTGTATTTCTTAACATCATTATATAATACTTCATAAGTTAGATCCTTTTTGATTCATTTTTCTGCTTATGTTAATTAGTATGTACTCTGGTCATAATGAAGAGGGTGTATTGAGCTCTTATAATTAGTTGAGTTTTGCTGATTGTTAGATTATTTCCATACTAGTCCATGCCAAGGTTTTCTAATTGACAAAGTGCTAATTACTGGCTAGCATGCCAATACGATGTTTGAATTCGGTTAGATAAATGAAATGAACGGTAAGATGTGGTTATCTCATTGTATATGATGATAATATAACTAGCTTTTTGGCCGGGGTGAAGGCGGGGTTTTTTTGTTTGTCAATTAAAAGAATAAGTCGATTTATTCATATAAACATTGTACCTAGGTTCGTGGTTTTAAAACTTCACACTAATTATCTTTGAATTCTTTTTTAATGTATGAACACGATGTGGATAACATGCTAGTAGAGAAGGGGAAGATGAGATGTGACAGGCTACAATTTTACCCACATCTTTTTTTTTTTTGATAGGTAAGAGAGAGTATTATAATTAAACGCTCAAAAGGATAATTTACAACCTAAACATCCTTCCTTAGCCAAGCTAAGCCAAGGACCAAGAGCAAGACTAATTACAAAGATTCCAACCAACACTTGTCTCTATGGCTAATCTTCTTAACCATAACACTAAGACTCCTGTATTTCACTATATGTTGTATCATCTTTACAGTGTAGTCTATACATTTTACTTTTTCTAACCCAAAGCTTTATTTCTAACATGCCAAACCGAATACACTACAGCTTCCACTACTGCAGCTTGCACCAGTCTTCTATACTGGGTACCTCTTCTCCTCCTGACCAGCCAGCTGATCAGTTGCTTAAAGTCCATGATATGAGTGTGTATGCCACACCATTGTTTAATTCTGCTAAGGCACATGCTACTACATTCACAGTTGAAAAAAAGATGCCCATGATCTTCAGCAAAATTACCACAGATTAAACATTTATCATCCTCACAAATGCCCCAGCTATGAAGTTTAACCTTTCTCTGTAATCTCTCCTGAATTGCCAGCCAACCGCAAAACTAATGCTTTGGGACTCCAGACCTACCCCAGATAGCAGTGCTCCTGCGCATCTTCTCTTAACAACCAGAGAGCTTCATATATACTTCTTTGATGGAGTATTGCTGCATTTGCTGAACTTGAGCATTAGTGAACAATCTTTTGAGTTTCTCTTTGACATTGCACACTTGCCTCCAATACCAACTACTGGTATTTTTAGGCACATAATCCCACCATGAATCTTGCTGAATATAAACAGCATGAACCCATTTAACCCACAAGTTATCAAGCTTTTTTTCAACAGCCCATACATGTTTACCTATTATTGCAGCAATTTTCCACAAAAATAAATATTTCTCACACCTAAACCACCAGCACTTTTAGGAGTACAAACACTGGACCAGTTCACATAACCTGCTTTTGGGCTGTAGGACTCTCCTGACCACATAAAAGCTCTGCAAATTTTTTCAATCTCATGTAAAACATGTTTGGGAAGCACAAACACTTGTGCCCAGTAAGAATGTATGCTTATCAACACATAAAAGAGATATTTCTTGTGCTCTAAACTCTAATTATGGCCACCATCTTCTCAATTAAGTTTTCACACTCAGCTATAGAAATTCTCTTGGAACAAATGGGAACACCCAGGTACTTAAAACGTAGATAGCCCCTGACAAAACCAGACCTATCAAGAGCTCTCTGAATGTCATCAGCCTTCATACCACTACGATACATGACTGATTTTTGCACATTTGCTTGCAAACCAGAGGTTTCAGAGAATAGTTTAAAACCCGTGAGTATCAGATGAATTGAGTTAAAATCACCCTTACAACATAGTAGAATATCATCAGCAAAGCATAAGTGTGTCAAATTCATTGCACTACACTTGGGATGAAACTTGAAATCAGCCTTCTTACTCACCTTCTTCAATATTCTTAAAAGATATTCAATGCATATCACAAAAAGAAGAGGAGACAGAGCGACCCAGTTTGAGCGAGGGTTTTTGAGCGATTTTCTCTTTAGCCTTCTTCTCTGTTACAATAGCCATGGCAAGGAAGTCTAAAGCCAAGAAAATAGCTAAGGCAAACCCACAACTTGTTATCCTAGGAGGACCGTCGTCTGACTCTCAGGCAAAAAACACAAAAGTGTAATGGATGGCTATTTTCGTCGAATTTGGGGGAAGCTTGGGATTGATAAGATTGCTGTGGTTGGTAGGGGTGTATTTCTTGTTCGGTTTGAAACTGTAGAAGCTAGCTTGCAGGTGACAACTGAAGGTTACCAATTCTTTGATCAAAAGCCCCTTATCACACAAATTTGGGACCCTGACATGCCTATGGAGAAAACTAATGTTGAAACTGTGCCAATTTGGGTTAAAATGCCTGGATTACCAATCAAATACTGGGGGGAGAGGAGCTTGTTCAAAATTGCATGATTAGTTAGGAGAGCTGTTAAAATGGATCAGGCTACAAAATCTAAAGATCGATTGAACTATGCAAGAGTGATGGTAGAGGTTCAAATATAGCAACAGCTACTAGAGACTATAAGTTTCTGTAATGAACATGGTAAAGTTGTGGAGCAAAAACTTGAATATGAATGGAGGCCAGTTCTTTGTAAGAAATGTACTGGTGTAGGGCATAATGAAGAAGATTGTAGGAAAGGAAATTGGAAGAAAGTATGGGTTCCAAAGAAGAAACTGGTTATTGATCAAGATGGATTTCAACAGGTTGGGAGTAACAAGGCTGTTCAACAAGCATAGGCAGCTGAGGTGCCGGTTCACAATCCTTTCAATTCCTTGCTGGATGATGCAGCAGAGATTTGTAGGGATGATGATGAGGTTGAAATAGCAGAAGAAGTGGCTGGGAGAGAGGTTCAGAATGGTATGTAGAGTAAGGAGGTAATGGGTGCAAAGGGGCAGGGGCTGATAACCCCTATCCCTAATGGATAATATATTAACTTGGAACATAAGAGGGCTAAATAACTGTGTTAAGCAACAAGAAGTGAGGAAATTTATCCTCTCTCATAATGTAAAGTTATTCAGCCTTCTTGAGACTAGGGTGAAGGCCACTAACTTGGGGAAAGTTTACACTAACTTATTCCCAGGGTGGTGCTTTACCCATAATAGTTCCTGTCATGAAAATGGTAGAATAGTTGTTGGATGGTCGCCTGGATCTTTTCATGTAAATATTATGATGATGAGCAGTCAATATATCCATTGTGAGATCAGACCTATACAAGGGGTTGGTGGTTTTTGTTGCACCTTTGTATATGGATTCAATGATCAACAAAGTAGATGTGAGCTTTGGACTGGATTAAGAATGATTGCAGGTGCTTGTAGGGGTCCTTGGGTCTTGATGGGTGATTTTAATGCTCTTTCTAGTATGGAGGACAGAATTGGAGCTGTTGTGAGAGTAGATGAGGTTATTCCCATGCTGAACTGTATGAATGATTGTGGTCTCGCTGATGTGAAAGCGACTGGAAGCACTTTACATGGAACAATAAGCAAGATGGGTCGGCTAGAGTATACTATAGGATTGATAGAGTCCTAGCAAATAGTACCTGGTTAGATACTTATGAGATGGCTGAAGTTGCCTTCCTCCCTGAAGGGAATTTTGACCATGCCCCAGCCTTGTTGTGTATCTATCCTGACAGTCAGCAAAAAAAGCCTTTCAAGTTCAGCAATCATTGGTGTAATTATCTTGCAACCTTGGAGGCTGTGCAGATGGCTTGGAGGAAGAATGTTATAGGATGCCCTATGTTTAGAGTTGTTGAGAAATTGAAAGAAGTGAAAATTGCTTTGAGAAGCCTGAAGAAGAAGGGTTTTGGGGATGTGGAGACTGATGAAATTAAAGCTAGAGAAAAGTTAGAAGCTGCTCAGTTGGCTCTTCATGCTAGTCCTAGTGATGTGGAGACTATCAAGAGTGAAAAGGAAGCTGGTGAGAAGTATAGAGTTGCCAAGAAGAACCGGTGTGCTATGCTGCAACAAAAAGCTAAGCAAAACTGGCTCAAGTGTGGTGATGAGAATACAAAGGTTTTTTTACCAAGCTATTAGAGCTAGAAGAAACAGGAACAAGGTGCATGCAATTCACAACTGTGCTGGTGAGTGGATGAATTCCCAAGAGAAAGTCAACGAAGCTTTTCTTGACTTTTATAAAACCTTGTTTACTAAAAAGTAGCAGCTACAACCTGTTTTTGAGTTGCTATTGAACAAAGGTCAGAAAATTAGTGAAGAGCATGTGAGAATGTTGAACTGCCCTTTCACTAAAGATGATGTTAGACGAGTTATTTTCAGCACACCTGATGACAAAGCACCTAGTGCAGATGGTATGAACAACCGTTTTTTTAAACATAATTGGGAGATTATAAGAGATGATGTTGATGAAGCAGTACTTGATTTTTTCAAAACTAGGCAGCTGCTAAGGGTGATAAATGTTACTACTCTTACCCTTGTGCCAAAAGTTCAATGCCCTGAAAATGTGTCTGAGTTCAGGCCCATTGCTTGTTGCTCTGTCTTATATAAATGCATAACGAAGCTGTTGAGTGAAAAGATTTCCAGAGTTCTGTCTGATATTGTTTCACCTAGTCAAGGTGCCTTTGTTTCAGGGAGGAGTATTGTTCCTAATGTTATGTTGTGTCAGGACTTAGTGAAGCTCTATAATAGGAAAGCTTCTAAGCCTTGTTGTATGATGAAGCTTGACCTTAAAAAGGCCTATGACACAGTGAACTGGCAGTTTCTTCAGCAGATGCTTGAAGGGGTGGGTTTCCCTAGCATGATTGTTAAGCAAATCATGATATGTGTGACCACTCCTAGGTTTTCTATAATGGTAAATGGGACTCCCACTGGGTTCTTTGAAGCTCAAAGGGGGTTAAGGCAGGGGGGCCCAATGTCTCCCCTTCTGTTTGCTCTCTGTATGGATTATCTTGACAGAGTCCTGAGGTTTGTAGGAGAGCAAGATGGTTTTAAGTACCATGTCAGATGTAAAAGCATGAAGTTGACCCACTTATGCTTTGCGGATGATATACTGCTGTTTTGTAATGGAGACTTCAGATCTATCTATACTTTGTTGCAAGGTTTTGAAATGTTCTCTCATGCTTCTGGCTTGAAGTTAACAAGAACAAATTCGAAGTGTACTTTGCTGGCATGAGTACACAAGATATTCAAAGAGTCACTGATGTAAGTGGTTTCAAGGTGGGCAATCTCCCCTTCAGATACTTGGGAGTTCCAATTTCAACTACAAAGCTGAAAGCGAGAGATTGTCTGGCTATGATTGACAAAATGGTTAGCAGAGTGATAATGTGGAGTACTAGACACCTTTCTTTTGCAGTCAGGAGCCAGTTAGTGAATAGTGTGTTGATGAGTATTCATGTGTATTGGGGACAAATTTTTGTAATTCCTAAAGGTGTGCTGAAAGAAGTGAATAGCATTTGCAGATGCTTTCTCTGGAGTGGTAAACATAATGATACTAATCCTGGGGCTGTAAAGTGGGATAACCTTTGTAATGCCAAGGCAGCAGGTGGTCTTGGCTTTGGGGATACTGATCAGTGGAATTTGGTGGCAGTTAGCAAGCTTGCTTGGAGTATTGCCATGAAAAAAGATAACTTGTGGGTAAAGTGGGTGAGTGAAGTTTATATTAAGGATGCCCTCTGGGAAAGTTATGTGGCCCCCACTAACTCCAGCTGGGCCTGGAAGTGCATTTGTGAAGCCAAGAATGCTTTAACTCAGAAATTACAGAGTTCTTCATGGATGACAGATGCTACGTTTAGCATTAAAAAATACTATCATGCTCTCAAGAGAGATGAAGGGAAATTGCAATGGAGCAGATTGGTGTGGAACATGTTTTCTCAACCAAAACATAAAATGATTCTCTGGCTTGCTGTCCAAAACAGGCTCAAAACCAAAGATAGGCTGAAAATGATGCACATATGTACTGATGATATGTGTGTTATCTGTGGACAAAATACTGAGACTACTGCTCACCTTATGTTTAACTGTATTTACAGTAAACAGTGCCTTGAAAGGATTATGGATTGGCTGGGAATTCAATGGAGTAATAGAGGTTTAGTTCAGCTTTGCAGGTGGGTCAGAGACAGATACAGAGGCACAAGGATACAGAGGAATGTGGTAATGGCCACTATTGCTGCTGCTGTTTACTTTATATGGAGAAATAGGAATCTTGCTTACTGGGAGAATACTGTGAAAAGGGTTGAAAAACTGTACAGGAGATAAAGTACACTGTAAAGAATAGGAGTTTACTGATTCTTAGTTCTAAGGTTACTAATAGAGATAGGAGTTGGATTGAAAGCTTATAAAAAAAAAAAACACAAAAGTGGTAGATGAAATTGTTGGCATAGAGGCACTGGAATTTGAAGATGTTTGCGACCCAGTTCAGCAGGAAATTATGACGCCAAGATCGTCGATTCGATCTTTGCAACAATAACAACATCTCCAGGCCATTTTCTCTGATTAGTTGGAAACAATTCAAAAATCTAAGACCCAGCAAAACTCTGAAAGAGTTGGAAGAGGTGAAGGTATGATAAATCCACTCCCTATTTTATTTTCGCCACTTGAAAATGGAGGAGATAAAAATGGTATGACTGAGATGAATCATGAAAACCTGGTTAAAATTGATCTTCTTGACATACAACCTGAAATAGATTTTTGGAACTCATCAATTTATTGTTACATTGAGGGTGCAAATCCACCTATTCATGTAATAGAGGGGTTTATTAGGAGAATATGGAAGGATTATGGTGTTGACAAGGTTGCGATTGTGAAAAAAGGGATATATGTGATTAGATTCTTAACTATGGAAAGAAGAGATCAGGTTTTGAATGGGAATCCTGTGTTCTTTGATAGTAAGTCGATGGTAATGAAGCCATGGGACCCAAATGTAGATGTTACAAAGGAGGAAATCCAAACATTGCCCACTTGGATTCAATTGCACCTGGATTTCAAGTATTGGGGGGAGGGATGTATTAATAAAATTGTTGTGCAGATTGGAAAGCCTATCAAACTGGATAGGGCTACTCAACAGAGAGATCGATTGCAATATGCAAGAATGATGATAGAAGTGAAATTAGATCAGGAATTTCCTGAGGAAATTTCTTTTCTAAATGAACACAATAACGTGATTTCTGTGAAAGTAGACTATGAATGGAAGCCATTGCAGTGTTCAAGGTGTAAGGGGATAGGACATGAAGAGAGGGAATGTAAGAAGCCTATTGCTCGACAAGAATGGAGACCAAGAGTTGTAAAAATTGCAGCTCAAGAAAAGGGGAAAGTAAAGGATGCCCAGGAGTTTTAGCAAGTGAGGAACCCTGCTAGAAGAATCATGGTGAACTCTTCACCAGCAGATACTCATAATAACTTCCAAAGGCTTGAAGAGCCTCTGATTGATGTGATGATTGGACAAATTAACTGCTCCAATAGTGCTGAGAAGGAAGTAGGGGGTGGACAACCCCTTGTAGACCATGGATAGAATGGTTATAAGGAATGTTAGGGGGGACCATGGATAGAATGGTTATATGGAATGTTAGGGGGGTTAACAATCCACTGATGCAAAAGGAGGTGAAAAATTTCCTTAGTAAGCAAGTGGTGGGTTTGGTTAGCCTCCATGAAACGAAGGTAAAGGCAGCCAATATGGGTTGTCTTTATCAAAAAAAATTTTCTGGTTAGTGCTTCTCCTCTAATTCTAGTCACCATAAAGGGGGGTTGTTTTAGCTTGGAATCCAAAGAGCTTTCATGTGAACATTTTGACTTGCTCCAGTCAAATGATTCATTGTATGATTTCTCCTATGAGTGGAGTAAAGCCTTTCTTCATGACTTTTCTGTATGCTTTTAACTCAATGCAAGAGAGGGAGGAAGCTTGGAGTGACCTGAAATTTCTTTCTTTGCAAAGTAAGGGCCCTTGGATATTTGTTAGGGATTTTAATAGCATAATGAATCCTGATGAAAGAATTGGTGCTGGGGTTAGAATGCATGAGCTAGCTTCTTTAAGGGAATGTATGCAAATCTGTGGTTTGCAAGACATGAATAGATCTGGATGCTTCTATACATGGAACAACAAACAGTTGGGGGATAGCAGAGTTTTTTGCAAGTTGGATCGAGTGATGATTAATGATGATTGACTGCAAGCCTATCCTTCAGCAGCTACTCATTTCATGCCAGAGGGACAATTTAATCATTGTCCATGGTAATTAATGTTTATCCTAATATTGTGCAGGGAAAACACCCATTCAGATACTTCAGGATGTGGAGTGAAGCTTCAAGTTTCAAAACCATAATCTCTTCTGATTGGAATCAGCATGTCCAAGGCACTAGCATGTACAAGGTGGTGTGTAGGCTTAAAGTCATCAAGAAGGATCTTAGGAAGTTAAATGCTGAAGGCTTCTCAGATATTCAATGTAGAGATATTCAAGCTGCTCATGCTTTGCACGAATGCCAAGTAGCTCTTCATGAGAATCCTTCGATTCAGCTCTTAAGCAGAAGGAATATGATGCTGCTGGGGAATACAAAAGAGTTCATTCAGCCTACATATCTCTTTCTTAGCTCAGAAGGCTAAGATGAACTGAGCATAAATGGTGATGAAAACACATCAATGTTTCACAAGTCTATCAAGGCTAGAAGACTTCACAACACAGTATATGCTATACATGACAAGGAGGGTGTTTGGAGGGAAAATATTCAGGAGGTAAATGCTGCTTTCCTTAACTATTACTTGATACTCCTTAGTTCAAAGATGGAAAATAGGAAATCCGTGTATGATTATGTGATTGATATAGGCCCTGTGTTGAATAGTGACCACATAAATATCCTGTCTAGACCTTATACAGCAGATGAAGTGAAGGCGACTATGATTTCCATTCCAGGAGAGAAATCTCCTGGTCCTGATGGCTTTGGGTATGATTTTTTAAAAGATAATTGGGACATAATTGGGGTTGATATTACTGGTGCTATTTTGGACTTTCTTAACTCAGGGAGTTATTGAAGGAAATTAATACTACCACTCTGACTCTTATCCCCAAATCTGATTGTCCAAGCTCTGTAATTGAGTTCAGACCTATTGCCTGTTGTAACACTGTTTACAAATGCATTTCAAAAGTCATTTGTAATAGATTGAAACAAATTCTCCCTGATATCATTGCTGAGAATCAAGGGGCCTTTGTTCATGAAAGATTCATTGTTCATAACATCATGGTCTGCCAAGATCTTGTTAGGCATTATTACAGGAAAAATGCTAAACCCAGCTGCATCATGAAATTAGATATGCGAAAGGCTTATGACACAATTGAATGGGAGTTCTTGAGAGAGATGATGATTCCTCTAAAATTCCCTAACTCTTTCATCAACTTGATTATGACCTGTGTTACTACTCCAATGTTTACTATCATGGTTAATGGGTCCATGCAGGGTTTCTTTGAGTCTAAAAGAGGGTTGAGACAGGGAAACCCAATCTCATTTTATTTGTTATTTGCATGGAATATCTTTCTCGTTTGATGAGAAAGATTATGGAGAATCCTTATTTTGAATTCCATCCTAGATGCAAACAGCCAAAATTAAATCATATGGCCTTTGCAGATGATGTGATTTTGTGTTGTAAAGCGAATTACTAGGCTGTATATGTCATGCTCCAAGGTTTTAAACTCTTCTCCGAGACTTCAGGGCTACAGATTAATAAAGAAAATCTGACTTTTATACGGCTGGTGTCGAAGATGCAATTATTTAGAGAATTAAAGATGCTACTGGTTTCAAACATAACAAGCTACCATTCAAATATCTAGGGGTGCCAGTGTATGCTAGAAAGATCCCTGTAACAGCATGTGAGAATATTGTGGAAAGAATGTGTTTGAGAATCAAAATTTGGAGCAGTAGGAATTTATCCTATGCTGCCAGGCTGCAACTCATCAATTCTGTGCTCTTAAGTCTTCACATTTATTGGGCCCAAGTGTTCATTATTCCTAAATCAGTTTTGAAATAGGTTGAAAAAGTTTGTCGTGCTTTCCTTTGGAGTGGTTGCTATTATAGTCAGAAAGCTGGTAATGTAGATTGGGATACAATATGTAATCCTAAGCAGGATGGGGGCTTGGAATTAGAAAAATTCAAGTGTGGAACAAAGCTGCCATAGCCAAGTATGTTTGGGCTTTGGCAACAAAACATGATAGTTTATGGATCAGATGGGCCCATTTTGTGTATATTAAGGAGGATGAATGGTGGGATTATAATCCCCCTGCTGATAGTAGTTGGTATTGGAGACAATTATGCAAAGTCAAAGAAGAAATCAAGAATTATGTTTCTAAGGATAACATAGCATGACTCAGTTCAGTGTGAAAAAGATGTATAATCAGATGATTGGTGAGTTACAGAAAGTATTGGGACAGTTATGTTTGGAATAGGCTCTCTATTCCCAAACATAGGATAATTATGTGGTTGGTCATGTATAGTAGACTTCGAACAACAGATAGGTTGCTGCAAATTGGTCTGGTTCAATCTAGCCGCTGTTTGTTATGTACAAATGGCTCTGAGTCACACCCTCACCTGTTTTTTGTGTGTAACTATGCTAAGTGCTGTCTGGAGGCTATCCTTCAATGGTTACAGGTCCAGACCTCTCATAGTCTGTTACAGGGCATATTGCGTAGCATTCACAGACATAGAAGAAGTAAATATCAGAAGAATGTGATCAAAGCTTGTATTAGTGCTTTGGTTTGCAGTATTTGGTGGGCTAGGAATGAAGCATGGTGGAATTATACTATCTGGCTTCCTACTGTTTTGATTAAAAGACTGTAGAAGATGATGATTATTCTCTTGCAAGGTGTGAAGCCAAGCAAGATTAGACATAGAGATAGGGATTGGTTATACCAATTGGTCTGTTGACTTGTATATAGATGTGCAGAAATCTGTTAGCTTTTAGGGGGTCCAACCTAGTTGGTTTGCCCAACCTTTCTTATTTTTTTTTGGTTGTAAAGTTTTTTTTGGTGATACAATATTTTTCTTACTTAGCACAAAAAAAAAAAAAAAAAAAAGAGGGGATAACGGATCACCTTGTCTTATACCTCTTTTAGAAGGAAAGTAACCATGCATAACCTCAATGATCATCAGTGAGAACTTGGGAGAAGAAACACAGGTCATGATATAACCAATAAATCTATCAGAAAACCTAAGGCACTCAAGCATTTGCTTCAGGAAATCCCATTCCATTATATCATATGCCTTCCTCATGTCTATTTTTATCATGCAATCAGGACTAGAATTACTCCTACCATACCGCCTCACAAGGTCCTGGCATATCATTATATTGTACATGATATATCTACTATGCACAAAAGCACCTTGATTCTCCATAATGATTTCAGGCAAAACATCTCTCATTCTGCTACAAATAACCTTTGTGATGCATTTATAAATGACATCGCAGCATGAGATAGGTCTATAATCTCCCACATTACTAGGACAAAGTAATTTAGGGATAAGAGTAATAGTGGTGGACATTACCTCTGTCAACAACCTACCATTTTGAAAGAAATCTACCACTGCAGAGGTCACATCTCCCCAACTATATGCCAACAGTCTTTGAAGAATTGACTGCCATATCCATCACGCCCAGGGGCCCTGTCACCATGGATGGACTATAAAGCTCTCTTGGCTTCCTCCCCAGTCACAGGCTTGAGAAGAAGCTCATATTGTTGATCAGACACAAGAGGCCATTCAGAATTGCACATAACCTAATCTATTTTTGTGAAGATTCTATTTTCAGCAAGTTGTTTATCATTCCAGGTGTAAAAACACCCCGTGGCTTTCATGTCCTCCATATACTACACTACTCCACACATCTCTTAAAATCTAAGAATTCACTAGCTCTCACAGAAGCTCCAAGTCTATCTTCAACATTTAGAACACAGTTGAAGTCACCCATCCTAACCCAAGCACTATGCATCAACTGAATCCGAGCTAAGTCAGTCCATAACTGCCTTCTGTTTCCAGCTTCATTAAAGGCATAGACAAATGTGCCATAGAAGGTATCTTTCCCATTTTTAGGTTCAATGTAACAGTGCACTAATTGACTTGTGCATTAAATAATATTTACATGAAAAAAGTTAGGATTCCACATCACAACTATTCTACCACCTTTATGACACTGTGAATTAGAAGTAAAGCACCAACCAGGACACGCACTAAAGTAAAGGTTTCCCATGTTATGAACCTTTACTTAGTCTCCAAGAGGCTAACCAATCCAGCAACAAAATTATGAATGAAACTCCTAACCACCCTATGCTTAATTGGACTATTTAGGCCTCTCACATTCCAACACATGACTTTATTCATCAGGTACTGGAGGGTTGTCACCCCTCCCAGCATCATTTTCAACAATTTCACACACAATATCTCCCACTGTTACCTCCTCTTCTGCCAGTAACTGAAATGCATTACTGGTACTTATACTTGCAGCCTTCTGAGGTGATTTCCTAGGTGGATTATTCACCATCCTAAATCCTTCTTTATCAACACTAGCAGTCTTGTGTTGTTGTATTTGTGTAGGAGCATCTGTTTGAGTTGTTGCTGGAAACTTCTTCTGCCATATTTGACCCCTCATTTCTTCCTACACTGAGTAGCAGAATTCCCAAATTGCTTACAAACTGCACAAACCTCAGGTTTCCATTCGTACACCACATCAAGTTGTATGAAATCATCTTTCTCATTAATAAAACTCACATGATCAGGAAATAATTGATTACCTTAGCTTCCACCAGAATTCTAGCAAACTACAATCTCTCCCTCTTGGAAGTGGCCTGGTTAGTCTTGAGAGCCTTCCCAATTTGACCAGCAATCTTGAACAAGCTTCTATCCCCCCAATATTTGATATCCAGCTTATGCAGCTGAATCCACATTGGCACAGTATTAAGCTCATCTTTAGCCAGGTCCATTTCAGGTGACTAATATTTAATAATCAAAGGCTTCTTGTCAAAAAATTGGAATCCACCATTTAGAACCTTATCTCTATTCTCCAACAAAATAAATCGAACAATGAACATACCATTGCTTATACTAGCCACCTTATATACCCCAAATTCTTCCAAATTCTCCGTATAAACCCCTCCATTACATAAATGGGTGGATTCACTCCCAAAACATAGCAAATAATAGCTGAATTCCAGAAATCTACCTCATCTTAAATGTCAACAACATCAATTTTCACACAACTAGGAGTTTAGGAGGCATTTTATTAATCAATCGATTTTCATCACTTTCCAAATTCTGATGTTCTATAATTTTATCAGCACAATTCATCTGACTATTATTGCCAATCACATTATTATTGAAATTCACATTCGAATTATTCATCGCACCACTTCTAATGGCAGAATTGATGTTACCTAGAGAAACCTGTAAAACAGGGCTTGATTGTCCTGGATTCGAATGATTGGTCTTAATTGCAGTCATCCATTCCTAGAATTCGTGCCTGATTGCAGATTGTTGTTGTAACTCCCTCAACGATGATCTTGGCGACAAATTATCACCAAGATTCTCCAACTCATCATCTTAAGAACTTCCAAAATCCAACGCCTGAACTCCAAGAATTTCGTCCATTGTATGAGTTTTCTTTGCATGAGATGAGGACATCACATTGATTTTCTGAGACTTTCGAATCGAATATGAGGTTTTAGAATTTAATTAAGCTTGAGTTTTCCTAGACATGGCAGCTCACTACACGCTAACATGCACCGAGAGGAAAACTAGATAGAGAAAAAACCTGCCTGAATGATACTCCAAGTGATTTGATAGATCAAGTTTTTTTTTTTGGTTTAAATGAGCGAGTAAGCGTAGTGATGTAGACGGGATTCGATCCAAAGTCTAAAGTACCATCTCTATAAGACTTTACCAACTAAACTAGATGGCATCTATATTTGTTAGGCAACTGACATCACTAGTAGAAGTCTTAATTAACTTGATGGTTGGATAATGAATTGCACATGAAGAGTCAAGGACTCAAGACCTCTAATAGACATTTTTGTTAATTATATGAGTAATAAAAGAACTTTAAGAAATTATTGTGACATGACACCATGTAAGCATTTGTGAAGGAGGGGGGACACGTAGCAAATAAGTAATGCCCCAATTTTTTTGATCTAATCTATTAGGAGAAAAAAAACAATAATTTTGTACCTATTATATATGCATACAAAACAATTTTGCTTGACTCTTAAGTTCCATTAAAAACTTACAATCTTAAGTAGTATGACTTGTGAGTGCTTAATTGCAATTTGCACGAGTATGGTAGATATAACTTGTTTTTAGTCTCAGGCAATGCCCCGAATTATTAAAATTTTCATGTTAAAAATATCAACTAATGTTGCATAGTGCCACGACAGTCAGTGTTTTAGGTTGAATGAATGTTGTTGTATTGACTTCACACAAAGATGTATACATATATCCTATGCTAATATTACAAGTGGGCCTATTAACAACACAACTTATGACACCTAAGCCCAACTAATATAAAGTATTATATTTACATAAACATAGCTCAATACCCCCCTCAAGTTGGAGCATGGGGAGTATGAATGCCCAACTTGTCATTCAAATACATGAATTGTCGAACACCAAGAGCTTTGGTGAAGATGTCTGCAAGTTGTTCAGTAGTGCGAACATGCGCGCTAGCAATAAGGCCATCTTTAATGGCATCGCGGATGTAGTGACAGTCTACCTCAATGTGTTTCGTGCGCTAATGGAAGACATGATTTTGGGCAATGTAGAGCACAGACTTGCTATCACAAAAGAGAGAACTAGCTCGTGTGTGAAATACACCAAGGCTACGAAGGAGAGCATGCAACCATTTGAGTTCAGTAGTGACATCGGCCATGGATCTATACTTGGCCTCAGCAGAAGAGCAAGAAACCGTATATTGTTTCTTAGTCTCCCAAGAAATGGGAGAAGAACCAAGAAACACAATCCATCCAGTAATAGAACGACGAGTGAAAGGACAACTAGCCCAATCAAAATCACACCAAGCAGTGAGATGTAAGTCATTAGGTGAAGAAAGGATGATACCTTGACTAGGACTCCCTTTCAGATAGCGAACAACACGCAATGCAGCATCCCAATGATGTTGTTGAGGAGAATGCATGAACTGAGCAAGAAAATGAACAACATAGGCAAGATCTGGACGCGTGAAGGCTAAGTAGATAAGTCGTCCCACAAGACGACGATATTGAGCAAGATCCGAGTAGGGGGATCCATCATCGCAAGCTAGAGAATGATTTTGCTCAAGAGGAGCGTCAGCAGGCTTAGCGCCAACTAATCCAGTTTCAGAAATGATATCAAGTGTGTACTTTCTTTGAGAAAGAAAGAAACTCCCAGAATTATGCGCAACCTCTATACCCAAAAATTATTTCAAAGGACCAAGATCCTTCATCCGAAAACAATCACCAAGGTATTGTTTAAAGGAAGATAGAGAAGGAGAGTCATTTCCCGATATAATAAGATCATCAACATAAACAAGCACATGCAAGCAAACATCTCCACGGCGATAAGTAAAGAGAGAGTCAGAATAAGACTGGGAAAAACCATACTGTGTCAAAGAAGTGGCCAACTAGGCGAACCAACACCGGGGTGCTTGACGAAGGCCATAGAGGGATTTCTGCAAGCGGCACACCTTACCAGGATTACTACTGAACCCGGGAGGAAGTTTCATATAGACTTCCTCGTCCAATCACCATGAAGGAAAGCGTTGTGGACGTCCATTTGATGAACTTCCCAATTACGAGCTGCAGCAACGGCAAGAAAAGCATGAACAGTAACCGTTTTAGCAACGGGAGCAAATGTCTCATTATAGTCGATCCCCTCAATCAGATGATTACCAAGACTGACCAAGCGAGCTTTCAGGCGTTCAACACTACCATCTGAGTGATATTTAATTTTGTAGACCCATTTGTACCCTAAAGCTTTCTTACCAGGAGGTAAAGGAGTCATGACCCGAGTCTGATTATCTTCAAGAGCACTGATCTCATTTTGCATAGCCTCACGCTAACCCGAGTATTGCATGGCATGTTGAAAACTAGTAGACTCAACCCCCTCATCAAGGGCTGCAATAAAGACACGATGGCGCAACAAAAAATTATCACAATTCATAAAATTTGCTATAGGGTAAGGAGAAATACCTAGGGAAGCAGATGTAGCAGATGAGTCGAGGGGGGTGGGGTGCACAGGCTGGACTGTATATACCACAAAATCTCGAACCAAAACATTCGGCACTTTTTCTCGATGGAGCGGCCTAGCAAAGAAGTGGGAGGGCTATCACTCGGCTGGACTGCGGCAGTCATGGGGCCTATCGGGGCAGTAGAAAGAGTTGGGGGTCCATAGGGGAGGATTCAGCATTTGGGCCGGGGAGGTTGGTAGATGGGCCTGAGAGTTCAGGAGCAGTAGAGGAGGGGTCACCAGCAGGTAAGGCTGCGGGTAACGGGCCGTTTAAAGTTTGAGGAGGAAGGGAGTATGTGGGAGGGAATTCGGTATTTGGAGTTGGGCCAGAAGTTTGTGTGGAGGTATTTTGAGGAGATGGGCCAGCATTTTGTGGTAAGTCAGTTTGAGGAGAGGGAGTCACAAGAGGACATGTGGGCTGGGCATCATCAAGAGGCGAACCAGATGGACTCAAATCATAATTATTAAGGGATGGGGAGGAGGGGTTAGATGTATGGGGAAAGGTAGTCTCAAAAAATTGCACATCACGAGACACAAGGATATCTCCGGTCTCCAAATCATACAACTTCCACCCTTTTTTCCCCGTGGGATAGCCTATAAATACACATTTTCGACTCCGAGGTGCAAATTTATTCCCTTTGGCCTTTTGATTATGAGCGAAACACAAACAACCAAGGACCTGCAAAGCATCAAAATTGGGAGAACAACCAATAATCATCTCATAAGGAGTTTTAGTATTTAACACACCAGAAGGAGTACGGTTTATCAAATGCACAACAGTAAGAACACATTCCCCCCAAAATTGAATAGGCAAATTGGCTTGAAACATGAGAGCACGACTCACATTCAAAATATGTCAATGTTTACGCTCAACTCTCCCATTCTGTTGAGGCGTACCAGTACATGAGGATTGAAATAAAATGCCACTCTTGACAAAGAATTCAAGCATACAGTTAAATTCAGTCCCAATGCAACTTCATATTTTTGACGAAGACGCTCAAAATGTCCCATTGTCACTTCTAACCAGTTTCACAGTAGTGTCAAATTGACGCTCAACCATGGCAAAGAAAGAAGAGAAATATTGATAAACCTCAGTTTTGTTGTGCAATAAGTATACCCATACAACACGGGAAAAATCATCAACCACAGTCAAAAAATAAGTAGCTCCACAAGAGGAAGGAATAGAATAGGGTCCCCACAAATCACAATAATGAACTAGTTCAAACAAACGACTATCCTTATTGATGCTAACAGGAAAAACATCACAAGTTTGTTTGGGCATAGGACAAACATCACAAACTTTATTTAACTTCTTCCTAACAGTACTATTTTTAAGAGCAGGGAGCATCTTCACAACTCGTTCCGATGGATGGCCTAACCTTTGATGCCAGAGATCAAATGTACTCAAACCAGGAACACCAACTGCATGTACCACAACCACCTTGCGGAAGTAATAGAGCCCCCCTCGCCATTCACCTGCTCCAATCAGCGTCCCTGAAGGTAGGTCTTGTATAGCACACAAAGAAGAAGTGAATTGGATATTACATGAATTATCGGAGAGCAAGTGAGAAACAGAGATCAAGTTGCACCGAAACTCAGGAACAAATAATATGTCACGTAAAATAAGACCATCAGTGAGATAGACATCTCCCTGTTGTGTAGCGAGAGCGGTACACCCATTGGGGAGACCAACAAGACACTCAACAATACTCCTCAAATTACATAAGCATGTAAAGTACCAGTGATATGATGGGAGGCGCTGATATCTATAATCCAGTCCATTGAAAAAGACTCACCTGCCATACGTTCACTAGAAGGGTTACGTTGCTCATAGTTAATCATGTTCATGAGCACTTGAATCTGGTCAGTAGTAAGAGTAGCAAGAGGCGTCCCACCCCCTGTTTGCGTGTCAAGGAAATTCTCACTCACAGCGTGAGCTTTCGCCCCCCTGCATTGCAGCCTGCCCCGCCGTGATCACTTGCCACCATGGCCAGCAGCAGTCCCACCGCGGCCAATAGTGGTGGAACTCCCAACATCAGGGGCACCTGAGCCTCCAGCACGAGCTGCGTTTCTCGCCCACACCCTCTCCTCATACCATGGAGGATTTCCATGGAGTTTAAAACAGCCATTCACATCATGACCCCTGCGCTTGCAATGAGTACGTATCAGGTTTGATTTATCAACGCGATCAAACCGCTTTCTCGATCCAATTGCACGAGGAAGGTGTGAACACTTCCGTGCGCAGGAATACCGCGAGCAAGGGTGCGAGATTGTTCTTCTTGAACCAAAGTATGATACGCCCTATTCAGATCCCCCAAAGGTTGTTGTGAAAGGAGATTCGTTCGCACCGCGCCATAGAGTTTACTGTCCAACCCTATCAAGAATTGATGAAATATTTCTTTATCTATTTCCTTAGACAACTTCAAGGCAATCCCACACTCACACTTGGTGCATTCACATGTGGGTGAAGGCTTTAGCCGAGCAAGTTCATCGTAAAGCCCCGTGAGTTTAGCATAATAAGCATCAACAGTCATGTTATCAAGCTGTTTGCAATCAGTTATGGCTGCCTTTATTGTTGAATTTGTGGCCCGTTCGCCACGCAAAATCTCCTCTCGTGGTACTTCCACACACTACTACAAAAACTAGAATATGGAACGCTAGATATAGAACGGTTAAGTATATAAAGCGTTTTCTAGGATAATACAGAACGGGTTTCTCTCACAACAGTTATGTATGTGGGACAATATAAAACGCCTATCTTTGATAACCGTTTTATTGATTTTTAACGCAATAAAAATTATTAAGTTAATAAATTTAATTAGAATAGAAAACAGTGAACTACACAACCGTTTTGTACAACATTAATCATATATTCCAATTTTATGAATTTCAAAAGTCCCGCTATATCTATTCAGTTGTAAGCGCAATTTCATTTGCCTGCTTAATATTTCATTTTCGTTATATATTAATTATTAAACTAATTCATCAACCTATCTGCTAATATATCTCACTAACAAAATGGGAAAGTGGTTGATTCCCTGAGAATTCACAAACTATCATCTCGTGTTACAGCAAACTTGGCCTAGCTATTGCAATTTGTTTCATGGGACATCTCATAATTCGTTTTCTTCTATGCAACCAATCTGGCAGAACATACGACCATTCAAGTTTCGTTGCAACTGAAGACTCAGGCTTTCCTAGTCCCTAGATCTAACGAAAGTCGAAGTTTTAAAACTTCCAATTTTCAGTTTCTCACGCTGAATACTGGTACTTTCCCTCTTAGAATTTCAGTTTTCAAGATCTGGCTTTTCCTATTAAGCTCTAGATTTTTGTTTTGTTCTGATTTCACTCAAAATTTCTATATTAATTATTATATTTTCCCGTTCACATTGTCAAGAATTTCAATCTGAAGTCGAAGTTACTGGTGGTGTTTAGAAGTTTTGGGAGCGGCGTAAGGCTGGTCGGGATTTACAGTTGGGGGTTTGAAGATTTGGGTGGCCATGCTAGTTTCAAATTTCTGGGTTTTCGGTTCTCTGGTTTTGTTTTTGATTGATTTTTTTCTTTTTTTTTCGGTGGATGAAAAAAAATTTGTTGTAGGTTGGGCTCTTTATAATCTTTTGATCTCATTTTTTTTGTTGATTTCAGGTTCGAGTTTGTTATGGTCGTGGTTGCTACCAAGGTGGTTATTACGAGTTATGAAATTTTATTTTTAGTTATGTAAACTAATTTTTGGTAGTGTATGATTAAGGAGGATGAAGAAGATGACAATTGATAGGGAAGATGATGCATCAAGTTGAATTCGCTGCCAACACCCCACTAATCCACACCATTAGATTTAATAGGTTTGGTTTTTCTTTTTGAAATTAGGTTGAATAATAACGTACATTTGTTCGTGTTCTCAGATTTGTTATTCTAGATTTGTAATTCCCATATTTCTTGTTGTAGATTTTTTAATTCTCATATTTATTATCCTTTATGTTGTTTTATATTACTCAAAGTTTGGTAAATTGCTTGTTTATACTAATGGCAATCTCTCTGGGCATTTGGCAATTCTTTTAGGCATCAAATATCATTTTCTTTTTGTTTCGATATTGGAGGTTGAATAACTTGATTTATTTATGCAATTTTTTTTTTTAAGAAAAAGAAGGAATAGAAAACAGTTATCTTAGATAACTATTTTCTATAGTAGGGGAAAATAAAACTGTTAGGACAGAAAGGCGTTTTGTATTCCCTTTCTTTTCCTTCACAATCCCACGTATATTTCACTAGAAAAGAGAACGCTCCTAGAAGAGGCGTTCTCTATTCTTAGTCTTACAAAGCGCCTCTATTACCCGTTCTATATTCTTTATAGAGCACTGAGCTGGAGATCGGTCTTGAGGCGTTCTATAAGGCCTATTTCAACAGTTCTCTTTGCCCTTTTTTGTAGTAGTGACAATTCCTTCGCCTTTTCGTGAAGGGGAATGGTTCCCGCAATCTTCGAATCCATGCTACGTAGCATCCATGACACGATCATTGAATGGACCGTGTCCCAATCAAGCAAGGCATCTTGCTCAATGGGTTTGGAAATAGACCCATCAATAAATCCATACCTCCGGCGAGCGCGAAGCGAGAGCGTCATGACCCTCATCCACGCGACGTAGTTATCGCTGGAAAACATCACATGAGTTATTAGGTTTCCGGGTTGATCTCCGAAACCCAAATAATAGGGAGAAGAGGTGTTCACAACCCATTCTCCTTTTCCTCCAGTCATGACTTTCTTTTCGTCCCCCATTATTCGTTGTCTCTCTTTCCTGGCTGCACACGCGGGTGGCGTAAATATGGTCAACGAGACTGTGGTTGGTCAATAACGGCATCCGAGGATTCAGTCGATCGGCTCTGATACCATGCCACGACAGTCAATGTTTTAGGTTGAATGAATGTTGTTGTATTGACTTCACACAAAGATGTATACATATATCCTATGCTAATATTACAAGTAGGCCTATTAACAACACACCTTATGACACCTAAGCCCAAACTAATATAAAGTATTATATTTGCATAAACATAGCCCAATACATAGTTTATTGGTTAGAACTTTATTATATTAATTTGAGGTCACGTGGTCGAATCTTATATGAAGCATTGTTTCAATTTTTTTAGTTGTGCATAATGATGACATGGAATGAAACAACAATAGGGAGAGTGCCACGTGGCACGTAGACTTACTTAAGAACGCTTTTTAATATATTAGTATAGATTTGTAACCTTGTTGAGTTTATAAGCTTGTGCTGATTCATTAATAAGTTTACTTTTTAATATATATATTAGTATAGATTTGTAACCTTGTTACGTTATTGAGTTTATAAGTTTGTGATGATTCATTAATAAGTTTTTAGGAGTAAATGAACACCATTGATATATTGGATCACTGGTAGGGGCTCCTTATTTTCTAGGAAAATTTGTCTAAAACAGCCTTTTAAATACAAGTTTTTGTGAGAAACAACCTTTTAAAAAAAATCTGGCAAAATAAGACCTTATAAGTAATTTTTTTTTTGCGAGGAACAACCTTGACCCATATTCCGAGCATTGACTAAGTATTTTGCGGCTTCAACTCACTAAAAGCAAACATGGAAAGGCATGTAACCCACATTTCTTATGTTTCAACCTCATTTCCCTTCATATACTGATAAAGTCAACATCGGAAAATACTTGGTCAATGTCGAAAAATGGAGAAAAACAGGGTTGAAACATATAAAAAGCAGTTCATGTGCCCTCCACATGTTTGGTTTTAATGAGTTAACGCTGAAAAATGCTTGGTCAATGCCGGAAAATGGGTCGAGGTTATTCCTCGCAACATATTTTCTTCTTAAGGTCTCCTTTTGCCATATTTTTTAAAAGGTTGTTTCTCGCAAAAACTTGTATTTAAAAGGTTGTTTCTAACAAATTTCCCTTTTTTCTATACAAAGTTTTGGGTCCAAATATGATGTGGTACAAGTATGAGTTATTCTTCTAGGAAGATTCCTTATCAGTATAGAACTTTTTAGTAAACTCTTTTACTTCTATTAGAACTCTACATATCCAAATGTTTTCTTAATTATTATCTTTTGGTTCTTTTAGTAGAGTCGAATGTGGAGTGAAATTCGAGGTGTTCTATTAGATGTTTATTTATATTTTTTTTTTTGAAAGGAAAGGTGTAGTGTATTACTTAAGAGGTAGCCAAAGCATCCATGAGTACATAAGTTGCAACTTGGGAAGGGACATGACACTCCCAACGTTGCTCAACACCAAAAGGAATGACTCTCGCGAGGTGATGAGCAACACAATTGCCATCCCTGCGCACATGAGACCAGACAACAGACAAGAAGTTTTTGCACACAACGAAGACATCCTCTAGAATTGTGTCAAGGTCGGAGAAAAAAATGGCACCCTTCGAGAGTCTAGAGACTAAACTTTGACAATCGGATTCTAAGATAACGTGAGAGGCTCCATGATTTTGGGCTAACTTTGCGGCGAACAGCAACGCTTTCCCTTCGGCGATCTCGGGTGGCCACCAAGCACGGCAGCGACGCGTGGGAGACCACAACACACTACCAGCACTGTCCCTAGCAACCACGCCCAAACCCACCCAGCCATCATCCCCCACATGAGCATCGGCATTCACCTTAACAACTCCCCCAGCAGGAGCTGTCCAGTAGTTCGGGCTGGAAGACTTCACACCCACAGCAGTCCCATAAATTCGAGCATTGTAAGCACCATAATCCGAGGCCAGCTTGAGAGCTCGCTCAACCACAGTCTTGTTTGCGATAAAATTCTCAGCAAACAGGGCCTGGTTTCTACGGTACCAAACAAACCATGCTATAAAGCACATCCTCTTCACTTTATCCGCATCCAACTTGTCCCACCCCTCTAAAAATTCCAACCATGGTACATCAGCAGTGGCGGGTACCAGCTCAGCAATCCCGCTAATATCCCAGACCTCTTGTGCAGCGCTACAGGAGAACAAAGCGTGACTTAGTGTCTCTGACTCTTTCTTGCAGACTGGGCATACGTCTTCATCGATGAGATGGCGTGACTTTAGCAGCGTTCGAACCGGAAGTGTAGAGGTACAGACACGCCACCAGAAATGGCGGACTTTTGGTGAGATCTCCATACTCCACAATGTAACCCAAGCTTGGTGGAAATGATCAAAATTGCACGCTTTACCTACCATGTAAGCAGTCTTAACCGAGTAAATTCCGTTCTTCGTGAAAGCCCACGCAAGTGAATCCTCCGGCAAGAGGGATCGCAAGGATGGCACGAGCCTCCCCCTCCTCCACCATATTAGTGATCATGTCCTCCCTCCAAGAATTAGTCTCCGCATCAATCAGGTCACTCACATAGTTAACACCAGCAACAGGGGCACCTTGTAGGACCCGAATCCCCTCATTACAGATCCAAGGGTCCTCCCATACCTTGATCTTCTTACCATCCCCAACCCGCCAGATAATACCTTCCTTCAACAGAGATTTTGCACCCCATATGCTCCTCCAAGAGTAGCTTCCCACAGGCCCAAGAGATGATGTAAGAAAGTCGGAGTTTGGATAATACTTAGCTCTCATAACACGACCCAACAGAGTGTCTGGTGACTGAACTAATCTCCATGCCTGTCTGCCCAACAAAGCTTCATTAAAAACACAAAGATCACGGAAACCAAGGCCCCCTAAGCATTTTGGGGAGCATAACGAGTCCCAACTCTTCCAATGCATCTTTCTTTCAGCACCCTTCTGGCCCCACCAGAAACTTGCCATAGCGGAATGTATGGACTGAACAACAGCAATCGGGACTTTGTAGACTCCCATGAGATAAGTTGGAATAGCCTGGATAACCGCTTTCAAAAGTACCTCTTTCCCAGCACGTGACAGAAGCCTCTCTTTCCAGCCTTGTAGTTTCTTCCAGATACGATCTTTCAGATCAGCAAACAACACTTTCTTTGATCTTCAGGCAAGGGTAGGGACCCCTAAGTATTTGGGGTGTCTGTCAACCTGTCTCATGGCCAAAAACTCCGTCAACTCCTGCCTCTGCACAGCACAAACACCTTTGCTAAAGGAAATCTCCGACTTTTCAATACTAATTTTCTGTCCAGATGCAACTTCATATTTGTTGAGAATATCAACTATAATTTGGCATTCCTGTCGGTTTGCTCTAGCAAAAAGCAAACTGTCATCAGCAAACAACAGATGAGAAATTTCAAGGCCATTCTGGCTTGCCTTCACACCGTGAACCTGCTTACCCAAAATAGCTTTAGATAACAGGGATGAGAGGGCATCAGCAACCAGAATAAAAAGGTAAGGAGATATGGGATCCCCCTGTCTAAGCCCCCGAGACGGGGCAACAGAACCACAGACACTTCCATTCACCACAAACGAATAACGAACTGAAGAGACACAGTTAATGATTAATTGAACCCAAGTCTCTGTAAATCCCAACTTCAGTAACAGACTCCTCAGAAAATCCCACTATACTCTGTCATACGCCTTACTCATGTCTAATTTCATGGCAATCGAACCTCTTCTCCCTCGAAATCTAAATTTCATAGAGTGAAAAATTTCGAGCGCGATGAGAGCATTATCAGTAATTAAGCGCCGAGGGACAAAGGCACTCTGATTTTCTGATACAATCTCAGGGAATATTATTTTAAGCCTGTTTGCCAACACTTTTGAAGCAAGCTTATAAATAACATTACATAGACTAATAGGACAAAATTCAGAGACAAGAGTAGGGGATTTAACCTTCGGGTTCAAAGCCACATTTGTTGAATTCACTGTATCCGGTGGGCGAGTTCCATGCACAATCCCAATAACAGCAGCTGCAACCTCATCACCCACAATGTGCCAGAACTTTTGGTAAAAAATTGCGTGCATTC
Organism: Beta lomatogona; assembly: GCA_947646795.1. Classification (NCBI taxonomy): domain Eukaryota; kingdom Viridiplantae; phylum Streptophyta; class Magnoliopsida; order Caryophyllales; family Amaranthaceae; genus Beta; species Beta lomatogona. The sequence continues at coordinate 3,845,896 of CANSNZ010000268.1, forward strand.
CATCGGGGCCCGGGGCCTTACAAGGATGCATCTGATTTAGAGCAGCCCAAACTTCTTCCTTAGTACATGGAGTCGTGAGACTAGCATTCATATCAGCAGTAACCTTCGAGTCAAGGGGATTGAGAACCTCATCAAAATTAACAGAAGTAGAGTGGTCAGTTTTGAATAACTTCCCATAAAAGTCACAAATGACTTGCTCCAAATCTGCTTCGTCCTCCTTCCATGTACCCTCGTTATCGTACAAACCTCTAATATAGTTCCGACGTTGCCGTTGTGAGGCCTTGTGGTGAAAGTATGCCGTATTTTTATCCCCATCTTTCAAAGCCGAGATGCGGGACCTAAGATACCAGTATGCTTATTGTTTTTCCAACAAAGCATCAAGCTCACCTTGAAGAGTCGCACAAAGCTCGCTATCTTCTTCGGAGTTTCCTTGCTGGGCACAGGAGAGTCTTTTTTCGAGCTCTCGGATTTTTTCACCAAAATCACCATACTTCTGTTTACACCAACCATTCATGCTAGCCACCAACGACACAACTTTCTCGTGCACACTCATCCCTGCAGCAGCATTCCATGAGTCGCGAACAAATTTCTCACACTCCGGATCAAGTAACCAAGCCGTTTCAAAGTGTAGCCGTCTGGTCCTATTCTTTCGACGATCATTACGACCATACACCCTGATCAAGATGGGTGTGTGGTCAGATTTATAACGAGTCACATGCTCCACACCTGCATAGGGAAAAGAACTACACCATCTATTGTTAGCAATAAACCGGTCCAACCTCTCCCGTATCCGACGACGGGGATTTTTCCCCCTCTCCCATGTGTACCAAGAACCTTTGTAACCCAAATCACGGAGCTCCAAGTCATCCATCATCTCCCTAAAATCCAACATGGCACGTCTCTCCCCCTCTACACCCCCTTCTATCTCATTTGTATGCAAAACTTCGTTAAAATCACCCCCATACAACACGGGGCCATCAAAGGAGCTGAGTGACCGAATCATTTCCCAAAATCTGTACTTTTGAGCTTTATCAGGCCAACCATACACACCCACGAAGCGCCACACCCCACCAGAGTGCTCCGATATATCACCACATATGTGATTTTTCGAGAAAGAAACAAGAAAAAAATTAACTTTCTCAGCCTTCCACAGCAAGCAAAGCCCCCCTGATCTCCCTACACTATCAACTGCAAAAGCACAACTAAAACCAAGTCGTGCTTTCAGATTTTCAGCATCCCGGCCACAAATCATAGTTTCCGAAATAAATAACACATCAAGGCTATGTACATTACTCCAATTACAGAGCATCCGAACTGCCCGGGGGTTGCCCAAGCCCCGACAATTCCAGCATAAGAGATTCATAATGAAGGGCGGGGTTGGGTCACGCCAACCTCCGCCGAAACAAGAGTTGTATCATAAGCATCATTAGGACCATCAGTGACCCTAGCTTTCTTCCCCCCACCATCCTGGCACCCTTCCTCATCATCAATTAACATTTCATCCCCTAGCTTCCTCTTAGAACAAAAAGCATCAACAAGTGGCTCACTAACAATAACCCCACCCTTAGCCCCCACCTTCATTTTAAAACTCGTTTTCACTTTGACTTTTTTAGAGGTTTTAGAGAAGTCTCCACAGCCAATATTAAAACTAGTAATTAAGGGAGGGCTTACTGTATTAACACCGTCATGGTCACGAGGAAGGGAACTTGAATGGCATTGCAGGTCCAAATTTGTTGGAGTATTTAAAACCTCGTCAGAGCTTCCATCACTACTATCCTCCCCTTTGCTAGCCTGGATATCATCATTGGGGACAGCAATACTCCCTTCTTTACCCACGACCCCTACTGCCCCTTCATCATTATTCAAGCCCATCTTCGACACGCTCATCTTTTCACCATCATCAGTCCTCCTATACTCAAGTTTACGAGCCGCGCTAGCCGCTAAGGAATATTTTAGCCTCCTCCTGGAGCCTCAAACGACCTCGCCTAGGCGATGCACGAAGCCACACTCCCCATTGTCTTTCCTCTTCCTTCTCATCCTCAGTAGTATGTGGGCAATCTCTTTCTATATGGCCCAAGATTCCACACACATAGCAGAAAGTGGGGAGTCGCTCGTATTTTACCTCGACAATGACATCTTCCCCATCCCTAGTCCGGACCTTTTGAATCCGACGCAATGGTTTGGTGAAATCAATGAGCACTTTCACCCTTCGGTCCCACGCCACTCCGTCATACTCCACCTCCAACACATCCCCAATTCCTCCTGCGATGGCCTTGATAAATTTCTTCGTTCGATAAGCCAAAGGGAGATTGTATAAACGAACCCAAAATGGACATCGGGAAATAGATATGTTCGAGGGTTGGGCACTCCCGTCCATCTCGTGCAGTAACACCAGGTGATTATCAAAAGTCCAGGGACATCCACCCATAACTCTTACTTTATCCCGGGACGTGGCAAACTGAACCACAAAAAGGCTGTTCTCGATTGGTCTAAACAAGGCAGGTTTAGAGACTGCCCATACTTGGTTCAGAGTACGCTTGAGAGCCTCGAAATTATAAGGTCTAATGGTGAGGACTTTTCCAATCAACGCAAGATCAATATCGTTAATTTTTGAGTCGTCCTCAATTCCTTCAAGAGAGACAAAGGAATTTTCTTCTTCTGTAATCCGAAGGTTCGAACATTTATGAATGATTTCGTCAGCCATTCTACGTGAAAAAATGAAAATCCCAAGAAGGGATTAATCGGATCGAGAATCGAGACGATGACAGGAAGCCCTAGACTGACCACTCAAACCCTAGAGGACTAGAGAGAGACTTTTTCTGCGTTGTTAGAGACAAGGAAAATTTAGACGTTTATTTTGCTGGCCAGGTTTTATTATCTTACTACTTGAGATGAGTTTTACTCGTGAAAACACATTAGGAGCTGCATGTTATCTTCTCTTTCTACAAGTTTTCTATTGTGGTTACTGATTATGATTAGTTAATTTCTAATTTTCTATGCTTGTAGTCTATATGGATCAGGAGTTCTTAACCATGTAGATTATTTAGGTGTGTAATTCCAATTAGCATCAGTTTTTCTTTTTGTTTTAGGAACTTATTGTTATCTCTAATTGGACTTTTGTTATATTTTGTAACGCCAATTTAATAGAATTCAATTGGTCTTTTTCGTACGTGAGTTTTATTTTGTTTTAGACATAGTTTCCATATCCGTGTACTTGAGAGTAGAGACTTAGGGTCTGTTATCTTCGGCATAAAACAACTGAACTGAACTGAACTGAACTCAATTGAACTGAACTGAACTGAACTCAATTGAACTGAACTGAACTGAACGACTGAACTGAACTGAATTAAATTATAACTAATTAATAGTAATGATTATCATTTAGGAACTGAACTGAATTGTTCTGAACTGAACTGAACTGAATTGAACTGAACTGAACTGAAAATAAGCTGGGGAGAACAGGCCTTAGGGTTCATTGTTGTTTGTCACTTTGTGAGTTGTATATTGGAAACTTTCATTATTTTTTGAGGGAAAATATTTTTATAAATTGATCCATGAGCCGATTTCATAAATCATACTATGTAGTATATTATTATTATTATTATTATTATAAAATATGCTTATCTAGCTGAAAAATATGTGTATGTTAAATTTAAAAACATATGCATATAAAGTTCTTAAAAGTTCTAAATTTATCCATCTCATTCCTCTTATTTTATTTTTTATTGGATCTTTTCCCTTTATAGAAGAATAAAACTATAATTTTATATGAAATTTTTATTGATTGGATATTATAAGAGATATATGAATTAGAGTATGAATATGAGTATAATATTATTGGGGAAACCACAGAGATTAGGAAAACAACATATTATCTATTAGGTCAATGAGAAAATTACATATTGTGTCTAAGAAGCATTATATGTTAGATTTCTACTAGGTTTATATTAGGGACACTAGCTTTTGAATTATCTTTTTTGCACAAGTTATGTTAATGTCCTAGATTAATAATAATAATAATAATAATAATAATAATAATAATAATAATAATAATAATAATAATAATAATAATAATAATAATATTAATAATAATAATAATAATAAATCAAATATATATATATATATATATATATATAAAGGAGGAACTTTTCGGGAGCATAGGGAGCTCTTCAAGATTTCGAGGCCATAGAGCGCGCCACGTAGACTTGCCAAGTCATCTAATTTTATTTTTATCTTTTACAAAAATAGAGTTCTATATAGATTTAAATACATATAAAGAGTTTTGGATAAGCGAAAATTAGAGTTTGATTCTGAATGAACAACCTAAATTATTATACTATGTAAATTGTGTATAACTTTTGCTACGTAATTCGAAATATTATAATTTTTGTACCATTGGATAGTGCTCAAAATATGCTTTGAAATAAGATCCATTTACAATATCGTTTTAATTTACAAATATGAAATATATAGCGCCACATAGGATTGCCATGTCATCATGGATTTAAATATAGTTCTACAAATTATGAAATATAGAGCGCCACGTAGGATAGTCATGTCATCAATTTTTATTTTTATTTTTTAAATAATTGAGTTCTACATAGATTTATGTACATATAAGGAGTATTGGATAAGCTAAAATTAGAGGTTGGTTTTGAATGAACAACCTAAATTATTATAATATGTAAATTGTGTATAACTTTTGCTACGTAATTCAGAATATTATAATTTTTGTTCCTACATAGATTTATCATTTAAGTACATATAAGGAGTCTTGGATAAGCTAAAATTAGAGTTTGGTATTGAATGAACAAACTAAATTATTATATTATGTAAATTGTGTATAACTTATGTTACGTAATTCGGAATTTTATAATTTTTGTTCCTACATAGATTTAAGTACATATAAGGAGTCTTGGATAAGCTAAAATTAGAGTTTGTTTTTGAATGAACAGATTAAATTATTATATTATGTAAATTGTGTATAACTTTTTGCTACATAATTCGGAATATTAAAATTTTTGTTCCATTGGATAGTGCTCGAAATATTCTCCGAAATAAGATCCATTTACCATATATGTCTACTACTTATGAAATAGAGAATGCCATGTGGGATTGTCATGTCATTAATTTTTATTTTAAATATTTTAAAAAATAGAGTTCTACATATATTTAAATACATAAAATGAGTTTTTGATAAAAGGTAGAGTTGTATATGAACCATGTATTTTAAAAATCAAGGACTCATATTAGTGGAAGGGGGAGATAAGGGGGTGAATTTTTTATGAGAATAAATAGAGGGGGTTTTGGAAAGATAATATATGAGCCATTTATTTTTTATTCAATGGTTGATATTGCTCAAGCTCTACATTGTAGAGTTTTTTTAGAACTCTAGAGGATCCAAACACCAGCTTTACTCAACTGAACCAAAGCAATTTAGTATTGCAACAAAATTTATTAAGGAAACTTTGTTGTTAAAACAAAAATTAAAATCTATATTATGTTTTTTCTTTTCATATATCTATATGTCAAATCTTATTCTTATTTCTCAATAAACTTAATTCTACTATAGCTAATTGGAAAATTAAGGTTCGAGTTTCTAAACTATTTGAGGTCGCAGATCATTATAAAAAAAGGGAAGTTTGATAAGTCTTGATATGGTTATGATTGATGAAGAGATTTTTTTCTCTTAAATAATATTGTCGATTATTAATAGAGGTTCGTTTTATATTTAATTTACTTTATTCATGATAGTATCATTATGATCTTCTTTTTGGCTTTCCCATCTTCTATTCTATATGGGTTAGTGTTTATGTGCTATATTATAAGTTGAAGTTAAGGCTAACACTCAAATTTTTTCTCTATTCTTTCTATCTTGCATCTATTAAATTATTACCCTATACTTTCTTAAAGTATCGTTCGGGTATTTTCCATGTTAGAACTGTGTTAGCTATTATTAGTCATACCAATTATTGGGATAATATTTAATAATAGACTTAGCTACAATATTCGATTGAACATTAAAAATATAAATTCAAATATCACAATAACAAATCTAGAAATTAAAGTATAATAACACAAAATTTCTGTCTTTTTCTATTGCAACAATGGGCTTGGGCATGGTTCTTAAGAAAATAAAAAAATGGGTAGTTTAGCATAGAGGGGTTAACTGGAGTACGGGATAAATAAATCATAAATAAAGTAAACGCAATTTTATGAGGCAATTTGAGTAATTAATGATGGTTTTATTAACATAAAGTAAAGGTGATGTTGTCAACTATAGTTGCTTTTTTTTTTTTTACTTAAAGTGGAATGGTTCCAATAGATAAAACAACCCAATGTAGTAATTGTTGCACTAGAAAAAGAACGAAGGAAGTATATATATACAATGATGTTGAAAAATCTCATTTCACAGCAAAAAAAAAAAATCAACAATGTTAACAAAAGATTTGCAAAGAAAAAATAAACAACAACCCGTGCAACGCACGGGCTTCAAAACTCGTATATATAAATAAAGGAGGAACTTTTCAGGAGCTTAGGGAGCTCCGTAAGATTTCGAGATCATAGAGAGCGCCATGTAGGATTGCCATGTCATCAAAATTTATTTTTATGTTTTACAAAAATAGAGATCTACATAGATTTAAATACATATAAGGAGTTTTAGATGAGATAAAATTATAGTTTGGTTTTGCATGAACAACCTAAATTATTATATTAAGTAAATCGCGTATAGCTTTTGCTACGTAATTCGGAATATTTAAATTTTTGTTCCATTGGATAGTGCTCGAAATATGATCCGAAATAAGATCCATTTACAATATAGTTCTACAACTTACGAAATTGAGAGCGCCACGTAGGATTGTCATGTCATTAATTTTTATTTTAAATATTTTAAAAAAATAGAGTTCTACATATATTTAAATACATAAAAGGAGTTTTGGTTAACGAGAAGTTAGAGTTTCGTTTTGAATAAACAAACTAAATTATTATATTATGTAAATTGAATATTAGAGTTTGGTTTTGCATGAACAACTTAAATTATTATATTATGTAAATCGCGTATAACTTTTGCTACGTAATTAAGAATATTTTAATTTTTGTTCCATTGGATAGTGCTCGAAATATGCTCCGAAATAAGATCCATTGACAATATAGTTCTACAGAGAGCGCCACGTAGGATTGTCATGTCATTAATTTTATTTTAAATATTTTAAAAAATAGAGTTCTACGTATATATAGATATATAAAAGGAGTTTTAGATTACGATAAATTAAGTTTCATTTTGAATGATCAACCTAAATTATTATATTATGTAAATTGAATATAACTTTTGTTATCTAATTCAAAATATTGTAATTTTTTTACCATTTGAGAGTGCTTGAAATATACTTCAAAATAAGATCTATTTACAATATAGTTTTACAACTCATGAAAATATATATTTAACTAGATGAATGGTAAGACATTATTTAGTCTTTCTTTTAGATAAATATAATAATAGTTATAACTATATTGTACTATATGTGATGATAACATTTTATCATAGGTCCAACTTACAGGATTAAACATATTATCTTTCAAAACCTTAGTTTACGAGTCCGGATCCTCTAGAGTTTTAATAAAATTTTAATTGGTAGAGTTGTATATGAACCATATATTATAAAATCAAGGGCGTGTATTGGTTAAAGGGGGGAAATAAGGGGGTGGATTTTAATGAGAAAAAATAGAGGGGGTTTTGGAAGATAATATATGAGCTATTGATTTTTTATTCAATGGTTGATATTGCTCAAACTCTACATTGCAGAGTTCTTTTAGAACTCTAGAGGATCCAAACATCAGCCTTACTCAACAGAACCAAAACAATTTAGTATTCCAAAATTTTGTTGTCACAACAAAAATTAAAATCTATAGCGATAAAGTTACATATATATATTAGAATTTTGGATGATAAAAAAATAGAGTTTGATTTTAAAAAACAACCTTAGAATATTATTGAGGGCTCCACCTAAGCATGACATGTCATTCTATTCAATTTTTATTTTTTTAAAAAAAAATTGTGTTTAACATAGATATAAATACATATAAGGTGTTTTTAATAAGTGAAGATTACATTCTGATTTTAAATAAACAACCTAAATTATTCAACTATGTATATTAAATATAACTTGCTACATAATTCGCAATATTATATTCTTTTTACCATCGGAGAGTGCTTGAAATATGTTCCGAAATAAGTTTGATATACAATATAGTATTACTACTTATAAAACTATATTTATTTATATGGACAATAACGTATTATTTATTATTTATTTTAAATACATATAAAATTAATTATAAAAATAGCGTATTATATGTAACAATAGCAATTATATCTTTCAAAATTATACTTTTAGAAATTGAGTTATATAAAGATAATAAATACGTACATATAATTTTGAACCTATAACATACCATGATGACATTACACGAAGAATCAAATGAAAGTTTATCAACGACATTGCAGAGGTATTATGCAATTGACTAATTATTTTATTACTAGAATATTTGTTGTATAAATAATTATTTATGTTTTTCTTTTTCATATATCTATATGTCAGATCTTATTCTTTTCTCAATGAACTTAATTCTTTTAAAAACTAATTGGAAAATCAAGGTTCGAGTTTCTAGACTATTTGAGGTCGCTGATCATTAAAAAGGGGGAAGTTTGATAAGTCTTGATATGGTCATGATTGATGAAGAGATTTTTTTTTCTCTTAAATAGTATTTTCGATTATTAATAGAGGTTACTTTTATATATTTAAGTTATTTTATTCATGATACCATCATTATGATATTCTTTTTGGCTTGCCCATCTTCTATTCTATATGCATTAGTGTTTATGTGCTATATTAAAAGTTGAAATTGTGCTGACACTCATACTTTTTCTCTATTGTTTCTGTCCTGCATCTATTAAATTAAAACCCTCTACTTTCTTAAAGTATCATTCGGGTATTTTCCATGTTAAAACTGTGATAGCTATTGTTAGTCATACCAATTGTTGGGATACTATTTAATAATAGACTTAGCTACAATATTTAATCGAACATTAAAAATATAAAATTTTATGTAACAAATCTAGAAAATAAAATCTAATGACAAATATTTTCTGTCTTTTTCTACTGCAACAATGGGTTTGTGCATGGTTTTTAAGAAAATAAAAAAATATGGGTAGTTTTGCATAGAGGGGTTAAGTAGAGTAGGGGATAAGTAAATTCTTAATAAATTAAACGCAACTTTCTGAGGCAATTTGAGTAATTAATGATGGTTTTATTAACATAAAGTAAAGGCAATGTAGTCAATATAGTTGCTTTTTTTGACAAAAGTGGAATTGTTCCAATAGATGAAACTAACCAAAGTGACAATTGTTGCAATAGATTAAGAATGGAGAAATTATATAAACAAAATGGTGTTGAAAAATTTCATTTCACAGCAACAAAAAATCAACAATGTTAACAAAAAAATTGCAAAAAATAAAATAAACAATAACTCGTACAATGCACGGGCTTCAAAACTAGTAATAATAATAATAATAATAATAATAATAATAATAATAATAATAATAATAATAATAATAATAATAATAGTAATAGTAATAGTAATAGTAATAGTAATAGTAATAGTAATAGTAATAGTAATAGTAATAGTAATAGTAATAGTAATAGTAATAGTAATAGTAATAGTAATAGTAATAGTAATAGTAATAGTAATAGTAATAGTAATAGTAATAGTAATAGTAATAGTAATAGTAATAGTAATAATAATAATAATAATAATAATAATAATATTATTATTATTATTATTATTATAGTCTCTTATTTCTACTATGATTATAATCTCCTGGAAAAATTCATACCAATAATCCCAACTATGGTTGTTCTTCCCATATTAATCCTAACTATGGGTTAATCTAGTATAATCCAAATTATAAGATATATCTTCCCAAAATGATCCCATTACCTCTAGATACCAGTTTAATAGGTAAAAAGACCACGTGGCACATTGTGATTGGTAGAAATCTCTACTAGTTTTTCTTTCATATGTTTCCTTTTTTTCATCATCCCCCCCTCTCTTTCCTTCGGTGTTTCCTCGTCCTTCGTCTTCTATCACCACCTCCACAACCACCACAATCGCCCCCGTTCCCACCTGAAAATATGACAACCGTCATAGCCGCCTCCTGCTCTCTTTTCTTTCGTCACCCACTTTCCCCCTCTCTCTCCTATATCCCTGCATAATTGCCACATCTTCATCTCAACCACAAAAATTGTGGACTTTTATGGTAGATTTCGACCATATAAACTGCAAGTTTTAAGTTTATATGATCGAATTTGACCATTTTAAGCTGTTGTTGAAGCAATATGCAAATGAGTATCTCTCCTTTGTTTTATTTTTTGTGTATGAATGGTTGATTTGGTGGTTGGATGGGTGGTCATGGAAGTAAAATTTTTAGCAGTGGTGGTATGGTGGAGCGAGGAATGTTTGGCACTTTGGTGATTGTGTCGGGTACAAGTGGTGGAGGAGGAGGATTTGGTGGTGGTTTATTGGCCGGAGGTGGTGATTTTTAGGTGGTTTGGTTTGATTTTCGGGGTGGTAAGGATGGTTATCGAGGGTCAAAGGTGGTTCTTAGGTGGATGGTGATGGTCTTCGTGGGGGGAGGGTTTGGTTTCAAGGTTGTTCGACGAGGTGGGTTGGTTCTGCGGGGTTGATTTTGGTTTTTGGTTGGGTGGAGCGGTGCTCAGGTTAGTGGTTGTGGTTTTTGGGTTGTGTATGGTAATTTTCAGGGGGGTCGAAGGTTGTTTATATGGGGCTTGGGTGGATTTTGGTGAAGGTGGCTTATAAGGAGTGGGTTTCAGGCGGAAGTTGAGGCGGTTCAGATGGTGGAGGTGGTTAGGAGTGGTTTAAAATTAAATAGGGTGGTTTGGGGAGGTGGGGGCGTCGGTAATGGTGGTGCAGGTGTGGCCAGATGAAGGGGGGTGGTCAGGTGGTGGGTAAGAGAAGAAGAGAGAGAAAGGATGAAATAAAAAGAACAAAAAGCAGAAATTTGTTTTTTTAACCTGTTTAACAAGTATATGGTCATATGGGATCATTTTGGGAAGGGGTACCATTAAGTTGGGATTATACCAGAATAAACCATAATTGGGATTAATTTGAGAAGACCCCCAATAGTTTGGATTATTCTTGTGAATTTTTCCTAATCTCCTAATTCTACTGCGATTCTGAATTTTTTTATAATACTATAGTCTGCTATTTCTATATGTAATTTTTTTCTTTTAATAGTTTTAAACTATAGTCGTACTCTTGTATTATTGCTTTATTTTTTATATGCTCTAATGCCCAATTGTATAACTATATTATATATGGATCTTATTTCGAAGCATATTTTGAGCTCTTTTCGCATTATATAAAAATTGTAATATTTTAAATTATGTTAGAAAAAGTTGTAATCAATTTAGATATTTAGATCTAAATTCAATTTAGATACAGATGTTAGGAAAATAGTATATTTCCTAATATTATTTGAGCATGATTGCATATTGGAAACTTTATATGTCAGAATTCTACCAGAGTTAGGAAAATATATCTTTGAGTAACTCTAGTTGATGTTATCTTTCTTACGCATAGAATAATTTTTACAGTTCTATATAAACAATAATCTGACCTCTTAATTCCTAATAAGATTAAGCTGCGTTATACTATTATGATGATTTCTTCCTGCGCATGTTTTTCTGCCTTACCTCAAGAATTGATCACAGAAATACTCAAGAGATTGCCCATAAAATCTCTACTACGATTCAAATCAGTAAGCAAAAATTGGAATTCTCTAATCAGAGATCCAACCTTCACCAAATCCCAACTACAACATCAGCTTCCAACACCCTATCATTCACAACCGAATCTTGTCATTGGACCACGTACTAATATATATAGAAGTACTACAAAGTACAAACTTGGAAGGCGAATTAGTACCATTATCTCCTAAGTTCATTGAAACAAACTTTAATGAACGTACAAAATTTGATATTCTTGGATCTTGTAATGGGATTATGTTATGCAACTATGTTCGTATCACCAGTGAAAAATTGTATGTCTGGAATCCCACCATTAACGAATCTAGGAATATCCCATTACCTTACTCAAGCTTTTCTTCTAAGAATCTTATTTTATCCGGGCCCGGCTACGCTTCAGCAATCAACGACTACAAAATCGTATTCGTAGTTAAGGTCTAATCAAGTTCAACAACAAACATATGCGTACATGTATACTCATTGCGGCACAATAAGTGGAGCCAATTCGATACTGCTTATGCTTTAGAGCGGTCCAAATCACTTGGACGCTGAAAATACGGTTATGGAGGCAGCTTTATATAATGATGCATTATATTGGGTTGAGGATTCTGATAATGAATTGATATATAAATTTGATATGGTGAATTAAATTTTTGAGAGGGTGATTGATCTAAAACCATTCCAAATCAAAGAATCTTGTCGCGACTCTGCTCTATATGATATCCAAAACATGCCAGGTAGCGTCAATCTGTGCCTGCGCGAGTTAAATGGTGAAAACTCTCCTTTGAAGAAGAAGTATTTTATAGTGCAAGAAGTTGATGACAATGCTAAACTTTTGTTGGTGGCTCCGTACTTCCTAGTGACTATTGGATATTTGCCTATGTTCTATCCACGTCAAAAACTTTGTTTTGGTATTATAGATGGTAAACTTAAGGCTGTCCGTGTGGTGAATTATGTTCAAAGTTTAATATCTCCTAATTTGATTTGATTTTTTTTAGATGGGTTATAGTAATAGGGGTTGAAGTGACTTCTTTTCTATTCTAGTGCTTCAAGATGCTGCTATACCTTTGATCTATTTAAGCTTTTTTTTTATCCTATCAAATTTTTGTTAGATCCCTTTTTTCTTCATGACTCTGCTTATAATGAAGAGGGTGTGTTGAGTTCTTTTAGTTAGTTGAGTTTTGCTGATTGTTAGATTATTTCCACATTAATTAGTCCATCTGTCCATGCCAAGGGAGTAATTCATATGAAAACTACCAAATTATTATATTATTATGTGGCAATTTCTTGAATTTCATCTACCATATTTATCTCTTTTTTGCTAAACATATCGTTCATTTTTGCATTTTATCATAGTCAAAGTTGTTAAAATCGAGATTCTAGTTTGAATCGGAAACGACATATAGAATCGAATTGTAAAATCGAATCGTAGAATCGTAAGATTCTACAAACACGTAAAATCAAGATATTGCACTCAATCTTCATTGAATATGCTAAAATTATAAGTTAAAAGACCTAAAAATTAGAAAAAATAGTTGTTTACCCACTATATTAGCAATAACTAACAATATATATCTATTAATTGCTTTGTTAGCATGATTTAAATTTGCGCGGTTTTCGCTAGTCAACAAAAATGTATAGAATCGTCTAGAATCGTGAATCGAATCGTCTACCATATTTTGAATCGTAAAATCGTAAGGTTTTAAGATTTGAATTGCGATTTTAATAACTTTGATCATAGTTAATTAATTTATTTTTTTGTTGCAATTTTGATTCTTGTTGTTGTGTGTTTGCAATCTCGTGGGGAGTTATATTAGATTATTAGATGAATCAGCCGGCGGTACTAATAGAGCAGCAGAAGCCAGAAGGTTTCACCGGTTAAAGATGAGTTGAACACTTGAACTGGGTGTTACTACTGGTGGTCAACAAAATATCATGTCCCTTTGCAGCTGAATTCCAATGAAAACATCCGGATTCTGCCACTAAATTTGAACGAAAGAATTTAAAGATGAGATTTAGTCGATTAAGTTCCAATGTTATATACTTATAGAACGAGAATTGCCTAAGTCGGTTATGTATATACAATATACGGTTTTTTCACCAAATACCCCTGACAAATAAATTTATTCACCAAATACCCCCACTTTTTTCAAAATTCACCAAATACCCTGACCTTTAAAAAAATTCACCAGATACCCATGACATTTCAAAAAATACCAAAAATGTTCTTTTTGGCTAACGGACGTTAGTGCTCCGTTAATTAATTAACTAATTAACCTAAAAAATCCTAATTAAACCCTAATTAAACCCTAAAAACCCTAAAACTCTAATTAACCCTAAAACCCTAACTAACCTAAACCCACTTTGACCCACCACCCCCACCCCCACCCCCCCCCCCCACAACTCCAACCCCACCAGCCCCCTCCCCTCCCCGCCGCCGCGCCTCCTCCCTTACCCCCCGACATCCTGAGCGCCCCCACCCCCGTCGACCCTCTAGCACTCCCCACCCTTGTCGAATTCCTCCCACCCTCCCCCACCCCCGTCGAATCCTAACCCCACCCCCCTAAACAATCCACGCAGCCCCCCCTTCGCTCCCCCACCCCCGCGAATTTTCGCATCCATCCCCACCCCTTGAGCAATCGTAGGCAAATCCGAGATTTTAGATGCACCGGCTTTTTTCGCGGAAATGGAACAACCCGGAAGGCCTGCGGGGGGCCGGGAGGGGGCTGGGAAGGGGGCTGTTGTGGTGGGGCGGAATAGGGAGTGGGTGCGCGGCGTGGGTTGTTTAGGGGTGGGGGTGGGGGTGGGATTAGGATTCGACGGGGTTGGGGGAGGGTGGGGAATTCGACAAGGGTGGGGGGGGGAGCCGAGAGGGACGACGGGGGTGGGGAGCTGCGGGATGTCGGGGGTGGGGGAGGGGGAGCGCGGCGGCGGGGGGGGGGGGGAGGGGGTGGTGGGGTTGGAGTTGTGGGGGGTGGGGGTGGTGGGTGGGGGTGGGGTGGGAGGGTGGTGGGCTTGGGGGGTGGGTTTAGGGTTAGTTAGGGTTTTAGAGTTAGTTAGAGTTTTAGGGTTTTTAGGGTTTAATTAGGGTTTTTAAGTTAATTAGTTAATTAATTAACGGAGTACTAACGTCTGTTAGCCAAAAAAAGCATTTTTGGTATTTTTTGAAATGTCAGGGGTATCTGGTGAATTTTTTTAAAGGTCAGGGGTATTTGGTGAATTTTGAAAAAAGTGGGGGTATTTGGTGAATAAATTTATTTGTCAGGGTATTTGGTGAAAAAACCGTACAATATATATAGTGGAATGGGGAAGAAAGGGGTGGATTAGAAACATAATTCATAAGAAAGGTGATTACCCAAACACAAAATATCTTATTTTTATTTTTAAGTTGCTTGTATTTAGAGAAAGCTTAAACATGTATGTATTTAGAGAAAGCTTAACATGTACTCTCTCCGTTTCTTTTTAATTTACTCACTTCACTTTGGGGGAGAACCAAGGAAAAAATGCAAAGTATGAGAGATAAATTGAAAAGGTGGAGAGAGAAATTGAAAAGTGAGAGAGACAAATTAAAAAGTGGGTTAAAATATTAAAAAGTGGATGACATGGGTGGAAAAAGAGGATAAAGTAGATGTGACATGTTACCAAAAATAGAAAAAGCAACAATGTGTAGATTAAAAAGAAATGGACCAAAAAAGAAAGTGTGTTGATTAAAAAGAAACGGAGGGAGTATGTATTTAGAGAAAGCTTAACATGTAAAAGGGCGGGAGTTCACTCATGGTACACCCGGGTGTACCATGAGCATGGTACACCCAGGTATTTTCGTAATTAATCAGAACTTCAGGGGCATTTTTGTAACTTCCGCGGCTTCATCATCATCTTCATCATCAGCAACAGAAGTTAAACTTTCCGATGCTAGAGATCAAATTGCCGGCGAAAATGTCGCCGGTGGTACTGGAGGAGACGCTCAACGGTCAATTCCGACGCCATTTTTGACAAAGACTTATCAACTTGTTGAAGATCCTTCCGTTGATGACGTCATTTCGTGGAATGATGACGGATCTTCCTTCATCGTTTGGAATCCTACTGTATTTGCTCGCTCATTTCGACGAGGAGAAAAGCATTTGCTTTGCGAAATTCAACGCCGGAGAAGCAGATTTCCGCCAGAGATTCGATCTTCTTTCGCGCTAATATTCAATTGAATATTAAAAAATATATAATATATATCGCAATAACAAATTTAGAAATTAGAGTATAATGACAAATACTTCTCCGTTCTTTTTCCTCTGCAACAATGGGTTTGGTCATGGTTTTCAAAGAAATAAAAAAATGGGTAGTTTAGCATAGAGGTACTCCTTTAATTACCTAGAGTATGAGATAAGCAAATCGTTAATAAAGTAAACGCAATTTTTTGAGGCAATTTGAAGAATAGATGATGGTTTTATTAACATCAAATAAAAGCAACATTATCAACTATAGTTGCTTTTTTTGTACGCAGAAGTGGAGTGGTTCAATAGATGAAACTAGCCAAAGTGGTTATTGTTGCAACAAAATAAAAAACGGAGTAAGTATGTAAATACAATGGTGTTGAAAAATCTCATTTCACAGCAACACAAAATCAACAATGTAGACAAAAATTTGCAAAAAATAAAATAAGCAACGACAAACCTGTGCAACGCACGGGCTTCAAAACTAGTATATATATATATAAAGGAGGAATTTTTCGGGACCATGGGGAGCTCCTGAAGATATCGAGAGCATAGAGCGCGCCACGTAGGATTGCCAATTTTATTTATATCTTTTATAAAAATAGAGTTCTACATATATTTAAATAAGTATAAGGAGCTTTGGATAAGCGAAAATTAGAGTTTAGTTTTGAATGAACAACCTAAATTATTTTATTATGTAAATTGTGTATAACTTTTGGTACGTATTTCGGAATATTATAAATTTTGTACCATTGGATAGTGCTCGAAATATGCTTCGAAATAAGATCCATTTACAATATAATTCAACAACTTATGAAATAGAGAGCCCCACGTAGGATTGCCATGTCATTAATTTTTATTTTAAATAGTTAAAAAAATAGAGTTCTAAATATATTTAAATACCTAAAAGGAGTTTTGGTTAGGGAAAAATTACAGTTTCGTTTTGAATAAACAACATAAGTTATTATATTATGTAAATTGAATATAACTTTTGCTACCTAATTCAAAACATTATAATTCTTCTACCATTGGAGAGTGCTTGAAATATGCTTCAAAGTAATATCCATTTACAATATAGTTTTACAAATCATGAAAATATATTTAATTAGATAAATGGTAAGGCATTATTTAGTCTTTCTTATAATTATATAAATATAATAATAGCTATAAGTATAGTGTATTATATGTGGTTATAACATTCGATCATTGGTCCAATTTACAGGATTAAACATATTATCTTTCAAAACCTCAACCTTATTACTCAACTGAACTAACCAAAACAACTTAGTATTGCAACAAAATTTATTAACAAAACTTTGTTGTTACAACAAAAGCTAAAATCTATAGCGATAAAGTTACATATATATTAGAGTTTTGTATGATGAAAAATTTACAGTTATTTTGAAAAACAACATTAGAATACTATAGAGAGCTCCACCTAAGCATGTCATGTCATTCTTTTTAATTTTTTTTTAAAAATAGTGTTCAACATACATATAAATACATAGAAGGTGTTTTGTATAAGTGAAGATTACAGTCTGACTTTAAATAAATAACCTAAATTATTATACCATGTAAATTGAATATAACTTTTGCTACACAATTCGCAATATTATAATTCTTTTTACTGTCGAAGAGTGATCGAAATATGCTTCGAAATAAGTTCCATATATAATATAGTTTTAAAACTTATGAAAATATATTTATTTAGATGAACAATAAATTATTATTTATTCTTTATATTAAATACATATAAAAATAACTATAAAATAGCTTATTATATGTGACAATAACAATTATGTCTTTCAAAATCATACTTTTGAAAATTGAGTTATATAAAGATAAAGAATACATATCTACAGTTTTGAACCTATAGTATACCATGATAATATAAGCATTAAATACGTTTCCTAAAATAGTATTATTTGAAGATTTAAGGATACAATTCCACGTCAATTGATATAACTAATACTTATTTATTGCTTAATATTTCTATTTTTAACTTCTTATATGTAGCCCTAAGGGCTATATATAGCATTTCCCTTAAAATATTACCCTTTACTTTCTTAAAGTATCATTCGGGCAATTTTCATGTTTAAACTGTGTTAGCCATTGTTAGTCATATCAATTATTGTGATACCATTTAACAATAGACTTAGCTACAATATTCAATTGAATATTAAGAATATAGAATTTATATATCGCAATAACAAATTTAGAAATTAGAGTATAATGACAAATACTTTCTCGGTTCTTTTTCCTCTGCAACAATGGGTTTGGTCATGGTTTTTAAGGAAAAAAAAAAGGGTAGTTTAGCATAGAGGTACCCCTTTAATTACCTAGAGTATGAGATAAGTAAATCGTTAATAAAGTAAACGCAATTTTTTGAGGCAATTTGAATAATTGATGATGGTTTTATTAACATAAAAAAAAAAAAATTATCAACTATAGTTGCTTTTTTTGTACGCAGAAGTGGAGTGGTTTAATAGATGAAACTAGCCAAAGTGGTAATTGTTGCAACAGAAAAAAAAACGGAGTAAGGGTCCGTTTGATTCAACTTATTTTGTCTTGTCTTATCTTATCTTATCTTATCTTATCTTATAAGATCTTATAAAATCTTATGTGATCTGATCTTATCTTACTGATCTTATCTGATCTTATAAGATAGTTTATTGTGTGTGTAACATCTTATTTTATCTTATCTTATCTAATCTGATCTTATCTTATCTGATATGATTTTATGTTATCTGATCTGATCTGATCTTATCTTATAAGATCTTATTTTTTATGAAATAAGTTAAAATAAGTTGAACAGAATGAAGCCTAAGTATGTAAATACAATGGTATTGAAAAATCTCATTTCACAACAACACAAAAATCAACAATGTAAACAAAAATTTTAAAAATAAAAAATAAGCAACAAACCCGTGCAACGCACGAGCTTTAAAATTAGTATATATAAGTCAAGGGGGGAGCAACGGTGTCCCCCTAGGCATTTACATAATTGCCCCCAAACAACAAAAATATTACATCAGTAAATCAATGGTAAATCACGCATACACTTGCCAAAATAATTTCAATCATCAAGCAATAAGCTATCACACATAAACTTGCCAAAATAATTTCAATCAAATCTCTAAAAACCCAATCAACAGATATAATTGCCAATAAAAAAGATTCATAATCAAAACATTACCCAAATTAATACCACATAAAAATTACACACAACTCAAAATCATATTCACGGTATTCTAAAAAATTACAAACACAAACTCAACACAAAATCAATTACAATTTACAAACACAAACTCCAAAAAAAAAATTCAGTTTTTTTAATTACTTGGAGCTTCAAGGCAGTCTCAAATTTGCAGTAACTTCACCGTTAATCAGGTAATCAGATTGCAAGTTGAAAATAAGAGTATGTATAATGTTCTATATTGACTAAATCTTAAGAATATGTACACTGTTAGAGTAAATTTAAAAAAAAAACACTATAATTGAAATTCAAATTGTGTATGAAAAATTTAAAATTTCATTTCAACTATAATTGAATTGAAAGTGTTAACATTTAGATACGGAGAATATTTTAAATGTGAGACTGATGAAAATGGGGGAAATTTCAGCCCATAAACAAAATTGATCAGTTTGTGAAATTAGAATTTAAAAGTTAGACAAGGGGAAAAAAACTGAAATTGGTATATACTTTCCGGATAAAAATTTGGGATCATAGAGAAATTACTGAAATCTAGATTTAAGAAATTACCTTTCTTTGTTAGAAAATTAAATCGACCCAAGAATTAGATCTAAAGTGTAGTGCATGATTTCACTCCGCCGCGACCTCTGCTGCCTGTTTCACCGAATATCCGCCACGTCCTCTTCTGCTGGAGTCGTAACCTCCGCGACCACCACCGCCGCTACCATCACGGCACCACATCGATAATGATAGATGTGACGAGAAGCGGATAGTTTAGAAGTGAAGGTTTAACCAATGGAGGTTAAGGTGGGAGGAGAGAGAAATAAAGAGGGAGGAAATTGAAGGAAATAGAGGATGAATTTGAAGAGTATCATTTTCTTTTTGAGAGGAAGAGGAAATGAATCTGAAGGTTGGATAACAGAGGCGTATGGTTTGAGTTTGTAGATAATGTCATAGTGTGCCATTTTTTGTCTTTTTGAGTGAAATGAAGAGGAAAAGAGGCGTACTTACTTAGTATATTACTTGGTAATAGTCTGCATATATTGTTTATTACTTGGTAATAGTCTGCATCTATTGTTTCTCTTACATTTATATTACTCCGACTGAAATCAAATCACTACTTCAACAGGTTTGTCAAGTGTTCCAAACATTTTTTATTTCATATCGTTTTACAACTAAAAACTAATATCTCTATTAATTGCAGCCTAATGGAAGAGCAACAATTTTCAACAAAGTTATGAAAGTTTCGGTTTCAAAGAATACTCATGGTTTTTACGTCCACCAAGTAAGACCATGGAGATTAATCAGTTCCACACTGTTGATTACATATTTGAAGTTGAATGGGCTGATGAGTGTGCGTGGATTTTCAAGAAAATTAGTTAAAGTCAACAAAAAAAGTAGTTAGAAATGCAATTTTCATTACTTATACTTATTTATTAAAGTGTTTTTAAATACTATTTGTAAGTATTTCAAAGAATCTTATTCACAAAATGGAGGTGAACTTAGATACTAACTTTCATTTTCTGTTTGTTTACTATTTAATAATAGTTATGCCTAAAAATGTCATCGCACGCATCGCGTGCATAAAAAGCTAGTATATATATATATAAAGGAGGAACTTTTCGGGAGCATAGGGAGCTCCTCAAGACATCGAGGCCATAGAGCACGCCACGTAGGATAGCCATGTCATCAAATTTTATTTTTATTTTTTACAAAAATAGAGTTCTACATAGATTTAAATACATATAAGGAGTTCTAGATAAGCAAAAATTAGAGTTTGGTTTTGAATGAACAATCTAAATTATTATATTATGTAAATTGTGTATAAATTTTGCTACGTAATTTCGAATATGATAATTTTTGTTCCATTGGATAGTGCTTGAAATATGATCTGAGATAAGATCCATTGACAATATAGTTCTACAACTTATGAAATAGTGAGCGCCACGTAGGATTGTCATGTCATTAATTTTTATTTTAAATATTTTGAAAAATAGAGTTCTAAGTAGATTTAAATACATAAAAGGTGTTTTGGATAACGAGAAATTAGAGTTTCGTTTTGAATAAACAACCTAATTAAATTATTATATTAGTTAAATTGAATATAACTTTTGCTACCTAATTCAAAACATTATAAATTTTTACCATTTAAGAGTGCTTGAAATATGCTTAAATAAGATCTGTTTACAATATAGTTTTACAACTCATGAAAATATATTTAACTAGATGAATGGTAAGGCATTATTTAGTCTTTCTTTTAGATAAATATAATAATAGCTATAACTATTGTGTACTATATGTGACTATAGCATTTTATCATAGGTCCAATTTACATGATTAAACATATTATCTTTCAAAACCTCAGCCTTACGAGTCTAGATCCTCTAGAATTTTAATAAAATTTTACAAGGTAGAGTTGTATATGAGCCATACATTTTAAAATAAGGGCTTGGTGGAAGGAGGAAAAAAAGGGGGTGGATTTTGATGAGGAAAAATAGAGGGGGTTTTGGAAAGATAATATATGAGTAATTTTGTTTTTTACTCAATGATTGATATTGTTCAAACTCTACATTATAGAGTTCTTTTAGAACTCTTGAGGATCCAAACACCACCTTATTCAACTAAACCAAAGCAATTTAATATTGCAACAAAACTTATTAAGGAAACTTTGTTATTACAACAAAAATTTAAGTATATAGCAATAAAGTTACATATATATTTTAGAGTTTTGGATGATGAAAAAACTAGATATGTTTTGTAAAAACAACCTTAGAATATTTTAGGGATCTCCACCTAAGCATGACATGTCATTCTTTTTAACTTTTTAAGTAGTGTTTAAAATAGATATAATTACATTTAAGTTTTTTTTTAATAAGTGAATATTACACTATGATTTTAAATAAACAACCTAAATTATTCAATTATGTAAATTGAATATAACTTTAGCTACATAATTCGCAATATTATAATTTTTTTACCATCGGAGAGTGCTCGAAATATGTTTCTAAATAAGTTTCATATACAATATAGTTTTATAACTTATGAAAATATCCTGTTACTTAACTGATCCGGTTTTGTGCCATGACCGGATCAATTAATTACTAACTGATCCGGTTTTGAACGGATCAGTTCACACCTCCTAACCACTGCTATCCCATTCGTTCCGGTAAAAAACAGATCATTAAGTCCCATTTTGACCGGATCGGATGAGGTTTTTTCCACTAGTGTTATGTGAAGATGGAGAAGCTTATAAGCTTTTTAGTGAGGTGGATAACCAAGAAAAATGTATGGCTAAAAAATTTGGATTTAATTTACTCCTGCCTTGTTTGATGGTAGACGCAAAACAATGACATCCAAAAACTCTAAGATGCTCTAGAGAGGGAGGTTTGTGAAAGAGCCTTTCATAAGAAAGAGATGATTAATCACTTTGACAGGTAATCTGTTAATCAAGTGAGTAGCACAAAGCACACATTGACCCCCAATATGCTGCAGGATTATGATACTGAAAGAATAAAGCTCTAGCAACTCTTCTGATGTATAACACCATTCTTGAGAAAGAACTGAAGCATATTATTTTCCTGCACACAATTCCTTGGCATTATCAGACCTCACACATTCAACCAAGCAATGAAATTATGTGTTAACATAAGCAAATAAATTTTGTATAATTTGCACCACATCATATTTGTATTTAAGCATGTATACCCAAGTATGCCTACTGAAATCATCCACAATAGTCACAAAAGATTTACAGCCATTATGAGTAGATGTTTGAAATGGTCCCCACTGATTCACATGAATCAATTGAAAAGGTTTTTGTGTTTTTATTGAACTATGTGAAAATGGTAGTCTTGTTTTTCTAGCTGCAGGACAAATTTGACACATACAAGAAGAAACATTGCCTAGATCAAAACTAGGTTTGACATGTTTCATACAATGAAAAGGGAAATGTCCTAGTCTTAAGTGCCAAAGTTTGGCTTCTTCTGTACAATTATTAGCAGAAAATGAAACAAAAGCGACATGTGTATTTCTAGGATCAGATAAAGAAGACTTCGATTGTTGAGGAGTGCAACACAAGCCATGCTTCAGACTACCAAGAACTAGAGGATGGATTAATGTAGGTTCCTAAAGAACACATGAGTCAGATGTAAAACTGACAGAACACTGCATATCATGACAGAGTTTGGGAAATGAGATTAAAGTGGAAGTGAGGAACATGGAAAACATCTTTCGAGACAATGTCAGGGGAAAACTTGACTGATCCTTTGTGAACAATGTTTACTTTGCTACTTTAAGGGATAGTTATGCTATTATCAATAACAGTCAAACACAATTAAATCATGACAAATGTGGTCAGTGACACCACTGTCAAGGACCCAAGATGTACCAATTAAAGACTTGAAAGAAGACATAGGTTACGTGCCATAAATGCATTCCCAGAGATGACAGGATGATTATATGATGATGGAGAATGATCTGTTGATTGAGCTTGTTGTTTAGTGAGCAATGACATAAGTTGATTATATTGATCAACTAAAATGGTCTTGGATTCAGCAGCATCAGAATCAGGTTCTTCTGAATCAGCTTGGACAAGATTTGTTCTTCTCTTGCCTTTGTGACCACTCAAATGAGGTGGGAGACCATTTAACTTATGTCATCCTTGAATACCATGCCCAGGAGTCTTACAATAATCACAAAACTATGTAGAGGTTCTCTTGTTTCCAAACAGAGGCTTGTTAGCAATAGAAAAAGCAGGTTTGTGGCCTTTGTCATTGTTATACCTTCTTCTATCATATGCAGCAAATGCCAATGAATCATGTTGAGCAACTACACTGCTCTCTTCCTGATGCCTTTCCTCTTGAACTAACAACCTATAGGTAGTATTGAGATTAGGAAGTGGTTGCATCATTAATATGTTTGTCTTGGCTTGAACATAGTCTTCATTGAGCTTCATCAAAAATACCATAAGCCTTTGATCTTGCTGTGACTTAAGCACCTTTTTAGTCATAGTGCAAGTACAATTTGTACATGAACAAACTGGTAAAGGATCTAAATCATCAAGTTCATCCCATAATACTTTTATATGACTGAAAAACAAGGACACAAACATATTTCCTTGTTGCATCTTAGAAATTTGCTGATGTAATAAGAGCAGTTGAGCACTAGATACTTGACTAAATCTATCTATCCAAAGTTCTCTAGACTTCTTATATCACCACACACTTTTAGCAATTTGTTTTTCTAAGGAAAACAGTAACCAACCAACAACTAGATTTGTTTTTAACATCAAATGCACGAGGTTCTTCTAATTATCCATCTACAAAACATAGCTCGTTTCCAGATGACAACACTAGCATCATAGAGCGTTTCCAGTCTCCATAGTTGTTTCCTAAAATTAAATCATTAACAAATTTTGTATTAGAGGAATCAGAAGGATGTATATAATACACACTTCCTAGAACAATTGTAGGTTCATGTGTAGGAATGGCAGTCATATTTGAATTTTTTGAGAGTGAGAGAAAGAGAATCAAATGATCAAGAAATTGAGATGTAGAAAAGCTCAATTTAATCTGAATTTTGAGAGTTTCAGGAGATTTTCAACAATTTCACCAAATGATGATCAGCAAACACAAAAAATTGATTATAACAATCAAATGATCATATAAATTTGTTCTTCAACATGTTAGTAGATAACTCGTATCTTCTACGTAGTTATCTTCTCTAATATTGTTAGCTAGAGTTTGACTTATCTTCTATAATATTGTTAGCTAGAGTTTGAATTACTCTTCCCATTTATCTTTTAGATATCTTATCATGTAAACAACTGTACTCCTATTCTTTAGTTTATACGTAGACTTATCTCTCTAAGTTGTTGCATTCTCTGCTTATTTAAGCAACTCACTATTACTCAATACAAATTACTTGAAATTATAAACTCTATATGGTATCAGATTTCTAACCGATCCTACCACCATCTCTTCCACTTATTCCTTTTCAATGGCCAACGACAACTCCCTCATTCCCAACCCTACTGATCCCACCAAACCCTTCACTCTTATTCAAGTTCACAACTCAATCAAACTCACCTCCACCAACTATGTTGCGTGGCAGACCCAACTTCAGGCCACTCTTCTTGGCTATGATCTATGGAAGTTTGTGGATGGCACTCATCCTTCCCCTGCTGCTTCCATTACTACTGACGATGGCACCTCCATCCCCAACCCCGCTGCACTCCCATGGTTTCGTCAAGACCGCCTCGTCTTTGGCGCCATTATTTGTACTCTTTCCCAGGACATCGTTCCTCTTGTGTCTCAAACCGCTACTTCCGAAGAGGCTTGGAATGTCCTCTCCAAAACTTAACCCCTCCCATGGCCACCTCAAACAAATCAAAACCAAACTCAACCAAATCTCTCACACCACTCAATCGATCACTGCTTATATGCAAGCCATCAAACAATGTACTGATCGTCTCGCCGCCATGGGGAAACCTATGGATCATGAAGATGTCATTGACAAAGTCTTGCTGGGCCTTGACTATGAGCAATACAAATCCGTTATCGATGCGGTAAACGCACGAGATACACCCATCTCATTTGATGAACTCCATGAGAAGCTCAGCAACAAAGAAGCCACGACCTCCCTTCAGCCTGTTCCTATCAGCTTTCCTGCCTCGGTTAATGTCACCCAACACCGTAGTCACTCGCCTACCAACCCTGCTGCGCCACGTCAACCCAAGCCTTACCTTAGCAAATGCCAATGGTGCCGTGAGCAAGGTCACTCCCTTAGCCATTATGCTCTCTTCAAAAACAAATATCCTACCATTGCTGTTCCTCCTCCGAATAATTTTCGGTCTACTGCATCTGGGTCACATCCTTCGAAGGCGACTCCCCAAGCCCACATGGCTACTGCTTCCGCGTCGAACTCCAATGCATGGCTTCTTGACAGTGGAGCCACGCACCACGTTACAAATGACTTAGCCAACTTATCTCTTCATGCACCCTACGATGGCACAGAAGAACTCATTATTGGCGATGGCTCCACCCTCCCAATCCAAAACACATGTAGTTTTAAAGTTAATGCACGTTCTACAACTTTCACTTTCTCTAATGTATTACATGTTCAGTCCATCTCTCGTAATATCCTATCCATCTCTCAATTTTGTCGTGAAAATCACACCTCCATTGAATTCTTACCCTCATGCTTTCGTGTTAATGGGCTTTTGCAGGGGGGTCTTCTCCTTCAAGGACCAACTAGAGCTGGCATGGCATCCTTCACTCCCTCAAGTTTTCTCTTGCATGAAACTACCTAGTAGCGAATGGCATCACAAATTAGGGCATCCATCTTCTTCTGTTCTTAGGACTTTAAATTCGCATTATGATTTGTCAATTTCCGTATTTGAAATGTCAAATTGTAATGCTTGCAATATCAATAAAAGCCACAAGCTACCTTTTTTTACTTCTACAATCTCTTCACACCAACCATTAGATATTATTTTTTCTGATGTATGGACATATCCAATCTATTTTTTTGATAATCTTAAATACTACGTTATTTTTGTCGATCACTACACTAAGTACATTTGGTTCTATCCAATTAAATAGAAATCTGATGTCTTTGATATTTTCAAACGCTTTAAGGCTCTAGTTGAAAAATATTTCAATTTGAAAATTAAACAATTCTTTCCTGACAATGGAGGTGAGTTTATCAAATTAACTCCCTTTTATCTTCTCATGGTATTTCTCATCTCACCTCCCCTCCCCATACTCCCGAACATAACGGTTATGCGGAGCGCCGTCATCGACATCTTGTTGAAACGGGGCTCTCTTTATTATCTCATGCTCACCTACCATCCACGTTTTGCTCTCATGCTCTATCCACGACCTCCTACTTAATAAATAGGATGCCCACTCCCACTCTTGGCCATACCTCCCCGTATCACAAATTTTTTGCCTAGCCCCCAATTACTCCAAGTTATGTAACTTTGGATGTTTGTGTTATCCATGGCTCAAACCATACACTACAAATAAACTTGACTCAAAATCTCTTCCTTGCATCTTCTTAGGATACTCCGCCACTTAATGTGTATATCATTGTTTTGACCCTTCCATTAATCATCTATATACATCTGGACATGTGAATTTTGTAGAACATGTATTTCCTTACGCTAACTTGTGCAGGTTTGCTGAGTCTTCCCCTCCTAGTTGTCTTCAAGAATGGACAACCATCAATGTGCCCGTCGCTATTCCCTCGACCATCTCCAACACACCACCACAAACGCCCCCACCTCTCCCATGCTACGATCACTCTCACCATCCTCTCCAACGTCCCCTCCCTCACCTATCTCACCCTCCCCTGGTCCCTCTCGGACCATGGTCACTCGCCTACAAAACAACATTATCAAACCAAACCCAAAGTATGCTCATACGACTACTGTGTCACAACCTTGTGAGCCCACAAATATCACTCAAGCCCTCAAAAGTCCTCACTGGCGTGAAGCTATGACTGCTGAATATGACGCCCTTGTTCGCAACCGCACTTGGGATCTTGTTCCCCGTCAACCCACTCACAACTTAGTTGGCAACAAATGGGTATTTCGCATAAAATATCAGTCCGTCGGTGAAATTGAACGGTATAAGGCTCGTCTCATCGCCAAAGGATTTCATCAACGTCCTGGTATAGATTTCTCAGAAACATTCAACCCGGTCATCAAACCCACTACAGTTCGGCTTATCCTATCTCTTGTCGTTACTCGTGGATGGGCTCTCCGATAGCTTGACATAAATAATGCCTTCCTTCAAGGTATCCTTTGTGAGGATGTCTACATTACTCAACCTCCTGGTTTTGTTGATCCAACATGCCCCCACTCATGTTTGCAAGCTCAGTAAGGCTATTTATGGCCTTAAATAGGCGCCCCGTGCTTGGTATAATGAACTCAAAAATTATCTCCTATCTTTTGGGTTCATTAATTCCATTGTCGACACTTCATTGTTCATCTACAATCATCGTGGTGATGTCATCTACTTGCTTGTGTACGTTGACGATATCATCATCACCGGGCCTTCCCCAAATGCACTACATGAATTTATTGCATCTCTTGCGGCTCGGTTCTCATTGAAAGATTTGGGCCCCTTATCTTACTTCCTTGGCATGGAGGTTGTCCCTCACCTTCATTGTCTCTTCCTCACCCAACGGAAATACATTGGTGACTTGCTTGCCCGTGCTAATATGGTTCATGCTAAGCCGGTAACGACCCCAATGATTCAACACCCCCTTTGACCCTTGATGTTGGTTCTCCTATTTCTAATGTCACTGAATATCGGGATCTTGGTGGCTTACAATACCTTGCACTCACGCAGCTCGACATTGCATTTGCAGTCAATAAATTATCTTAGTTCATGCATCGCCCCTCTGACTTGCATTGGGCTGCTCTTCGGAGCTTCTTTGGTTGCAATCTTTACTCACTGAGCTTCGTCTCTCACTTCCTACAGCTCCAACAATCTATTGTGACAACCTTAGTGCAACACAATACTCGAAAAATCCTGTTTTCCACTCAAGGATGAAGCACCTAGCCTTGGCTTTCCACTTTGTCAGGGAGCAAGTTCATCAAAACAAGCTCCGAGTTCAGCACATTAATGGTGATGATCAGTTAGCTGATGCACTCACCAAGCCATTAGCTCTTGCACGTTTCTCCACTTTGCTGTCCAAACTTGGCGTGGTCCACATACCCTCCAGTTTGCGGGGGAATGTTAGTAGATAACTCTTATCTTCTACGTAGTTATCTTCTCTAATATTGTTAGCTAGAGTTTGACTTATCTTCTATAATATTGTTAGCTAGAGTTTGAATTACTCTTCTCATTTATCTTTTAGATATCTTATCATGTAAACAACTGTACTCCTATTCTTTAGCTTATACGTAGACTTATCTCTCTAAGTTGTTGCATTCTCTGCTTATTTAAGCAACTCACTATTACTCAATACAAATTACTTGAAATTATAAACTCTATACAACACAGGACTTCCAAGAACAACACAATCAAGATGAATTTCTCACAATTTCCAGAAACTCAATCAACACAAAAATCAAACTACTGAATTGTTTCAACAATGAAACAACTCAATTCAATTCACAAGAAGATATCAGCAAAATCTTCGAAGAAACAGAATTCAACAAGCAAATCCAGATTTCACTCAAATCTAGATTCAAAAGAGGTAATTAGAAGAAGAACACCTGGATCTCAGAATGAATTGCGCAGAATTTTCAGCTCTGATATCATGTTATCAAGCCATGCTTGAATTAAGAACAGTAAAATTAGTCATAGAGAAGTAAAGATTGAGAGAGAATTTAGGTTAATAGAGAAGATTTTATTATTTCTAAATCAATAATCTTGTTACAAGCCTATATCAACTATTTATAGTTGTGTAATAACAGAAATAGAGCACGTGCTCTTCATAACAGAATATGGTATTCTGTTGTAGGAGAAGTAATCCAGTGTGGCAGCAGTAGGAATACTTTAGGCATTTCCATTAATCCATATATTCTAGCGCGGGGTTCGATTCCCCCTTCAACCAAGTTTTTGCTTTCCTTCTTTTTCTTTTTGTTTTTAAGTTTTATCTTTTTTTTTTTTTGTTTTATTTGAATGCCTTTTGGTTCACTTGAAAGCTGAAGACTTTTTAGCATAGCCATCTACTCTGGTTCAATAATGTTAGAGAAAGGAGAGAGAGTTCTCTCTCCCCCTAAAAATCCCCAAGCACCAATACATAGCAGCCCCACGCCACCCGCCTTCAAGGCCGATAGTGAGGAGAGTGGTCGAATTCTCCCGCCGCAGATTCAGGTCGGTCAAGCAAATGCCCGGGTAAGTGTAGCTGAGGATCTGATGTTATGGTTTTATATAGTGTTTTTCCCCCTGTATTTGAGCTAAAATGTGTATCAATGGTGCTCTTAGGAGCCATTTTATGCTAACTCTCTCCATCTAGTTGTGGTTTTCTATTCTGTGTCTGATTGCAGGTTTTAGGGAGTTATCTTCCTATTTTCCGCTATTATCCGACCACTATAATCGAATGGAGAAGTTCGAAGGCATTTATGATGAGTTCCGGGGTCCCGAGAATACTCTCCGAGGCCTTGGACAAAAGAAGAAGTGAAGCTTTGGCGTCTGAAGCCAAAGAAGGAAGAATCGGGCTTCAGCCCGATGACATCGGGCGCCTCAAGCCCGATCGGGCGTTCATCGCCATTGGGACAAACATTGTTGCGGGCCCGATCGGGCGATGTTGCCCATTTGTTATTTCGCTGTCAAGCCCGATCGGGCGAGATGGCTCGATATTATCGGGCGTGTGCGTGGGCAATGGTGTTCGATGCTGCGCGCTGATCTTTGGCGAAGTCCCAAAGCCCGACTACATCGGGCGGATGCTTGCTTGCTTGCTGCAGTGTTCGTGCTCGATGTTGCGCACTTACCTCGACCAGCCCGATAGCATCGGGCGTCATGGCCCGATATAATCGGGCGAGGTCTGCTTCTGGAGCGCATCAATTGCTTTGAGCCCGATTTGATCGGGCTGGATTGGCCCGATCGGGCGACTGCCTCCGCGCGTTCATTTAATGATTTTCGGGCCACTTAGTATAAATAGGAAAGTTAGAACATTTATTATTAATCTTTGTTTTAGCTCTTATTTTCTCATAGATTATCTCAAGAACCCTAGTATTTATTACTTTTCATTGTGATTCAAGATCAAACCTTTGGATTATTCGCAAGTTCAATATAGTTCTTTAATTTGGTAATCTTCTTCCTTGTTTTCTCCATTATTGTTTGCTTCCTCTATTATTGATTAGAGTAATTTCTTAGTTATTTGCAATAGTTCAAAGTATGGATTTTTATATGGAATTTGTTATTGGATTCTCAAACATGAGTGAGTAGTTTTATTTCTAGGATTGTGGGGATCTATGTATGCAATGAGGGATTAACAGATTAATATAATTTCCCTTTATTTCAATTGTTTCCTGTGATTGAATCGTTCATGCTAGATTTATGAATTAGGCCTGATTTGTATTTCTATTATCGCAATATTGAATCTACTTCGAGATGAGAGATTTCGTATAGGCTTTCAATCATTAGGCATAGTGATCCTTGACCATGCGAGAGCGGCTAGGTGATCTTTGAGGGAGGTAATGTTCGAGAGAAATTACATGTGCCCTAGATAAATTGACTTATTGGGTAGTTATTATTCGTCTCTGATTTCCCGAATTGTATGCATAGTGATCCATAGTCCTAGTTCTTTATTAATTGATTCATACCTTCATATTTAGTTCTATCATTTGCCTATTAGTTTAGTCACACACCCATTTTCAACTGATTTAGTTAGTATAATATTAGAATTAAGATACAATAATATAACTTTCTCCTTGTGAATTCGATCCTGACTTCCCTGACTACTTGTTAGTGGACTTTAGGTTATTTTTGATAAGGTGATACGACTATAGCCTGTCAGGATCCCCCTCCCCCCACCCCTCCTCCTCCCCTCCTCCTTTCTGTTGCTTCAAGTAGGTCCTTCAAGGACGCGATGAATGCTCATCGGTTGGACCATGTTCACCAGTTTGTGGAGAGCATCCCCCTTGAGTCTCCACCCCTTGCTTTCGCCACATCCCTACCGGCGGCGTGTGGAAAGTATGATGTGTTTATCCCCATCTCTGAGGTTAAATACGCTGAGTTGGCCATGTCATGGCAAAATGCTATCATATTCAAGGTGGTGGGGAGATCTTTCTCCCAAGAATATTTGAAGAAGGAGCTTCAAAAGGTCTGGGCCTGGAAGGGTGTGTTTGAGATGGCTTCGTTGGGAAAGGGATTTTATAGTGCAAAATGCTCTTCGCCGGCAGAAAGGTCAAGGATACTAGCTGATGGTCCTTGGTTCGTTATGGGGTCGCTTGTGTGGACTCAAGCTTGGCAACCGGGGTTCAAACCCTCGGAAGCATGCATCACCCAACACCCGGTATGGGTGAATATGCCCGAACTCCCACTTGAGTTTTTACGAAGGGCATGTTGGAAACAATAGGTAACTCTTTGGGAAACATAATAAAGATTGACGTTCATTCGCTTGCGGGCGAGAAGCGACGTTTTGCCGCCATATGTGTGCTCATGACGGCAAATAAGGTCATACCGGAAAAGGTGTGGCTAGGATGTACTAGTCATAGTCTTGTTTACGCCGATAATCCTTGAGTATGTCATGGTTGCCGTAATATTGGCCATAATGGTCGTAGTTGTCCGGTGAACGTCGAACATAAGGCAACTAATGCTGAAGGTGTAAAGGGTGTTGACCACCAGAAGTCAAACGGTGGGGATACTTATGAGTGGACCCAAGTTGGAAGAAGAAATTCAAAAGGGGCTGACCTTCATCAAGGAAACAGAATGACTCGTGGGGCCCAGACTAGGTGGACTCCTAAGAGGAAACACATGAACGGAAAGGAAAAAGATGATAAGGAAAAAGAAGAAAAGGAAGAAGAAGGAAAGAGGAAAGTTGAAAAGAAGGCGGCGGCTGAGGGTACTTTAAGTACTGTAGAAGAAATCCTAATTGGGGATTTGCAGAGTAGGGAAAGTACTTTAAGTACCAAAGTAGGACCCAAAAATTTGGACATGTCTCAAATCCTGCAGCAGAACCAGTTTGAAGTCCTTTCGGAGGACTTGGAAAGCGTGAACTGCTCCCTAAAAATCTCGGATGAAAGGAAAAGTGGAGCTGTCATTTCAGAACTCCCTCCCTGCCCTTCAGAACCCCCTTTTCACTCTACCCAAGGAAAATCTTACCCATCTCCCCACGCTTCCCAAAAACTCCCGTTAACCCCCACAAAAATGACCCCATTATTTAAACCCCCTCTCATCCTCTCTTCTATATCCACGATCTCTAAAAAACAAAACCAGAACCCTTCTGCCCCCTCCCCCCTGTAGAAGAAATCGAAAAATTTGTTCTGCACCATGTGCATGCCTTGCGACCCCGAAGTCCTCTCTCTGTCAGGATCTTCCTCCCCTCCTCCTCCTCTTTCCCCACCACCCTCGCCGCCATCTCCGAGGATGGTGTTGGTGAAGGCTCGCGGGCCGGTTGTGTTCAATCGTCCGGTCAGACCTCTGAAACCCGAACTAAACAT
Organism: Beta lomatogona; assembly: GCA_947646795.1. Lineage (NCBI taxonomy): Eukaryota > Viridiplantae > Streptophyta > Magnoliopsida > Caryophyllales > Amaranthaceae > Beta > Beta lomatogona. The sequence goes on from CANSNZ010000268.1 coordinate 3,879,241, forward strand.
GGAAGCGGTGGAATATTACACTCCGGACTGCCTCGACAACCCCAGCGAGTACCACACGGAACTTGCATGGGAGGAAGTGAAGGCTCTCATAGCCAGGCCGTGCATTCACCCGGAAAAATCAGCGCAGCTGATGATGTACTCCAACTCCTAATTTCTTCTGGCACATGTTCCACAAGTGCGAGATGCTGCCCAGCTTCCCCCTCTAATGAAAATTTTTCTGGAGTGGTTCCTAAAGAAAGAGGGAGGAGTAGAGAGCGAAGAGAGAGAGATGTTGGCAATATTGGGGCCATGGGTGGACCCGTTCCCGATCCTGCCGCTGGTCCATTCTATCATAGTAGTGCGACACAAGGATGTGCGGATGGTAGCACTCGGCAACATGAATGCTCTACTCTTTGCTCGCATTCACATTTCGCTGAAACAAATAGGCCTATCATCCGCCCTTGGTGGTTCTGGCTGAAACTTGGGTGAGTCGTGAGAAAATGGCTAATATTGTGGGTGACCTGGGCTATGATTCTTGGCATTTGCTTGAACCTCTGGGATTTGTTGGTGGCATTCTTATTCCCTGGAAATCATACATCCTCGATTTTCAGGTCATAGGAGAAGGGGCTCAGGCAGTCTACGTCTTGGTTGAGGTACTTTCTACTATAACTTCCTTTATTCTTACTTCAATTTATGCTAGTACTAAATTTAGGGGCCGTCAATTATTATGGAATGATCATGAAAATTTTGCGCACAATCTTAATAAACCTTGGCTTGTTGTGGGGGTTTGTAATGAGGTTATTAGTCAAAATGAAAAGCTGGGGGGAAGGCCTGGCTCTAGGAGTAGAACTAATCTTTTTGCCTCCACTAAGGATAATTGTAACCTAATTGACTTAGGGTTTAATGGACCAAAATTCACTTGGACAAATAAAAGGAAGCGTCACACGATTTTTGAAAGACTTGATAGAGGGTGGGCCAATCCTGAGTGGTTACAGTTGTACCCCAATGCTAATCTCTGGCACCTCCCACGGGTCACTTCTGACCATTGCCCCATCTTGCTTAGATTTGACAATGATCCGTTCACCTAGGGGGATAAGCCTTTTAGATTTGAGCCTATGTGGCTCCTTGACGATAGGTTTAGAGGAGTTGTCCTGGACCATTGGCCGAAAAGTAGTCCATCCATTCAGACAAGTCTCCTTCTCTTCAAAGAAACTTTGGTGGAATGGAACCAGACGGTCTTTGGTAATGTGTATAGGAAGAAAAGACAGTGCTTAGCTAGGTTGATTGGTGTGCAGAACTATCTCCAATCGAACCCTCTTTCTAGATTCCACCAAGACCTTGAATCGGACCTTCAGGTTGAGTTGATCAATATCCTTGAGCAGGAGGAAATGCTCTGGACAGCTAAAAGTAGGATGGAGAGAATAGGAGAAGGGGAGAGGAATACAGGTTTCTTTCATAGGAGTGTCATTATTAAGCGTAATGCGTCCCCTATTAATAGCCTTAGAGATTATGTTGGTAATGTGGTTCTGGATCAAAAGGAGATTCAGAAACTCATTCTTAACTTCTACAACGACCTCTACACCTCAGATCATTTGGTCTGCCCTAACAGTGTTGTTTCCGGGATGGGAGAGGGTAGGGTTGGGCATATCCTTTCCTCCGAAGAAATTCGTAAGGCCCTTTTCAGTATGAAACCTCTTAAAGCCCCTGGGCCAGATGGTTTTCACCCCATCTTCTTTCAAAAAACGTGGGATATTGTGGGTAAGGATGTTTGTAGGGACGTCAAAAATTGGTTCCGTCAAGGTAGGGTCCCCAGTGAGTTATGCCAAGCCTTAATTTGCCTCATTCCCAAACAACCATCCCCTGAAACTGTTAAGCAATTCCGGCCCATTAGCCTGTGTAACACGCTTTATAAGCTTGTTACGAAAATCATTGTGACTAGACTCAAGCCGATTATTCCAGCCCGAATATCGCAGAACCAAAACAACTTTCTCAAAGGACGGGGCCCTGACATAAATCTTGTGGTTGCATCGGAAATCCTTCATTCCATGCACATAAAGAAGGGGAAAACCGGTTGGTTTGCCCTTAAAATTGACCTAGAGAAAGCCTATGATAGAGTTGAATGGTCCTTTGTTAGAGAATGCCTCCTTAGTCATCAGTTAGATCCTGAGGCCATCAAGTTGATCATGGATTGTGTATCCAAGGCTTCCTCTGCTATCCTCGTCAATGGCAGGAAAACAGAGGAGTTTCAGCATTCTCGGGGACAGAGGCAGGGGGACCCTATGTCCCCGTATCTGTTCAATGTCTGCCTTGAGGCTTTGACTGGTAGGATAAATGAGCAGTGTCATCTTAAAAACTGGACTCCGTTTTGGGTAGGTAGAGGTCGGGTCCCAATCTCTCACCTCTTGTTTGCGGATGATCTCCTGTTGTTTGGAAGGGTTGATGAGTCTACGGCCTATTCCGTACGGCAGGTGCTGGAAAACTTCTGTGAAGTCTCTGGCGAAAAGATTAATGAAGCTAAAAGTAATCTGATTTTCTCTCCAAACACCTTCGCGGAACACAGGGAGCTTTTTATGAGCACTATGAATGTTGAGGAGAGTAAGAACCTTGGTACATACTTGGGTCTCCTTATCTCCCATAAAATACCTACCCGTACAAAAGTACAGTTTGTGGTTGATAAAGTTAGAGCTAGATTAGCTAGTTGGAAAACCAAATTCCTCTCGAAAGCGGCTAGATTATGTCTAGTCTCATCTACCTTGTCTACTATCCCGGCTTACTATATGCAGGCAACCATGCTCCCCAAAAGTACGTTAAAGGACTTGGATAGTATATGTAACAATTTCCTGTGGGGGGAGGAGGGGGGTAGGAAAAAGCTTCAATTGATTAATAAACAAACTACCTTCTTACCAAAGGAAAATGGCGGCCTAGGAATCCACAGTCAAATCCTCATGAACCATGCTTTCATGGCTAAACTAGGATGGAAAATTGCTCAAGGCACTCCTAATCTCGCACAAGAATTCATTAGATCCAAATATCTATACAAAAATCAGGTCACCAAGTTTCAGAATGGCTCGGTCATTTGGCGCAACATAGGCATAGGTTGGAATCTTATTAGCCAGCATAGTACGTGGAGTTTGGGGGACGGGAATAGTATCAGCTTCTGGGAGGATGACTGGTTGTGGATTGGGCCTATCCGAGGTTGGGTGCAGGGGCCCCTTCCTCGGACGGAGTTAGGTAGGAAAGTCCAGAGTTTAGTTGTTTTAGGGAAGTGGGATTTTGTCAGACATAGAACAACTAAAAGTTATAATATAATTTTGTCATTATCTTTGACATTGGTTTCTAATTTATATGTCATGAAGAAACTCACTATACCATTCAGAAACATACTATATCATACAGAATCTACATCATTTCTGAACAATCCATTATATCATTTAGACACTCACTATATCATGCAGAGTCTCACTATATGATTCAGTCATTCACTCTATCATGCAGAAACTATATGTTACTTTAATATAAAATTTTAAACATAGTATAAATGGATCTTATTTTAAAGTACTTTTTAAACACTTTCCAATGTTACAAAATTATGATTTTACGAACTATATATTAAAAGTTATAATCAATATAGTATATTTTAGTTTTTCATTGTGAACCCAACTCTATTTATTCTTATCCTAAACTCTATTGGTATTTTAATCAATTTAGAACTCTATTTTATATTCAAAAAAAATATGACATGACACTTAATGAGCGCGACAAATGGCGTCCAATAAGAACGCCAAACGCCGCGACCTCGTGAGCTGGCTTTTGTACTATGCTTTATATATTAGTTATATGATATAATATATTGATTGATTGATTGGGGGTGGATTAAATGGAGTAAAACACCTAAGGGAGAGCACCATGTGGCATCGTTCCTTATTTAGGAACGTCTTTTAATATATCAAAATATAAATAGATAGATAGATTGATGTACCTCACAATGTAATCCGATTTGATTTCATATGCTTATAAAGTTATAAGAAACCATAAGAAACAGAATGATGGAAAAACTACAAAAATATTCTTTTTGCATTGATTGATCACAAAAAAAGACAATCTATCTAGACTCATTTTACTAATTTTGGTGCAGCATTTTTCAAAAATAATTATTGGGCGGCTTTCATCGATCACATAACAACATCAATATCATATCCACTTAACTGTCACTGATTTACAGTTTGTCGCGTGTACTTAAAAATGGTCATATGCAAAATTACCTGCCAGGCTGCCACCCTTCTATTTGGCTCTTCTCTAATTATTTACCCTTGCAAAAAGGGCGACACTAAATGTTAAGATCCTAACATTGAAGGTGGACTAGTTTAAGCCTTATCCATTGCACAACTAGGCAACCAGCTTACATTTTCCACCGATTAGCCAAATTGTTTAAAAGCAAAAGAAAAAAAACACAACCAACTCACTATAGTATATATGGAATCTCTACCGCTAGATTGGTCAGAAATTGCAACTCATTACCACTTTAGCAAAAGAGACTGTAATGTAGTAAGATTGGTCAGAAAAAGGATAGTGATCTTTACAACCATGGCTTGCACTGTATATATGAAATATAATAGAGGGTACGAAATTAATGAGGTCTTATGAAACAAGAATTTTTTTAATCTCAGATTTTGGATATCACCTTCACAAGACTTTACCAACTAAATTAGATGATATCCATGAAAATAAGCATTGGTGGGAGCGTACGATAATCAATTTTGGTCTGTTCTCTAGTGACATAAATGTTGTTTGTAGTGGCTTTTGTTAAAGCCATGTTTAGAATGACTTTTTGGAGAAAGAAGGCATTCCTAAAGGTTTGCACTGTTATTCTCCAATTAATCTTTGAGTTGTAATGGTGTTTAGCGGATATGTAGGAGTAATAAAATTTTGATTGGTTACCAAAAATAAAACGCAAGGTAAATGGACCAACTTTTTGAGCACCGGTCGTACAATATGGGGGATTTGTTCACGTAGCTCATGTTTGTATATCAAGTTATATATAATACGCTGTATTTGGATATGAGAATTCCCTTGCAAATTCACATACTTCCTCCGTTCTGTTTTAAATGAAACGTAGGGTCTTGGCACGGGGATTTAGAATAGGAGAGAGATAGAGAGAAAAAAAAAAGAAGGGACCCATGTGATGAGGAAAGAGATAGAGAGAAGTGAATACCAAATAAGGTAATGTTTTACTTATTTTGAAAGGCCTAGAATAGTAAGTGTTTCATTTATTTTAGAACGGAGGAAGTATGCAATTCTTCCAACTATCACATTTTATTATTAGCCACCTACCACCTTTTTGTCATGCTGACTCTGATACCATGTCAAATTAAAGTACCGATTACTCAAAAGTTTTAGTTGATGGTTGGAGTTCCAACTATATTTTTATACGCTATCAGCCTGAAGGACTAGGTTTATTGACAAAATATAGCTATTGAGACTAAATTTGGCTTGTCTATATTAGGACCTTATTGCTTATTTCTTTCAGTTCATTCACCGAAACAATTAAGCACAATTTATTTATAAGCGACCACATGTGGTCGGGAAATTAACCCAAGCTCCTTACTATAAACTGATAAATAAAGTCCAGCAGACCAAAGAAATAATGCTACTATGCAAGTAATCCAAACTGGTCATACGTCAAACTTAATTAGCAACTTGCATTTTGAAGAAAATGTCCACAAAGATACAAAGAAAGACTTTTCAGGGGATAAACAGACCAAAATCTTTTTGGTGTTTTCACGCCCATATGCCATGGATAAGAGGTAAGAGCTGTGATATTGATGCTTTAATAAGACTTAAAAGTTGTATTTTGTATACACTGGAAAACTCCTTTTTCGCTTTCTTTAGAGCATGTACAATGGGATGGTCTTGGGTTGGTCTAGCAAATAGTAAAACTAGCTTTACCTAGTTTTGTTATTGGGGCACTTGGCCCTTGGGGTTGGTTGGTCTGGATTTCCAGACCATATTCACCTCGGATGGAGTGCACGAGACAAATGAGAAACAGTCGCGTGGCAAAGCAACTGGCGAGAAATGCAAGCTGGGCCCTTGTGAAACGCGTCGCTTGGAAGAAAAAAGGGGAAAGAGAGGCGGAACAACAGCTCACAACGCATAACTTAACAAAACGCTGGGCCCAAGGCTACAGCTTGCTGTCAGTGGCCCTGACGCGCGTCAGAGGCCCACTGACCAGCAAATGCAAGCCCGCCACATGGCATTGATGTTTAGTTGTTTACTGCTTGCTCACTGCACATCAATTTAATTTGCTGTTCCAAACTGATACTACATTTCTAACGTTACAAAATATTGCAACGTTTAAAAAAAAAAATCAGTTTATAATTTAAAAAAAAAATTACAATAATGGCTATAAAATATTTTTATCTATAAATTGAGCCCAAATTTCATATATTTTACCACACTTCTTCCCAACCTATTTTTTTAATTACTCTTTCCTACCTAATATTAATTATACTAAGCTAATATTATGGATTCAAATAATCCTAATTACTCCCAAAATAGCGAGGGGTCATCTAACCAAGTCGGAGGAGACTCATTCATTGTTATTTAGCTTTGAACGTAATTTAATTTAATGTAAGCTAATTAGCACATAGTTAATTAATTAGCTAATTAGCTTTTAAGTTCTAATTTAATTTAACGTACTTAATGTAATCTAATTAGCTTTTATTAATTTAAATCATATATTTCATATAAAAATAAACATTGGGTAGGAGAGAGAGTATATGGTGGGGTATGGTAAAGGTAGGAAAGAGAAATAGAAAAACCAAGTAAGACCAACCAAACCATTGTGAGAAAAAAAAGATGAGTTGGTGGGAGTTTTAGTAGGATGTGAGGTGTAAGAAGGAGGAAAGGAGAGAGAAAGAAAAAAACTCTAAGACCAACCAAGACCAACTAACCCATTGTACATGCTCTTATGGTCGGGGATAAGGTATGTAAGGAAACTTTTTATAACTAGGATGGGATGACGCTTTACTATATATGGTGTGATGATAGGGTGCATCATGCATTTTGGCTTTTTTAGTTCAAAGTATACTCGAAGTACATTTTCTGCTTATAAAGTATTCTTGTTGAATTTATTTTATCATCTTTGAACATTTATATCATCACAAAACAATCTCGTTTGCACCTGAAATTAAGTATATCAAATAATATATATGAAAAATTGTCAGTTTGCTGCAATTATTTTTATATGTGAAAGCTTAAGAATAGCTTGTATAGGTGCCTTTTGTAAGGATTTAATGCTATTAGGAAATGGCATAAACTATTTTTCTAACACAATTAACTAAAATACATATGTGTAGCTTGTTTTCCACTCGCTTAAGATGTTTCACAGGCCAATAACAGAGATCAAGAACCTCAAACGCGATTCCTCTACCTGATCCACCAAACAATAATAAATAAGATCCTATATGAGAAAATTGCCAGTTAGGTAATATTAAAGCCATGTTTGGATTTAAACTATATGGGAAAAAAAGTTATAAGATAGTACTTCGAAAAGTGCGCCATATTTTTGGATTTAACTTTTGGTTATTGGGTAGAGGGCGATATGTACTAATCAAGGTTTTATATGAACTAACACATATCTCATTTTCATCATTGTTATATATTTTCAACAACTGACACAATTTTACATTCATATATTTTGAACGGTTTCAACATAAGGACATGTAAATTCATAATGTAATGTTAGGTGATTTGCGAACAAAAATAAAGAGTAGAAAATTATGTTGAAGTAGTGTATAGATAGCAAGGATCAAATTCAAACCAAAACGTCACACTTGTTAGGCATTGTCCTTCTACATTGAAATTTGCTGAACTAAAACTGTGGAAGGAAACAAACTGAACTGAAAAATTGGACTATAAGACCAAAAGAACAGGAATAGTATCATGCAATACAATCAGTCAATCATCATGATGGAAAAAAGAGAAGGAAAAAAGATATCATTAAAAATATAATATCATCATGCAATAAAAGTTGGGGGCTACCATGTAGAATTTTCCTTTTTTTTTACGAGAAGGAAAAAATATATCATTAAAAATAAGCCACTGATAAATAAGATATGAAAAATACAGATTTAGCAAATTACAATAATTTTCACTGTGGAAACCAATTAATTTTAAGCATATATACTCGAGCACAGCTCCAACTCCATCGCTTCAAGCCTGACCCGAACAGTGTATTTTGAAGTCAATTAGAAGCCTAAACTATAATAAAAGCCTAATCCGTAACTTTATTTCTCCACATCAACATGGAGCCCTGAGCCATATATAAGTCCATACATCCTTCACTAGTTGTGTACAAACTCCTCGTTTCTTTTCTTTGCTCTTATCATTCTTTCTCCTAAAGTTTCGACATACTCAGACTCTAACTTCCACGCACAACAACATGTCAAGCGCACGTTTTGCCAGATTTGCTACGGAAGTAGCACCCCAACAATTTGTGAGTGTTCTAAGAATTAGAATGTTTCATGCATTGGATACAATCCCTGAAGAAGAGAAAGAGATCAACTTTGGGACTTCTGCGTCACCTTCATGCCGCTCTGTTCTCTATGCACCAAATTCGGCTTCACCAACTACATCATTCTCAGAAAAATCAAGACTCAGTTTTTCCATCTTTAGACTTTATATGCTTGTTAATATATTCTAAACTACCACCCCTTCGCTTTTTGTTACTTTTAAACAATCCAATTGTATAGCAGCTTTTATAATCTCTATGAATCTGGTTTATCTTCTATCTTATCTCACTTGCCTTCTTGTTATTACATATTTTCTTTTTTAGTGGTCGTTTTGGTGTGGATTGAAACGGCGAAATACATGTGCTATGTAGACCTCTTAGGGTTGTGAATCCGAGCGGAAATATATAGAGATGGAGAAGAATAAGGGTGCGTTCTCTTCACCATAAAAAATTAAGTTTCAGTTCAGTTCAGATAAGTTTCAATGAGGTTACTAAGTTCCAATCAGGTCCAATAAGGTTCAATAAGTTTCAATCAGGTGCAATAAGTTCTAATGAGGTCTAATGAGGTCCAATAAGTTTCAATAAGGTCAAAATATTCAATGATCAATAAATTTAAATTTAAATTTTAATTAAAGTACCATTATGATTATTATATAGTATTGTATTTGTATTATTTGCTATTATTTTATTATTCATATTACTATTAGCTGATTAGGTTGTTCTTAAAATAATTAATTAAAGTACCACTATGATTATACAGTATTCTATTTGCATTATTATCTATTATTATATTATTAATATTACTATTAGCTGATTTTGTTATTATTAAAAAATATCATAATCATGGTCAAATAAGGTTAACGATAATAATCATCATAATTATAATATTTTGCAGTTCGTCTTTAAATAACTAGAGATAACATGTTTTAATTTCGTTGTTAATAATAACAACGAAAGATATAAATGATATCAATTGATTTCCTATTAGTGCTTTATTAAACCAAAGCAAGACTTTTAGATATATTAGTGGTGAAAATTGTGTATAGGCAAGCATATAAATAGTATTTTTTTGTTAAAATGTTAATCATAAGAGATAATCAATAATTACTATTTTTTCGAAAGATAAATTTTAATAATTATTATGTCATAATAAATTTTGAGGGATATAATTTACATTAGGGATAATATTTATGTTATTACTCATCAATTTTTTTGTCAAATAAGGTCAATCAGGTCCAATAAGGTCTAGTAAGTTTCAATTAGGTCCAATCAGGTCTGATAAGTTCCAATCATGTCAATAATTTCCAATCAGGTTCAATCACGTCCAATAAGTTGAATCAGGTCCAATAAGTTCAGTTCAGTTCAGATAAGTTCAGTTCAGTTTAGTTCAAAGTTTTTCAGGTGAAGAGAACACACCCTTAAAGATAAAATATAGCTAGAAAAGTTATGTAGACGGATACACAATAACGTGGGAAAAATTCTTAAATAGAAGGAAAACTAACCACAGACGATAACACCCTAAAACCCATTATATAAAATAGGAGAGTGCAAGAAATTAAGAGGGTGAGTAACACAATTATAACTCTCATTATATAATAAACTCATAACAGAGTACTACAAAGAGGGATATATAGTGGATTAAGGAGATTGTGTGATGGAGAAACACTCGCAAAGTGTAATTTATCTATACGAATATATTAAAAGGTGTTCTGAAGCAAGTCTACACGCCACGTGGCACTGTCCCTTTTAGTTGTTTCGTTCCATATTATCAACATACATTAAAAAATTAGAAACATGTTTTGTACAAGATTCGACCACGTGACCTCAAGTTAATATGGTAAAGTTATAACCAATGAACTATGCAACATTAGATGCTATCTTTTGACATAAAAATATCAATAACTCAGGGCATCGCCCGGGCCTAATAACTAGTTTAGGAATAAAACCTCGGAGAATTTGGAGGATATATCCATCCTGATGGATTGCCCCCCCTTTGTTCCTCAAGCTAGAATACAACACCATATCTATAGGTGACCTTTGTTGAACTAGTTTTGCCATCATATTGAATAATAGGACAATTTGGAGGGTCGCAAATATTTCTTTGCCTTATATGTAGAATTGGGAATTTCGTTCCCTTAAGGTAACAATTCTTTTAAATAGTTGAACTAAACACTTATTTGTTGAACTAGTTTTGCCATCATATTGAATAACAGGACAATGGCAGAACATGGAATACTCAAGACTTACCCTTAATGAATAAGCCTTGAACGAGTATCTAGGCTTTTGATGCATGTTGCAATTGAATCGTAAATTAAAAGTTAAAACCAATCCATTCCTTATCTTCCCCCTCCCCTATAGGTATGTCGTCGATATTTCAATGTTAGAGAAACTAACGCAACAATCTCAAAAATTCATGATTTACAATAGGATAATAAGGAAATAACTTGGGTCGTATTCAGTTCAACTTATTTTCAGTTCTTATAAGAAAAAATAAGTTAAGATAAGTTAATATAAGTTCAGATAAGGTCTAGTAAGTTCAATACAACAAAAATAAGGTCTAACATACTCACAAAATAAGTTCAAATTAGGACTAATAAGGTCTAAGATCTAACAAGTTCAGATAAGTTTAAATAAGTTCAGTAAAGTTCAAAAGAACAAAGCCTTGATAACAAATTCATAAATTCATATATAAGAATTCAATAACGAAAGTTACAGCTTTGCAATCACAAAGTCAATCCATTCCTCAGATTTTCCGCCCCTCATATAGGTATGTCCATATTTCAACTTTAGGGAAAAGTAACTAGGGGTGAATCTAGGGAGTGGCCTATCGGTCCAGAAAAACTATAAGTAGCGAATTTGTAACAATAATGAAAACAATTGTGTTGGTATAGATGGCAGAAGCGCTAGGATAGTTTGAGTTCGGTTTCGTGTTTGGTTCCGGAAAAAGTCATATGTTGGTCCAGGATTCTCAAAGTGGAGGAACGGAGTATGGACGTTGGCCATTCAGATAAAATTTTTAGAAAAAAACACTACAACACAAATTGTTTAATACTTAACATTTTAACTTCGAAAGTAAAAAATGCATATAGTCTCACTATGAGCAGGTGAACTGCAAGATGTTTCTTGGGATTTCATTCTTTTAAACATAAATTGTCGAAGATCAGGTTGTTTTCCCTTAGCCTTGCTCTTGTTTGAATTAGGTGAATGTGAATCATTTGACATTTCCTTATTAAATTGATAAACATGAATCAATTACATTATCAAACCAAACTAGTCAATTATAAATCAACTCATAATTACAATTTACAAATTAGAAATTACAAATTACAAACCAAATAAACTTGAAACATGAATCAACAAATCAACTTAAGAAATCATGAACACCAACAAATCAATTCATGTATTCAACCATAATCACAACCAAACAATAACAACAATAACAATTTACAAGTCAATTTATTCTACAATTAAGAAATATTACCTCAAAAAAATAAAAGTAAAACTTAGGGTTTAGAAAATAAAACAATTCACTTGGCGGCGACTGACCGGCGTTCTGAACGGCTGGAGGCGGATTGTAGCGACCAAGGCTGGGTTCCGGAGGGCTCGTGGCTCAGTTTCTCTCCTTCCTCTGTTTCTCAATTTCTCTCTCTTCGTTTTTTTTTTGTTTTGGCTTGCTTTTTCACTTTCACACATGCGGCATGTGGTTTTTTTCAATGTAGGCGGACATTTGTCCCTATGTCCCCCCAGTTGGCTCCACCTCTTGTTAAGAGTATCAAAAATCCTATATAAGATAATAATATTATACAAAAAGTTTCCATTTTAAAATTCAACAAAACTAAAAAAAGCTTACATAATTATCTCTATATTGAATATCTATCCTTATTTATTATCCCAAAATAGAATCTTTTTGTATTATATATTTTTTAATGAAATCTTGAAATTTTGAACCTATGCCTTGTGGCATAGGTTAGAAAAATCCTACTAAAAATTCTAAGTTCTTTTATATCACAATTTTTTTTAAAAATTCTTGTTTTTTACTTTCTATTGATATTACCACATTTTCATTCATATACATTTTTTATGGCCTTGTATATTCATACGCTGTTAACTCGTTATGGTCTAATTGAAAAGTTCAAGCCATGGAATAATAATAATAATGATAATAATAATAATAATAATAATAATAATAATAATAATAATAATAATAATAATAATAATAATAATAATAATAATAATAATAATAATAATAATAATAATAATAATAATAACAATGATGATGATGATGATCAAAGTTATTAAAATCGCGATTCAAATCTTAAAATCTTACGATTTTACGATTCAAAATATGGTAGACGATTCGATTCACGATTCTAGGCGATTCTATACATTTCTGTTTACTAGCAAAAATCTCGCAAATTTAAATCATGCTAACAAAGCAAATAATAGATATATATTGTTAGTTATTGCTAATATAGTGGGTAAACAACTATTTTTTCTAATATTTAGATCTTTTAACTTATAATTTTAGCATATTCAATGAAGATTGAGTGTAATATCTTGATTGTACGTGTTTGTAGAATCTTACAATTCAACGATTCGATTTTACGATTCGATTCTATAGGTCGTTTCCGATTCAAACTAGAATCTCGATTTTAACAACTTTGATGATGATGATGATGATAATAATAGTAATAGTAATAGTAATAGTAATAGTAATAGTAATAGTAATAGTAATAGTAATAGTAACAATAACAATAACAATAACAATAACAATAACAATAACAATAACAATAACAATAACAATAACAATAACAATAACAATAACAATAACAATAACAATAACAATAACAATAACGATAACGATAACAATAACAATAACAATAACATTAACGATAACGATAACGATAACGATAACGATAACGATAACGATAACGATAACGATAACGATAACGATAACGATAACGATAACGATAACGATAACGATAACGATAACGATAACTGTAACTATAACTGTAACGATAACGATAACGATAACGATAACGATAACGATAACGATAACGATAACTGTAACTATAACTGTAACGATAACGATAACGATAACGATAACGATAACGATAACGATAACGATAACAATAACAAAAACAATAACAAAAACAATAACAGCTCCAGACTACACTTAGATTATTCAATATTGGTGTGAGTGACAATGCATAATGTTATACTTGTGGCACGGAGGCTGAAACTCAAGAGCATCTATTTGGCTGCCATGTGAGTAACTGTATCTTCATGTCAAGGAAGAGGTGGTTAGGGTGGAATCATAATCGATTAACTGTGCGGGATTAATTCAATGGATTGGTAGAAGCAGCGTTTCAAAGTTTCAGATTGAAGTCATGACTGCTATTGTGGCTGCTATGGTTTATCACATATGGTGGGTTAGAAATGATGCTTATTGGAATAAAAGTGTTTGTAATGTAAATAGTCTTGTTTACATAATTAAAAAACTTGTGAGGTTTAAGTTGTCTGGTGGGAGTCTTATTGAGGGAGGTCCAACCTAGTTGGTTTGTCCTCATTTTGACTTGTTGTTTTTGGTTGTAAATGGTCTCTTTTTTCTTTTTTTTTTTACAACAAGATCATACAACCAAAATAGAAAAGCATATTAAACATGATTGCCATTCCTAGCTGCTACAGCAAGATCATGACTAACCTGGACAGTGACTTGATCAACCTTCCTAATCGTACAGGACTCGAACATACTACATATATCATATAACTCATAACTTAAACTAGTTAAATGGTCTCTTGATTTATATATATATATATATATATATATATATATATATATATATATATAGCTCTCATTTAGTAAAAAAAATAAATAACAATAACAATAACAATGATGATAATAACAATAACAACAACAACAACAACAACAACAACAATAATAATAATAATAATAATAATAATAATAATAATAATAATAATAATAATAATAATAATAATAATAATAATAATAATAATAATAATAATAATAATAATAAGTATTTTCTTTAATACTCTTTAAAGAATTCTTTTAATTTGTCTCATAATACTATTTACACTATAATATAGAAATATTCCTCTATTATTTTAATACATATTCTCACTAATAAAACGTTAAGGTCACAACTCTATTATTCAAATAAGTGTACCCTACTATTTTCTATGATATCTACTTATTCATTCAAAATATATCTAACTATCTCCAATTACATTTACCTTTGGGAAGGGGGGTTAAATTTATATTTAAATACAATTAGAGTTATATATTCGTTTTTAAGTTATGAGTGATCTATATAAAGTTTTTTTTATAAAACTTAATGCAGTTAGGTCGGCCCACCTCATATAAAGATACTGAATCCCCCTACATAAAGTAACAAAACAATCTCACAAATTCATTATTTACAACAAGATAATAAGGGTAATAACTTGATAACAAATTCACATATTAGATGTTATTTGCGACTTGAAATCTTGTGAAAATGGCATAAGGTTGACTTTGGATGCACATATCTCTCAATCTGTAAATGGTTTTGATGAGGTTCAAATTAGAGGTGATATCTTGTTCCAAGAGCTTTCCAGTGACAGGTCATATGCCCAATTCCGCTGAGAAATGAGAAAGTTATGACTGTTTTACGAAGAACTGTCGAAACTGGAATTTCGCCCGATCGGGCGCCCTTTGCGCCTTACGACAGGGCGAACAGCGCCCGATTGTACCCGAGACAAATCCGGCTTGAATAAAATGACCGCTTGATTGGGCGGATGTTGCCCGACCCGATCAGGCGACGGAGAATTTGACGCGGGTTGGCGATTTTTCTTTCAGGGTTTTGTGCGGAGTATATTCTAGGGTTTTGTTGGGGTTCCTTATGTTATAAAAAGAACCCCGTGGTGGTCATTATTTAACACACACTTTTAGCCTCTTGTATTTTAGGACTCCATGTAATATTCTCTCTGTTTTTCTCCATTATAGTGAAGAAGCTGTCGAAATCCCCCACCTGTGGACGTAGGTCTATTTTTACTAAACCACGTAAATCCTTGTATTCTCTTTGTTTATTTTCTTTATTGCTTTTCTCATCATCATTATTCATTGATTTGTTCCGCATTAATCAAACACTACAACTCTCGTTTCCTAACATTAGAATTCAATAACGAAATCCACAACAATTCATTTCTTACTATCACTAATAGAAAAAGGACGATTTGCATCCCCCCAAGTGCGTTGCATGAAAGGCAAAACGACGCAAAAACATAATTTGCGTCGCATGCAGTGAAGAGTGCAACGCACATGGGTACATAGCACCAGATACGAGCTATATGCGTCGTACCTTGTTGATGTGCGTTGTAAAAGACTAATTTGCATCGGACCCCCTGGCCCATCCGACGCAAATCGATTCATCCTGGAACCCAAAATTATCACAATATCTGTGTCGCACTTGCCTTAGGTGTGATGCAAAAGCGGTATTTGCGTCGGACCCTTAGGCCCATCCGACGCAAACTACCCTCCCCCAATAGAATTTTCGCCCAGCAGCACTAGTCCCCAAACGACATTATTTCGTTTTGGAGCCCTAAGTTACATGCAAAAAACAAAAACCGAACTCACTCTCTCTCCTCTCTCACCTGCAAACGACCCTTCGCCCTCACACTCTCGTCGGCGTTCCCTCACCCTCGCCGGCGACGTTGCTTCTCCGGCGACCCCTCTCCGACGGTTTTTGGTTTTCAGATTCGCACTTTCTCTCTCTCATTCTCGGTACGTTCCGTACTTTCTCTCTCTCATTCTCAGTGGTGCTTCTCCGCCCCACTTCGCCGGCGAAAACTTGTCGTCTTCTCGCCGCCGGTGCCATTAACGGTCATTCGAAAAGAGTCTCATGCAACGCTCTCTCTTTCACTCGATTTTCTCGCACGTCCGAACTCACTATCTTTCTCTCTCACTTGCCGCCGCTTAGACCGACCCGCTGCCGCCGCTGTGTACTGACTTGCCGCCGTCAGTGCCGCTGCCGACAATGTATGTAATTCTTGTTTCTTTTTTTAATTTTTTTGTATTAATTTACATTAATCATGTATTTTCAAGTTCTCCTAATTTTTTTAGGGGTTTCTTTGAATAATTTTAGTTCTAATTTTTGTTAAGGGGTTAAAATTAGAATATAAATCATGATAAACATGTGTGAAATAATTTTGAGATTGAATTTAGGATGTTTGTAGCTTATGAATTTGTATAGTTTGTGTATTGTTCTAAAATACCTCCTTATATTCATTATGTTTTGTATTGAATCAATTTCTTGCATGTGTTTCTTGAATACTCACTTTAGAATTATGTGTTTTGATTATGAGTTAGAATTCTTGAATGCTCACTTTATAATTATGTGTTTCGATTATGAGTTAGAATTCTTAAATGCTCACTTTAGAATTTCAAACTTATGTCATTCCTTTACATTGTACTTCAGTTGCCACCTTAGTGCTCGTCGGTTTGCCAGTTCTCCAAGCTCGCGTCGTTGTGCTTGTCTTCGCTGCTCCTTGAGAGCAGCGGTATGTATTATACCTTTTGTTATTTTTTGATGTACGTTAATGTAACCATTAGTTTGGATTTGTGGATTTGTTTGGTTATATGATTGGGAAAGTATATGTGAATTGTTTGGTTATTATGTGATTGGGAAAGTATATGTTGAATTATGACCAAACCTATATGGACATACCTTAATGGGGTGGGGAGGGAAATCTAAGGACTAGATTGGTTTGTGCTGTTTAATTGCAATGTGTGCATCATTTGCCTAGATACCCGTTCGAGGCTTACTCATTAGGAGTAAGTATTGAATAGTCCCCGGTTTGGGACTGTCTTTGAGTTTCTTATCTCACTTAGGATGTGAATGAATGTTTGGTTTTCGATTCTAAGAAAGATCTAGCTCATTTCCCTAAGCGTTCTCTAGGTACATATGTTGATAGTTTACCTACTATCTTCATCGTGTACTTGGAGAACTATAGGGAAGTGCTACCGGATTTTTCTTAGAATTGAAAACCAAACATTCATTCACTAGTGAGATGCGAAACTCAGGGATAGGTTAGGTTGGGGTGATAAGGAACCAAATGTTCATGACTGCATTTGATAAGACACTTTGAATGATGTGATCGGTAGATTGTGTTCTTGTTTGGTGTCTCTAGTTTATGAATATGGATCGAACCTGGATGTATGGTAATCGGATTTCGGCGACATTTCTACAAGGGGTTGATGAATTTATCAGGGTTGCGTTAGAACATCAATCACACAATGGGTCAAAGTTAGTCTTGTGTCCTTGTTGTGATTGCAATAACTCTAGGGGGTATCGTGATGTGGATCAAATTAAGGATCATTTGATTCGTCATGGGCTTAAGAGCAACTATACTAGGTGGACATGGCATGGAGAGTTTTATGATCAGGGTATGAGCTCCACTAGCTTTTGTGATGATTTGAATGTTGATCACATTGATGATGAGGTTGAGGTTGATAAAAGGAGAGGATAATAATGATAGGGTAAATGATGAGAATGATAGGGTGGATGATGAGAATGATAGGGTAGATGAGATGTTGCACAATTTGGAGGATGAAGGAACCGATCGTCCGAATATGTATGATAATATTTTAAGTGCAGCGGACAAACCTATATATCTGGGGTGTAAGAATTTCACTAAACTTTCTGGCATCCTTACATTATTCAATATGAAATCGAAACATAGTTGGACAGATAAAAGTCTAAGTGAGTTGTTCACTTTTTTACAAGAATTGCTACCTAATGGGAATGAGATTCCCAACTCTACCTATGAGGCAATGAAATTGTTGTGTCCATTAGGTATGGAATATGAGAAAATACATGCATGTCAAAATGATTGTGTGCTATATCGAAATGAGTACAAGGATTTGGGTGAGTGTCCAAGGTGTGGAGAGTCTTGGTACAAGACAAAGGAGGATGATGAAGGGGTGAGAAAGAAAGAAACTCCGGCGAAGGTTCTTTGGTATCTTCCAATCATTCCGAGATTTAGGCGTTTATTTTCGGATGAAAATAATGCGAAATTATTAAGGTGACATGCGGATGAGAGGAAGAAAGATGGGATGCTTAGACAACCGGCCGATTCTCCGCAATGGAGAAATATCGACCGAAAGTTTTCCATTTTGGTAAAGAACCTCGAAATCTTAGGCTTGGACTTTGTATAGATGGGATGAACCCATTTGGCACCCTAGGTACCCAGCATAGCACTTGGCCGGTTCTACTGACCATTTATAATCTGTCCCCCTAGTTATGTATGAAACGTAAGTTTTTTCTGCTATCACTTCTTATCTCGGGTCCTAAGCAACCCGAAAACGGCATAGATGTATATCTTGACCCACTCATTCAAGATCTGAAATTGTTGTGGGATGAAGGTGTTTCGATGTTCGATGCGCATGCGAAAACTGAATTCACATTACATGCCATGATATTTTGCACGATTAATGATTTTTCGGCTTACGGGAATTTGTACGGGTATACAGTTAAAGAAGCAAAGGCATGCCCTATTTGTGATGAGGATATGATTGATGAGCGGTTACATCATTATGGAAAGAATGTATACCTGCATTATCGTACATGGCTTCCTTTAGATCATCCATTTCGTGAGAAGAAAAAGTTGTTCAACGGAAAAGTTAAGATGAGAGAAGCCCATGTACCTTTACGTGGAAAACAGGTTTCTAGGCGGGTAAAGGATATTGAAACAGTGTTTGGCAAGCCCTTTAAAAGTGTCTCAAAGAACTTATACAAGAAAAGGTCTAAGTTCTGGGACCTCCCATATTGGGAATGTTTAGAAGTCAGACATTGTCTTGATCTAATGCACATTGATAAAAATGTTTGTGATGCCATTGTCGGCACATTGTTGAATATGCCCGGGAAGACAAAGGATGGAGTTAATGCTAGGAAAGACATGGCAGAAATGGGCAGACCAGAACTAGTACCTCAGGAGCGAGGACAACACTATTATCTTCCACCAGCTTGCTACACTTTGTCTAAGAAGGAGAAAACGAGTTTTTGTGAGTCTCTGCATAGGTTAAAGGTCCCTGCTGGATACTCGTCAAATTTTCGAAACCTTGTCTCACTGAAGGACTTGAAACTCGTTGGTTTGAAAACTCATGATTGTCATATCTTGATGCAGCCTTTATTACCTATTGCAATACAAGGAATTTTGCCTTACCAAGTAAGATACACGATAACAAAGCTGTGTTTCTTCTTCATAACTATCTCTAGCAAGGTGATTGATCCTAACACTCTAAATAACTTGCAAGCTGATGTAATAGAGACAATGTGTCGATTTGAAATGTACTTCCCACCATTGTTCTTTGACATCATGCCTCATTTGATAATTCATCTTGTCCGAGAAATTAAACTTTGTGGGCCCGTTTGTATGATGTATATGTGGCCTTTCGAAAGACATATGGGTACTTTGAAGGACAAAGTGATGAATCCAGTCATACCAGAAGCAAGTATTGTCCAATGAACAGTTGCAGAGGAAGTATCTGAATATGTAAGTCAATATTTTGCACGTGCACAAGCAATTGGATTGCCAAAATCTAGACATGAAGGAAGACTTGATGGTTGTGGTACCATCAATAAAAAAATATTGTGTCTTGATGGAGAGTTGAAAAGAAAAGCAGAATATTTAGTGTTAGAAAATCTTAAACAAGTTCATCCTTACTTAGATGAACACATGACTGTTCTTAGTGTTCAGTATCCATTGAAGAATAAACGTGAGCTGGTGATTGAGCATAATAGTTCGTTCGTTGATTGGTTTAAAGAACGAGTTATGAACCAATTATCTGACCCAAAAAATGATGTATCGGATACGTTGAGATGGTTGGCATATGGGTAAAAGATGCAAGTTCTTTCCTATGAAGGGTATGACATCAATGGTTATTCATTTTACACGAAGCGGCAAGATGACAAATCCACGATGCAAAAACTGTGGTGTTATGTTGGGGGCTTTGTCATCAGAGTATACAAGTAGAAGGGATAGAACAATTGTTGAGACAATGAAGTCTTACTACGGATTCATTGAAGAGATATTAGAACTTGACTACGTTGACTTCAAAATTCCGCTTTTCCGATGCAAGTGGGTTGATATTCGTCGTGGTTTAAAGAAGGATGAACATGGCTTTTTTACATTAGTCAATTTCAGTCGGTTAGGGCATCATGAAGATAGTTTCATATTGGCATCACAAACAAAACAAGTTTTCTACATGGTTGACCCTGTCGATTTAAAATGGTCTGTTGTCATTGAAGGAAAAAAGAGAATACTTGGAATTGATGATGTACACGATAAAGAAGAATACGATGCACAATTTAATGAAGTTATTACTTCATCGGTAGTCATTCCAAGTACATTAGGGGAATATTTGGACCCAAATTACATTCGTCAAGACCATAATGAGAGATTTTACGTTGTCAAAGAAAAAACTGATTAATAGGTAATTTATGTAATATTATTGCAACTACAATTGTTTATAATCTTCAATTTTATATACTTTATGCATTGTTAACATAATTTTGTAGTACTTCTGATGATTGGTTTATATGATTGAATTATGCTTAGTTTTTAATAGTTTTTGTGATAGTTTTTAGGCTAATTTAGGCTAAGTTCATTCCTTTTCTTTCTTTTTTGTGCATTTTTCCTCCCTTGCTCTCTTTCTTTGGGTGTTTGTTTACATTTCAGGATATGGGAGCACGTTTGGAGGGTCTATGCACAAGCCCGAGGCAAAGTGTTGAAGAAATGGATCACCAAGGAGTTCGAAAGAAGAGAAGAAGTGGCTGACCCGAGGGCTCGGGTGTGTGGACCCGCCCGGGTCAGCCCAGCCAGACAAAAATAGTGGCTTTCCTTTCAGCAGACCCGCCCGGGTCTGGTGACCCAAGGGCTCGGGTTCAAAGACCCGCCCGGGTCGCTTTGATTGGGGAAACTACATGATTCCTGACATTTTGACCCGCCCGGGTCATATGACCCGATGGCTCGGGTCAGGTCACCCGAGAGCTCGGGTCATGTCACCCGCCCGGGTCGGGTCATTTTCCGGAAACGGTTTTGCGATTTTGTTTGTCTTAATGCGGGGGCTGTTTTGTAATTTTTTGTTTTATTTCTTATGACTATAAAAGAGGGACTCCTCTTATTTTAACTTAGGCAATCATTAGCTGGAGATTAGAGAGAGATTTAATCTTGTTTTTAGCATTCAAAACTCTATAACAAAACCCTAGGAGAGAGAAAGTGAAGGTTTGAAGCTTTTGGATCTCCATTCTTCATTTATAAAAGCTTAAAGTTGGTAATCTTTGTTTATTTTCTTCTTTTCTTCCATTGTTCTTGCTTATTTCATGCTTTGTTTGTTTAGATCTTACTTTATTAGTTGATTATTTGCAATTTTCCTCTTTTCCTCCATGGTTATGGTGATTAAGTTACTTCAAGTTTTGTTTTGTGTTATTTTCATAATGTGTGAGTAGTTTCTTACTAGGGGAAGGGATGTAACCTTCATTTACACTTTGGATCTTAGATCTAAGTTATGGGGTTAACTTTTGGGCTTGAACTTGTTGATCAAACTTGTTTTACTTGGTTTGTTGGGTGCTTGATCACCACTTAACTTACATATTTGGAATTCCTAGTGAAGGATCGAGAGATGAAGCTAGGAATAAACTAAGTTTGGTTGCTAGATTAGGATTTCCATGAAAATAGGTATTTTCTAGTTTAGGGAAGCTTGATTAATCATGTTGTGCTTGATTTGGCTAGATTAGTTGCTCATGCCATGAGAATAGGTCATGAGTGACTAATCAAGCTCCTCTAATTAGCTCGATAGAGTAATTAGAGTTCATATGTTCGTGATTTTCCCCTTGTGATCCCCCAATTGTTTCCCCTTGGCTTTGATTTTGGATTCTTGGATTGAGTGTTGGTGAATCCCTCTAATCCCCTAGTTTCGTTCATCCTTGTCTTAACTCCTTTGCTTAATTACTTGTTGATTTACTTTGCAAATTTCTTAGTTTATTTAGATTTTAGAATTATTGTTAAACTCTCAAAAAAAAAACCCACAAATTTATTTAGCTCATTGTAGTTAGCTAATTAACTCTTGACTTAACCCTACTTCCTTGTGGATTTCGGCCCTTTACTTGCTCTATATTGGGTAATTTAGGTATCTTTGACGTGTTTACAACGAGCCCGTCAACTTCATTTATTAATCTAACATGTCTTAGGTTGGTATTTGTATTTGGTTTCAGGTGTAGTGATGGAAGATGAGATAATGCATGATGCATCAGATGATCGGCAACCACGTTCTGAGGCCGAGATTACTGATGGAGGTAGTAGGAAGAAAAGAGTGACTAAGGCTAGAGGTCCTACAAAAGGGATTCGTTCCATACCCGGGGTTCAAAGAGTACTTCAGTGGGATGAGTTGATGCGTTCGATTGGGGAGCATGTTGGTGCGTACATGACACATTGCGGTGAAATCAGTAGAAGCAAAGTGTCTATCGTGTACGATAGTTGGGATGATGTTCCACTAGGCCTTAAAAATAGTTTATGGGAAGATGCTAAAGTAGGTAACCC
Organism: Beta lomatogona; assembly: GCA_947646795.1. NCBI lineage: Eukaryota > Viridiplantae > Streptophyta > Magnoliopsida > Caryophyllales > Amaranthaceae > Beta > Beta lomatogona. The sequence continues at coordinate 3,902,327 of CANSNZ010000268.1, forward strand.
ATGTATTTTAAAAGTCATTTTTTTAATTTAATTGAGATCTTGTTTATTAGTTACTAATCTTGTATTATTTTTTAAATTGAAGAGAGAGTTTGGAATACAAGAGGATGAGAGGAAGAAACGAGATGTGTTGACTACTTGTGATAAGCGGTGGAGGGATTTCAAGTCAAAATTGGTGAGTCGATGGATCACAAAAACGAGGAAGGGGCCTAACAATAATAAGCAACCGTATGTGTTCTATCCTTTCATTACGGAAGAGATTTGGAAGCAATTTGTGACAAAGTGTAGCTCTGATGAGTTTAAGGTATATTATATGTACGTTACAATCACATAATATGTTATAATCAATTTTTGATGTTGTGAATATTGACTATTTACTTGTTTTTATATTAGGCTAAAAGTGAAAAAGCAAGAAAGTCTCAGGCTGCCAACATTCATCCTCATTTTCTGGGTCAAAAGTCATATGCAAAGATGATTCTTGTTTGGAAAAGAAAAGGGTATATCCCTTCATCATCTACAGCATCATTTGTTGTCATCCACATCTTCCGTTTTTTTCCTCCTTGCCGAATCGAACTTTGGCATGGCTTCTCGCGAGATCGAAAAAAGATAAGAAAGGAAATATTTTCTTCCCTAATGAAGAAACACAAAAGATAAAAGAGCCCATTGTAAGCATTTTTCAAATTTTATGATATTTTCTTGTCTAATTACTCGTATTCTACTATTCATATGAATTTTTTTAATTGGACGCAGGATGATTAGAAAAGGAAAGAAAAGGAAGGAGAGTTTGTTCCAGGTCGAATGGATGATACTCTATCACGTGCTTTACAGTGGAAAGACTGTCATGGGCGTGTGTTAACAGCTGGGCGTAGCATTGGGATTACATCTGTTTGGGGAGATCCAGATCGGAGTAGTACTGCTCGAAAGGGTAGGGGCGTGGATGATGAGGAGATGCAGGAGTTCGAGGCTAGAGTGAGCCAAAGAGTTAGAGAACAGACGATGCAAGAGATAAACTCGAAGATAGATGCAATAGTTCAAGAAAGGTTGGTGGCTTTTGCGGCGCATTTAGGTCTTCAAGCATCAAATCAAACAAGGGAAGATGCGCCGGTCCGAAGTCCTCACACTCCAGTTGATCCTAGTAGCTGTCACTCGGGGGGCAATGATCCATTTGTGCACTTGCAGGTATAAGTTTATTTTATATCTTCTAATATTATGATATTATGCTTCTAAAATACTTAATTAATGACATTGTGTTCTCATTGGATATTAAGAGTCAAGTTCCATGTCGTTTGGCTAGCGGATGTCTCGGGGCCAATCATTGTAGCTGAGGGTAATGTTCATCCACAACTGGGGTCATCATCACATCCTACGGCTGTGAAAGTGAGTGTTGATAATTTCTTTCCGGACTACACTACCTACTCCATACATCATGAAACTCAGTCAAGCTGAGGGTTCACTCATGGAATGGCCGAAAGAGTATGTATTCATAGTCTCAGATAATCAGGTAACTTATGTTTAATATCTTGATTTATATACTACATAAGCTTGATTGATATATGAAATAATCTATATACATATATAGTATGAATTAAAAAAGAAGTCGAATTGAATTAGGAACATTTGCCTGAGGGAGGTGCGATGAAGAGGAAGAAAAAAAATTAGTTGGTAGTGATCTTTCCACCGATGAGTCTGCACATAGGTACATAGATCCTTTTATTGACTTATCACTGGAGGAGATGGACGATATTGTCAAGGATATGCACCGATTATTTTACAACCGACCCTTAGATGAGCCTTTTAATATGCAAGTTATGAAGGGTACTGTAACAGCCCGCACTTCTGAGCTGCTAGTTAATCACCCTTAACATTCATAATCTCAATTTACACTTAATAAACCTCGAATTATACTATCTTGCAGCGGAACATAACCTTTTTCGCGATCCTGGACCTGTGGGTTACGAGCCCACAATATAACATTCCAAAATGTGTATACAAAGAATTATTCTAAACAAATCCCTTATAGTATGTAATAATACACCATAAAAAAATTTCTTAACTAAACTATATCATTTCCACTACTGCGCCTCCGGAAGCTATTTCATATAACACTTACGTCCATTTCCACTATCCACCTCAGATTTCTCGTAATACCTGCAAAATCACTAGCAATAAACACTGCCCCCACCATAGGACACGTTCCAAGAACAAAATCAGTGAAACTAAGTACACACTGTCCAACCAGAATTTCTTTTTGGTGGCTTAAAACACATTCGAGTTGTTGAGGGTGCTTTTATAGAGAATAAATGCGTAATAAAGAAATTACCTTAACATGTGAACTTTTATATCTCATGGATTAATGTACTTAAAAACAAAATCGCAAAAATATATCTTTTCATCAAAGATTCCGCATAACCAATATATTTATATTTCTCAAATATTTCATACTTGCTCAAAATACAAAGATATTCCTCAATAAACACCAAGGATGCAAACATAATATGTCAAAGAATATACTGAGCAACTTTCCAAAAGCTTTCCATAATTATCTTGCTATATCAGCATCATTATCAAACACAACTCAAACTTTTCTTAATACTTTAGCATCAAAATAATTACTCAGGGGAAGGAACACGAATGGAGGCAAACCCGGCTCTCCAAACTTTTGAGGGACGTCTCCCCACCTTGCTTATATTCTGCTTGCAAGACTTTTAGGTCATGACCCCACATAACGGAGCAATACCCGCTCCAGAGCAATACCCGCTCTAACACATGATGAGCAATACCCGCTCTACGAATGTTGTTCGTCACTGCTTTAGCAGCTTCTTCCCCTCACAAAACAGAATCAAAATACATAATTCCATAATTTCATATTTTCGAAAGCTCTGAATTTATAAGTCTCAAATTCTCATAACAGATGCACTTTCGGGTATTTAGCATACCCAAATAGATTGCTTGCATAATATAATCGAGTTTCTAGTAATTTGGTATAAATCATCCTTTTATAAAATTCATTAGCTAAATCCCTTTCAAATACAGACTTTAAAGAAAATATAGTCCACATTCTATACGCTTATCGAAATCAAAACCTAACCAATTATAGCTTACTAAAAGATTGAACTCCCAAAACAGAATTCAAGTCCTATACAAGTTCTATAATTTATTCACACAAGAATTTAATAAGATTTGAAGTTCAATTACCTCATCTCAATATTTAGAAACTGCCCTACTTGATCTTCCAATTTTAGCTTCTACCAACTCAACCATAACTTTAAAATACTTATCATATAGATTTCCTCATTATAATTGCATTCATAACCAAATATATCAACTCAACCTCATCAGAAGGATATTCGTATTTCCAGCTTATTCCATTACTATTCCATACCCTTAGTCACCCTAATTCTTCTACAATTAACAAAATCCCAGAATATATTCTTTATGATCTGCGTTTTGAATCAATATGAAATTGACCTAATCATTTGTTAAGACTTTGCTATCCCAGATACATAACTTCTAGTATTCATATTTTTCTTTAATTCATATTCCCTTTTTTTGTAATCAAATTATATCACTAGTTCCCAACACTCCAACTCACAATATTTATATCTCCCCGACTTTCCATTCTTTAACCCTATTCTCCCAATTAGAAGAGATACATCTAAACTATTTCCTTTACCTAATCAAATACTCATACACAAAGTTCACTAATTCCACACTAACCTTCTTCAAATTCAAGAAATGACATTCAGTTTAGTTTTGACATTCCTTCACCACCCAAATATTTAACTCTTATATTACCATTATAGCATTCTTACCTTTAACCTTACGTAACTCGCTGTCTGTTATTTATGGCATATCGTTAGTAGTTATCTTATCTATTAGACTCATAAAGTTCTCATACAATTTTCTTACTAACCCATTTTGATGTATTTAAACTCTAAAGCTCATTCCCGGATTACAACTTTGATCATTATCTCAACTATCTCAAACAATAATTTATATTCCTAACTGAACCCTTCAACAACCAATTTATTCCTTAATTACTTTAATATATATAAGACCCAACTTACTCAAGTCCCTTGAAGATATCTCTAAATGATTTAATTTAACTTTCATTCTGAATCTTTTCCCCCACACAAAAGATAATTACAATACTTAGTTGATGACATCTCAAATTCGCATCTTCCAAAGGTCAATTCATATATCCCAAGTAGTTGACAGTTACATCTAAATTCTTATTCCATACTTAGATCCTCAAAATGGATATATGAATTTCATATTTTAAACCTCTTGCTAACTATAATATACTTGAATCCCCAGTAACTTAGAGTAAAGCAGACTCTTTGTACCCTTTAGATGCTTTAAATCATCTGTATACAAATCTTACTAGAAATATAGCAATGTCGCCTATGCTTTTTTTTATTATTATTGTGAACTAGAGCTCACCATTTAACTTACTCAGTTACTCCATTGAGCTTATCATAATTATTATCATACTAATAAATAAATTGTGAATCTCTAAATGATATAACATACCCTTTAAGATTACATATCTAAGATACGACTTACTATAATATACTATTTCTAATAATCTTCTTCCAGCAAGTTCGAGATTGTATCTCGAAAAACTTTACACAAGTTCAGAGATCGCTTCATATAATGCTCTTGAAATCTCATAAGGTGAAACTAAACACTTGCATTAAAACTCATGAATGAAAGTCGACCACTTATTACAGAGCGTATGAAATCGCTTAGAATAACTTAGTTATATATTCTTTTAGAAATATATCGACAATTCTTGCTTAAATACTTATAATCACATCCATGTCTTTCATATAACATCTTAAGTTGTGGCATTGATTAACATATACTATTGGATTCGGAAACCAAAATATACTTGAATACATAACAAGATTGACTTAGTATAATATAAGTTCGTATTCATATCTCTGAAACTTTTATACGAATCCTTAGTTCACAAATCACTTAACAACATAGTATTCTTGGAATCTCATTACTAATACTATACAATGACATTAAAACCCAAAATCTTAGCCTTTGTAAATTAATATCGCATATCTCATTTCAGACCTTATCAGCTCTCAGATCACTTAACATAGCTATACGAAGTCGCTAAATCAGAAACTTAAAATTATACTTGCAGGGAAGATATATATATATATACCCGAAACTCTTTTCTAAACATTTATAATCAAACACCCCTAACTTCTTTGCCACATCTTAAAACATAGGTTATTGAGTGACTCACAAGTCACAATATTAGATCTTAAAAACCAAAACATACTCATCATAGTTCATGATCAAAGATGTGCTTTATAAAACTTATTATTTACGATGCTACCACTAAAACAAACTGTCAGGCAACTTAAACCAAACTTATATAATATTCAGAAACATAATAAATTCAAGGAAGAACTAATTCTTTCATGTAATCGGAGAATCTCAAAAATACCCATTCTAGTTCAAAATTGGATGGACAATGTGTACCTTTACATGATCTCCAAGTACCGCTTCAACTCCATAATCTACCTCCAAGAATCATGAACTTGATCTCATCTTAGCTTGAATCATACATATCACCATAGCCATCCTCCAACCACCACCTCACAACAATAATAAAATGCCAACATATCAATCATATCTTATTCACAATAATATACTATAACTCTTATCTTCCTTGCAACGTTGGTAATTCTTTCAATCATAAAACTCAAACCTCTATTTAGAACTAACTAAACTACTCCAAAAATAAGCAACTCATAAATGATCGCTAACACTTTACTCACTAGCACCAATCAAGTACTTATAATGGCAGATCTAGCTACACAAAGAATTAGATAACCCACTGATATCATGCTCCAAAGTAAACCATTATCAAAGTAACATTAGATACTTAAGCTTCTACTTATTTTGGTTTGAAAACCTTAGTTTACTAAATAAAAGACCAAAGCTGTTAATCTTTATATTGGTTCAATATTAATTCCATTTATATTTCCATGATACAAAAAGAGGAAAGATTCAATCTTTTGCTATAACAGACTACCACAAACTGACTTTGTAATTGAACTAAAAAGAAATAGGAAGTGAAATCAAGATTATAGATTTCAAAAATAAGTTTCAATCTAATAACAGAACAAAAGTTCCAATCTTTTATCTCAATAACCCAAACACTACCAATTTTAGACCCATAATCTGACTTTGTTATTATACCAAGATGATTCAAAATAGATTTGAAGATTCAAATAATAATACCCATCAGAATTTCTGAAATAAAAAGAGAAAAAGATTGGAGCTTATACCTTCATAAAGGCCACAAGAACAATGGCACTAACACACACGAGGGAGAAGGATGGGCAGTAGCCCAACTGACGGCAAGGAACAGCAACAGAGAAAAGAGAGAACGAAGGACAGCAGTAACAACAGGAATAGCAGCGACAGTCGGAGCCCGGCGGCGACACTGCAGCAGCAACAGCGACAATAGAGGAGAGAGAAAGCATGAGTACAACAAGCTTTAACGGAGGAGAAAGTTTTGGGTTGCAATAACACCGACGAGTGGGTTTGGCGGCAATAAGCACAATACACGAGGGAAGAATACAGAGCCTGAGAGAATAGGAGGGATTGGGTCTTTAATCTTTGTTTTGGGGCTTCTATGCTTGACAACAAAATACCATGGTGGCATTTCCATCTATTGCCACGAAAGACATAAGAAAGTAAATGAGTTTATTATTATTATTATTATTCCTCACAATATAACTTAAATACAAATTCTCTTTAGCAATTGAAATTCACCTTTACCAAATATGTTTCTATATTTTAACATAAAATTAAGCTAATAAAATGCAATTAACTTTTAATTAAAGCTCCTTAAAAATACAGGTTATTACAGGTACCGTCTTCAACTATGATAGTGATCAGATGATCATTCTCACGCGACAAGATGTTTTTCAATTTCTCACGGAAGCATGGCTTAATGTATCCATTTTACAAATATTTATGATGTGAGAATTCTCAAACTCTAAACTAATTAACATTGATATTTATTTTTATTGTTTCTTCTAAGTATAAGTATTGGAGTGTAGGTATTTGGAAGAGAAGTCTGAACCAGAGGGTACTATTGGTTTCATGTATCCAAGTATGATTTCGGCGACCATGATACGCAATGAACCATATGCCGTGATCAACTACATGGCAAGTACAATGAAAGTGAATCAAAATATGTGTTTCATCCTATGTCCGTATATTCAAAAGTATGTTAGTTAAACTAATCTTTTCTTTGTTTTATCTATATGAACTAGTGGTTAGATGAACATCACATTTTGTTTCATGACTTAGGGAACATTGGATTCTTTTTGTCATTTGTCTATCTAAGAAAGCGGTATATATATTTGATTCGCTACAGAGGAAAAGAAAATTAGCTATCAAGATGCCGCTTAATACGTAAGTTCATAGTTGTTATACATGTTAATTAATTTACATGTATTTTTATGATATTTTGAATAATTTACAAATGTTAATAGTAAATAATTGTTACAAAATTTCTATACTTAGTGCATATTCAAGTTTCACGCGCCTTGAAGGATCCAATAAAGGAACTAAATTGTCTTGGATAACGATCCCGGTAAACCTCTTATGTTTTGTATTTCGTACACATTTTATAATTCTATTTAGGATTTTATTTCCGATTCTAACATATATCTTAAATTTGGTGTAGTGTGCTCAACAATGGGAGGAGCGGAATGCATCTATTTCGTGATGAAAAACATGGTTGAAATCATCCGCATGCACTATGATTCAGATAATTTACAGGAGGTATATGTATGTCGTAAATTCGTTATTTATACTTATAGAATTTTCAAGTATATTAACTAATTTAATATATTTCTAGGATTTTCCACCAAGTCCTCAGCCATACTCCGCAACTAAAATCGATGAACTTAGAGAATTTTTTGCAAAATACTTTGTAGAGGTCGTCAAAGCTGCAAACTAACTAGTTAGTATATGTATTTATAGGTTGAACAATATATTGAACCTTGTTGGTTGGCTGATTGCAATATTGGTTGCTTTGAGATGTACTGGAACATGTTTTGGTTATATATGCAAAATTCTCCCAACGATTTCTTGGGTTGTCCAAATTACAAAGGAGACTCTGCCGAATTTTCTGCTCATAATTATTAATATAATGTTCGTTTAGTTTTGAAGTTTAAGGTTTTGTATAGAAAAACAAAAAACAAAAAAAGAGAAAAAAAAAACCCAACAATCATCATTTGTGTCGCATGCTGGTCAATATACGACGCAAATGGCCTCCTATCTGCGTCGCACATTGAGCATCATGCGACGCAGATGATAGTTGGGCTGCTGATGCTGTGGATGCAGGACACCACCATCTGCGTCGCATGCTGCTCAATGTGCGAAGCAGATAGTAGGCCATTTGCGTCGCACATTGACCAGCATGCGACGCAAATGGTGGTATCCTGCATCCACAGCAGGTAGCATCTCAACAGTTATTTGCGTCGTGTGGTAGTCTGGGTGCGACGCAAATAGTGAGCAATCTGCGTCGCGTGCTTGTCCGACGCAGATCATGTATCTTGATTTGCGTCGAGAGCTGTGTCGTCGGACCCATGTCCGACACAAATGAGCGCCTCGCATCCGATGCAAATCGTCAATTCTGTACTAGTGTATATTCTCGCCCTCCATATACCTATATATCCGTAATTCAACTTTAGAAAAACTAAAACAATAATCTATGAATTCACAGTTAATGAATAATATTAAGTAACAATAGAAATTCTTAAAAAAAAAGGTGAGAACAACTTTCTCACACCCGAATCATCCACCACCACGAAAAGGCACACCCACCACAAGAATTGTCGGCAACCGAAAAAAATACCACCATGTCGGCTATCGAAAGAAGGCCAGTGCAGCAGGTGAAAGTTACCACGACAAAATTCCTACTTCCTAGATATTTTGGCTCAAGTTTACTCGTATGAAATTGAAGAAATATGGCCCAAAACCCCTAGAACATTTGGCTTAATTTGTCCATGATGCAAGACATTTGAATGTTAAATAAACAAGACATTTGCCAAAAGCCAAAGATATTTGGCCCAAAGAAATTTTCGACAATGAGGGAGGTCGAAAATGCGGGGCGAGAAAAATGGAGGACAAATGTATTTATAATTATTTTGGCATTTAATTATGAGAATTGTTTAAGTTTGACTATTCTAAAGTCAACAAGCTTTCAAGCAAAGCATTGACCATAATTAAAAGTTTAATCTATTTTTTTAGGGGATTAAAAGTTTAATCTATTAAAGTGTATAAGTTTTAACGTAATTACTGAATTTGATAAGAAAAACATGTTTCCTAATCCAAAAAGGAGAGTCCAAGCCTTTTTTTTTTTTGGCAAGAAGATCTCGAACATTAGCATAACAAGCCCTGTCTTACTTTCACAGCTAATTCATGGGCCTGCCTAACATGATTCCTACTTACTTTATACAATTCACAGTAGTTGAAAGAGCTACGCAACTTATTTATGTCCTTACAAATATTGTAAACTTCAGCCAAGCTAAGTTGATGATCAAGGGCTTGAATTAGTTGAGCAGAGTCTGAGATGACCTTTATTTCTCTGACTTCCCGCTTATTCGCTTCCGTGAGTCCTCTTAGGAGCGCGTAAGCCTCCGCTTGAAGTGCAGACACCGCGATGACACTATCATTACCTTCAAATCCCACATAATTACTTATAGTTGCCATCCATCCTATGCCCCTGCATTTTTTCTCTTTCCTCGTTTCTTCCAGGCCTCATCAACTTGCAATACACAACAATTCTTATTGGATGTGATGAAATCGTGTTCTTGCGTCTTGGCCGCTCTCACGAGATCCGTGTGTTCCTGGAGTTTCCGCTGATAATGCTTCCTAAGCTATATCCAATCTATCTGCTTTCGTACCTCGTCCAACATTTCCGTGGGAGTAACCTGCAATTCCGAAAGACTATGCTATTCCTATGAACCCAAATTGACCAGAGTATTGCAATAAAAATCTCGCTCATAGACTGCTCCTTCCCTTCCTGCTTCCATAAGTACATGAGATAATTTTTTATCCATACATGGTATGGGACGGCTTTGTGTTTATTAACCTGGAGCCCTAATAAAGAAGCTTTCCATATCCTTTTAAAGATCTTACAATTTTTGAATAGGTGGTCCTCTGTTTCTTTACCCTCCCCACATAGATGGCATTCTTGGCTAACCAAGATTTTACGCTTTTCTAGGTTATAGTTAGTTGCAAGGGCCCTATGCAGTATTCTTCACACAAATACCTTCCATTTTGGGACGATACTCATTGCCCATAGCTTCCTCTAAAATTTGATCTCATTACTTTGTGATGTTAAATTGCCCTTTTTCTGTATGAGAAAAGCATATGCTTCCTCTGTAGTGATTTCTGCCTTTTTTCCCAAGCCTATATATATTCATCCTTACTATCTGTCTGGGATATGTACGTACTAAAGATTCTGCGCGCAATATCAGTCTAAAACTTTTCCTATATAAGCTTTTCATTCCATACCTTGGATGCCGGTTTGAAGAGATTATTTACCATGGTGATGCCATCTTGGTCCAGATTAACTCCTTCGCGCGTCTTTACAGGACCTCCCATGAGCCATCTGTCACCTAAGATTTTTGTATTGGCTCCATTACCTATGATTTTCATGAAGCCATCATTGCAATCTCTGATTGCTCTGTACATTCCCCTAAATCCCCATGATGCAGCAGTAAGTTTTTTGTTTTGCATTGCCAGTGAAACCGGTGATCCCCCATATTTTGCCCTTAGCACTTTAGATACTAAAAGTCTTGGGTTACTATGAATTCTCACTCACTGCTTTGCAAGTAGGGACTTATTATAAAGCATGATGTTTCTTATTCCTAGCCCCCCTCCACCCTTCGGTAATTCAATGATTTCCCTCCTTTTCCAATATATTGGTTTTGAACCCTGGTTATTCTTCCAAAGGAATGCTGAGAAGATCGCATTAATTTCATCAGCCACTTTTTGTGGTATTAGGAAAATGGATAGAATGTGGTGACATAATGAAGCTAATATACCATTTATGAGGAGTACTCGCCCTGCATGAGATAGTGTTAGATGTTTCCAGTCACCAACCTTCCTTCTCACTTTCTCAACTAGTGGCTTGAACTTAGTGGAGCTCCTACCATCAACTTCAATATTGCACCTAAGGTATTTTCTCAAACTTTCAGCTGATGGTGTGCCTAAAATACTTCTCATAAATCTCTTGAGTTTGGAGGTATTTTCTTTCTCTCTTTTCTTGCCTCACCGCCCATTCGCCCAACTCTTTCTTTCCCATCCCTTTATTTGTGTGTTCGCTGTCGTTTGTTCCCCTGCGTTTCGTCGTAGTCGTCTTTTCCGCGCAATCGTCGCCTGTTACTGCGCTAGTCTTTCTTCTTCTTTTTCGTTTTCTTTTTCTTCTTTTCTTTCGGTTTGATTTTGTGGTTGTTTTGTTTTTTTTGTTAATCAACGATTATTATTATTATTAGAACTTTTTGTTGGAAAAGACCTATTAAAATAGTTATTTTGTTAGAAAAGACCTAATAAAAACTTTTTTGTTGAATAAGACCTATTATAATACTCCCCTTTGTTACTTAAGACCACCTCAATGTTTTCCGGCCAAAAAGACAATTTTTCCGATATTGACTTGCTTCCCCTTCCTTTCTCAGTAAATGGGACCAACCTTTTTTTTCGTACCATAATCCCTTCAAATGGAAAGTAAGAGAAAGGGTTTGGTAGAGTTAAGGGATTAGCATAGAAAAAAAATATGTTTGTGTCATTTAATGAGAAAAGGAGGAGAAGAAAAGTCAATGTCAGAAAATTGACTTTTTGCCCCGAAAATACTGAGATGGTCTCATGTAACAAAGAAAATTATTATAATAGGTCTTTTTGAACAAAAATTTTTTTATTAGGTCTTTTCCAACAAAATGGCTATTTTAATAAGGTCTTTCCCGATAAAATTAGATTATTATTAGTAGTTTATTGATTAATTACTATAATTTCATATTAAGTGTTTATAATAATTAATATGACTTTTCAGATTTGATTTTTAGATTTAAAGTGAGGTTTTAAGCATGAAAGTTGGAATTTTTGTTGATCTTAAAGACAAAAATATTAGTGTTTATAATAGGGTTTGAAATTTGATTGTTTTAAGATTCAATATTGATAAGGGTGTTTGGCAATTAGAGTTTTGGAGTAAAAAGAGAGTTTTGGACCACTTTTAGAGTTTTTTACTAGGTGTTTGGTAAAGAAAGTTTTGGGGTGAAAGCTCTAGAAATGAAAAAGCTCCTCTTTGGAGCTTTTTCTTTAGAGAATTAGGTGATAGAATGTGTGAATAACTTTTTTGCCCATAATTATAATACTAACATAATAGTTATGTCCATAAATGTCATTTTATACAAACAAAGGGTAATCAGCTTTTAGCAATCAACTAAGTTTTACCAAACACATTTATGTGTAAAGTTAGTCAAATCTGCAGTCAAAACTGCTAAATAAAAAGGTAAATCTAAACTCTAACAGCTAAACTCTAAACTCTATTTGACAAACAGGGTCAATTTTATGTTTAAGAGTTTTTAAAAAAATTTAAAAGTTCTAATTTCTTTGATGGCACACCTAGGGCGGTGGGACTCTATTGCCTTCCCTCCCTGTGGTCGGTCGGTCTATCTTTCTTGTCGGCTCTATCTCGAACGGGCAGCCGATCCATTTATGCTTTAGCGAATGATGAATAAATATTGATTGGCTAGTGTTTATTTATTGGAGAGGAATACTCACTTATGTGTTTGAAATTGGCACAAGGGATTGTTTATGCAAGGAACGTAAATGTCATCTATGTGATTTTTTCTAAGACGATGATGGACATAGTATCATGTTAATGTAACTATTGTAGTGCTTAAGCAACATTTTTTGCAATGAAAATTGGCATGTTTCTATGATTGTTGTGTGGAACAGGTTGGATTATTTTTATTATGTTTGTATGAAATATTGATGTAAGCATGACAAGGGAAATATTTTTATTTCTTAATCGTATGAAGATGATAAATAATTATTATTGGTTTAAAGAAAGTTGCAGAAATCATTGTTAACTATTACATGGTGTATTATTTATTACTCTTTCATGATATTAGTCTTGATTAAGTGAAGGGAAGGGTTTGTGTCTTTATGATAGTGGTTTAATAATTTGTTGATTTTATTCAACAAACTAAAATATAAAAAAGCTAATGGAGTTGTATGTTGTGGTCATTTTTATTAAGTAAAGATGAAAGAGGTTTGTTTGGTATTATTTTGTGTCCTTTGTTTTAATTAATGGTTTGATATTGATTAAACTATTAATTACTTAAAATGAAATAGGATAGGCAATAAAAATTTAAATTATTGCACATCAAGAGTATTGAACAAGCGATTTAAAGTTCATGGTGGTAGCCCATGGCTTTTCTAAAGGTCGCATGGCTAACATGACTTTTTTTGTTTTTGTCAAGATCTTAAAGTTTGGTTTTCGTTAGCTTAGTGTCATGGCTAATGTCATGTCTTTTTAGACATTTGAGGATGGATCAATTCTATCATTGTTTACTCCAACTAAATTAATTGATTATGAATAAAGTGACTCAAATTTAGTGTCTAGTATTAATAGTTGTCAAATGAATATTAATTGCTAGTTTTGCATGTTCCTAGTTTTATTTTTGGAAAAATTGACAATAGGGGTCTGAACTATAGGTAATAATTTTTAAAAGGTCTGAATTATTGATTAACCTGTGTAGGTCCCAACTATAGAGGGTCTTAACTTTTAGCGGGACTTAGTGACTTTAAACTGACTTAATAGGTCATAACTTGTAAAACACGGGTTATACCAAAAGGGTTAATTGAGGGAGAGAAGTAAGAATTAGGTGATTTTTTTTAAATCGTCAGTTTCAAGTCACTAAGGCCCGCTAAAAGTTAAACCTACCTAAAGTAGGGAGCTACACAGGTTAATCAATAATTCATACCTTCTAAAAATTATCACCCAAAGTTCAGACCCCTATTGTCAAATTTTCCTTTATTTTTTTTAGTATCGTGCTAGGTTGTTATTATATTTTTTAGGCAAAATTGACCTCAACACCCTGAACTATAGCACGAGTGCACCAAACAGCCCCAACTACGGCTTAAAGCCAGAACACCCCAAAGTACGGACCTAGGTACAGTCCGTATCATAAATGAGGTTGGTGCCCCGAATTCTCACCGGATTCTCTCCCCTTTCTTATTTTCTTCTTTTTTAACCCTAATTTTTTTACTCAAACAAAAAAAAAACGCGTGCCTTCATTTTCTCCTTCCTCAACTGAACAAAAAGACTTTCTTCCCCAAATTCCCTCTTACTTCCCCAAATTCCCTTTTTTTCTTCCCATATGAACCCTAAATTCTAAGAGAGTAAAATCCGCATAACAACAATGAGCTCAGTTTCATCTTCAAGTTTTAAGAAGAATTCAAATACCATTTTACGTAATGGTAGGGTTTACTATTGACATCGATTGCCTGCAGTAGTCCAAACTACTTGGAAGTTCAAACACAATCAAGGAAAATGGATCTATGGCTGCCCAATATCTAGCACTCGACTTAGAGCCAGTGAGAAATATGATCACCGACCTCATTTATGGTACGGATTGCACCCAAGTTCGTACTTTGGGGTGTTCTGGCTATAAGTCGTAGTTGGGGTTGTTTGGTGCACCCGCACTATAGTTCAGGGTGTTGAGGCCAATTTTTGCCTATTTTTAACTTGTATGTACTCATTATTGCTAATTATGTGCTCTGTTTGTTGATCATGGTCTATGCCTTATTGATTTTATGTCGACCCATCTTTGGTGAGTAGTCACTCGTATTAATTGGTCTTTGACTATTTTTGAGGTTGGAGATTAGTTATGATGCATTTCTAGGAGTGTTAGAGTGTAATAAGTGCTTGTTGTTTATACTATTTATTTTGGTTTGAGGGCCTTGAATGTTCCAATTTGTAAGTTATTCTTTATGGATTTTTAATGATGGTTTTAAGTACCTTGGTATTTGTTTTCCGCAGCAATACTCTGAAAAAGCCTAAACGTGCTTACACATGGTGGTAACTATAGGCATATTTTTATGGCTAACGCGTGATGAGCGCGGATTTGACTACCTCATTATACATGTTTTAGTTTTGGAATATATTTGAAAAAGAATTCGCCAACATAAAACTTTAGAGGAAGAATCATAAACCTAATTAAATATTTGGGAAACCATAGAGACAACACAGGGACTTATCCAATGTAGATTTCCCCGTCTTGACTATTCATAATTGGTCATGAACCAAAGATAGAATTCGGGGGCAGGGAGTGATCTATGTGGGGACTTGGGTGGCCTCGGTCCAACCAATTTTTTTCTTAAAAAAAATTGCTTTTTCTAGCCTATCGTGTTTTTTTTTGAAATAAAAAGACTTTCGTGCGCCTCTCTATCACAAAATGGGCTTTGTTGTAGTGGTTAATATGTCCGCTTGTTCGAATCCCTAGAGTTTTGAAGCAAGTAAAACCACAACTATGATCTTTTTCCCCCTGTTTAGCATATGCATTCATCTTTTCAGTTTTTGTTTATTTTCTTTCCACTTCGTTATTGACAAAGTTGATGTCTATAGCTATGAACTTTTTTAAACAGAGTTTCTACTCTTTCTAACAATGACCTCCTTCATTTTCAAAAGTTGCAACATTTGATTTTGTATTCTATTCATACATTTTTTTTAATTGGATTAATTCACAAGAAAGAGCTCAACTATTCCCCATTTACTTTTAAAAGTCTCAATTATTGATTATTCTTTGTAGAACCCATGTTTTATATTTTATAACTTTTATAAGTCCTAGCAGGTCACTTACCTGCTATAGCAGGTTTAATGTGGCACGTGCTCTCAGTTTAATAAAATCACGTGATTTTACCCTTTCCTCCTTCATTTAAAATTTTACCTCTGTCTTCATCCCTTCCTTCATCCCTTCTGCGAATTTCTTTCACTTCTGCGAATTCTCCTCAATCCCTCTCATCTAACCATGGCTGCTCATCAACATTCCGGAGGTTCTTCCAATTCAAGACATTCAAGAGGTGCGCAATTGGAAGTGGTTTGTAAGCACAACATTCCTTCGAAGCTGAGGACTGTCAAAATTGGAGGAGAAAATCAAGGGAGGAAGTTTTATGGGTGCGCGTTGTGGCCTGTAAGTATAAATTAGGGTTTAAATTGCGTTAATTTTTTTCACTCTTCTCATCATCATAAATGAGGGTTTAAATTGGGGCTTTGTTAATGAATACGAAATTAGGGCTTTCACATGAATCGGTTGAAATTAGGGCTTTTAGGGATTCAAAATTAGGGCTTTGTTAATAAATACGAAATTAGGGCTTTCACATGAAGCTGTTGAAATTAGGGCTTTTAGGGATTCAAAATTAATGCAATTGAGATACTGATATTTGAATTTTTTTTTGTTAGGCTGAGGACTGCAAATTTTTTAGATGGGAATGCAAGGAGTTTGACTGCCCTAAGTGTAGTGACCTACAATCAAGACTGTTGGAGCAGTACACTTCAATTACTGAACTGGAGCTCTAGTATAAGTCTCTGCAGGAGAAATTAAACAAATTGAAGCTGAAGAAAGAGAAATTGTGTGAAGTGGTTGCTGTAATGAATATTGAGTTGGCAAGGTCTACTGGAGAAGCTGTTAAGAGTACAAAGGGGAAAAAATTTGCTCTTGTTGGGTTGTTTATTTCATGAGTGTTGTTTGTTGTTGTCTTGGTTTTCATTAAGTAAGTACTAGGGGAGTGGGGAGTGGGAAGTGGGAAGTGGGTATTTGGAATGTTTTGTACTAGGGGGTAAGTAAGTAGTAGGGAAGTTGTTGTGATGTTTTGTAATGGATGTTATGTACTCCTTTTTGGCTAATGAATGAAGAATGAATTCACCAACATCAATTAGTGTTGCAAAACTAGTGCATAATTAGTATTGCTGCCAAAACACCGTATTCATATAACAAGGTTGCATCTAATACCATTGTTTTCACAAAAAATTGAGATTTTTGCATCTCACAACTGTTTTAACAAAGACAATCAATCTTCCAATTGTTTTTCAATCTTCCAACTGTTTTAACAAATATCTAACAAAATGTCAAGATCTAATTGACATGATAACAAAAGAGGACATTTAAGGTGAACTAGCCAAAGCTGGACTGTCTTCATGAATGGTTGGTTGATGCTTGACTACCAGTGGACAGCCTGATGTTGTTGTAACAGTATGTTGAGACACCATCCTTGGACCTCCTCTCTGTCCAGGAGCCTGTAAGGAAAATAGTGATGTTAATGAGCATTGTTGATCAACAACAGGTGGGATTGAACCTCCATAACACTACAAATATATGTCCCTGCTGTAGTAGCCACTAACATAATCTTCTGCATTCTTGTGGCAGAAGAAAATGCATGAGACTGCATGGCAACAAGGTATGCCAATTAAGTCCTACTTCTTGCAAGTACAGGACCTTGGTTGTAGATCAACAGTTAAGCAGTCCATGCCTTGGTTCACTTGGAAAACTGTATTGGTGGAAGGTATGGGAGTGCAGTTGGCAGCCCATTCTTTCTCTTTTTCCAACCTTGTTTGAATTCTAGGGCATAATTGTGCAGAACTACCCTCCATCTCTTGTCTTTTAACATCCAATCTCTGCATCAAGGCTACCCTAATGTCTTCTAGCAAATATATCAAGTGTTTCGTCCTGGCATTTATTATGTAGCCATTAAAAGTCTCAGATAAGTTACTAGTAATGACATCCACATTGGTTGTTGTATCTAAAAATGCCCTACAAAATACTTCAGGTTGTGAGCTTTAAAGGTAGTAACAGCATCAGGCTTTTCTACCTTCATTTCTGTTAAAGCTTCATTGTAATATGCTAAGGAGTATGCTTTAGCAGCCTTCCAAAACATCAGCTTCATGTCATCTCCCTTGTGTGCCTTGTGCCAGTGGGTAAAAATATGCCTGGCACAGTGCCTATGCTCACAGTTTGGAAATACTAGCTTCACACTACTCAGTATGGCCTATGTTGCATGAAAGAATATGCATTGCTAAGTAATAGTGTTCATGTACTAACTAAGATAATGTAATTGAATAAGAGTAAAAGAGAAGATGAAGAATATACCAGATGCTCATCTGAAACAATGGTGAGACCATCTCCTTCACCTAAGCTTAGAGCATCCTTCACCTGGGTCAGGAACCACTCCCAAGAGGAGTTGTTTTCTCCTTCAACAATAGCCCATCCAATAGGGAACATCTGGTCATTTGCATCCTTGCCCACTACTGGCATCAATTGTCCTCCCAAAAAAGTCTTTCAAAAAACAGGCATCAATGCTCAAGAATCTCCTACACCCCTCCATCCATCCTTTTCTAATCCCTTCAAAACAAATGAACAACCTTTGGAACACTGGTGTAGCACCTCTTCCTGTAGTCACCAAGGTCATAACTGTGTTAAGGCAACTGTCCCTTATAGCTTGCAAGTACCTTCCTAACTTGAAATAATGATCCTTCATTGAGCCATGTAAAAGCCTATGAGCCTTGTACTTGACCTTGTAAGCCATAGACCTCTTGATGACCACTAGGTAGGACCTCCTCACAGCTTCCATTATGTCTTTGGCTGGCCAATAGGGTCTTGCTTTAAAGATCTCTAAAAATTGCTTAGCAAGCCAAGTTGATTTCATCTGCCTGTTAGCCTCCATATGTCTAGTGCATTTATGCTCACCATCTACTGACTTCACCACAAAACATTCCCTCCTTGAGTCCCAGCTTCCAAACAACCTAAATGGACAACCATTTTTACACTTCACCTCAATTCTCTGCTGCCTATTAGTATTACTTGCACAAATGTACAAGTTTCTCCCACACTGTATTGCAAAGTGTACAACTGCACTCTTATAAGCCTCTCTATTAGGGAACCTTTGTCCTACCCTCCAGAAAAACCTTGCCCAATCTGCGTCTTCATGAACCAACATCCCCCTATCCTTCCTTCTTCTACCACTATACTCTTCATCTTCACTGTAATCTGGTGTTTCAAGGTCATCCTCACTGTCATAGTAATCACTCACACACTCTTCCTCATTAGGTACACCATGTTATGTAGATATGTTCCTTGCACCTCCAATCCTACCCTCCTCTACCTCTTTCTGTAGCTGCTGAGCAAGTTGCAACAATTTTAGATTTGCTGCTTTCACCCTCCTCCAAGCAGTTTGCAACTCATCATCACTGGTCTCTGGATATTCACCACACTCAACACCTTCTCCCTCAAATTCTGGATCTTCTTGTTCCTAATATTCCTCTAGATTTCTCAACTCCTCCACATCAATTTCAGGATCATCAACCACCTTCCTTATATCTTCTTCTTCTTCTGAACTACCAGTTGAAGGCTCATAACCAGGATTTGTATCATCATAAAACTCCTGCTCTGAACCTAGTAATTCACTCAAAGTAAGTGGGCTATCTGGCCTACAGTCATACCACTGGTAATAATCATGTGGGAAGGTCTCTTGGTCATATATGTAGGCTTCATCAGGTACAGGAGGTGTTTGCCTTGCTTTGCTACTTTCACCAGGACTTGTATCAACATTGGGATGGGAGGGCTTTTTTGTTGTTTCCTTGCTGCTCTATGTATCTGGTTTGTCAACAGTGGGATGGGAGGGTTTTTTTTTTGTTGTTTTCTTGCTGCTCTATGTATCTGGTTTGTCAACAGTGGGATGGGAGGGTTTTTTTGTTGTTTTCTTACTGCTCTGTGATGGTGGTTTGTCAACAATGGGATGGGAGGGTTTTTTTAGTTGTTTTCTTGCTACCCTAGATTGGTGGTTTGTCAACAGTGGGAAGGGAGGGATTTTTGCAGTTCTGTGTTGGTGGTTTGTAAACAGTGAGTTGGGAGGGGTGATCTGTTGTGGGAGGTTGGGAGGGCTGATCTGTTGTGGATGGTTGGGAGGGGTGCTCATCCGTTGGGGTGTTAATGATAGGTGTGGAAAAGCTAGGGTTATATGGGGGAGGTAGGTCTGTAGGGAAACTAAGTTGGCATGCCTTCAGCCTTTGACTTGACCTAACAGGTGTAGGCTGTTTTTATTTCGCTTACGCGGTGTGAGCACGTATTAGATTTGACTACCCCACTGTTAAGGTTTTATTGAAAATTGTTTTGTATTGAAAGAAGTCGCCAACAATTCTTTTTAGGAAGAATCATAAACCTAATTGCATATAGGAAAATCATAGGGACAAATTATCCAATGTAGATGTCCCGGTCATGACTCCATAAATGGTCAAAATGAACCAAAGATTGAGTTCGGGGGTGAGGGTACGAATATAGTCATAATGAACCACATTCGCCCAAAGTTGGCCTCTACTAAATATCGATTCATTACAGATTTTATGCCAAAAAATAATCAAATAATGTTTTAATACACCCTTAAAAATATTTTGTCTAAGTAGGTTTACGAAACACATAAAAGACTAATTTTTAGTGACAAGTTATTATGCAATCAATATTACAGGGAACCTAACAGGTTATCTAAATTAATCTGTCTGATTATTGTTAAAACAGTTCTTTAGGTCTTTGATTAGCAAAAATAACAAGTGGGTGATGAAAGCATTAAAGCAGGACAATCATATTAGTATTCATATAATGATCAGGCAAATATAATAATAATGAAAAATAAATAAGAAGAAAGAAAAGAAGAGCTTAGAATATACAGTATAGCGATTATTACTTAAAGATCTGCATCATGAAAGAAATAGTTAGCAACTTCAAAGCAATAAAAGTAAAGAATTGATTCAAGGATCCTCAGGTATTATTAGGGCTGTTCATTCGGATTATCCGATCTGATCCGATTCGAAAATTCGAATATCCGAAAATTTCGGATTGGTATAATCGTGATCCGGATCCGATCCGAAAAAATCGGATATCCGAAATTTTCGGATCGGATTTTCGGATTATCCAACCCGTTTTACTAGATACTTAACTATGAAACTGAATGATTTTATTTTTCTTTCCGTCACTTACAACTACTACCAATTCATCCAATATTACAACTTCATACACTTTTTGCATCTAACATCAATCATAACAAGTTTTATCACTCTTTTGCATCATCAGATATTGAGAATAAATCTAACTAATGAAAAGAAATTGACCCATAAACATTATTTTTTTCAAATTAAGAAGAGGAAGAGAGAGGAAATGCTGCGACGGCAACCGGTGGCCGTTGGGCTGGTGGTGCCTGATGCTCGACGATAGTAAGAATGCTACAAAGAGGAAGAATAGGTGGAGCGGTGGTGGCACACAGCAATGGTGGTGGTGGCTCGAAGAGGGAGTGTTTGTGACTTGTGAGTGCTAATTGATGAGTTACTGCCTACTGGTTGTCGGTGGGGTGGTGCTGTGGTGGTTGCGCAAAGAGAAAGGTTGGATGACTGGTGGCAGGGGATGGGGCCTAGTGGCAGGGGATGGGCGACTGGTGATGGAGATTGGGCGAAAAACGGCGGGGGATGTCGAATGAGATCTGGGTTTCATGGGTTTGGTTGAGAGTTGTAGATGGATTTTAGGTCAACTGGGATGGAGAATGAGTTTTAAGAGTACAGACTTCTCCCTCAAAAACAAAGAAATTTTATTTCATAAAAACTTTCGGATATTTCGGATATTTCGGATATCTGAAATAAAAATATTCCGATCCGTATCCGATCCAATTTTTCGATCCGAAAAATCCGAAACATCAAAATTAGGATCGGATATCCGAATTTTCAGACCGGATAGCAGATCGGATCAATCGGATCAGATTTTTTAAAACAGCCCTAGGTATTATACCTATGCGGCTTAGATTGATGAGCGCAACGATCTTTCAGCGGAGCAATCGTGAAACCAAAAACGCAGTGAAGACGGATTGATTGAAAGTATTAAAGAGTATTGAAAGTATTTGAATATTGAATTTATTTGAGTATTGAAGATTCGAAGTATGTTTTGGAGTATTCGAGAGAATTTTATGTGCGTAAATAATAATCTGAAAAGCCGTCCTTGATTCGGAAAAATCACGGAGTATTTATAGGAAAAAGAGAGCGTGCGCTGCAAGCAAGCCTTGCGCCTGGCGTAAGCCTAAGTGGCAGGCGCACTGCCACGCGTCAGGCGCACATTGGTGTGCCTGACGCAGCCAGCCCAATCAGGTTTAGGCACGTGTAAACGCATTTTGAAAAGATAAAAAAGAAAGTTGCGTCTCACACAAGACTTACGTCTGACGCAGGACTCTGTATGAGTCACAAATCTACGTGTCAGGCGCTCATTGGCACGCCTGACGCGATATGGCCAATGTGTTGGACGCACGTGTCGTGCTGAGCGCAGCCCCCGCGTCCGGCGCATATTCGGGAATATTCGAGCATATTCCTTTGCGCGTCTTTCAAAGATACTTTTCTATCCCTAAAATTTCGTAGATGGAATTTTACGGATTAAAAATCTCTTTTATTTATCAAAGATAATAAAATATTTATGAAAAATATCTATTAAAATAATAAATATTTGATTGGGCTTTAAAATGGATTTAGAACATTTTATGGGCTTGAAATA
Source organism: Beta lomatogona (assembly GCA_947646795.1). Lineage (NCBI taxonomy): Eukaryota > Viridiplantae > Streptophyta > Magnoliopsida > Caryophyllales > Amaranthaceae > Beta > Beta lomatogona. The sequence goes on from CANSNZ010000268.1 coordinate 3,924,955, forward strand.
CAATTAATCGTCATGAACAATTAATTGGGCTTTAGAATATCATTTCAAAACACATTTTGGGTTGGTTCTTTAGATTGCTCTTCCATTGGGTCGTGCCAACTAATGCCACGGTATGTTAAATCATCGGATCCTTAAATGGGGAGACATGATTATGTGTCTACAGAAGCCGCCACTTTGACTGAGGTTCAGGAAATCGATAGTCAAAGTATATGGTGTCGGAACGGAGAACGATTCTAAACGCTCTGCAGTTTAGAACTGATCTATATACGCCAGTCTCTGCAAAACAAAGTTAGTATGTAGGACAATAACTACAAGCAATCTGATTGCCTGCAGGGGAAGATGTTAGCAGATAGGTGCGAACAACTCAGATAAAGCACATAGTGATGCAAATGTACGCAAACTTAGACTCTCTAAGGATGCACAAGACGCTATGCAAGAATTAAGGTTATGCAAAGCTAAGGGATGACACGTCATGCAAGGTCAGGATTATGCAAGACTAGAATGTATGAAATGCAATGCAAGGTCAGGGTTTTGGAAGGCTAGGATGATGTATAGAATGATAGAGTGATCAGAATGATTTGAAATAGATTGAATGATTTTTGAAAATCGTTTTTAGTAAACAATCGGGGTTCTTAAACGAGGTTCGCGGATTACAACTTCTCAGGAGTTTGACTTGAATTGGAACCACCACACGTAGGAAGCCCCACTTTGGGTGAGCTTGCCTAGAATTAGGCTTGAGCCTTAATTGAAATGTATTTGATCTGATATTGAAATGTAGTTGTTATGTCTTGAACATTGAAAGTTATCACTGGGGATTGTACTCGGGATTCTTCTTTGGAAAGATGATTAGGCAAAGTCAAGTGTCGCCGGAAATCATGGAATTTTCGGAGAGTCCTTCGGGGAAAAGGAGAGCTTGGATTGAAAAATAAAAAGGTTGAAATTTGTGACTTAAATCAATGTAGGTGGGAAAAGGCTTTAATAAGGCTAGGTGCAAACTCGATTCTATGTTAGGATCTAGAAAGAGTATGCTCCTAAATTCTAGAAAGTCAAATCATTAGACCATGACTAATTTTTATTTTATTGAAGCGGTCGGACCTCGAGATGAGGATTCCTACGTATCCTTGCGGAATCAGACCATTCGTAGTTCTGGATCTGATTTTTTTTATGTTATATATTTTTTTTGTGCCCTAATTTTTGCCTAGGCCGCCCTTTCGGGTTTTCAACCTAGCGGGCTTGGACATACCTTGAAAAAGGAGTTATAGAAGGGTGGATGGAAGGTTGAAAGGTTTATGGCTTGAGGTTTAGATGAAGGTTGAATTGGTTTGGCTAATGGAGGATCATGGGTTTGGATTGTATGGATTAAAGGTTTGATGAATCGAAGGGATTTGACTGAGGTGCAGAACTTGTGTGCAAGCCCCCTAGCTTGAATTTTTATTGCTTTGCCTTCGGCTTTTTCTTTTAGCACTTTTGTGCGTTTTGCTTTTTTTCGCACTTTGAATTTTTTTTTGTTCACTTTTTTTTTTTTGCCTGGCATTGATATATTTTTGATGTAGTAAGGCTTGCACACAAGTTTGGTTTAGGGTATTGAATGGCTTGAAGGATATTTGTGGAGCTTTGGTTAATTGTTTGGTTTATTGATATGATGGTTTAAGAATGATGGCTTATGAAGGGTAACGGAAAGGAGAGGGGGATAACTCCTGATCCAAAGTATGTCCTTTTTTTCATTTTTTTTTATTTCAGATCTTCTTTATTATTGTTGTTAGTCAAGTTCATTAGGTGATTTAAATTTCATCATTGAACTAGGAGCATAAAAAAACATGGAAGGCCAATGAAAATTAAAAGAAAATGTGATTATTTTATTAATTGAAAATGAATGAAACACGGCTTATTAGAAATAAAAAAAAATCCTAAATGACATCGACTCGACTGGAAATGAAATGAATGAGCTAGGGGAGGGACTCTCCGACTCAACCTAGAAAACTAGCGTTAATTGACTAAGCCTCCTGCACTGTTGAGATGATTCCCAAGGGGTTGCTATTGTTATTGACTTTTGCTGCCGGCAGGATCGGGAGTCTGCCACTTTCAACCATCTCTTGCAAAGTATTCCTTAAGGCCCAACACGCAGATGTTGGGTGTCCATTCCCTCGGTGGTACTTACATAGGCATTAGGGTTCCACTTATGCCTATTTTCAGGTGCCGGGTCTGGCGTGGGATCGATAGGCTATATTGCTCCTTTTGCATGAAGCCTAGTGAAGGCTTCTTCCAAAGTCATGCCCAATGGAGTGAATGTTCGTTGAGGCTTTTGATATCCTCCCTTTTCAGTAGTTAGGGCATTGACATTAGAGCTAGAAGGGTTGTTGCTACTCTTCTTGAAAGAGTTGTGGTTGTTGGAGCCCTTGTTCTTGTTGGCTTGTACCTCTTTCTCAATCAATAAGCCTACCTTATAGAGCTTCGTGAAAGACTCTATAGGTTGGAATTTAATATGTTCTCCATACTTAGGCTGTAAATTATGGATCACCATTCGGACTTGATCCTTTTGAGATGGCCTGTTAGGCATTTGTGCAGCTTTTTCCCTCCATCTATTAAGGAAGGTGACGAAGTCTTCGTTGGAGTTTTGTTTAGTCAACTCCAGCTCACGCAGACCAATAGGAAGCTGAGTATTGTATATGTATTGTTTGTGGAACTCTTCTCTGATATAGTCCCAGTCATTCAGCTTGGCTTTGTTCAATGATCTGAACCACTTGGATGGATATGTATCCAAGATTAAAGGAAAGACATAAGCAAACAGGTCCTTGCTCATGCCCTTGAGAGCCATAGAGATGGAAAAAGCTCTCAAGTGATCATCTGGGTCTTCGACCCCCTTGAATTTTGGGAGGTCACCCAGTGTTACCTTTTTAGGGAGCTTTTCCCTTAATTCAGGATCAATGATGTCATGACCATGAGCCTGACTCTCGAGCGCTGGATCAATTGCTCGAGTTTTTCAAATCTCAACTCTGTGTCAATTTTGATTGGTGGTGTAGTGTCGCCTTGCTCGTCTTCCTCAATTAGCTTCTCCCTCAGTGTCTTAATCTCTTTGTCTTGTTCCTCAAGACGAGAGTTCATCAGTGTGAGTTGAGCCATATGGCACTGAGTTGTTCATTAGTGTCCCCCATTTCAGATGATGATTCAGAAGAGTCGGAAGATCCGTCTGAAAATGTGAGGATGCGCTTGACGAGTCTGGGAGTAGGTCGACCTTGTTGCCTCTCTGTCGGACGTTCCCAAGTTATAATCTCACAACCTGTCCTGAATAGAAAATGAATGGACCTCGTAAATTTTTAGAAATGATGCTTTCGAAACAAGAAATGGAGATGAGAAATGAAGATGAGAAATGAGAAAAGAAAGTGGAAATGAAAATGGGAAATGATTTTGAAATGGAAATGGAAATGGAAATGGTTATGGTGTGGACTAGTGTAGACTTGACCATGATTGAGACATGGGCCTAACTATATGCAAATGCAGACATGGATTGGACTGGACTATGAAAATAGACTGAAATATTACATATGCTAGCTTCGCTAGACTTAGGGGATGAACTTTTATAGTCCGAGATTGACTTTTATAGTCCGTAGACTGACTAAGGTTTACATATAATGCGAACTAGACCTAGGGAAATTTTATAGTCCTAAGACTGAGCTTTTATAGTTCGTAAACTGAGTTTTTAGTTCTAACACTGAGCTTTTATAGTCCGTAGACTGACTAGGGTTTACATGTAATGCAAACTAGACCTAGGGAAATTTTATAGTCTTAAGACTGAGCTTTTATAGTCCGTAGACTGACTTTACAGTCCTAAGACTGAGCTTTTATAGTCCGTAGACTGGCTAGGGTTTACATATAATGCAAACTAGACCTAGGGAAACTTTATAATCCTAAGAATGAGCTTGTCCGTAGACTGACTTTATAGTCCTAAAACTGAGCTTTTATAGTCCGTAGACTGACTTTATAGTCCTAAGAATGAGTTTTTATAGTCTGTAGACTGACTTTATAGTCCTAAGACAGAGCTTTTATAGTCCGTAGGCTGACTTTATAGTCCTAAGACTGAGCTTTTATAGTAGACTGACTTTATAGTCCTAAGACTGAGCTTTTATAGTCCATAGACTGACTTTATTGTCCTAAGATTGAGCTTTTATAGTCCGTAGACTGACTAGGGAATGAATCGGGCCTAAATGGACCTAAGATCTGGATTGGACTAGACTTAGACTTAGATTGGAATTGATTAGGGATAGATTTGGACTAGACTTCACATAAAGATGCAGATGGGCCTAGATTTTGAAATGAACTACACTTGTATAGGCCTCAGATGGACTCTAATGCTAGTGAATGTATGGACTGAAATGCACATGGGCCTAAAATGAATGCAAAATGGACTTCTAATGCATATGGGCCTAAAATGAATGCAAGTGAATTGGATTGAATTTGGATTGATTGGGTTGAATTGGATTGGATTGAAGGTGTTTAGAATGGGCTTAGAATTTTCGAAATTCATTTTTGAAAGAACCCCTTGTTTTATCTTTTGTTAGGAAAAGATGATCGATTAATTTTGAAAAATAAATTTTTTTTAAAATGTCGTGGTATGATGATGATTAGTAAATGTTTTCGAAAAAGGTAGAATAGAAGAAGGTGTAGGATTGTTCTTGAAAAATGTAAGTTTTTGAAATTGATTAAATATGGTAAGGATAGAATTGATAGGGAAGATTAGTTGAACAGCAGGGAGAAAATGGGAAGAGGTAGACACGCATGACAACTCTAAGTCTATAATGACTCTTTAGATGTATTTGTTTTTAGGACAGACTTGACCTTGCATGAAAGGGCTGGTTTTTATATGTTGAATTAGGTGATAAGCCTAAATGACCAAATTACGCGAATGAAGATAGACAGATACACATAGGACTGAACATAGGATCGATAATTACGACGACTAAATTGACGAAACGCGTGTGATGCACAGACTGCGTGCCGCGCAGCATTGCTACGCGTGGCGCACAGCCGTGCGTCTGGCACGGGAGTGGTGCGCTAGGCGCAATTAATGGTTTGGCGCACTACTCCCCGACACGTTTTTTCGGGGATTTAGGCGACGAATTGGCCGATTGACAAAAAATTGTTTGTTTGTTAGACGCGATTTTAGGGAAGCATAATAATGACAATTTGACAAAATAATAGCAGACAAAAATTGCAATCACAGGCAAATGTCATATAACATGGATGCAAAAAGTTTCAACTTAAAGTCCAGTTCTATGTTTGAAACTTTTGGTCAGGTTTAGGTTAAGGCTGAAAAGGTTCCATGACTAAGAGATTGATCCCACGCTTCGTACCCCTTCTTAGATAGGTTGCCAAGTGATAAGAGGCTTAGTGTGCCGTTAAGGCACCAAAAATCGCTTTTCAAACTATATTTATAACTCCTAACAAGCAATTACTAAGAACGTAGTAAAGGCAAGTCAAGGGTCGATCCACAGGGAAATTGGGATTAATCAAAGTCTATTAACTCTAAATTACCTAATCGAAGGGTTTTTAGGGGTTTTTAAGTGATTTTTATAAGAACTACGACTAACTAATATCAAAGAACTAGCAAATAATATGTGATGAAAATATGAATAAGGAAGACACTGGAGTTATGGTGACTAGTATGGATCAAAGCGGACAACGATTATTAATGCAATTGTGATTCAAAGGCAACGATTACGCAAGGTTTAGTTTTCCTCTAAAATACTCGAGTCCTCTCTCAAATGGTCGTCGAGAATGATCGCTTAATCAATCAACTAAATCCTCTATCGAATGGTCTTTAGTCAATTGATTAAGAGATCCAATGAATTTGGAAAACCCCTAATATAGGATCCCCTTAATTTCTACCCAATATATTGGCCTAGAAATTAAGTTGATTCATGGGGATGATAAAAGAGTTCATAATTCAATTAAGAACATTTGAAATCAAAATACCAAAGCACAAATGTGATCAATATCTATCCTAAGGCATCAAAACACCAAGATCACTGCATAAACGTCTTTGAATCATCACAATCACATTAACAATACATTTAAACCCTAATCCATACTTTCACCCTAACCCTAGATGGGAAACTACTCACTAATCATGGATTCTAAACAATAAATCATAAAATCGATCCTAGGGCTAAACATGATTAAGAGATAATTAATCTAATGACAGTAACAACTATGAAACTATAATCAAGGAGATCTAATAAATGGAAGCACAAATAATAACAATGAAAAGAGAGAATGAAAACTGAAACTTTGAAATTAAATCGAATAAAAGTATCTTCAATGTAGTAGAAATCACAAACTATAATCTACGAATCTCAAATCTTAACCAAAACTAAGTGTTTTCTCTCTAATGTAAGCCCTAATAATATTCTCTAAACTCTAGAAAAATAATGCATAAGTCAAAAACTAAGCAACTCCAATGTTATTAAGGTAAACCTGGTTTTTTTCTTCTTCGCAGATTTGAATGGTGCGGGCGCACCAAAATCAAGTGCGGGCGCACCATTCCTTCTGCCCCAAAACTGACATCAAGCGTTGAACGGTGCGGGCTTTCTGATCTGGTCGGACAGTTCAACATAAAACGAGCATAACTCTTTCGTTTTAGATCCAAATCAAGCTTATGACCAGTCCTTGGAAAGATATCGAAACAAGCTTTCACCTACAACTAGAATTACCTTTATCGGATTTGTGGTTTGAAAGTTATTTCTATTTGAAGTTCCCTGTACAAGATTCTATTGTGCAATGTACTCCTTTGTGCGAGCGGACACGGGGCATAATCTGAGCGCACCATTTATCAATATGTGCTATTTTCATTGCTTTATTTGCCGACTCTATAACTCATAGCCATCTTAGTCTATATTAAGAACATGGTAAAACAGGGTGAAAGCAAATGTACAAGAAATTCGGTCAAAAATGACTGAAAATCTAACAAAATGTCACTATGATCAAGTGAATAAAATAGAAGGGGAAAGGGAGAAGAAAGAGGAAAGAAAGGGGAGAAAGAGGTTCAAAATGAGCTAAAAGGATTCCGTAAAGTGCGTTAGAAACACACTTATCAAATTCCCCCAAGCTTAGCCTTTTACTTGTCCTCAAGTAAACCAAGAACGAATGAGAAAGAAGAAAGTAAAGACGAGAAAAGGATGAAAAAGAAAAACCATGCAACACGCTAGCCTAAATGCTCTATATGCAAAGCTACAAACATGACATGCAAGCTAAATGAGTTCATAACATGATTTAGGAGACCAACCAAACATAAGAGGAAAGATGACTAGGAAGCACAAGAGTGACTCAAGAGATCCAATCTACCAATCAACCGAGTCTCCTTGAAAAATAGGCTTTCTAAGAGTGATTTATCACTTCTCTCCACTTCTAAGTCCCGAGCTTGACTCCCCCTAGGGATGCTAAACTACAATAGCTCACCTCTATCACATTTTGATGACCATCATCATGACTTGCACAAAATCTCACCCGCCACTACTAAATTGACCAAGACCAATCTAGAAGTCAAAAGGGACTTTATTAAGGTTGTAACACGGCTAGGTTAGGGGTGAGGGTAACAATTTAGGAATGTGGTGCAAAAAGGGGAAAGCGGAGTACAAATTAGGAGGTCAAAAGGGACTTTATTAACGTTGGTCACGACCACGTTGATCACGGCTGGCTGGTTCCAGGCCACCACTCCGTGGGCCACCACTCGGAGGTTTGGCTCTGATACCATTGTTATAGGACAATAGGAATGCACTTCCCAAAAGCTAGCTCAAGAGAAGGAGAGCCCATTGTCCTATATAAACCACACCCCAACCTCCCATACGGTCGATGTGTAATCCTTTCCTTGGGAGCAGTCTATAACACCAGCCCTATTGTGAAATATATTGTGGGATGAAGGGAGTATAATACATCTAATAACGGTTAGATGCCATGTTTTCTTATGTACTATCTTCTTCATATTGCATCATAATGTTAGGCCTCAGCAAGAAGTCCATGGTATTTTTTTAAAGGTTTCTCATGACTTCCTGTGGTTATCAAAGTAAGGGAACCGGACTGTAAAACATTTATAATGGGGCATGCAAATGATAATATTAATCTGTTCATTTTTTCTTATATATAAGAATGCAATCCCTTATTGTGGTGTCCGTATGTGCACCGTTTGTGTCAGTGTGTGTATACATACTATAGCATTTGTGAGAGTTAAGATCCAAACAGAGGTAGTATTTGTATACATTTGTGTACCTTTTTAATGTTTCTACAAGGTAAATGTCCTAAGTATCTACCCAATGAGAATAACTCTAGGAACTAAGTTGTATAAAGTCATATATGTACATTGAAGTACGTTAAACGTTGTGTCAGCCGTCATATCCACTCATATTGTTTATGTCCATATCATAGTTCGAAAATGCGGTTTTGGTCATGATCACAGTAACAGTCACTGTGAATCTGTGATGCGGAAACAAGGATTATGCAGTTGTCGTACTACCAAATATCGGGTCAGACCATGAGAAATCCCTTGAACCCGCCTAAAACACGGTTTTTTATACCTTTTATGATCCGGTAAGTATCGGTTCGGTAGATTTGAAAAGTTTTACTACTTGGGCGATACAATACTATGCGGCCTTGTTTTGACACCAGGTACATATCCACTACGTATATATAGATTTAGTTTCATGTGAGGCCCCTGCTTACGGTGAGCCCCTTTCTTAAGGTGCGCCTCCTATATAAATTAGACTGTACATTGTAAAAATGAGACCAAACATTATAAAAATGAGGCTCACATAAATGAGACAAACTTTCTTATAAATGAGACTCATATTTATGAGACATAATGTCACATTGATGAGACTAAATGGTCATATAAATCAGACCCATGAAAATGAGACTTATAGAAATGAGACAAGTTAAAAAAAATGAAACCAAATGTTGCAAAGATGAGTAAATTGTTATAAAACGAGACATTATAATAAGATGAGACTCATAAAAATGAGATAAATGTTACAAAAATGACATTCAAATGTTATGAGAATGCGTCAATGGTGTTCTGCAAATTGGGACTTAAAAATAAAACTCAAGTTTATAAACGATGGAGTCAAGTAGCGGCCCCTGAAAAAATGATACAAGTGTGTAGGTCCTATTGAATAGCAATCTAGCAAGTAATAGCAAACAATACTAGAACAACGAAAGAACAAAAGCAATATAAGACACAAGAGGATTTTAACATGGAAATCCAAGAACTGGGAGAAAAACCACGAATATGCACTAAGAATAGATGAATGTTCAAAATAAGGTTAGAAAAGCTCTCCAAGATCTCTCTCTAACTTTTCCTCTCTTGAATCTGTGAATAATGATGAATAATAGTCTAGTTATGGCATTAGGTTAAACCTAATTATAACTTAACTCGTAAAATCGTCCCTCCGCGTCAAATTTAACCTCCGCCCGATCGGGTCGGGCGACATCCACCCGATTGGGCGGTCAATAACGCCAAACCAGTTCTGCTCTCGGGCCTGATCAGGCGACCTTCGCCCAGTCGCTCGCCCGATGAAGTTCGGTACTTCGCTCGATTGGGCGAGACCGCCCGATGGCATCGGGCGCCTTAATTCAATGCCTCTGCCAAGACGATCGACCCAGCCCGATCGGGCGACACTACCTGACACGATCGGGCGGGCCTGCAAATCAGCCGTTTGACGTCGAACGAGCTTCATGCAACCTCATCTCCACACCATACACACATTGAGCCCCATATGACACCATATACCCAACAATCTCCCACTTGGAGATAGGTGTAAGTGAAGAATACCTTATACCATCATCATCTTTTCATCCATCTCAATTCCTAATTAAAACACCACCTTCATCAACAATTACCGAAGGCCAACTAAGGTTCGGCATAACCTTAGTTTGTCACAACTCACACTCTTACCTGCAACACTTTCTCCAGACACAACACATTCCCCTCCACTAAACTCCTGATGTAGTGAAAGCGCCGACGAATATGCTTAGTCCTACAATGATACATAGGATTCTTAGCCAAATGCACTGCGCTTTGACTATCACTGTAAAGTACCACTTTCTCCTGTTTAATGCCCATCTCGTCAAGAAAACCAATAAGCCATTCCATCTCCTTACCTGCCTCAGACATAGCCACATACTCAGACTCTGTAGTAGACAGAGATATACACTTCTGTAACTTGGACATCCAGCTCACTGCAGTACAACCAACAGTAGAGACATATCCAGACGTGCTTTTGCTAGTATCGATATCTCCACTGAGATCAGCATCAACATAACCCTCAAGCCTCACTCCTTTCTTCCAAAAGCAAAGCCCCATACTTGAAGTGCCCACCTTAGTAACCACTTCACAGCATCCCAATGTTTCTCTCCCGGATTAGAAATAAATCTACTCACAACTCCCACTGCAAAAGCAATGTCTGGCCGTGTGCAAACCATGGCATACATCAAGCTACCAACCGCCGAAGCATAGGGAACAGTGGCCATCCACTCCTTTTCTTCTTCTGTAGTTGGTGAGTGCTCCCTTGTCAATTTGAGGTCTCTAGGAAGCGGCGAATTTCTGGGTTTTGCATCTCCCACATTAAACCTCTTAAGTACCATTAGAATGTAATCTTCCTGAGACAACTTCAACATGCCAGTAGATTTGTCCCTGAAAATCCTCATACCTAAGATTTGTGTGGATTCACCCAAATCCTTCATCTCAAATTTCTGTGACAGTTTTCCCATCACACTATTTATCACCTCCATGCTTGTACCAGCAATCAGCATATCATCAACATACAGAAGTAAGTAAACATAATCATTTACATACCTCTGAAAATAGCAACAATGATCGCTATCAGCTCTCTTGAACCCGCTGCTACACATGAAAGTGTCAAACTTTATGTACGACTGTCTCGGAGCCTGCTTCAATCCATATAAGCTTATCTTGAGCTTGCACACCAAATTCTCCTTTCCCCGAACTTTAAAGCCATCCGGTTGCTTCATGTAGATCTCCTCATCCAGATCACCATGTCGAAACGCGGTCTTAACATCCATCTGTTCTAAGAACAAATTTTCAGCAGCAACAATAGCCAACAAGATACGTATAGTAGTCAACTTTACAACAGGAGCGAATATCTCGTTGTAGTCAATGCCCTCCTGTTGTAGGAACCCCTTTACTACTAATCTCGCCTTATACCTGACACTTCCATCAGGCTCTTTCTTCAATCTGAAGATCCACTTGTTGCTAAGTGCTCTCATTCATGCGGGCAATGCAGACAACTCCCATGTCTGATTCTTTTCCAGGGACTGCATCTCATATTTCATGGCTAACTCCCACTTAGATTAGTCAGTCGAATTTATTGCTTCTTTATATGATTCTGGTTCACCTGCATCAGTTAATAGCAAGTAAAACATAGAAGGGGAATATCGATTAGGTGCTTTGGACACCCTTGCAGATTTTCTCAAGTCAACTTGAGAGACTATTCTCCCTGTACTAGAACTGCAGCCTCTTGGTGGTGTGACAGTAGCACCATCTGAATTACCTTGCTGTGAGTTATCTGACTCATCTGAATCAGACCCTGCAGGAGTATGAGCTTCATCTCCATGTTGCTCAACCCGTTCCGGATCAATGACATTTCTTCCATCAATGCCTTCAGTCTCCACAAACTCCTCCTCCTGAGCTCCCACTAGCTCAGTAATCTCAAATTTATCACCATAAACATCCTTGTACACCTTAGACTCATCAAAAGTGACATCACAGTGTCTCAAAATCTTCCTACTTTTAGGTTCCCAACACCGATACCCATACTTCTCAGGACCATACCCAATAAAATAACATTTAACGGTCTTTGGGTCTAACTTGTCGCGTTTCTCAGATTGAACATAAGCAACACAACCAAATAATTTTAGAAAATAAAGATTTACCTCCTTCCCACTCCAAACCTACTCTGGTAGCTTGAACTCCAATGGAACTGATGGTCCCCTGTTGATCAAGTAAGCTGCTGTACTAACTGAATCTGCCCAGAATGTTTTAGGTAGCCCTGCATGCAACCTCATACTTCTAGCCCTCTCAGTCAGTATCCTGTTCATCCTCTCTACGACTCCATTCTGTCGAGGTTTCCCTGGAACAGTCCTCTTTAGAATGATGCCATTCTCCTCACAGAGTTTTGTGTACTCTGCCAATTCATACTCACCTCCATTATCAAACTTAATGCACTTAACACTACTACAGAAAAGGCCTAGGAAACTGGTTGAAAATAGCCTAGGAAACCGGACTACAACAGGTCTCCATCTCACAGGTGTCCTAGGTTAGGAGACCGGTTATAATGCCTGGTTTCTTTGTTAATTTGGCAGACCAGTTGACTGGTAAAACCAGTCTCTTAGGTATACGTACATATAATATGTAAAGAGGTTAGGAGACCAGTTAACATTTAAAACCAGTCTCTTTACCTTACCCTTTGAAACCAGTTATTGACCACCACCGGTTTCTTAGGTTTATTACACGTTAAAAAAAATAGAATGTTATAGTATAGATACATTATACTGTAACTACTCCTGTATTTGCGGCTCCTTGTATATACACTTTTTTTTATATAAAACAATCTATAAATAGCTACAACAATACAATTAAATAGAAATTCCTGCTTGCTTTATTCATCGTGTCAAAAAATATATTTGCTACATTTAATTTATATCCAAAACCAATTTCACTTAAAACATCAATTTCATCCAATAATGTCTTAAAAAATAAAGTTTCTATCATATAATGCTACTAAAACTAAATTTCTAAAATAATCAAATAATATGTACAATTCTAACTTGATCGTCGTCTTCAATCTCCATCGTCTTGTGTTTGGTTGTTTAAATATTTCACCTACATATTTCTTAGCTCGTCAATCATCTCTTGCGAATAAGTGCTAGGAATCCCATGAAAGTACTATAAAACAATTTCAGATAATTATAATTAGAACTAGGACATATATATTTTATAAGTTTCTTTCATACAAACTCATAAATAACGATTAGATTCCATTAACCTTATTCCATTAGAATTATCCTCTCTCTAACTCTCCCCCTAGAGACTGTTAGGCTCCATCCCAGAAGGACCTTATCAGTAACACCTAAAACATGTAAGTCTACTCCCATGACTTAGTAAAGTAAAGATGCAGGCTGGGATAGAGAGCCTCCTTAACCAATTCAACTAAGATTCCCCCTAAGGCCCTAACCACTAAAATGTTCACATACTCCAAACTCAAATACATATACACTATTTTAATGAAGGTTTCGGTTTCTAATCATTAAAAAACCAACCAAAATCCCCTAAATGTCTTTTTCTTCTCCAATTAACAAATCTAGGCATATATACATCCCTTTGATTATAAACATCAAGGGCTAAACTAACAGTTCATAGAGGGTGGAGAGGGAGCCTAACCGGGTAAAGTTGCCACATTTTTATTGATTTTATCAATCATCAACCCGCCCAAGTAGGACCTGCTGTGAGAGACATGGTGAACTTTCAGGGATAATGAAACAGTAAAACGCTTTTTTGAAGGATTAAAATGTACAAAACAAGTCTATTACTGAGACACACTGAGAGATGAAAGAAGATAGCTGACAAGGAAAAGCCTTGGCAACAGGCATACTTGGTACGACTTACAAGCAACGCGCATGAAATGTGAGAAATTTGTGTGAAGGATTGGCTCCACTGATCACACACTGTAAATATGAGCTCAGAGAGAGTAAATCCTGTTTTGGAACAGAACATTAGTGAGTGCATCCTGTCTTGAATCAAATACAACGAGTGTGCACAAAGGTTACTGCATACATGCAATAGCATAAATATGTACCATGATAAAAGCATAACCAGTTATCTTTCTACGGAAACAGAACATAGACATACAAAAAAAAAAATCAATGGGGCTCACGATAACAATTCAACAACAGCAAATATCTATACTTACCCTAAGCTTATTTAACCCAAAGGTTGAATCTACTGCGATGCCCAAACTATATCATCTGTTGCACATGCCACTCAGTATGAATTCCCAAAATTAATGGATCGCCGTCAGATGAATCATGATAGAAGAAAATAGACTTTTTATTTCGCTCAACCCACAGTCGGACACTAGCTTGGTCATCCAGGTCAAATTCGTGAGTGGATCGATCTTTTGATAACCATTCCCAGCTTTTGAACATAATGGGAGGCCATTTTGCTAAGTTTTGCATCTGCATTACAGTAACGTTGAATCCCTTCAAGGTGTTTCTGCACTACATTCTCTTCAGGAATGCCAAGGTAAATCATCAACATTGTTTGTTGCTGCATCTCAGTGCCAACATATGGAATTTTCTTAGCACCATGGCCTATGGCATCTCTATCAAGAGCACCACTTAAGCAGAACAACAAATATATGAAGAGATGACTACATGTATTCCGACAAAACAAACATGGCTTGAACTAATCTAAAGTGTCGTCTGAGAATCAACTGCAAAAGTAAGAATGAGCACATCATATTAGCAGGTCATGGCTAGTCCCCCTTCACATTATCACGGCCCTTAGTCCATCATATTAGCAGGTCAGCGCTAGTCCCCCCCCCCTCAAATTTGGCATCCAATGTGTATAAAAGTTCTCTCTTCTACAAGTCTGTTTTCATGTTTACAGAAGCTAGGACAACATCATACATTATCATTTACCAACCACGTTCAACTAAACACTAGCATGCACAAAACAAATCCAAACTCTCTCATGATGATAGATATTAGATCATACTGACAATATATACGAAAAACTTAAATAGCAAGTTGTGAGCTCACCCAATTTAACATGTTAGGGAATTTGAAGGAGATCCTTCAATGGATGATACCAATTAGGGGTACCGCAACAAAACGACAATCAAACCAAACTCACTGCAAGCAGTATGAAAATAGTATAGCAGTAAGCAATGCTATTAACAAGATCACAACGAAACCACAAAAGTTTCATGTAGACAATTAGTCCACCATAATTTGTCAGTTTTTCAAAAGTGGTAGAAATTAACAAGACTATTGACCAAAAACATTGATCTCCCTCATGAAATTCAGCCAAAAACCCAAACTATTGTCTACCAATTGTACAAAACTACAACTCAAAGAATCCAACTACAAAGCACAAACCCTGTAGAATCAGCATTCAGGCTCAAAATTCAACATCAAACCCAAAAGTACCAATCTATCAATAACACCACAGGACATCCACAAAATCATTACTCAAAGACGTGGCGACTCATCCAATTTCGACATCATAAATCCACAAGCAATCACTAAAGAAGACAAACTCCTTCTATATATAAGAGTAGGAAGAAAACAATAGGAAAATTAAAAATCATCATGAGAATATACTAAACCAATCCTAAACCAATTATCCACACAAAAAAAACCTAAAACGACACCAAAATTCAATTTTTGTTTACAATACAATGGAACAGTGTATTGAAGAAGAGAAAATAAAAAACCTAATAGAGGGAGGCCCTACGACTGCTCCGCAGTGAGCGTGGCAGTCGCCAAAGATTAAGCAAGCGGAAGAAACAGAAAATTCTAGTCGTCGCCGGTGATGGAGTTGACAATTGGGAATGAGGAATTCCAATTTCTGAATTGTGAATTAGATTGAATTTGAGGGTAATTAGGTAGAATTGTGATGGGCAAGAAGAATTGTGGTGGTTTACTGGTTTGAGGTTTTGGTGATGGCCGCTTTGTAGCAGGTTTGGCGGGATTAAGAAAAGAAATTTGAACTTCTAAACCCACGTTGCACCTAGATACGATACGTAATATTGTTTTTTTTAGTATTTGTTGTTTCAAAAAGGAAAAATACTTTTAAAAATAAAAAGAAGAATATATAGCACATATAATACACTAGAATTATGTTGAAAATATATTAAGTTAAGAAATTAACATATTTGAAGGAAACTGGTTTTGATTAGAAGTAGTCTCTTATCTTAGAATAAGAAGAATATTTACGTACACTACAATATTATGTTGAAAAAAAATTGAATTAAAAGATTAAAATATTTCAAGGAAACCGGTTTTACTTAGAAGCAGTATCCTATTTCACAACAACAATTTCAATATGTCAAATAGTTAAGCTTAAGAGACTGGTTTTGGATAATAAATGGTTTCCTATATTTAAGAGATGGGTTTGTAACCTCAACCGGTATCCTATAGATGGTCTCATTGGCCGTTTTTGTAGTAGTGTAATTTTCTTTTCAGTCTGATTCTGTACCTCAGCCTTCCACTTCTTGAAGGTCTCATGAAGCTCAGATTTCCTCTTCATGAAGTAGACACATACCATCCTGATGTAGTCATTAATGAAAGTAACAAAATAGCGTGAGCCTCCAAGGGATCTGACCGGGGAAAGCCCCCACAAATCAGTGTGCACCAACTCTAGCTTCTAAGTTTTCAACTCTTTCTTGGCTTTTGTGAAAGTCACCTTTTTCTGCTTGCCATGGACACAACTCTCACAAAATTCCATGTCAACTGATTTCAACCCTGACAATTTCCCACTTGAAGCTAAAATCTTCATCCCTTTCTCACTCATGTGACCAAGTCTAGTATGCCATAACTTAATCTCATCCACTGTAGCTGCAGCAACCATGCCTGTACACCCTGCAATAGTGTATTGTGTTCCCATCTTAGTACCTCTAGCCAAGATCATGGAACCTTTGGAAATTTTCCACTTCCCCTCACAGAACACAGTTTTGTAGCCACATGAGTCCAATTGACTCACAATAATCAGATTCTTTGCTAGGCCTGGAATGTACCTAACATCATGCAGTTTTAAATTTCCCCCGTTCGCAGTCCTAACAATCACATCTCCCTTCCCCATGATATCCAATATCTTGTCATCAGCAAGATAGACCTTACCCAACTTCTTTGCTTTGAAGTCATGAAACAGCTCCCTCATAGGTGAAGAGTGAAACGATGCCTCCGAATCTAGGATCCACGACTCTATAGGACTATCAACACTTAGGACCAAAGTATCCTCAATCTCATTCGATGCAGAATAAATCGATGAGTTATCACTATCCTCCTGTTTATCATTATGGTAAGACTTTCCACCCTTCTTCTTGGGATGTGGACACTCCCTCTTTGGATGACCCTTCTGACCACAATTCCAACAGGTAATACTAGCCCTGCCTTTTGACTTACTCCGGCCCCTAGACTTTGATCTACCCTGAAAGTTCTTTCCTTTTCCCTTTTATTTTCCCCTCCCTCTACCCTCGGTACTGTATGCTCCAGATGATTCTCCACTCTCCTTCCTTCGAATACTCTCACTCAAAATCAGATTACGGACAACATCATACACCAATTTTTCTTTACCAGAAGAATTGCTAACAGCAGTTACTACAGTTTCCCAAGCAACATGTAAGGAGGACAACAAAATTAAGGCTTTCACTTCATCATCAAAGACAATATAAACCGAAGATAACTGACTTATTATTGAATTAAATTCATTAATATGTTCAGCAGCAGAACTACCATTATTCATCTCTAAATCAAATAAACGGCGCATCAGATATGCCTTATTCATAGCCGAGGGCTTTTCATACATATCTGACAGAACCTTGATTAATCCCGCCGTTGTTTTGATATCCTTGACATTGAAGGCCACAGTCCGTGCCAATGTCAAACGCACCACCGCTAGTGCTTGCCTATCAAGTACCTTCCACTTTGCCTCTACCATGTCTGTAGGCTTCATCTTAGACAAGGGTTGATACAGATTCTTCTGATATAGGAAGTCTTCAATTTGCATCTTCCAATATCAAAAATATGTGCCATCAAACTTCTCAATTCTGATCTTCGCATCCTCCATTGTTAATCACTTTTAGATCTAGACAATAATCCGACTTGGCTCTTGATACCACTTGTAGGTCCTATTGAATAGCAATCTAGCAAGTAATAGCAAACAATACTAGAACAACGAAAAAACAAAAGCAATAAAAGACACAAGAGGATTTTAACGTGGAAACCCAAGAACTGGGAGAAAAACCACGAATATGCACTAGGAATCGATGAATGTTCAAAATCAGGTTACAAAAGCTCTCCAAGATCTCTCTATAACTTTTCCTCTCTTGAATCTGCGAATAATGATGAATAATAGTCTAGTTATGGCATTAGGTTAAACCTAATTATAACTTAACTCGTAAAATCGCCCCTCCACGTCAAATTTAACCTCCGCCTGATCGGGTCGGGCGGTCAATAACGCCAAACCAGTTCTGCTCTCGGGCCCGATCGGGCAACCTTCGCCCTGTTGCTCGCCCGATGAAGTTCGGTACTTCGCCCAATGGCATCGGGCGCCTTGCTTCAATGCCTCTGCCAAGACGATCGACCAAGCCCGATCGGGCGGGCCTGCAAATCAATCGTTTGACGCCGAACGAGCTTCACGCAACCTCATCTCCACACCATACACACATTGAGCCCCATATGACACCATATACCCAACAAAGTGGTTATAAAAGTGATGCAAAATGTCTTAAAAACGAGACCCGTTTATTTTAAGGACAAGACTAAATTTTGACTTGCTAAACTACCACTAAGCTTAATCGTAAAAATGAGACTTGAATATTATTAAAATCAGAAAAAATGTACGTCTAGGATCATTTTAACTTGCCAGCTTCCACATTTTCACAATCATGATTTCATAAGTTCTGTCACCAGCAACGAACCTCTTTGGCATCAGTTATACATATATACTTGAGTAAGGTTGATCTTAAGGATCCAATTGTATCTAAGTGTTTAATTTTTTTTTTAGTTCACTGAGATTTATATTCTTTCATTTTCTTTTTCCTTTTTGACTTGAAAACTTCCATATTATCTCAATCATGCCTATATGTTATTGAAGGAATTGTATCCTTGACTCTAATGCAATTACTAAATATAACATGAATCATATTATGGAGATAATAAATTCATTAAATTGGGTCTTCTATACGTCTAGCTAGAGGATGCTATAAAACTTCAGGTTTAGTAAATAATAAACCCGAAGCCCAATTAGATGGATCCTATAAGGTCACACTTACACAATCCAGATCAATAAAAGAATGACCTAGAGCCCATGGAGGACTCTAGGGGTGGCCGGCCAAGGAGAAAGAAAAGGAGAGGACTCCTAACCTATGATGAGACCTTTTCTCCAGTAGCAATGCTTAAGTCAATTCGGATCCTTTTAGCGATTGCTGCATTTTATGATTATGAAATTTGGCAGATGGATGTCAAAACTGCATTCTTGAATGGGTTCTTGAATGAGGATATGTACATGACACAACCCGAGGGTTTTGAGGATCTAGAAAATCCTAAAATGGTTTGCAAGCTTCAGAGATCCATTTATGGATTGAAGCAGGCATCTCGGAGCTGGAATCTTCGATTTGATGAGGCAATCAAGAAATTTGGTTTCATCAAAAGCGAAGAAGAATCTTGTGTTTACAAGAAGTTTAGTGGGAGCAGCTTAGTCTTCTTGGTATTGTATGTAGATGGCATACTACTCATGGGAAATGACATACCAATGCTTGAGTCAGTCAAGGAATGGTTGAAAAGTTGTTTCTCCATGAAGGACCTTCGAGAAGCTAAGTACATACTGGGAATCAAAATCCATAGAGATAGGTCTCGAAGGATGATTGGACTAAGTCAAGAAACTTATATTGATAAAGTTCTTGCAAGGTTCAACATGGAAAACTCGAAGAGAGGATTCATTCCCATGTCACATGGCATATTGCTTAGCAAGAGTCAGTGCCCGACTGAGCCTGATGAGTTGAAGCGCATGAGTAGCATACCTTATGCTTCGGCTATAGGGTCTATCATGTATGCCATGATGAGTACTCGACCAGATGTTGCATATGCCTTGAGCATGTGTAGCAGGTTCCAAGCAAATCCAGGGGAAGCACACTGGATTGCAGCTAAGATCATCCTTAAGTACTTGAGAAGAACTAAAGGCATGTTCTTAGTCTATGGAGGTGAAAGTGAGTTGGTTGTTAAAGGTTATACTGATGCGAGCTTCCCAACCGACATAGATGATTACCGCTCTCAGTCAGGGTACGTCTTTTGTCTAAATGGAGGAGCAGTGAGCTGGAAGAGCTCAAAGCAAAGCACTGTAGCAGACTCTACGACAGAATCAGAATATTTAGCAGTGGTTGAAGCAGCTAAAGAAGCAGTTTGGATAAAGAAGTTCTTGACAGAGCTGGATATCATACCTAGTGCTCTGGAAGGGATTGAGTTGTTCTGTGATAACAATGGTGCTATTGCACAAGCAAAAGAACCGAGATCACATAACAAATCCAAACATGTAATGAGGAAGTATCACCTCATTAGGGAGATTGTTGACAGGAAGGATGTCAGGATCTGCAAAGTTCACACGGATGAGAATGTGGCTGATCCGCTCACTAAACCACTACCTCAACCCAAGCATGAGTGTCACCCTAGGGCTATAGGCTTGAAGCAAATGTTAGAGTGGCTTTAGATTGTACTAGGTTTTGAGAAACTTGTTACAATGTAGAGACATGGTTTTGCTATTTTATGTTTATGAGAAATAAAATTTTATCTTATTTAATTTTGGTTTGGTATTAAATAAAATGTCCAAAATATATCTTGAAATCAATGGTTTTGTCAAATATGTGATTTGATAAATGAAACACCATAAGTAAAAAGAATTCATAGAATATTAAAGTTCCTAATCTAAGTCATTAAACTAGACATAAATGACTTGTTAAAAGGATTAGCATATAAGATTGATTGATAGCGTCGTTTCATGGGCTATGGAAACATAGAGATGTTTAATCAATCATATGGACATGTATAGTTGATACATGATCGAACAGACCTACTTAGAAGTTTCTATAACTTCGTAATTATATTAGTGGATTCCTAAGACATGAGTGGAACACTACTTAGCCTAATGATTGGTATAACTTTGATACTGTAAAATGTCATGCCGTAAAATGGGACTATAAAGGCAGTGTTTGGGTTGTGCTAAAAGTTGAGTGGGAGTTTTGGTTGCCACAAGATTGAAAAGTCCTCCTATATGAGATAGGATGGGTGTCTTGGCTCCTTGGAGAGTGAAAATTGAAAAATGCATGGCCGCGCTCAAATGAATTATATGATGATCATTTGTTTGTCAATTTGAACTCGGATTTCAAGGATTAATTTGAACACTAGTATGGATGACATAGAAATATGATCATACTATCAAATTGGACACTAAGAGACTTAAGGAATTTGAAGATTGCACACTCGTCTCGGACAAGTGGGAGATTGAAGGAATTGTGTCCTTGACTCTAATGCAATTACTAAATATAACATGGATCATATTATGGAGATAATAAATTCATTAAATTGGGTCGTCTATACGTCTTGCTAGAGGATGCTATAGAACTTTAGGTTTAGTAAATAATAAACCCGAAGCCCAATTAGATGGATTTTACAAGGTCACACTTACACAATCCGGATCAATAAAAGAATGACCTAGAGCCCATGTAGGACTCTAGGGGTGGCCGGCCAAGGAGAAAGAAAAGGAGAGGATTCCTAACCTAATTAGTTCCTATAATTAGGTGTGGGGTGAGAAAATAAAGTAGTCGGTTTTATTCTCTCATTATTTTCTCTCTCCTCTTTTCTCTCTCTTTCGAAGCTACGTAATACTGCTCCAAGAAATAGAAGAGTCCCTCTTCCTTCCAACTAGCATTGGTGTAGCGTTGATCTGGATTTGTGGACCTAGTAGAGGAATCACAATTGCGATTCTATCTCCGGATCTCGAAGAGGTTTGTGGAGATCACGCATCAAAGGTTAATTCTTAACTATTATGTGATCCTTGAATGTATATGCACGATATCCTGTTTTAAGTGCTTATGAATATGATTCATGAAATTCCGCTTAGAGTACTTATAATCCTACAGTTATGTGATTAGCTTTGACTTCTTCTTCAGTGAGATTGATATCTAATGACCCAAAATCTTGATTGTTTCATTTCCATTTTCTCCCCCCCTCTTTTTCTTTCTTCTTTGATTTTCTTTCTGAGATTTACTTTTTCAGAGTTTGTATTGTTAAGAAACATGGAAATCATGTTAACGTAGAAAAAGGAGATAGAAAGTAAAATAGGTGGTTGGTGTTTCAGGAAGATGAGACAGATGTATTTTCAAATGATAAGGGTTGAAAAGCAAAAGTTCCAAATATTTACCAAAATGCCATTAATGGCATAGGGTTCCTTAATGCTCAAATCTAAAAATCTGGCTTCCCCTTTTAAACCCTCCACGCTAATTATATACACTATGATCTTATTTTATAAGGGGTTGCACTGGGGGCGCTGTGATGAATTTAGAAGGATTTCACCACTTCACAGCCTATTCAAGCAAACAACAAGCAAATACCATATGAATGTAACCAGAAAACAAAGTAAAAGAAAGTTTAGAGAGAGAAAAGAAACGGACTGAGGAAGGTTTTTGTGTATAACCAAGAGGAAAAAGTAACTATAAGATAGTGGTTAGCATTCGAGCGGCTCCCAAGTCTCCAAAGGCCAAGTTCCCTACAGAATATCTAAATGCCCACAGTCTCTCCCCCTTCCTCCTTTTATTGTTACTCTACTGCCTTTTGCTAACCAACTCTGCCATCATAATTACAGAACATTCCTTTTAACAGAATTTGTAGTCTTTTTCTGATTTGCCCTCTTCCTGCGCCTCTGACAGGTTAGTAATGGACTGGTGGTTTGGTGCATTTTCTGAAATCCGTTACATGGAGTGGTTTGGTGCATTGTCCAGGCAAGTTCCAGGGAGTGGTGGTTCTATAACGGTATTTAATGGAACGGCCTCTCTGAGATCCGTCACAAAGCGGACGTTCCAGGAGGGAATGGCCGGTTTTTCTTGCAGCTCTGTCTCTGTCAACCTTAGAATTGGTGAATTAATGGATCCTTGGTGACTCATTAGCATTAGCGGCCCAATTTCGACCCATATTTGGGTTGGTCTGACTGTTATAGTAGACGTTGGAATTCTGAAGGTGTTTTATAGATTGAATGCATTTTTTGTTTATATGATGTTGGGCCGGCCCGCTTTGCTCCTGCCGCTCAATTTCGCTCATTAATCCTTAGGGCTAGATCCATGGACCGTTCTAAAGTGTATGGGTTTAAAACCTGAATCTCATTTTGGATCGCCTCCTGCAATCCTTGTATAAACTTACCCATCAGAATAGTCTGAGGCACGTTTTCTAGGGGCGCCACCTTCTCTATCAAGGAAAAAAATTGCGGATGCGGTCACGATCGCGGTAACGTTTGTGTCGTCGCGGAAGCGGTTTGTAACGGATAGATGGAACGGATCGCGGTCGACGCGGCGTAAATTTTTTCAAAAAATTCACATTAATATGTTCTAACCTTATCTGCATTGTTTTAGTTTATGAAGCATTATTATAATATAATATAATCAAACCTATTAGAATATCAGGTTTCATCAGCTATATAATTAATTCATAAAATATTTTTGGCCAATGCTTGAAAAGAACGGATGTAACGGGGATGAAAACGTTCTGACGCGGCGAGTTTGCGTTACGGAACGGACAACGCGGTGAGAAGTATGTGACTTTTATTATGGCGTTCCGTAACGGGATTTCACGAAACAGCAACGGTATGGGAGTTTTAATTCCATGTTCTCTACAAACTGGCGCTGGTACTCCAAGACGGTGGTGATTTGTGAGGTAGCCAACAACTGTTCATTGAGACACCTATCGTTGGTTGGTCGAAATTGCCTAAGCACGACTTCTTTTTGGCTTGACCAAGAAAAGATAGGATGTCTTTTGTTCTCCGATTAAAATCACTGTAGAGCATCTCCTTCCATGGCTATGACGGCCTCCTCAATTTCATCATTCTTCGTTAAACGATAAAACATAAAGTACCGTTCACCCGTTAGGATCTCCACCTTCAAACAATGGCATATCGAGCTTTCGATATGGCCAGTTCCCCCCTCCATGGCCGTCTCGTGGAGCCCTCATGTCCCTCCTGGGCTCCCCATCGGAGCTCCCCATCATACACCTCATTCTCCACCAGAATAATGCCGTCGCCTGTCGGTCTCAAGGCTCGCGTGGGTAGATGGGTAGTTCGCATCTTAGATTGAAACTTCGCATGATCATTCCCATCACCATGATCAGCCCATCGAGATTCTCCTTGGTGCGAGTGATTCTCCCTTCCAACTGAAACCTCGTTATCTCCTGTTCTTCCTTGCTTTGTTTCAAAGCATGATCCATACTGGCAGAGATCTGCTCAGCAATGGTGACTCTCGTAGCTTCAAGTGCAATTCCCATTGAGGTGGTAATTCGCTCAGCAATGGTGGTCTGAAGTGAACGTCAGTCATCTGAGCTTCCAGAGTCTCCAACCTTTGTTTGGGGGGGGGGTCGTCTGTTGTGCCATAACTCTCCACAAAGGTGCTGATACCACATGTGATGAATTTAAGGATTTCACCACTTCACAACCTATTCAAGCAAACAAGAAGCAAATACCAAATGAATGTAACTAGAAAACAGAGTAAAAGAAAGTTTAGAGAGAGGAAAGAAATGGACTGAGGAAGGTTTATGTGTATAGCCAAGAGGAAAAAGTAACTACAAGATGTGGTGAGCATTCGAGAGTCTCCCAATTCTTCCAAGGCCAAGTTCCTTGCAAAATAACTGAATTACCTTTTATTTTCCTTTTAATGAGATTTGGGCTTTGTATCTTTGAAATGTGTGCTTTTACAATGACGTATTACTTTCTTTAGGAGAATAGAGATATATTCTTGGTTATTTGGAATGCTAACTCTTTCTTTCCCTAACTTTTAACGGTCCGTTTGGTAATCATCAATAAATGATGGTAATAGAAATGAATTTTAAGTGCAATATTACAAGGGGAACACATTTGAAATCTCCATGGGGAGGCAATTTCAACCCCCAAATATGTGTTTTTTTCTCCATGGGGAAGCAATCTCACCCCTAAGCTTGTGTTTTTTTTTCTCCAAAGGGAAGCAATTTTCATTACAACTCATTACCACCTACAAGGTGGTATTGGATGGGAATAAAAAATTAAGAAGAAAAATAGACACTTAAAGATAAATTAGTATTACCATGGGAATGAACAATGATTTTCCTCACAAATTTACATACAAATTCATTTCCATTACCACCATTTATAACCACCAACCAAACGGGCCGTTAGGGCTTTGTCCTTGAAATGTAAGTACTTTAAAAAATGGTCTTAGATAAGGTGAATGTTGTTTGGTCTATGAATTTGTCTAATGCAACTTCTTCATGGAATTTGTGTCTGCGAATGAAGTGTAGTACAGTGAGAGTTTGTAAGACATGATCATTAGACAGCAGAGCTAGCTACTTTCTTCCAAGAGCAAGATAATAATAGCGATATTCAATATTGAGTCTTACCAAAGCTGTCCGCTGCCTCCGTGGTACAGCTTCTTATTTTGATCTTCTATAAAGGTTTTCTTGCCCTCTCACCTTGCAATCAACTATTAAGATGTATTATTGGGTGCTTATCTCTCGCTCTAGGTAGTAGTAAACATAAGCTTGTCAAAGAAGGACATGAGACAGAGATTAAGGAAGAAATAGAAGATTTGATTTATAAACTGAAATTACAGCAATATAAAGGATTTACAAGCTTTTGAGAGGCTTGTTCTCTCCCATTGAACTCTTAAAACCTCACCCAATTTCTTAAATAATTTTTCAACATAATTTTCTCTCTATAATCAATTAATCATCCCTATATATAGATTAATTTCCTTAGCACAACTACCTAGCTTATTCCCCAAGCTAACTAATAAAGAGACTCTCTAAAATACCCTTACCCCCTAAATCTATTCATAGCACATCAATAAAAGTACTAGAGGCAAACAGAGATGGACTTCCATATAAAAGGGTGTGGAATTTGCTGCTAACTGTTGGATGAAATCCAATTACAACGCGAAGCCGTAAGCCTACCGCGACTCGCGGTGTAGGCCGCGACTCGCGGTGGCCGCGGGTCGTGTTCCTTGCTTTGTTCGCGGTTGTTTGCCGCAAGCTTACCGCGACTCGCGGTATATTCCGCGATTCGCGGTTTCCGAGGAAGTCGAAATATTTTATTTTCTTCTTGTTTCCGGATTTATTTCGGAGTGGTTTTATAACCCTTATAAATACCTTCTTGGCCGTTTTTCTCCTTTCTCTATGGTTTTCTATTAACCTAAACACATGGCCAACCTCTCCTTTCTAAGAATTGAGCAGTTCTTGAGAATCTCCAATCCTTGATCCGGGTGCACGGAGTCGGGGATCGTTGTGTGAACCTTGGGGGACGAACGTCATCAGGAATCCGCACCGGAGATGGCGAAATTCGTTTCTAAGGCAGTGGCCTCCATACCACGGCGCAACGTTGTTCTTGTGGAATTCAATCAAGTTCAGTTGGCTGTTATCTGCAGATAAGTTTCTTCTCTATATTGTGTATCAATATAATTTATATTTGTTCTTCATGAATACATTAATCTAACTTATATTTCCAACAAATTAGAAACGAATTTATTCAGATTGTTGTATTCATGTTGATGAACAATTTATTCTAACCTAATTTCAATTATCTACCTTGGAAAGAATCCTTGAGTATTGTTTATTTGAATAGGTATGGTTAGAATAACTAAGTCTTGTGAATAGACTTATTAGGGTAATTTGTGGAGCAAAGTTACCGTGGAATTCATGTTGGACTTTGTTAGCTCGTAAAGATTGAATCTTTGATCTAATTGTTGCCATTGAAATTATTCCTGCTGTAGTATTCCTTCTTCGAGTTCTCGTCTTTGAAGAAGTTCTAAATGTACTTGATGGATACTCAAAGACTTTTATTATTTGATAAATAATTTCTGAGATCAATTGGAGGGTTTTTGATATTGATGAAGGAAGTCAACTTCATGTTTATACTTCTCATTGAGTTCTTGATAGCAAAGAAGCTGCTATCAAATATTCAAGTCAATTGGATATTGTTCATAAGACGTATTAGAAGGGAAGTTTGCTCTTTAATTTAATTTAATTATGTACTCTAACTTATTTACATGAATTATTTTATGTACCCCTTTCATATATAACAGTCAATTTTGTGACATGTTAGGTTTGTAAGGGTTGAGTTAGAGGCTGAAACATTCAAGCAAGCAAAGGGGAGTTAGAAGAGTGGCAACTATGTGGAATTCATAGCACCTTCAGCAGGCCATCTTGGCTAAAGGGAAGTTCCAAATCATTTTTATGGCTAATGTCCCAAGTTCATCTTATATGCACAATTCATTTTATGTGGCACATTGTTTGATATTTAATTTATACCTGCGTTTTGGCAATTGTTGTGCCTTTTGAGGAATAAATTAACATTTGGGACTGGCTAGTGAGTCAGTTAGCCTCACTGTGGGAAGTGAGGGGGAGGAAGGGAACTTCCATGGGACTTAATACAGTTGGGAACTCTTGTTTGTTTCCTTGAGCTATGAATTATATACTTCTGCTTGTTGTATTGTATATATTGTATATAAGTCGTATATGTGGTTCTTTAGAGTTGCTTTGTAAGACTCTTGTAGTATAGGGTTTACGTTTGTTGACCATGTCTAGTCATATGGACTTTTGGATTGGTTGAATGACCTTTTGGGTAATCTATCTGCAACTCTAGTGCTAAGTCATGTCTTGGAGTAACCCAATAGTTGTGTCTATTAAGGTTATTGAATTATTTGAGTTAATTCTTGAGGACTTAGCTTCTTTGGTAAACTTGGAGTAATGATTGGTGAATGTTATCATGTTTCATGTGTTGATTGATCAGAGGCTAGCATTCCTATCCTTTTGTTAAGGGTCTAGGTGAGACCATTTGGAACTCCTTGTAAATAAGCAGAATCTTGAGGTTAATGGTGGCTGTGTTCCAAGTCAGTGAAATCATTCAAGAATGAAGGAACATGAGGGTTTTAAGAGGGTCATGAGTATTCTTCAGGCCATCTTTGGGTATCTTCTCTCATGTGGGGGTTATCGTTATTTTCAGCAAGTTATGGCCTATGTAAGATAAGCTGATGAGTTGTTAGTTATTCTCCATGTTCTTATTGTGGGGGTTTCTAGCTATGGTCGGATTTCTATCCTTCTGTCACACAGTTGGTGTGAGGATTTAGTTCTATGTGGCTGTTCTTGTGCTGAATTTGATGATGTGGTTATTTCTTCTTGAATAAGCTCTGTTGGATGAACCTCATGACGTCATTGATTATTTGTTAGTCATTGATATGATTGTTCAGAAGTCATGATTATGTGTTTGTTGCATGTTTCTATTTGGTGTCTCTCCTAGTATTGTTGATGTGTAGTTCAGCAAAGGAGTAGCAAAAGGTTAATTCTCTAAATTAGCAAAGTCTAGTCTTGCTTGTAACCTCCGTGGTTAGAAAGTTGACATTGTTGATCAACTATGTGAAGTCTATGGGTTATTATCTGGTGGTGATGATCAGTTCACAAGGGGTCTATGACATCTGATTGGGACTAGTGCTTAGAGAAAACCAAGCTTGAACATGACTCATTAGTGACCTGTCATACTCGCTGTGTATGTCTTTGCCGGACCATAGTTGGTACTTTGGGTGTGTGTTGTTCTTCAATAGAATTTGAAGTTCTGAGCCTGAATAGCTATGGGTAAGGTACATGATTCTGAGGTTCATTAATGTTTGATATTGGCCTATGTAGTTATTTCACCTGTTGCTAAGTTTGCCTAGGCCAGTGGCTATGTCTGCATTGGAATCGTGTTATTTGATTGCATATCAATTTGATTCGGAAAGTGCATACTTGAATGGCATCTTAGAGAAGGAAGGGTCATCAGATCTTCCGGGATTTGGAGTTGACCTGTAAGGTTTCCTTGGTAAGAAGACTTGAATGGTCTGTAGGTGGTTTATGGTTTATACCACTTGTATAGTTAGTTCTGTGTGATGAACTACGTTTTGTATCTTGGTTTTCAAGATGGTATTTGTTTGAGTGATATTGATCAAATTGACATTGTTTGGTGATCATGTGCCTATGATTGATTTTATGTCTTTGATGTTCACACTCTTGACGTCTTTATGAAACTGAAGGTTTCGATTCTTGAGCCAAGATGGAAGTTGGGGATGAGGTAATTCATGTGGTTCATGGATGTAATACCAATGTATTGATAAAGGCACCTTTTATCTCAATCTTGTTAAGAAAGCATGGTTTGTAACATGTTCAATTAGAAGGTTGAATAGTTAGCATGAACTTTTATGTTATGTATGCATGTTTATAACTGTCTCTAGAAAGTGATTTTCTAAATGATTATGCTTATGTGTTTATAAGTGTATGTGCTGGCATGTTGTTCTTGACTAGTTGCATTGTTAAGGAGATGCAAAGTAAGATGTGTTGCAGCGACAACCATAAGATTAAGTTCATTGAGTTAAGTTCATTGAGTTGAACTAATTGGGTCAAGAAGCCGATTGATAAGGAAATCATTGGCAAGTTGCCCATTGTGGGGGTAATGAAATACTCACGTATTTCATTGTGATATTTCAAGTGCTTGTGTACATTGTCATGTGAAGGCAATTGTGGCACATATGGACAAGAGCATGCTCAGATTGGTGTTGTGATCACTGAGAGGGCCTGATGAATGCTTTTGAGGTCCCGTGTTGGGACTTGCCATGCTTATTTGGGGTCACATAACCATAACCAGTTGGTGGCTCAGCTAGTTCAAACTTAATGGATGTGTGAGGATCCATTACCAGACTTGGTGGTTTGAATAGTGAGCTTGATGGTATAGTGATAGGACAATCCATTACCTTTATGGTTGCTTAATTTGTTTGAGCTTAATGGATTGATGAATCTATAATCTTTGATTGGTTCAACTGGCAATTGAACTTGGTAGATTCATAGATATCAAGTTGGACAGTGATTGTCCTTAATGTGTCTATAGTTTTAAGACAGGACTTATAGACACACCTAGCATACAATGTGATGTTGTATGTGGCATACAATGAAATACTGTATGTGAGGTTGAGCTTGACCGCTCTTAATGTTTCCATA
This sequence comes from Beta lomatogona, assembly GCA_947646795.1. NCBI lineage: Eukaryota > Viridiplantae > Streptophyta > Magnoliopsida > Caryophyllales > Amaranthaceae > Beta > Beta lomatogona. The sequence goes on from CANSNZ010000268.1 coordinate 3,954,982, forward strand.
TCCCAGCAGGCTTGGGTGGTCCTTGGAATGGACTTGATGGTTACACCGTTGTGATGCCTTGTGCATGATCTCTCATGGTCGGTATTATATTCCTGTAAAAGGGATGGTCTACTTTGTTCAAACCTAATGGATTGTGAGAGTCCATAGCCTTTATGGTGGTTTGACAAGTGGAGCTGATGGTACTTGGCGGCAACCGGTAGAGGTTGTGTTGGAGTCCATGGCCTTTATGGCTGATTCATTTAAATGAACGTAATGGACTTGATGTTTCTATGGCCTTCGTGGCTGATTCAAATTTATTTGAACGTAATAGAACATCAGATTTGAGTGTGAAGGGATGGCCTCCTTCTGTCGAATGTCGTACTTGTAGGCATTCTAGAGCACTCATTGGAATCCCGGGGGTGATGGCCGAGGATTGTTGAACTGTGTGTATGTTCACAATCATTTGAAAGACATGTGACTTGTCTTAAAAGGAATTTGAATTGTATGATCAACAGTGTTGTATGTTGTTCAAGAGGCAATTCATGGATAACGCGGAGTTTCTCAAGCTTTGAGGGTAAGATATGTGTTATCGGGTCCCTTCTCTCTCCTGCAAGTTCAATCCAGTGGACACTTGTAGGTAAGGGGACACCCCATTTCACTAACATGCTAGTTTAATCCTTGGACACTAGTTTGTAAGTATCAAACCTTCCCTTTACTGCTCATTTCTTGTTTCTCATGTCTTCGCGTTTGTGGGGGATTGTTGGATGAAATCCAATTACAACGCGAAGCCGTAAGCCTACCGCGACTCGCGGTGTAGGCCGCGACTCGCGGTGGACGCGGGTCGTGTTCCTTGCTTTGTTCGCGGTTGTTTGCCGCAAGCTTACCGCGACTCGCGGTATATTCCGCGATTCGCGGTTTCCGAGGAAGTCGAAATATTTTATTTTCTTCTTGTTTCCGGATTTATTTCGGAGTGGTTTTATAACCCTTATAAATACCTTCTTGGCCGTTTTTCTCCTTTCTCTATGGTTTTCTATTAACCTAAACACATGGCCAACCTCTCCTTTCTAAGAATTGAGCAGTTCTTGAGAATCTCCAATCCTTGATCCGGGTGCACGGAGTCGGGGATCGTTGTGTGAACCTTGGGGGACGAACGTCATCAGGAATCCGCACCAGAGATGGCGAAATTCGTTTCTAAGGCAGTGGCCTCCATACCACGGCGCAACGTTGTTCTTGTGGAATTCAATCAAGTTCAGTTGGCTGTTATCTGCAGATAAGTTTCTTCTCTATATTGTGTATCAATATAATTTATATTTGTTCTTCATGAATACATTAATCTAACTTATATTTCCAACACTAACATGAACTTCAGAAATATAATATCGCATACTGCTGTCTTATGGCATGAGCCGCTGTTACTAAAACCTTACAGCTGTTATTAGATAATTTTTATGGGAATGCACTTAAGTTGTGTTTAGCACTACAAAAGTTTGAGTACTCTCACCTATTTATAAGATTATAAGATAAAGGTGTGTAAAGGTGCATATTTCAACCATAAAATACAAATTATATGGTGTGATTATGGTGTGATTTTCATTTTCTTTTTTGTAAGTAATCAAGTTTTGGATCTTGCAATGAGAATTATATTTATTGATTCATTAATTTGTTTTCCTCTGCTGCTTTATAGTCATTTGATCTATTGATCAACTTTTTCAGTTAATGTGCGATTTTCAAGCAGCTGAAAAGGAGAGGCTTGAAGAGCCTGCATCAGAAATTGGCTTGGAATCTCTTTGTGCTATGGTTTGTGAATCATAATCCTCTTTTGTGTTATTCAAAGATCTTCTGCAGAATCATATCTAATTTTATAATTAATTCTGGAGTAGGTCAATAATAATCTGCGCTCTTATGACCTTGCAGCTTACTAACACTTTGCCACAAAATTATGCTGAGCAGGTAATTACTGTAGTTCATGTCTTAAGTGCATCGTGCATGTACATACAGTCTCTATGACTAGGGATAGTTTTTAAATTCCTCTAGCGAATTTTCAAGGGTTTTTCTTTTCGTCTTGAATAGTCATTCGCTAATTGGGGATCTTGGAAACTTGCCATCTGAAACAAGTAGGTCTATCTCAGGTTTATACGCTCATCTTGAGGTTACAGGTGTTGAACCTTTAGGTATTAGGCACATACTCCCTGCATTTCTTTTTGTTCTTGTTTTCCTTTTTAGCCGTTTCAGAAAGTTCTTCCTATTCTGAATCTTTTCTATTTTAGGTGTTCTCTTTTTCCTTTAAGCCCTCGTTGAAGTTACGATTTACTACACTTTTCCTACTTTTTCTCTAGAAGTGAGCCCATATGGAATCTTTATTTTCCCAACTATCCAATCTACTACACTTTTCTTTCTCTTTATCAAAAAGTAAACATAAAATATAACATATATACCAAGATTCTTTCCCGCATGGAGTGCTCCTTGGCCCCCGATGTCAAATAGGAAGAACAAAATGAAACGGAGGGAGTAGAAGTTAAGATCTGATTAAGGTTTAGGATTCAAATTCTCCACTAACTTGCAAAAGTCCACTAACATATGTTTAGACTTCTCGTATATCTTTTAAATTACTTGAGCTTTCTTTCTCCTCATATATAGGTTAAATTTGAAGAGACTTGCAAAGGGTTTTTGGAGGTTGTAAAGGTGAGCAAAATTAGTCTGTTGTTCCTTCCCTTCTTCTTCACAGCAATGGTTGGTGCATACATGATTATTATTTTCCTGAAGTTAGATTTGACTTTTTTTTTATATACACTTGTAACATGTACGGGTTGCACATTTTTTAAGGAGATGAGAGAGATAGAGAGAGATGAAAAAAGGGACCCATGTGATAAAAAAAGAGACAGAGAGAAAACATAATCAAATTTAGTAATGTTGCAATTAATATGAAACTTCCAAATTAGGGAAATGTTGCAATAATAAAAACAAACTGAACTGCAACTGAACAAAAACAAACTGAAACTGAAAATAACTGTGAAAAACTGAAAAGTTGATCAGTCAACTGAACTGAACTGAATATTAAACTGAATTAACTGAACTGATTCAAACTGAAACTAGAACTGAACTGAAACCGATTTAAATTGAATCTATTTTAAACTGATTGTTAATTGTACCTGAGCCGAATTCACATCTTACCCAAATTCATGATAGTACTCCAATTCACATAAAAATTTTATAATGATAATTTTTTATAAGTACTTGAATTTATGACATAACTTAATTTCTTGGTAATTTTCAATTATGTCAAGTTCACTGATTTTACGCTCCAAACCGAATTTACATTTTACCCAACTTTATAATATACTTTCACTTGAAAATTTATCATGATAATTTTATTATTAATTGTAACACCCCGTATTTTTATATTGTTTAGTAATTATTTATATTATTATAGTTTCCAAAAATAAACTAAAATATTCTTTTATTAAATATATTTTTCTTCTCACTAATTGACTTTACCTTAAAAGGGGTCAAAAGTTAATTCCTAAATTTCCTAGATTAAGTACCTAACTACAATTATATTAGTATTATAAAGAGAGAGAAAAAAAAAGAAAAAAGAAAGGAAAGTAAAAGAAAAGGAGAGAGTGTTAGTGTTACTTACTGCTTCCTAGTTTTTATTTCCCAAACCAAAGGAAAAGAAAAGAAAGCAAAAGAAAGAAAACAAAAGAAAACAAAAGAAAGAAAACAACGTGAAAGAGAGGAAAGGAAAGAAAAAGAAGAACAGAACCCAGAGGGAGTTCGAAGGAGAGAGAAGAGGAAGTAGGGGATGGCGGGCTCCGGCGAGCCATTCATGGCGTCGAAGCATATGCAAGTATGCACAAGAAGGAAGGGAGAAAGAAGGCACACGAAGAGGAGGGAGTAAGAGCAGCGTTTTGTTCGTATGGGGGCGTTTAGTGCGTGTTTTATGATCAAATCTCCAGGCTTACTTCATCCTTAATCTTCCATAGTTGTAGGTAAGTTAAGTTCTTAATCTAATTTCAGTTTTTCCCAATTTTAAGAAGTTAGGCTTCTTGAGATAAATTGAATTGGGGGTTTTTGATTTTAATTGTTTGGGTGTGTAATTGAATGGGTAGAATGTTTATTTAGGTGTTTGGTAGTTAGTTAGATTAATGGATCGTTAAGTAAACTTGTTGTTCAAAGAAATTTGTGGTGAAGTTCGTATAAATTACCCGTCAGTTCGTAAAAGGCAGTTTTAAGCAATTTCTGGGAATTTTTAGCAAAAATACTATTTCCCAAAAGTTGTTCGTATCGAAATTTTACTCAAGATAGGCTCAAGAAATACTTGATTTGGAGTTCGAATGAGGAAGTTATTCCCATTTTAAGTTTCTGCTGAAATTGATAAAAAGTATAGTTAGTTTCGAATGTTTTAAGTTTCAATGTTTTCTTATGAATGTTTAATTAATGGACTTTGAGTGTCTAAAGTATAATAGGAATATTAATGTTGATTTAGTATAAACAAAGAGATATTTTTAGTATTGTTAGTATTAGTTAGTTATGTCATTTGAAGTAAGAGGCTCATATTTTATAAAACTAGAGTTAGTTAAAGCTCATTACTAGTTAGAGTCTATTACTATTATTTATTGAACATATATATGTTATTATGTAGCTTTCGAGTTCACTAAAGAGTCGTTTTGGAGATGGTTGTTTTGATGTGATTCGTAAGAGGTAAGATTCTTCACTCAAATCTTTAATAGTTATGAGAAAAGTCTACAAAAGATTATAAAGGTATGTATCTCTCCTGAGTTGAGATTGGTTTGAATAGGAGGATGTTCCTCCTAATACAGATAGTTGGTTTTGAATAGGAGGATGTTCCTCCTAATACAGATAGTTGGTTTTGAATAGGAGAATGTTTCTCCTAATACAAACAGTTTGTTTCAAACCTTGAATTATAGAATAGTTACAGAAAGAGATTTATGGATAGTTTTATGTTTTTGAAACGGTTGGGATTGCCTTTGAGGCGTCTCAAGGAATTGGAACCTTTGTCGAGATGTTCTCGCCATTTCAGAATAGTTGGGGGGTACGTTGATCAGTACCTTGGACTTAGATCTTCTGCTACGGTTTGGCCGTATGTAGGGTGTGCACACTAGGGGTCTTTGTCTAATAGTTATCCGGAGGGCCTAGCTAGCCCAAAGGCAAGGAAAGTTTGTTCCATTCCATAGATTTATAACTCACTCTTTGTGAGGGTAAAGGAAAGAAAGGATTTGTTTTAAGAAAAATAAAGAAAGGATTTTATTTAGAAAGGAATACAAGAAAAGGTTTGGAAAGAAAGGATTTGTTTTAAGGAAAATAAAGAAAGGATTTGATTTAGAAAGGAATACAAGAAAAGGTTTTATAAAGCTTGCTACTTATTATTTTGATTCAAAAGAAAATGATTTGTAGGATATATTATTATCCTACCTGCATATATGTTTGGCTTTATTGTATGAATCTTGCTCAGCCAGTTTGGCTGATACTACATGCCCGATATGTGCAGGTCCATGATGATCTTACATGTTGGGTGTGGGGTGTGGGATGAGAGCAACGTTACACCAACTGTTACTAGTTAAAGTTATAGTATTCTTTATCCACTGCACTATTTATGTATACATATTATCATTTTGGGATTTAAGGTTGTAAATATTAATTCACCTAGATCTTTACGTGACTGGACTGTAATAGTTTAGTTAAGATTTGCTTTGACTTAGATTCAGTCTACGTAGCTTATCCTTAACGGTTATTCTCGCAATAACTGTGGAATAACACTTCTGGAATATCGGGAATCTTGCTTGGATGTAGATCCTTTTGAGTTGGATAAAGATTATTGAGAATTTGGAGTGTTGGTTTTATTGAAGGAGGTTTATAATTGGACGCGAGTCCTAAATTAAATTTTAGGCAGTCCATTTTTCAAACGGAACTCTGCCGATTTTTCTGTAGAAATTTAATACCATTTAACTAGATAGTAACTCGAAATTCAGGGGTGTTATAGTTGGTATCAGAGCCAACGGTTCGAGTTTAGGGCTAGAGCCTAGAGTTGAGCTTAAAGTGGTCTAGAGGATGAGCCACCAGTTTAGAGCCCAAGGTGTGGGGCCTTAGGTTGGCCCTAGATGTTATCCTTGAGTTGTGGCCTAGGATTGAGACCTAGAGTTGTGACCATCGGTTTAGAACCTGTCGGGATCTCCAAATTCCTTTGTTATTTTGAAAATATGTTTTTAGGAGAAAGTACCTCTCCTTACATGGATTGTTCATCACGATTAAGACCACCAGCGGCCGGGGTGCGTGTTAATGATGAAGAATTATGTACGAAAGTTTTAATCATTGTTTTGATTGGAAGTTGGATCCATCCCTACCTTGAGGTAGATTTTTGTGACTTAGTAGGGTGGGCCTAGAGTTGTAACCTTGAGGTTGTAACCTTAAGTAAGACTAAATAAATGAGGTATTAAAATTTGAAAAGCCGAGGTAAGATTGAGATATGGGAAGTAAGGGATTACATGTGATTGTCGTGGTGTCATTGGTTACATGAGAGTCATAAACTCCAAAATACGTGCTATGAATGTTTATGGGTTAGGACGCAGCGCCATGTTGATGCGACCGTTAAAGTATTTTGTTTTGCCATTTCTGGTAGGCCCTGCTGATTGTGAGAGTTATAATAACTTGAAGTTGAAGTTCTAGACGTCGAGTTGTGAATTGTTTTACGTTTTTAGGCGAGTACGCCCAACCATGTAATGGGGAGTTCATATGGTATGAGTTTTTACTTCTATTTTTAGAAGAAAGATAGTACTCTCGGTTTGGGTAAGTTGTTGCTCCGCGAAAGCGTTGAGTACTGGGTTTGGAAATGCTTTTATGTAATGTGATTATAACAGGTTTAGAACACATTTTCTCATCTCGATCGTTGTCCATTTTACAAAGGAAACTCTGTCGGATTTTCGAGAAAATCCTATGTTATTATTTAAAGCGCTTGTGCACCATAGTGTCGTTATAAATTGAATTTCACACTCTACGACATAGTCCAACGAGTGTGATGGTGGTGGTTCGGTTTAGCTTGACTGAGACTATTTTCCGTCGTGTCTAAGCCCTGGTAAGGGAGTTGATTCCCAAGTTTATCGGTCCATATGTGATCCTTGAAAGGATAGTTGATTGTGTACGTAATGTATTTCATGTTTCTTAGTTACGACATCGTATTAGTAACTTTTCACATGGTGATAGTTGGAGTTCTAGTTGAGACTCTAAACCAATAGATCCGTAAGACCCGTAGGGTTGAGAAATGGATAGTAAAGGTTTTGTGGTCAAACCACGACACCGACGAACTACTGGTAAGACCGAGGATGTCATGTGTTTTATGTGTCCCCATCTTTTGTTCATGTTATTGTTAGTTACGAGGGCGTAACTTCCTTTTTAGGGGGGTAGATTTCGTGCCAATTGGGTGTTTGGTGCTAAAAGTTGTTATGATTTCATATGTGATGTATACCTTAATGTCTAAAGTATACATAATTCGTGTATGATTGGAAGTTTTATGGTAAAGTTTTATGGTAATTCGTGTATGATTGGAAGTTTTATGGTAAAGTTTTATGGTAAACCTTGTAATATGTTGCATGTTTTACTTCTTATAGTATGAACATTTTTAGTTGAAATGGTTGTGATGTGAAAATGGTTGTATGTCTATAAGGGTGATCAAATGAATTGATCTATGAGGTGTTGCTATGAGGTGTTGGTTCTCCTTATTATGGTATGAATATATTAGTTGCAGTGATTGCTTGGTTATAAAGGTGATCAATTGACTTGATTTATGAGAAAGTGAATTAGTTGCCGGAGATGTTCTCCGAAATGATTTGGTTGTTGGAGATGTTATCCAGAGTGATAGTAGTTGGCTAACTTATAGAGTTAATGAGCTGTTTTAAAAAAACAAGAGTATGAGTTTGATCATTTGAGTAATACTTCAAGTTTCGGGACGAAACTTATTTTAAGGGGGGTAGATTGTAACACCCCGTATTTTTATATTGTTTAGTAATTATTTATATTATTATAGTTTCCAAAAATAAACTAAAATATTCTTTTATTAAATATATTTTACTTCTCACTAATTGACTTTACCTTAAAAGGGGTCAAAAGTTAATTCCTAAATTCCCTAGATTAAGTACCTAACTACAATTATATTAGTATTATAAAGAGAGAGAAAAAAAAAAGGAAAGTAAAAGAAAAGGAGAGAGTGTTAGTGTTACTTACTGCTTCCTAGTTTTTATTTCCCAAACCAAAGGAAAAGAAAAGAAAGCAAAAGAAAGAAAACAAAAGAAAACAACGTGAAAGAGAGGAAAGGAAAGAAAAAGAAGAACAGAACCCAGAGGGAGTTCGAAGGAGAGAGAAGAGGAAGTAGGGGATGGCGGGCTCCGGCGAGCCATTCATGGCGTCGATGGCGTCGAAGCATATGCAAGTATGCACAAGAAGGAAGGTAGAAAGAAGGCACACGAAGAGGAGGGAGTAAGAGCAGTGTTTTGTTCATATGGGGGCGTTTAGTGCGTGTTTTATGATCAAATCTCCAGGCTTACTTCATCCTTAATCTTCCGTAGTTGTAGGTAAGTTAAGTTCTTAATCTAATTTCAGTTTTTCCCAAGTTTAAGAAGTTAGGGTTCTTGAGATAAATTGAATTGGGGGTTTTTGATTTTAATTGTTTGGGTGTGTAATTGAATGGGTAGAATGTTTATTTAGGTGTTTGGTAGTTAGTTAGATTAATGGATCGTTAAGTAAACTTGTTGTTCAAAGAAATTTGTGGTGAAGTTCGTATAAATTACCCGTCAGTTCGTAAAAGGTAGTTTTAAGCAATTTCTGGGAATTTTTAGCAAAAATACTATTTCAGAAAAGTTGTTCATATCGAAATTTTACTCAAGATAGGCTCAAGAAACGCTTGATTTGGAGTTCGAATGAGGAAGTTATTCCCATTTTAAGTTTCTGCTGAAATTGATAAAAAGTATAGTTAGTTTCGAATGTTTTAAGTTTCAATGTTTTCTTATGAATGTTTAATTAATGGACTTTGAGTGTCTAAAGTATAATAGGAATATTAATGTTGATTTAGTATTGTTAGTATTAGTTAGTTATGTCATTTGAAGTAAGAGGCTCATATTTTATAAAACTAGAGTTAGTTAAAGCTCATTACTAGTTAGAGTCTATTACTATTATTTATTGAATACATATATGTTATTATGTAGCTTTCGAGTTCACTAAAGAGTCGTTTTGGAGATGGTTGTTTTGATGTGATTCGTAAGAGGTAAGATTCTTCACTCAAATCTTTAATAGTTATGAGAAAAGTCTACAAAAGATTATAAAGGTATGTATCTCTCCTGAGTTGAGATTGGTTTGAATAGGAGGATGTTCCTCCTAATACAGATAGTTGGTTTTGAATAGGAGGATGTTCCTCCTAATACAGATAGTTGGTTTTGAATAGGAGAATGTTTCTCCTAATACAAACAGTTTGTTTCAAACCTTGAATTATAGAATAGTTACAGAAAGAGATTTATGGATAGTTTTATGTTTTTGAAACGGTTGGGATTGCCTTTGAGGCGTCTCAAGGAATTGGAACCTTGTCGAGATGTTCTCGCCATTTCAGAATAGTTGGGGGGTACGTTGATCAGTACCTCGGACTTAGATCTTCTGCTACGGTTTGGCCGTATGTAGGGTGTGCACACTAGGGGTCTTTGTCTAATAGTTATCCGGAGGGCCTAGCTAGCCCAAAGGCAAGGAAAGTTTGTTCCATTCCATAGATTTATAACTCCCTCTTTGTGAGGGTAAAGGAAAGAAAGGATTTGTTTTAAGAAAAATAAAGAAAGGATTTTATTTAGAAAGGAATATAAGAAAAGGTTTGGAAAGAAAGGATTTGTTTTAAGGAAAATAAAGAAAGGATTTGATTTAGAAAGGAATACAAGAAAAGGTTTTATAAAGCTTGCTACTTATTATTTTGACTCAAAAGAAAATGATTTGTAGGATATATTATTATCCTACCTGCATATATGTTTGGCTTTATTGTATGAATCTTGCTCAGCCAGTTTGGCTGATACTACATGCCCAATATGTGCAGGTACATGAAGATCTTACATGTTGGGTGTGGGGTGTGGGCTAAGAGCAACGTTACACCAACTGTTACTAGTTAAAGTTATAGTATTCTTTATCCGCTGCACTATTTATGTATACATATTATCATTTTGGGATTTAAGGTTGTAAATATTAATTCACCTAGATCTTTACGTGACTGGACTGTAATAGTTTAGTTAAGATTTGCTTTGACTTAGATTCAGTCTACATAGCTTATCCTTAACGGTTATTCTCGCAATAACTGTGGAATAACACTTCTGGAATATCGGGAATCTTGCTTGGATGTAGATCCTTTTGAGTTGGATACGGATTATTGAGAATTTGGAGTGTTGGTTTTATTGAAGGAGGTTTATAATTGGACGCGAGTCCTAAATTAAATTTTAGGCAGTCCATTTTTCAAACGGAAATCTGCCGATTTTTCTGTAGAAATTTAATACCATTTAACTAGATAGTTACTCGAAATTCAGGGGTGTTATATTAATATATGAATTTAATCTCTCTCCTCTTTCCTTATATTTGTGCAAAAAGACATTTGTTGTAGCTAAATAAAAACAGAGGTAGTATAAATTCGATCAATAACAACATAATAACAAAATAGTTATTTGCTTAAATTTTACTTTATAGTTGAGATACGAGGACAAGGATATCAAAAAGTACAAATACTCAAAGCTTTTGAAATTGAAAATCTAGATTTTAGTAAACTTACAAGATTAAATTACAATGAAGTATATAAAGTAAAATGTACATTACAACAAAACTGAAATTAAAATAAAGAAGAAAGAAAACAAGATACAATAAAAATCAAGCTCAAAGCAAATTATTTAGGGATTGTATTCTTTTTTTTTTTTTTACAGGAGGGATTGTATCTTCAATTCTTCATCCTCAAGATAAATTGTTCATCTCTACCAAAAAAGAAAGGCACAAATTAGAACTTCAAATCAATAAAAATCTAGAATATGATAAACTTACAAGAACCTAACTATCGACATAGTCAAATAGCCAGATCTAGATGAAATTCAATCACTAACAATTTAACTCACATAGTTAGATTGACTCAAAAACAAATTACTAATACGCACAATACAACAAAATTCAGCCAAATACCTAGATTTAGATTAGTGGACAAGTGAAAATTTTATAATCGAGGTAAATTTAGAGAAATTTCAGATGTGAGAAACTAAAACTAACAATAAAAAAAATTAATAAAGATGAAGATTGCAAAATTTGTTTATAAATTAGCTTAATCATCCATAACATTTAATAAGTGTAATTGTAGAGCATCCAGATGCATATTGTATGAGTCTGCTTTTGGTTTGGTTCAACAAAGCAAGAATCAAGTCAAAGTATACGTCTAAAAACTAATGTTTTAAACCGTTTATCAAGATGTCGTTGCTACATTTTCAGATTGGCATATAGTAATTGACATATCGTGTTCCTGGTATCCATCCCTTGTTGTGGTTGGGGATTTTGAAGTTGGGGGTGCACCAATTCTGCATCATTAGTCTTCAGACCATCTTGATTTGGTCATTTGCAAGGATTTGTGCTAAGCTTTTGCAAGGATTTATGCACCAATAAAAAAAATTAATAAAGATGAGGATTGCAAAAATTAATAAAATCACTAATGCAAGCAATCATATATCAAATGCTTCCATAATTTAAACCGAATTAACAACAAATTCAAAGAATTAAGTAGTTAGAACTGAAAATCAAACTGGGCTTTCACCTTATTCGGGTCTGGGAGATTTTTTCTACTGCTCAACTCCATAAACTAACATAATTTCAACAAAATCCAAAGCAAAGGTCTCAATCAAAATCATAACCCACCCAAAATTCTCAAAATTTACAGAGATTTATAGTATACCAGTGTCGCATAAAGGAGCAGAAGGAACTAGAAAATCAGTGGAGAACGAACTCGCACCTTGCTTTTTCACCAAGAGTCCCAAATCTAGCAAAGAAAGATAAAAGAGCAAGGTTATGGTAGTGGCACGGCTGCGGCGGCGGCGTGGTGCAGGGGTGCAACGGAACTACGGAAGCGGGGGAAAGAGATAGCAACGACAAAGGGAGGCGTGCCAGTGGCGAAAGTCTGCGTGGTTGTGGTCGAATTTCGGTGGAGGCTGCCGGAAAGGCAGGTGAAGAGAGGAGCAACGAGAGAAAGAGAGGAAAAGAGTGGAAGTTTTAGTAGGTTTTTCATTTTTGGGTGGGAAGATGGATAGAGAGACGATGGAGACGGTGAGAGATAAGGTGAAGATCTAACGGTTCTGATTGTTTTATGGTTTGTATCTAATGGCTAATATTTATGATCCATGTGCTTTGTGTTGTTTTCTTGTGTGCCTTTGATTGTAATGATCTAACAGTTTAGATTTTGCACAATAGTTGGTTTTGGATTTTGCCTTTAGAAGACAAATTATCCTAGTAAATTATTATTATTATTATTAAGAACACTACGGCTATTATTATTACTACTACTTTTTATTATTATTACTAATACTATTATAATTATCTTTTTTATTATCACTAATACTGCATGTTACATATTATTGTTAGTATTCAAATTAATACATTGATCTATTATAATAACAACTAGTTTCAATTCAACTATAAGTTTAAAATTCTAAAGTGAAGTTAGCTTTATGACAATTAATCTAATTTAAAATTCGAAATGCACTTCACATAAAGACAAATAACTTAAATTGAGTATTATTATCTTAACTTAAAGACTATTACCTTAGACAGAGTATTGTTATCTTAAATTAACTTAATTAATTAACTTACATTGGTACATTCATTGATCTTATCCAATAAAAGCTCATTTTGATTCAATTGGATGTTGAGTTTCGAAATGAATACAACGTAATGACAATTATCTTAAACGAACTTATGTCATCTTGAATTAGCTTATTGACTTAAATTGATACATTGATCTAATCCAATATCAACTTGTTTCAATTCAAATTATATGTTTTGAGTTTCAATATGAACTTAACTTAGAGACGATTAACTTAAATGGAGCATTGTTATGTTGAACCAGTCTACTGAGTTATATTGTTCTACATTTGTTGCAACTGAATTAGATGCTTTTGGTTCCAAACTGAATTCAACTTAAAGATGATTAACTTAAGTACAGTGCTGTTATTATCTTGAATTAGTTTATCGACTTACCTTGATACACTTATTCTAATAACAACATGTTTCAATTCAAGTAAATGTTTTGAGTTTCAATTACTTTACTGACTATTGATACATGGCAAAATTGGCCTCAACACCCTCAACTATAGCGCGGGTGCACCAAACAGCTCCAACTACAACTTATAGCCAGAACACCGCGAAGTACGGACATGGGTGCAGTCCATACCATAAATGAGGTTGGTGATCGGAATTCTCACCGGCTATACGTCGAGTGCTAGATATTGGGCAGCCATAGAAGCGTTTTCCATGATTGTGGGTAAACTTTCAAGTAGTTTGGACTACTACAGGCAATCAATGTCGACAATAAACCCTACCATTACCTAAACTGATATTTGAATTATTCTTGAAACTTGTTGATGAAGCTCAGCTCATTGTTGCTATGCAGATTTCACTCTTTCAAAATTTAGGGTTCACTTTAGGAAGAAAGAGCGGATTTGGGAAAGTAAGAGGGAATTTGGGGAAGCAAGCCTTTTTGTTCAGTTGAGGAAGGAGAAAATGAAGGCACACGCCTTTTTTTTTGTTTAGTTAAAAAAATTAGGGTTAAAAAAGAAGAAAATAAGAAAGGGGAGAGAATTCGGAGAGAATTTTGGGCACCGACCTCATTTGTGGTACGGACTGCACCCAGGTCCGTACTTTGGGGTGTTCTGGCTATAAGTCGTAGTTGGGGTTGTTTGGTGCACCCGCGCTATAGTTCAGGGTATTGAGGCCAATTTTGCCTTGATACATTCATCTAATCTAATATCAATTTCTTTCAATTTGGCTCAGATATATGAATTTCAAATTGAATATAACTTGTTAACAATTAACTTAAATGGAGTATTGTTATCTTGATTCAACTTTTAGATTCACATAGATACCTTGATTTAATCCAATGTTAACTTATTTTACGTTGATTGTATGTTTTTAGTTTTCAAATGCATAGAGCTTAATGACTAGTATAGTTATATATTAATCTATTGATCTGATGTAGTTGTGGTAAGACATTAATCTAATCGGCTTTTTAAAAAATGTTTTAACTCGTCTTTCGAGAAAGTTTATAAGAATTTATACTGATATGAGACGTTTGACCAAACATGATGTGATTGGCATATAACTAAAAGTTTGAATATCGACTTATATAAAATTGTCTTATTCCAAATTATCGAATATATCAGTAAAGTACACATATATCAATGTTACTTTCATACACGTTTTTAGGAAGTACAACCGACTTTTTTCGAGGCAAGTGCTGGAATACACTTATTTACCACGTTAATTTTAACTGAACCCAAAAGAACATTTGGCCAAAACCCGGCATGAAGTTCCATTTTTTTCCGAACAAATACAAGAATGTGACTGCTTATGTGATTTTCGTCAATAACTGAAATAAACTGAAACGAAACTGAAAATAACTGCAACATGTTTTAACTGCTATGGATTCAACCGTTGGTTGGTTTAACTGTTTGGGTAAATCTGGTTTAAACTGCAACTGAACTGAACTGAAACTGGAAAGAAAAACTACTAAATTAAACTAAACTGAAAAGTTTATTAACTGGACTGTTAATAATTTTAAAAACTGAACTTATATGAACTGAACTGTTTGAATATAACCATAATTGAACTGTTAAACTGAATTGACACATCTAGTTTGGAATGTCAGTTGTGTCTAGCTTCTCGTTCACTGATGAGGGAAGCAGAAGAAAGGAGGTGGGACTTTTCTAAACCCCACGTGTACTTCTTTTGTTACTTCTGTTTTCCAATTCTTTTTTATTCTTTTTTTGCTTCTTGGACTTTAGTTTCCTGTATACCAGTATACCACGGCACATAGTATGCACTATGCAGTTGGGGTAAATCCTTGCGCGTATGCATGACCAAACACCATTTAAGCTAAAACAATGCTGTAAAATAAAATTAAGAAATATAAACTTGTTATTGATAGAAGTAAATAACAATCAAAAACAATATTGTAAAATTAAGGAAAATATATAGTGTAAATAATGCACTTATCAAGTTATCACTTACAGTCTTACACTGCGTAGGTAACGCAAGTTTTCCATTCGTACATAGGTACCTTAGAGGTACATTAGATGTGTGCTTGCATTTTTCTCGATTTCTTGTATATTTAGAATGTTATTCTGATGCAAATTAGGTGACCAGTAGTCATGATATTTTGTCCAACAGTGGTTATGCTGTTAATTTGAAGGCGAGGATATTCTCTAACAGTGGTTATGCTGTTATTTTTAAGGCGATGATATATCCTGCAAGTTCTTAAAATAAATTTGTATAACCTGCTCTACCATGAACTCTGAATGTGTTACTCATAAGTTGGCATGGCAAGAAGTAAAATGGTGAAGGAATATCCTAGGTGACATGTTATGGAGTGGGGGAGAGCACTCCAATTTGTTGTATTGTTAATCTCAGGCGGCAATTGGAGTGACAAAGAACAACTTCTGTGGTAGAAGTAGACATATATGCATTGGACATAAGATTCATCCTTGCTTATGAACTTCTCAGGAGAGGGACATTCATCATTTGCTACGGCAAATGCGACATTGCATGAAAAGAAATTAACCAAAACTAGGGGTGACCAACGCCAAGCTGAGAGAAGGAGAGGGAGGAGAGCCACCGGAAAGCAACACAGCCGGCGTTAGAAGGCAAGGTGGCGGGAGTTTGTGAGGTCCCAAAAAAATTTGTTGAATCCTCAAACCAAAGGCTTAGCACGGAAGTTAGAATAAGCCTAAAGATCAAGATATGGGCATTACATATTTTCAGTAGTGCTATTGAGAAGTACATGTGGGATTCACCTATGCTGATGTGAGCAGTGGCGGATCCAGGAATTTATGAATAGTTGGTCACTAACGATTAGGTTGCACAGAGACGGATACAGTTACGGGTACGGTACGGGTTCGAATACGCGTATCCATATAAGATAATCAATGAATTTAAAAAAACTACTTCAAATAAAATCATTTTATGACTAATAATAGTTCATATTACAATAAAATAGTACCTAAAATTAGTACTTATTACAACCAAATAGTACTTAGCAAATATTACAATTGTTCTCGACGAGTTTTCATATTTTGATATCGATTTATAATATCATCCTTGCTAACCTTCAAAAACATTTATTTCTCTACATAAGTAATCAAGCAATCATTCAACATTTGATCTCCCATGCTATTACGCAATTTATCTTTCACTTGCGTCATACTAGAAAATACTCTTTCTACACTTGCAGTTGCAACGGGAAGAACCAACACCAATTTCAAAAGCAAGTAGACCCGATCATGAGTTTCAGACTTTCCCGTCTCAACAAGTTTCATTGAAAGCTCGTGAAGACTCTTTAAATTCCAAAATCTCTCATCTCCTCTAACATCAACAATGAAATTTTCAAGTGACCAATAAAAAAATATCATTTCGGTACTTGAAAACTCATTGGGATAGAACTTGGCAAGTTGAATCAATTTTCTTTTGTCAAAGGAAGAAAATCGGTTAGTAGGATTAAAACAAGACATACACACAAGTAGTTCCTTACTTATCTCCGGAAACCGATTCTCAAGTTCTTGCAATTGAAGATCAATGACACTTAAGAAAACTTCAACTCGAAAATGATGAAGATTTTTAACTTGTGGGCTTTTACCTCTAAACATTCTTCTCCCCGGAAAATGATATCTCTCCTCCATGTTTGGAATCTCGATGTCATATTTAGCCATAAAAGAAGTGACTTTTTCCATATGAGAATCCCATCCTTCATCTCTCATCTTTTGTAGATTGATCTTGGTTACATCAACCATGGCCATAGCATTTACAATGTCTTGATCACGTTTTTGCAAAGCCACATTCAACGCATTTGTGATTCCAAATATAGAAACCATCAAGTGTGCCACAAACACAAAATCAAATGACATCAACAAGTGTGTAAGAGCTTGTGCTTTATTTGAATCAATTGCATCAGAAACACAATACAATCAAGCACATAATGCATGATACATCATTCAAAAATGATTTCTAAAACATTCAAATTTCTAACCTTAGTAACATAATTCCTAAATCACAAATTCACAACACAATCATTTGCCAATTTCGTATCCTAATCTAATTCCTAAATCACAACACAATTGTAACGAAATCCAATTGACAAAAATACACAAATACACAATCATTTGTCAATTTCGCATCCTAATATAACTCCCAAATCACAACACAATCGTTATGAAATTCAATTGACAAAAATACATAAATACACAATCATTTGTCAATTTGGCATCCTAATCTAATTCCCAAATCACAAGTTCACAACACAATTGTAATGAAATCCTAATGAAATCCAATTGACATCCTAGCGATTAAGCGAAGATTAAGAAGGTTGAATACTTGAATTAGAAGAATACCTGTCACCTGAAGTTTGGCGCCGCTGCCGCCTCGTCGCTCCGCGCCTCCGCCCGCTGCCGCCTCGTCGCTCTGCGCCTCCGCCCGCTACCGCCTATTATCAGACATGAAGAAGTGAAGATGTGAGACAATCAGACAAACAAGTGAACAACTACCATAGATTCTTTGAGACAAAAAGAATAGATCGAACAAAACCCTAACAAAATTAAACCAAACAATTTCCAGAATAGATCGAACAAAACCCTAACAAAATCAAACAAAAAGAATAGATCGAACATTGAACAAAACCCTAACAAAATCTCACCGACGACTGAAAGACGGAAAGATGGAAAGAATAATAAACAAAGACGGAAAGAATAATAAACTCACCAGTCACCGGCGAGTCGGCGACGAGTCGCAAGTGTGAAGTGTCGCCTGAAGTCTGAAGATCTACGTCGCCTGAAGTGTGAAGTGCTACTGGGTTAGTTCGCGACTTCGCGTGTGAAGAATGAAGATCTCCGTCGACCGTCGCGCCGTCGCCTGAAGACTGATGTTGGATTCGCGTTCGCGAAGGAGAACGAGAGAGAAAGAGGAAACTGGGTGACTGGTGAGGGTTAGATCGCGTGTGAGAGAAACTACGCTTCAAATGAAATTTTTTTTTTTTTTTCCAGAAATAATAGTTGGTCATGTGACCAACAGGGACCAACAGTAAATCCGCCACTGGATGTGAGTTCACCATCTTATGTGTGAGAAAATTAGCAGTTTTCCTTGTGGGATTCACCTATGCTGATGTGAGGAGTTCACCATCTTTCGACTTCAGAACATTGGCAGTTTTCCCCATAGCATCCATGAGATCAAATGTGAGCGCCTGGTCATTTGAAAACAGGGCTTGTTAAGTTCATAAATATCATATAGTATGTGTAGTCCATATCTGAACTAACTTTTTTGGAGTTACAAGATCTAGTTCACTTTTAATTCAAGTATGAAGCATTAATACTGACCTATTCTTATGCCTTCGTTTTCCGTCCCTGGTTTTGTTTCGTTTCTTTTTGAAGTTACTAGTGGGAGATTAGAGCATGTACAAGAGAAATGATAGACAACTTTTTGCTAGATGTTTGCAAACATCTAACAGGGGTAAAACTGTCAATATATATGGGAAAACATTGTCAGTCAAACAAAAAGTGATCTCGGAAATTGCAAACTGTCAGTCAAACAAAAAAGTGATCTCGAAAATTCCGATGCTAATAAATAGTGTTCATGCTACTACAACTAGTGTTCGTGTAACTACAAATAGTGTTTATGCAACTAAAAATAGTGTTCATGAAATATAAATAGTGTTTTATTCCTCTTCTATTTCCTGGGACCCACATCACCACATTTTCAGACTTCTAATCTTTTTTATTCCCTGTTACATGTTTGAAAACATCTAGTAGTTAGATGTTTATCATTTCTCCATGTACAATGGGTGAATGAGTTTTTGTTGGTGTTTGAATTTTTTTTCATTTTCTCTCCTTTCCTCCTTACACTTCACATCCTACTAACTCCCCATCAACTCATCTTTTTTTTTTTCCTCACAATGGATGGGCTCGTCTTACTTGATTCTTCTATTTCTCTCTCCTACTTTTGCTATACCTCCTTTCCAATGTTTATTTTTATATGAAGTAGATAATTTGTATTCATATATTAATTAGTAGATAATTTGGTAAAATATATAAAATTTAGGCTCAGTTTATAGATAAAAATATTTTATAGCCATTAGTCTAATTTTTTTAACTTTGCAAATTTTTAAACGTTGAAATATTACTGTTTATCTACAAAACTAAAACTCTCAACAACATTAAAGCATGCTGGTACACACGGCAGCAGTAATGGGCCTCCTACGCGCGTCAGGGCCACTAACAGCAAACAATTACTTTTTGTTATGAAACGCGAAACTTTAACGGGGCCAATTCAGTTTCCTTCTCCCTTTCCCTCTTAAATGATGTGTTTCGGGAGATAAAATAAAAGAAAAAAAATAACTGGGCCAGCTTCTCATGACACTGTCGTTTGCCTAGACGTCGTATGCACGCCATTTGAGGCCCAGATGATCTGGCAAACAGGATTAACCCATTCCAAGAGCTAATTGCCCAATGGTAAAACCAAGTAAAGCTAAGTCTTTATTTTCCTAGACCAACTATAACCAACCTATTTTAGATGCTCTTATTGGAATAATGGATTTTTAAAATCATCTCGATAGTCAGTGGCATGAGGGTCGTGTTAGTGACACGTGTACCCCGTGACATTAGTTAGCCAAGGTGAGAGAAAAAGAAGATTACTCATTCCAACAAAATGCGCCGGAAGAACTTGTGTTGGTTGTTGAAGACAATTGTTGTCTCTGGATATGCATTGGTGACCATAGTCTCGACTCCGTATGGTAAAAGGAGTACTCAAACACCTTAGCAAGAAAAAACACCAACGCACAAATAACAAGAGAACAAGAAAAGAAAAACAAAGACTTAGGCTCACAACCAAAACAACTACTCAATGAAAATATGCTGATCCCCGGCTACGGCACCAATTTGAAAAAGGTCAAAAGTAGGTCGTTACTACTTCTCCTAAGGTCAAATAAAGTTCTAACTACCACCTAATCTAATTAAGTGGTAAGCAAGAATTAAACCACAAGTATCGGAGGTCTCACCAATGTAAAGTCACTAAGAGTAAGCTGATTAAATTAAAGAAAATGTCAAGTTTTGGCTAGACTAGAGGGTTTAAATTATAAAAATCATATAAGGAAAGGCACTAGGATTGGAGAAACACCACAATCACAATTCACATCCAAATACCAAGTAGAGCTCTGGGTGATTAACATACAAAGGGGATATGCAAATGGAATAAAGAACCTAAACACCTCTAAAATCTTTCTAAGGGAATTTAGAGTCCTAAGTGTAGCAACAAAGCCTATGTTTCAAGGTGTTCTCACCTAACTAGGCCAAGATAGGAAAAAAACCCCAAGTCAATAGAATTCAACAAGTAAAGCACATCAACCAATCAATCACTTATAAGGGTCATTAACCTCAAAGCAAGCCATTAAAGGGTAACAAAAGGATCAAGAAATCATGGAGCTAGCATCAATTAAATCGCTGACATTAACCATGATAGAAAATGCACAAATGCCTACCATAAAATTCCCAACAAACTTTACTGAACAGAAAAAGATGGAAATAATTATTCAGCTATTCTCTACTCCTAGTTAATGAACTACTCATTATCCATTAAGCTAACGGATATCCTTAGCATGAAAAAACTAACAATCAATCACAAATCCAAAAACAAGAAAATCCAAAATAAAGAATGTAAAGCAAAAACAAAAACTAGTGAGGAAACAAGAAGAAACTAAAGAAAGATGAAAATTTTAATCTAAATTAAGCTATCAGACATGAAGATAAAGCAATGAAAACATAAAACTAAAACATGAAAATAATAAACAAGAAATGTATAAAATATTGAGAAAGAAAATAAAAGGATTGAGAAGATTACTAAGAAAATTAGAATTTCAATGAAATTTGTCACTTTTCATTGATTTTCGATTTTCAAAATACACCTCTTGAGCTAAGTTTTTTCTCTTACACTAAAAACTAAGATTAGGGTTCTAAGCATCCCCCTTTAAATAGGGTAAGGGGGGTATTGATTTTTTCCCAAATTAGAATAATCGTAAAGAAAAGAAATTCGACAACAAGCTGCAATGGATGCTAGCCCAAGCGGACTCCACAGGGCACGCTAAGAGGAACAACAAAAGCCCGGGCGGGTTGGCTACAAGCCTGGGCGGTATACAGAAACCATACTCGGGCTTTCTACTAGACGAGTGAAGACATTTTTTGTGAAGGAGGCAGAAATTTTGCACCCATCGTTAACCCGGGCAGGCGGGCGCCTTGTTGGCTCGGGAAGGAATTGGGTCCCGACGAGGTTTTGTGCACCCAGACAATTTTCTTTCCTT
This sequence comes from Beta lomatogona, assembly GCA_947646795.1. Classification (NCBI taxonomy): domain Eukaryota; kingdom Viridiplantae; phylum Streptophyta; class Magnoliopsida; order Caryophyllales; family Amaranthaceae; genus Beta; species Beta lomatogona. The sequence goes on from CANSNZ010000268.1 coordinate 3,976,562, forward strand.
TTACTCTCTTTTTGCTCCCCTTTAAGCTTGTAGGAGCTTGAATCCCTACAAAAGATCAAGTAGAAGAGTAGGGGTGGGGAGGTCCATATATATATACTAAGAGCGAATTAAACAAAACAAGAGATGAAAATAAGAGAAAATAAACTTTAAAAGGGAGATAGACTAAGCAAAAATGGCCTGAAAACTGCCCCAAGAGTGAGAGAAATCTCACTCATCACAAAGACGCAAGGGTTATGCGGAAAACCCAAAGCTCGTAGAAGCACGAGCAACGTTATGTGTCTGTCGGGATTTGTGTGTGCATAGTAGTCGAGCGGATCCGGGATGACGAATCAGAACTTTGGTGGGAGGTAGCGCTTTAACATATATTACAAGACTAAGCGCAAGTAAGGAAATCCACGAACTCAGTTAAAACTTGGTAGAAGCTTAATTTCATTCATTGAAAGGGTGCTTGAAGAGGCTTAGTTGTGATAAAGATATTCTTCCCACTCAACACACTATTTGCAATAAAATCATAATGAAAGAAAACCCTACATAAGATCTATAAACATAAATTAAAGTACTAGAAAGCATTAATAAGAAATATACAAGAAATGGAAGGTTGGATTCTACTTGGAACTTTTACCATTTTGAATTTAGTAGGCATGTTTCTTTTTTTTTTTTTTTTTTTTTTTAATATTCTACCACCTCTCATCGGAATCTTGGCTCCCCCACAGTAAGAGGGAGAGAGGGAGGAGAGAGCCGAAAATCTTGAGCTGGGATTCTTAAACAACTAAAAGGTGCATTTAAACCAGAAAAAAAACTTTGTCTACCCATTGGGTAGACCGGTAGACTACCCACCATTAATAAAGACTTGTTGAGGGTTGTAGTAATGAAGGGTCTGTTTCTCCTGCCACTTATTTTGAGTTCAGTTCAATTCAGTTCAGTTCAGTTCAATTCAATTCAGTTCAGTTCCTAAATTATTATCATTACTATTACTTAGTTATAATTTAATTCAGTTCAATTGGATTCAATTCAGTTTAGTTTAATTAAGTTCAGTTAAGTTCAATTCAGTTCAGTTCAGTTCAGTTGCTTTATGCCGAAAAGAATAGGCCCAAAATCCAACTCAACATAATTTTTTTTTATTGTTCTATTAGTAGTGGGTTGTCTACCTGATGGATAGGTGTAGCAATGTCCATTTAAACCCCATGAAAGCGCACTTCTATATGATTAATTATTATCAAGAGCACATCAATCATGAAGGCAATCTTTTGTTTAATTAATTTCTCATTAGGAATTTTATTAATTCCACGATCTCTATATGTCTTGTCTTCGATGACAACTGACAACTATTCCTTGTATTTATGTAAGATGCAGAGTTAGCTCTTATGTCATTTTCTTGAAGCATTTAGAGTAAGAGCGCTGATAGCCGCATATCTGGTATGGACCAACAGTGTCCATACTGTGGCAAAGTTGTAAATAAATGTAACTGTTTTTTTTCTTTTTCTTTTTTTTTGGTTTTTGTTGTTTTTTTTGTTTTTGTTTTTATTTTTATTTTTTTGGTTGTTTACTTACACACATGCATAGTGCATGATCTAATTCACATTATAGTTGATTTGATTCATATAATAGTTGGTCTAAGTTCTCTCCTACATAATCAGAGTTGTCTAAATTGTCATTAAGTCAACTTTTTTTTGTCTTTTTTTGTCAATTACTTGCATAACCCGGTATGGACACTAACTTACATATGATCTGATTCACATTATAGTTGATCTGATTCACATTATAGTTGATCTGATTCATATAATAGTTCATCTGATTTCTCTCTTATATGATTAGAGTTGTCTAAATTGCCATTAAGTCAACTTTTTTTTTGTCTTTTTCTGTCAAATTACCTACGTACCCCGATATGGACACTATTGGTCCATACTAGGTATGCGCCCATACTTTCTCTTTAGAGTAATGCAAGCTCTACTAGTCTTTAGACTACATGAAATAAAAACTTTCATGTTTAATATGAAGAATTTTTGTACATTTTTTTTTTCTGGGATTAGTTTTTGTACAATTCTAACCTATATTCAAGTGTAAATTTTACACCATATCATATTCTTAACTTTTTATCTATGTGTTCGCGTGCAAAACATATGATGTAAGTTTAATTCTGCGATCCCTATATTTCTTGTCTTCGATGACAATTGAACGATTCCTTATATTTATGTAAGTTGCAGAGTTAGCTCTTATGTCATTTTCTTGAAGCATTTAGAGTAATGCAAGCTCTACTAGTCTTCACACTAACATGAAATAAAAACTTTCATGTGTAATATGAGTTTTTTGTACAACTTTCTTTTTTGGAGTTAGTTTTTGTACAATTCTAACCTATATTTAGGTGTAAATTTTACACCATATCACATTCTTAACTTTTTATCTATGTGCTCACGTGCAAAACATATGATGGGAGAGAATGTGAAACTGTGTAAAGCTACTCCCTGAAGTAGAGTGAATATCTTGAATTTCTGAACTTAAAATAACCTATTCAGCCTACGATGATGTCATTAATATTATTCTCATAATTTGAATGAAAAAACATTCTTTTGTAATTTTTTGGCTAGTACAGTTCATGGATTTTTATGCATGTTTGGTTTTTATATTGGTTAATTAATTAGCTAGATACAATTATGTAAACCGAATTGATTAGTTTAGTTGATCAAAGAACTTATTTGGAAAATGAGTGATGCATGTAGGAAAGTAAGATTAATTGTAGACACTTTTAGCCAGCATACATGTCCACAAAAAAAGAGAGATAATAATTAGGAAAAATGTCATAAAACTACCTTTTATAATCAACTTTTTTCAAAAAACTACCTTTTAAAAATTTTCTTTCAAAAAACTACCTTATATAACAAATCTTTTTCAATATACTATCATTTTACCATTAATGGGGTTTAATCACTAATAATTGAGTCACCACAAGTTGCTTTTATTTCTTCCCCTCTCGTTTCTTTCCTCTTTTCTCGCTACCCCATCGGCAGCAACACCTACGACGATTGTCATTTATTGATTAGTATTAAATATAAACATAAAATGGTAGTGTTTTGAAAGGAATTTGTTTTATAAGATAGTTTTTTGGAAGAAAATTTTTAAAAGGTAGTTTTTTGAAAAAAATTGGTTATAAAAAGTAGTTTTTTGAAATTTTGCCTAATAATTAACATCTTTTTTCTTGTCTGTGAAGGGGGCGGGGGTTTACATTTTTGCTATGATCTTAGTACATCCCAAATTTAGATGCTAAATCGAAATGCGTGTTTAGATTTTTTGTTTAAAAAAATGAAAATTATATACTTCTCAATACAATTACAACAATAAATGTAAATCAAGATATGTTCAGAATTCTTAATTCCTATGAAAAATGAGATATAGAAACTAAATTTGAGACGAAGAGAGTACATTTTAATGGTTAGAAGATGAATGGTTGGGATTGTAAGATATGAAGAAGGCATATGCATTTAGGGGTGTTCACCGGTCCAGGATCGGACCGGTGGACCAGAATCTGCAAAAAATTTGGACCGGGATCGGACTGGAAAATTCCAGTCCGGTCATGTTTTGGACCTGTTGGATCGAAATCTGTATTTTTTTAAAAAAAATCTTTTTTATTTGATTTAAACATATTTATAAATTCGGTTTTTTCACTAGGTACCCCCATGGTTTTTCAAAATTCATGGGGTACCCCTGCTTTTTAAAAAATCCACCAGGTACCCTTACTATTTCAATAAAATTCACGAAATGCCCTTAATGACAAACAGTGTCAAGTTTTCGTTAGTCATTATGGTTAATTAGCCCATCTAACGCTAATTAAACCCTCTAACCCTGACCCCAAAACCCTAACCCTAACCCGTAACCCTCTAACACCTCACCCCCACCCTAAACCCTAACCCTAACTACCAACCACCACAGCCCCCATCTACCCTACCCACCCCGCATGACCCCACCCTCCACCCCGGTAGTCGCCCTCCCCACTCCCCCGCAGCCACCCTCCCCGTTCACTCTCAACCCCGCAAAACCAGCGCTCTACTCCTTCCTCCCTTTGCTGTTGTGGTTGTTGCGGGCAGCGGTATTGCTGCACCGACTCTCCTCTCGGCTTGGTGGTGGTGCTACCACCGTTATTCTTTCGTCGCTCGAAGTTGTTAGTCGCCGGAGTTGACTTGTCCCTGCTTCTTTCTGTAAGAACATATAGATGCATATAGCGGAATTTCAGGAAACAAATTTCCTAACATCTATCACAAGATCGCATGCATAACATAAATATGAATCATATTATAAGGAAAAGAATGTACAACCTTTGTAGCGTGTTTTCCACCGGATTGCAAGTGCTAGAGATCAAAGAACATCAATTGATGTCCCTCTACTTAGTCCACGAGCACCAATTGAATTCCCAGGTTTGCTAGAACGGAAGAGGATGAATAGATTTCACTCTCTTGCTTTTTTAGGGAGGGTGGCCGGATTTTCCAAAGGGAAATAATTGGGTTTTTTTCTCTTTCTTTTCAGTTTGAATGTTACTGTCAAATTAAACGTTCTTTTCCTCTCTCCTATTATAACCTTTTATAATCGTAGGAGAATAAAATAAGAGAGATACCTAACCTAACCCTAATTTCTCCTATCGGCCGGTTTCCTTACTTCAATTAGTTACTACAATGTGTGACCTCATAGGATTAGGTTAACTTAGTTGTAGGTACAATCAATATTGTTCTACTAACCACATTTATTTTCTAGCAAGTAAATGTGATTACTAAACTAACGTAATTAATTATCTCTATAATAATTCCTTTTATATTTAGTAATTGACGGGATGTCTAAGGACATATTCCTTCAATCTCCCACTTGTCCGAAGACAAGAGCGCAATGCTAAATTCCTTAAGTCACTTAATGCCAAATTTGATAACACCATGTTATTTTATGTTCCTTGATCGCTGAGTTCGAACTGCTCAAATAAGGATTAACTCTTTAATCCTATTCCGCATGGCCATGCAATTTTCCAGTTCTTGCTCATCAAGAGGCCCAGACACCATTCCTATTTAATAGGAGGACTTATCCACTCTTGTATGACCATAACTCCCACTCAATTCGGAGCCCACCTGATCACTACCTTTATAACCTCCTTTTACGGCGCGACGTTTAACAGTGTCAAAGTTAAACTAATTATGTTGTGGCTATTAAGACATACTCATGTCTAAGGAATCCACTAAATATAGTAGTTCGATTCTACTTTTAGAATCAAATTAGGTCGAGTCTCAATGTATCAACTATACATCCATATAATCAATTAGACATCTCTATGTCTCCATAGCACATGAAATTGCGCTATCAATTAATTATATACTAGTCTTTTAAATAAATCACTTATGTCCAATTTAGTGATTTAGACTAAGGACTTTAAATAAATTGTGATTTTCAGTTCACTTGATAGGGTTCCAATATCAAAACTTTTCGATAATCCTATTTAAAAACACAAATTATTTGGACATTTTATTTAATACTAAACCAAACAACTAAATAAGAACGGAATTTTATTGATAAACATTTTAAAGCATAATAAATGACTTTACAATTGTAAACATGAAGTAAACAACCTAAAGCCATTCTCCCATATGCTTAAGCCCCATAGACCTAGTATGACACTCATGCTTAGGTTGAGCAAGCGGTTTAGTCAGAGGATCTGCTACGTTATCCTCAGTATGAACCTTGCTTACTTTCACATCCTCTCTACCAACGATTTCTCGAATGAGATGGAATTTTCTGAGCACATTTTTAGACCTTTGATGCGATCTGGGTTCCTTAGACTGAGCAATGGCACCATTGTTGTCACAATACAACTCAATGCCATTCTCAATGCTAGGAACTACACCAAGCTCACCAATGAATTTTTTGATCCAAACAGCTTCCTTTCTTTGCATCAGCTGCCGCAATATACTCGCCCTCGTTGTAGAATCCGCGATGGTACTCTGCTTAGAGCTCTTCCAGCTCACAGCTCCTCCATTGAGACAAAATATGAAACCAAATTGCGATCGGAAATCATCTTTGTCACTCTGGAAGCTTGCATCGGTGTATCCAGTAACAACCAACTCATCATCTCCACCATAAACCAAAAAATTATCCTTAGTCCTTCGCAAGTACTTAAGGATGTTTTTCGCTGCAATCTAGTGCGCATCTCCTGGATTTGACTGGTATCTGCTGCATATACTCAAAGCATATGCAACATCCGGTCGAGTGCATATCATGGCCTACATAATGGATCCTACAACAGAAGCATAGGGAACATTACTCATACGCTTGACCTCATCAGGACTCGAAGGACACTGAGTCTTGCCAAGTGCAATGCCATGTTGCATGGGAATGAAACCTCTTTTGGAGTTTTTCAGCTTGAACCTTGCAAGAACCTTATCAATATAAGTTTCCTGACTGAGCCCAATTAGCCTTTTCGATCTATCTCTATAGATCTTTATTCCCAATATGTACTCTGCCTCTCCTAGGTCTTTCATAGAAAAACAATTTTTAAGCCATTCCTTGACTGACTCAAGCATGGTCTTATCATTTCTTATGAGAAGTATGTCATCCACATACAAGACCAGAAAAGTGATACTACTCCCACTTAACTTCTTGTATACACAAGATTCCTCTTCATTTCTGAGAAAGCCAAATTTCTTGACTGCCTCATCAAATTTGAGGTTCCAACTCCTTGATGCTTGCTTTAGTCCATAAATGGACTTCTTAAGCTTGCATACCCTCCTTGGATTTTCTAGATCTTCAAAACCTTGAGGTTGTGTCATGTACAAATCCTCTTTGAAGAACCTATTCAAGAAAGCGATTTTGACATCCATCTGCCATATTTCATAGTCATGTAAGACAACAATCGTAAGGATTATCCTAATGGACTTCAGCATGGCTACTGGTGAGAAGGTTTCATCATAGTCAATACCATGAATTTGTTTGAAACCTTTCGCCACCAACCTTGCTTTGCAAACACTAATGTTTCCATCCTTGTCTGTTTTCAACTTGAAAATCCATTTGCATCCAATGGGTTTTACCCCATCAGGCAAATCAACCAAGTCCCATACTTGATTTTCAGACATAGAATCCATTTCAGATTTCATGGCCTCAAGCCATCTTTCGGAGTCTTGGCTCTCCAAAGCATCTTTGTAGCTAGTAGGTTCATCTGATTTTAAAATCGTTATTTCAGAACTTTCAGTCAAAAGGAAATCAATATATCTCTTTGACGGAATGATGTCCTACTAGACCTACATTGGGGAACAACAGAAGAAGTTTCTACCTCATTTGAGTGACTTCGCACGGAGTATCTCCAAGTGGGACGGTAGGAGGTACGTGAATTGAATGCACTGCCTCCTGAGCATTTTCATGCCGGGCCGCCTCTGATGAGGTGTTAACCTCATCCATTTGTTGCTCATCTCGAATTTCTTCGAGATATACTTTTCTCCCACTTGTTTTTCTAGAAATAAACTCATTTTCCAGAAAGACACCATTACGAGCAACAAAAACTTTGTTTTTGCTTTGGTTGTAGAAGTAGTATCCCTTAGTCTCTTTTGGGTAACCCACAAAGAGACATTTATCGGATTTGGGTGAAAGCTTATCAGAAAGTAAACGTCTTATATAGGCTTCACAACCCCATATCCTTAGAAAAGACAATTTTGGAACGTTTCCAGTCCACATTTCATATGGTGTCTTTTCCACTGCTTTGGATGGTGCTCTGTTAAGTGTGAATGCCGCTGTTTCAAGCGCAAATCCCCAAAATGAAATAGGAAGATCAGCAAGACTCATCATGGATCAAACCATATCAAGTAGAGTTCGATTCCTTCTTTCAGAAACGCCATTTAACTGTGGTGATCCTGGTGGAGTCCATTGTGAAAGTATTCCACAATCCTTCAAATGATCACCAAATTTTTGAGATAAATATTCACCACCACGATCGGATCGTAATGCCTTAATTTTCTTCCCAAGTTGGTTTTGTACTTCATTATGGAATTCCTTAAATTTTTCAAAGGATTCCGACGTATGCCGCATGAGGTAAACAAATCCAAATCTGCTCACATCATCGGTAAAAGTAATGAAGTAACTGTACCCTCCCCTAGCCAACGTACTCATGGGTCAGCACACATCTGTATATATGAGGGCTAAAAGGTCATTGGCCCTTTCACTTGAACCTGTGAAAGGTGACTTTGTCATTTTTCCCATTAAGCAAAACTCACAAGTATCAAATGATTCGAAATCAAGTGATTTGAGAATTCCATCTTTATGAAGCTTCTCAATACGCTTTGAACTTATGTGGCCTAATCGACAATGTCATAGGTATGTCGGGTTCGAATCATTTGTTTTAGGTTTCTTGTTGTCTATGTTATAAATGTGGGTTTCTAAGTCTAGCACATATAAACCATTTGATAACTTAGCTGAGACATAGAATAAATCATTCAAATAAGCAGAACAACAATTATTCTTAATTTGAAATGAAAAACCTTCCGAATCCAAAACCGGAATCGAAACAATATTCTTGGTAATAGTTGGAACATAATAACAATTATGAAGTTCTAATACTAAACCAGGAAGGTAAAAGTAGACTACAATCTCCCACAGCCAAAGCAGCAACTCGTGCTCCATTGCCCACGCGGAGGTCCACTTCTCCTTTGCTCAACGATCTACTTCTTTTTAGTGCCTGCACATTACAAATAATGTGAGATCCACACGCAGTATCAAATACCCATGAAGTAGAAGTAGATAAGTTAATCTCTATAACATAAATACCTGAAGTTGAAGCACCACTCTTCTTATCCTCCAGATACTTGGGGCAGTTCCACTTCCAGTGGCCAATCTTATGGCAGTGGAAGCACTCATGTAGTGCTGCTACTTTTTCCTTAGGAGTGGCCTTCGGCTTAGAAGTATCATCAGTGGCAACAACCTTGCCCTTGTTCTTCTTCAGAGGTGCCCCCTTTTTTCTTGAATTGCTTGCCTTTCCTAACCATTAGAACATCCCTATGTTCAGGTTCAGCCGGCAAGCTCCTTTCAGCCTGAGTAAGCATACCATGCAGCTCTTGCAAGGTAGCCTCCCCTCCTTGCATGTAAAAGTTCAACTGAAAGTTTTGAAAATTTTCAGGCAAGGAATTGATCACAATATCAGTTGCTAGTTCTGGGGGATAAGGGAAGCCCAATTTTTCCATGATCTGAAAGTGTCCAATCATATTGAACACATGCGGACCAACGGGTTTTCCTTTTCCCAACTTGCACTCCAGCAACTTACAATGAGCTTCAAACCTCTCCAGCCTCGCGTTCTTCTGAAACATAGTTTTCAGCTGTTGGAGGATGGAATAGGCATCCAGACCATCAAAACGTTTTTGAAATTCTGGTTCCATGCAAGCAAGCATCAAACATGTTACTTGCACAGAATTTGCCTTAATGGTTTGTCTTTCTCTCCTTTCAGTTGGAGTAGCAGTGTCTAGCAGGGGTTCAGGGAGAGGATTATCAAGAACACTTTCCCTTCCTTCGGCTATGAGAACGATTCTCACAGTCATTTCCCATTCTAGGAAGTTATTTGCAGTTAGTTTGTCCTTTTCGAGTAAATAACGCAAATTAAAACTGGGTTGGTTGTTGTTGTTTGAACCAGACATGATAACTACAACAAAAGAATAATAAAGCAAGATTCAAAAAATGTTTATCAAGAAAGCAGCAATTAAACAAATTTTAATTAACTACTACCCTTTATTCAAAATAATAATCCCCTATTGAATAAAGAAACACCAAGATCCCCTCTTACTACAATCAAACGGACTTTGGCCCTGCCTTCAATTTATAGTAGTTGAGGTAAGAAAACACTTTACTAATTATAACTAATTATAATTCTTGGTAGACAGGTTAACAATCCTTGTTTACTCCTATATCTTAGCTTCAAAACCCAAAACTTTGTCTTTTGATGATTTTGTTGAGTTAAACCAAACATTAACATGTAAGTTTCAAAAACCTACTCTACTATCCCCGGATAAAATGAGCAACACCCTGCTTTGGCAGAACCTATTACTCACTATCTAAGGCGTTATAGGTGTTATTTGGAAAAGCAATTAAACTCAAATATTACATGTTGGGGGACCTATGTTTACTATGTTGGTTAATTAAAAGTGAACACATAACATAAATAACCACACATATAAACTTAAACAAGCATTTAAACATGTTAAACGCATAAATAAATATAAGCATAATTAAAAGTGATCCTAGTATGGCCCCTAAACCTAGGAAAACTAATCTTCATGAATTCCTCCTTGAATCTTTGTGGATCTCCATCCTTGATTCTCCATGGAACTTCATTCTTGATTACATATCATTTATAATTTAAATAACTGATATTTAAATTACAAAAATACAAACGATACGCAGATCGTATTTGATTTACATAAAATTTAACGATGCGCAGATCGTATTTTCAATCCTAGTTTTGGGCCATACTAGTCACAACATGCAAAACATAATATCAAACATATTATATTAAGCATCCATGCATTTGTAATATCATAATGAAATAAACATTAAAAATCACTTATTAACAATTAGTACGCAAATAAAACATGTCATTAACAATTAATAGTAAACATGTCAATTTAGTTAAACTTAGCAATTTTAAGAAATAACTAAAGCAAAAAACGCTCCATATTAGTTATAGTACTTAACCGTTTAGGTAGTAAACTAAATCTAGGAAACTCCCTTATTTTAATTCAATTAGGACATATTATGGAATTAATCAAATTAACCTTTAATTTGCATAATTTGGAAATTAATAATGATGCTCAAATTAACATGAAAAAGAAACAAAAAAAAAAACGTGGTCAATAACCGCACAACTAAAATGTGAAGCTATTGAAAACATTTAAACCTTTTTATTTTATTTGTTTTAAATTTCAAAACTGCAGCATCAAACTGCATATTTTCCTCCAACAAAGCCGTGAACCACGCAAGCAACAAGCAAGCCGAAATTCACGGCCTTGTTGAAGACCAGCCAAAATCCCACGAGATCTTCAACCGCTTGAAGTTCTGCCACAGCAGTAGTGATGAAGCCCATCACCGCAGCAACCCGCACGAGGCCAGCCAGCCAACCACGTCTGCCGCCCAACACAGCATACACCACCGACCCAGAAAATCAGCCAACAAATTTGGCTTCCTTCACCGATTAGCCACGGCAGCAGGGAATCCCAGCCACCGCAGCTCGCCGCGCAGGCAGCCAGAACAAGCCCAGCAGGCCGCGACATTCGCCAGCGCAGCACAAGGCTGCCCAGTCGGTATCCTCCTCACCAACGCACAACTCCGACGCAAACCACCGTGGCTGGACCGGTGAGATGCGCCACCCAGCCATGGTTGTCGAAAATTCCTTATTTATTTTATGCAACAATCACATGAATTAAAACTGCATTTAATTGTGCAAATTTATTCAAAATTGGGGTTAAGAGATGATTTGGGCCAAAATTTTGAAAATTCAATCGGTTTATGAAGACAACAAAAACTAGTTCATCTGGGCATTTAGATTAATTTTACGCACAAATTAAAATCTGAATTTTAATGTTGTTATTAGATTTTATGCTTTAATCTCTATTAACCATAAATCTAACAATAAAATTGATCAACCGTGGAATAAGTTGCCGGGAAAAAAAAATTGAGCATAGTTATAATAATTTTCAATCAATTAATATCACCATATTAATTATGCAAATTAACCCATAAAGAAATCCCCTCTTTAATTGAATAAAATAATCAAAATAGCACATGAACATTATCATAAAATATTATGCAAGAGGCAAAACTGATACCACTGTAAGAACATATAGATGCATATAGCGGAATTTCAGGAAACAAATTACCTAACATCTATCACAAGATCGCATGCATAACATAAATATGAATCATATTATAAGGAAAAGAATGTACAACCTTTGTAGCGTGTTTTCCACCGGATTGCAAGTGCTAGAGATCAAAGAACAGCAATTGATGTCCCTCTAATTAGTCCACGAGCACCAATTGAATTCCCACGTTTGCTAGAACGGAAGAGGATTAACAAATTTCACTCTCTTGCTTTTTAGGGAGGGTGGCCGGATTTTCCAAAGGGAAATAATAGGGTTTTTTTCTCTCTCTTTTCAGTTTGAATGTTACTGTCAAATTGAACGTTCTTTTCCTCTCTCCTATTATAACCTTCTATAATAGTAGGAGAATAAAATAAGAGAGAGACCTAACCTAACCCTAATTTCTCCTATTGGCCGGTTTCCTTACTTCAATTAGTTACTACAATGTGTGACCTCATAGGATTAGGTTAACTTAGTTGTAGGTACAATCAATATTGTTCTACTAACCACATTTATTCTCTAGCAAGTAAATGTGATTACTAAACTAACGTAATCAATTATCTCTATAATAATTCCTTTTATATTTAGTAATTGCAGGGATGTCTAAGGACATGTTCCTTCACTTTCCCCTGTTCGTATTTTTTCTCCTCCCTGTTCTTGCGCTGTTGCTGCTCGCGGTTGTCTTGCGGTGGTACCGACGTTCTATTGCTATGTGTGGTTGTTTTGATAAAGTACAACAGGTACGTTACCTTTGGCTGGATTTGCGGGGTTGAGAGTGAGGGAGGACGGGGGCTACGGGGGGAGGGGTGGCCTGTGTGGGTGGGGTGGGGGGTGGGCGGCCGTGGGGTAGGGAGAGGGCGGATACGGGGGGTGGGGGAGGGGGATGGGGGGAGGGTAGAGGGGGGTTGTGGTGGTTGGTAGTTAGGGTTAGGGTTTAGAGTGGGGGTGAGGTGTTAGAGGGTTAGGGGTTAGGGTTAGGGTTTCGGGGTTAAGGTTTAGGGTTAATTAACCCTAATGACTAACGGAAACATGACACCCTTAGTCATTAGGGGGCATTTCGAGGGGCACCCCGTGAATTTTGAAAAGGGAAATTTCCTCAAGTACCCCTGACATTTGACGTAATTATCAAATTACCCTTCACATTTGGGGAATTCCTCAGATACCCCTGAACTTTGTGTTTGAGCTCAAAATACCCCTATCATACACCGAAATTTAAGTGCATTAATTTCCTAAGGTACCCTTGAAACTTAAACTTTGAACTTCAAAATTCAATAAGGGTATTTTGAGAATTAAGGCCAACATCAAGGGTACCTCAGAAAATTTCGCTTTTGAAAAACCACAGGGTACTTGGTGAAAAAACCGTTATAAATTAGATACATTAAAATCTAATCATTTTAATAATAATATTCCTAAAGGCAATAAATAGGAAATTTTTAACTTTCTAACTTTATACCTTTTAAACTTTTTTAACATATAAACTCTTTTTTTTACTAAAAAAAAAAAATTACGGTCCACAGGTCCGAACCGGAATTTTCTGAGTTTGGACCGGACCGTAAACCTGAAATCGGATTTTATTGTGGATCGAGGACCGGACCGGAATCTTCGGTCCGATCCAGTTCAGTCCAAATTACGGTCCGGACCGGTCCATATTTCAGTCCGACCCGGCCTGGTCATTGCACAACCCTATATACATTTATAGAGAAATGAGAAGGGAAATAGGAGGATGAGAATTGTGTCATTGCAATCTGTATAAGGTTATACCTAGGTTTAAGTAGACCTGGCAAAATTGACTCAAGTCAAATGACCCAACCTGAAAAACTCGACCCGAGATCTAAATCAGACTAAAAAAATGGCAATCTGAAATTGATGTGAGACCATAAAAAATTATTAATAGAATAACAACTAATAATTCATTACAAACTCATAATTCATAACAACAAAAGGTCAAACAACAGCATAATAAGAAGTTCAACTACACAGCAGGTTCAAATTTACAGAAGCAAATTAAGGTTTTAACTTTTAGGGGAAGAGAAGGGCTGCCAGACTATTTGGGCGTTATTTTTTAAAAAAATCAGTTAAGCCCAATCATAAATATAAAATAGGACATATTTACTGTTCGGTTATTTTGGATATCGGGATCCATTTACCACAATCTAATCAAATTCAAAAATCCGATATTTCAGAAAAACTCAATCCGAACATAATTCAAGTCTAATCCGAATTACTAATTCGATTTGGATTGAATTTCATTTCAATTTCTATGCGGATAACTTTCACCCCTAGCTATCATGTACTTTGGTATGTGTTTATATGATGGGTTTTGGATTTTTGCAGTGTCTTACATGATAATAATATTGGAAGCTAAGTACCATTTAAGGGAGATATCTTGGTATGTTTAGTTTGATTTGCCATGTAAGATCTGTGTGTTAAGCTTATAATTTGGCTACCTTTTTCTTTGGGTGCAATAATTTTGCTAGCTACGTGATACGGTGATAGTAGTATTAAAGATAATTACATGTGAGTGCACGTTAACAACATCTCGCAAACCAGAAGGTCAATTTAAAAAGTCAAAAATATTTTATGTGTACCATATTTATAAAAAATATATATATACTTACTCTAATCTGAAATAAATGAAATGCTTCTTTCTTTTATGTAAATTTTTAAAAAAAGTTTCATTTATTTCCAAAACAGAGGAAGTATTTATTATAGGGTCAACATGTAAAATTTCCCATTTTTTAATACTACCTCAGTTCCTAAATAATAGTTACAATTACGCTTTCCACACATGCCGATGCAATACTTTGAGTCTTTATATTTCTAATTTTGTATTTGTAAAAATATAAGAAGTTGATATTCTAATAGTACATATCGAGACAAATCAAACAAGACCCTACATGACTCTATTTTCTCTTACCCATAAATCACAAATGATAATAATTTGTGAATAGTGTCAAAAGTCAAAGTGTAACAATTATTTAGGAAATGAGGTAGTAATATAAATTATTTTACTATTTAAGAAATTAAACACTAAAGTTTCAGCACAAACATCAAATTAGGAAGAACAAAAGCTATGTTCCGGTAAGTACAATTGTTATATGAGAACGTGTTACACATTATGTAGTAATCCTTTTTAATCTATATATAAGTAATTCATGTTGGCTAAAATGTAACTATTTTTCCTTCTCCCAAAAGGATAACATTGTAGGAAAAAGATTATGATGTAAAATCTTAATAAAGGATTACATTTTACTAAGATACACATCTCGTTACTGAATCCCCGATTTCCCATAGTTTGGTGATAATTTGAAATTTTACCGTGTGGCTTTCCATAATTGGCTAAAAGGATTAATTTTACCCCATTACCTACAGTAGACACACTGGCCTGCCCAATGCTAATCCATCAGTTCCCACATGTTCCGACACCAAAGGCTTTTTACAATTGTTTTTTGTTTCGAAATGTTTGACGTGAAATCGCCCTCAAAATAGCCAAAAATACTGCTATTTTCATGGGCTTGTATTGCACTAATTCTAGAAATTAAACTTTCTTTAAATAAGAAAAACCAAGCAAGTTGAAGGAAAACATTTATTGAAGTATTTGATTCAATTCGTGGAATTTCCTTTAACTTTAGACGATACGCAGGATACTTTAAGTCTGTCTAATAAATCACCAAACTAAGAACTTTGTTCTTTGTCTATTTTCTTTTTAAGGGTGAAAGAATTTTGCTATTTAGTTAAACAGTCATGTCTTGGGTACACCAAAAATATTTTTTTAAAAATGAATTATGATTTATTAGAGAAAAAGTAAGATCAAAGTTCTTAAAACTCAACGATGTAGGAGTAATAAAAGTGAGAAATTTTTGTTTAGTTACTTAAAAGATGAGATATACATTCATTAAAAAGAATTAGCACAACTTCAAAGTGAGATATATGTTAAAGATGGGCTTGGGCTACACCCATCACGAGGAGAAAGAGTTCACTTTACAAGACAAAGAAGGTTCCAACATAAAACCATATGACAATAAGGGGAGTAGCTTATTTGCGTTATAAAGTAAACTCATCTCTCTTCTTTTATCAGTATAGGACACTCATATGTGTTGTATGTTGTACTTCATACCTTTAACAATATCGGACCTTAAAAGTGAAAACATGTTAATGATGAGAATTCAAGGGCGGTTGAGGCCATATGCAGAGTGAGCAACTGCACAGGGCCCCAAAATATAAGGGCCCAACTCTATAAGTTGTCTGTCCAAAGTAAAAAAAAATAAAAAAATAAATCTAATTACAGGTTTTTCCTTTTCAATTTATCGAGTGAATGTTGAATGCAGATTCAAAGAGGATGATTTATATCTGGTGTTTTGCTTCGTCTCTTCCTATTTCACCAAAAAGTTCTCGTTAATGACTCTTACGTCTCTTCCTACTCATAAAAAAATTTAATCTTTATAATATAATTTAGCACAGATCCCTATATTATACGAGACGAATTCTAAAATATGATGAATTTATGATGACCATAGGTAGGAGAAATCACTCCCTCTTGAGCTTGGTCTTTGATGATTAGACAATCACTTTCAATATGCTTTATCTTTTCATGTTGGACTCGGTTCGCAGCTACTGCCAAAGTTGCTTGATTATCACATAGTATAGGAGTGGTACCAAATGACTTCATCCCTAGATCCCTAAGCAACTGTTTTAACCACATAACTTCATAAATGATGAGTGCCATGGATCTGTATGTTGGGTTTGGTGGAGATGGGTGAAACAAGCAAGGCACAAGGTGGAGAAGCGAAGAGCATGCAAATTAAAGAAGAGCAGCGAGCCCAGCAGCCTGGGCGGGCAGTAGGTGGCCCGGGCGGGCAGTAGGTGGCCCGGGCGGGCTTGTCTTCGCTCGGGCGTGCATTTTTGGGGCAGTTTGAGGCAGAAATTTGCAGAAAGTTTTCCCCGGGCGGGCCGTTTTGGGCCCGGGCGGGCTAACCCAGTTTTATGCTCGTGTTTCGCGATTTAAGTTTAAATCGTGGCCGTTGGATTGCTTTTAGTTCTAGGAGTATAAATACCCTATTTTCTGTTTTTAGAGAGGGTAGCACACATATCTCATTGTTCAAACTTGGAGCCTCATCTTTTCTAGGGTTTTAGGAGAGAGAGAGTGAGTTTGTGAGAGATTGTATGTTCACCATTGATTCTCCATTGATTCCATAGTGCAAGTTTGTGGGTTCTTCTCCCAGAGCTCGGGTTTCCCACGTTAATCTTGGTGTGTTCTTTCTTGTTTCCATTCCTCTTTGCATTACTTGATTGTTGTTTCAATTTCTCAATTCTTCTTTATTATTGTTGATTATTGCACAATCTAGTTAACACTTAGTTTCTAAATCACAACACTTTATTCTTCCTCAGCAGTGGATCATGCCACCACAGTTTCTTTTTGCTTTCTAAGATATAAGAGATTTTCCAAGAAGGATGAAAAATCCTAAAGTGGACCTCCTAGTGTTGGGGCATCCACCCCAATCACTATCATAGTAGGCTTATAATTTACCTACATATTAAGAAGCTAATAAAATGTCTTGGTCAGTGGAGTTGGAGAGATATCTTAACACTCTTTTGGCAACTTGAAAATATGTAGGAGTAGGTTGATGCATGAACTGACTCAAAAGATGGACTGCATATGTAATGTTAGGTCTAGTGAGAGTAAGGTAGATGAGTTTTCCTACCAATCTCTGATATGGTTCAGGGTCAGATAGAATAGAACCAATTGATTAAGTGAGCTTCACATGATAATCCATAGGTAACTTCAAGGGTTTGCAGTTTTGCATTCTATATAGATGTAGTAAGTCTGTAACATATTTCTTCTGAGAGAGAAAAAGTACTTGTGGAGATCTATCAGCTTCAATCCCAAGGAAGTATCTCAACTCCCCCATATCCTTCATGTGAAACTGAGAAGACAAAATATATTTTGCATAGGTGATAGCACTCATATTGTCACCAGTGATGATTAGATCATCAACATATATTAGAATTGCAACAAACCTATTTTCATTTTTCTTTGTGAAATGAGAGTAGTTAGTCTTAGATTGAGTAAATAAATGATGAGATGTCAAGGCATATTTGAGCTTGGCAAACAATTGCCTTGGAGCTTGTTTGAGTCCATAGAGGGACTTCAATACCTTGCACACTTTTCCAGTGTTATCAGAGTGTGTTTCCTCACTGTAATCTTTGCAAAATCTGAACCGAACCTTAGAGTAACCAGATTGGAAGCTTCAGGTAAATTATTTCTTGCAAGTCTCCATGGAGAAATGAATTTTTCACATCCATTTGATGAACACTCCAATTCTGTATAACTGCAACTGCGAGGGACCTCATTATTGCTAGTTTAGCTATTGGAGCAAATGTCTCCTAGTAGTCTATTCCATATTTCTGTCTATTATCAAGCACAACCAGTCTAGCTTTGGCTATGTCTACAGTACCATCAAGGTCATTGCATTTTCTTTTATACAACCATTTTCATCAAATTCCAACTCATCATCCATGGCGTGTTTCCATTTAGTGTGCTTCACAACATCTTTAAAATGGACTCGATTATGCTCCTGACTTAGTTTTTTCATGAAATAATAGAATTTAGGAGAGATTAAGGCTTGAGATACTTTGTGAATTGGATTTGGTTTAGGATCAAAAGAATAGGTGAGATTGGAGATGTGGTAGTCTGAGTGTCAAGCATGTGGTTTGTGTTGTCTAGAAAAGTGTCTAATAGTAGGTTCTAGATCAGGTTGGTTTGAAAGGACGTTTGGTTCAGGTTCAGGTTCTTCTTGTTCACAAGTAACAGGTTGATTTGTGGTGAGAATGGTGTTGTTAGCTGGTTGAGAAGAAGTGGTATGAAATATGTGGTAGGGGTGTATGTTTTCATGGAACTTTACATCCTTAGACACAAAGATACTACTTGTGAGGAGGTTGAACAACCTATATCCCTTTTGATTTGAAAGATATGCAACATTTACACATGGCACTCCTCTTAATTGGAATTTATAATCCACAATTGTGGGATTTGATACCATGGCAAGGAATCCAAATGCTCTGAAATGCTTGTACGTACTTAGGTTTCTCATTGTACAAAACTTCATAAAGAATGATGTTTTTCAGAACACAGGAAGGCACTCTGTTAGTTATATGCACAAAAGTGTTTACACAGTCACCGAAAACTTGTAAAGGCGAAATCTCAAGGCCCATGCCATATTAAGAATATTCTTATGCTTTCTCTCAACTCTCCCATTTTGCTAAGGTTTGCACAACTGGTTTGATGACATTGCAAAGAATGGCTTGCACTTCTTGTCATCAAATTCTATGCACTGTCTGATCTGAGCACTTCTACTTTCTTTTCAAACTAAGTTTTTACAACATTGACAAAAGTTTATGCTTCAAATGCATCAGATTTGCATTTTAACAAGTGAACTCATCTACTACAGTTAATTAAGAAATATCTATAACCAACTCTTGTGGGAACTTTATAAGGTCCCCAAGTGTCAATATGAACTAGTTCTAAGGCTAGTTTGGCTGGCTCTGGATTCATTGGTAATGTAGGCTAGTTTGGTGAATTTGGCTAGGGGGCAGATTAAGTACACTTCGCTCTCATTGGTTTCTCCAATGATCTATAGTTTACTGTGACTTGAAGCTTTTCTATTGGAAGGAAATTATTTCCATCAGATGGATGGAGATATAACGAGCTAGTAGTTTCTATTTTGGTGTTCATGTTTTGTGAGGTGAAAGATTGAGTCTTTGATGTTTTTTAGCAAGTCCAGCTAATGGCCTGTCCAAACAGACCATCAGCATAGGGCCTCGAAATTTTGAGGGCCCAAATATTGAAGCCCAGCCTTTTAAAAAAAAAAAACGTCTTCTTCCCAACCGAAACATACAGAGCACCAGTTCAGCAATTCAGCATCAACTCTCTAACTTCCCCTAATTTCTCGGTCCATATTATTGGCAACAATAACTCATACACGATTTTCCAAAATTTGTTATCTTTTAAAAATCTCCATATTCTTAATTTCTCAATTTCTCTTAACAACTTCCCAAAATTCTCTTACTCATTCCCTATCAACAGTTGTAGAATATGGAAAAATTAATTATGATTTCTCCATTCAATCTTCAATTAACGGTAAGTTTTTCACTCTTTATATATTTCTACCAGATCTCTATTTTTTCATCAATTATGAACTAATTCTGTGACAAAAGAAATGAAGATTCATACCTTCAAGTTTTTGTTATTTTGGTTACTGGGAAGTTGGGGAAGAAGAAGAAACCAGAAGACTGAAGGTACCTTCTGTTTCTTCACAAGAGCAATCACAGTCGAAAAAGCAAATTGATTCAACAATCGCTATTCTTTTTCACCGCTAACCTCGCCATAATGAACAGTGTTTAGAGTCGATTCTGTAACAGGAAAATGCTAAGACCGCCAATGCCGCATCCACAGGATAAGCATTCATTTACCTTTCAAAGAGTCTTTATCCCGCAGCATCTTAAGTATGCTACAAAGAGGTATCCGTTGTCAATCTTGGCGTGCGTATTTTGTTTCTTCATTAATACACTATCATTCATCGGCTATTCAATTGGGTTATTAATTAATCAATTTTTTTTCTTTAATTTTTTTGTTTGAAATTGTTGGGATGTTGGCAGTAGCCTAATTGCTCCATATGACGAAGAAGATGATAGGTACTCACTAACTTGCAAGTTGCAATATGTAATGTTGTATTGTGGAAGTAATATTTTTAAGGCTTAGTGGCATTTTGTATATTTTAATGAGATTTTTTAATTAATTTTTTAAGGTTGAAATCATTGGTTAGTAATTAACTAATTGGGGAACATTTATCACAAATTGGAATAATATTTGAAATACATATTTTTTTTGTTATGATAATTGCATTTTTTTATATTATATTAGGGGCCCAATTTTGAAGATTAGAACATGGCCTCTACAATGTTTAACACGTTCCTGTTTTTTGGAACAAAAAAATGTTACATCGGAAGCAACTATAGAGGCTTTTTATAACCTACCTCTGATACCATGAAGACTACTTAATGAGTAAAAAGAGGAAATAACTTAAGTGATTTGATCAAACCTAATTGTTCAATTCATTTCCATTCAAAAACTTAGTACTAGCAGCAGGAATCAAGGGTATATATAAGTAGCTTGACCTCTAAGAGAGTGACAACTTGCCATTCTAGAATTCTCCTAGGATAGACAAATTAACAGTGTTAAATGACAGCTAGAAAAGGAAAGTGAGTCATCATTTGTGACATCATATAATCATCACGGGATCAGGATATATATAGGAGAAAAGCAACTAGTGACTAGCACTAACTAAGGTTGCAGTACATGGGCTTGGAATAAGCTGGTGCTATTTTTTCATCTATTTTTCACGATCCTTCAAACCTAGCAATTAGTTTAGGTTTGCCATGGTTTCATCTCTCGATCCTTCACCCAAGGGGCCCACATAATGTTTGAATAGTGATTAATCAATTAAACACTCATTCAGAGATCAACTTAATCTTCCAAATTCTACTTAAACCTTCAAGCTTGATCTAGAGGTCCATGATATAATTAATGGCCTCATTCCCCCCCCAAGTTAGTGATATACCCATAAATCACGAAAATAGAAGAAATCAACACAAAATTTAACATCAACAACATATTAATAGTGGAAGAGAGAGAGAGAAAAAAAAAATTAAATCCAATAACAAACAACAAAAGCTTAGCAGATAAGTATAAAAGTAAAAACGAAAGGATATGCTCTATGACCTTCAATGAAAAGACAAGCAATTTTCATTCAAAAATGGATATTTTAACTAAATCAACTTCTAGAACTAGCATCTCTCTCTTGAGATTCTAAGCTTGAACACAAAGCACAAATTAAGAGAGTAGCTAATATATATCTAAAGTAGTATTCTGGTCTATCATTCAGGACATAAAACCCCTTTAAATAGTACTTTAGAAGCCTAATATAACCATAATTACAATAAAAACGCCATGCAATTAAGAAAACAAAACAAGAGGTTTCTATAAAATAGGGTCGACCCGAGCGCTTGGATAGCAAGTTACCCCAACGAGCGAACCAATTTACCTGAGCGGGTTGATCTCTGTCAAAATAATCTGGAATCCTCTCTAAGATTATCCGAGTAGTGGGCGGTCGGGCAATTCACCATCTCTTTTGAGAAACCATAACTCCCTTGTTGTTCATTGGATTTGGGTTTATGACCAGCCGTTAAAGCTATCTAGCCAGACTATCATAACCAACTTGAATCGCCCAAAAAGGTTGATTGTGCTAAAAGATATGTCCATTCGATTTTCACTCTTGTACATAGACCCTTCCAAAAGGTCTATTTTATACTCTTCAATTATAGGTGTGCAGGATGGAGACATTTGAGATCGATCTTACAATATCAAACAAAAAAAGTTGAATTACTAAAGCCTACAAAGATAGTTAAAGTACTATTATTCTCAAATGACCTGTAGAAAACTAAATTATCGTTAAAAAAACAACAATTTAGAAGATGCAAAATAGTAAGGAAAATAGGGAAATTCTATATGGTAGCCCTCAATTTTTTAAACTTACATAGGGTAGCTTCTATTTTTTTTGTATTACATATGGTAGTCATCAATTAATGTTATGTTAGTCAACATAACCTTAATGATTAAAAAACGTTAAATAGTTGTTAGTAAGGTTAGAGTATATGTTTTATTTATTTATTTAAAAAAGCCCATTAATCTAACCTACCAACAATTACTAACTCTGTTATATTCCTCTCTCCCTCTCCCTCTTCAATTCTCTTTCTAGGGTTTTTAATTTTCTTGGCCTCCTTGGCCGGAAATAGTCTAATTTCTTTGGAAATTAGACTATTTCCGACCCTTTTCCTTAGATTTTAGTGTTTTTTAGTGTTACTCTCTTCTTTATTGCTTTCTTCTGTTCAGTTCTCTCCATCTGTGAGAGTTTTTGTCCCCCTTTTTGGTGGTTGTTTCTCATCTTTGTACGAGTTTTCTTATTTTCATGGTGTCAATAATTTGGAAGATGGTCTGGATCTATAAGGGTTTAGGTTTTTTCAGCAATTCGTCATTGGGAACAATTATATCACAGAATCAGATTGTGAAGGTCTCTACTTGGAAAGATGCAAAGACATCGAAGTACACTGCTCGCGTCAAGCTTGAAGCGGTGGAGTTGGAGCTCATGTGCTCGAGTATGGTTAAAATTAATTGGTTCCATTGTGAAAATTGTGGCAATTTGCTAAATCTGTATTTTTCAGATCTTAATTATCATTGTATGTGTCGTTTGGCTTATTATTAATGATATATATCTTCCTGTCAAAAAACAATTACTAACCCTTTCTTCTCCATCTCTTTCTTCTTCTTCTCCATGTAATCCCCATGATCAACTGTTGTTCGACATTGTCTAACTTCATCTCTTCAAAATCAAAACTTATCTTTCATTGATTTCTTTACTGAGACAACAATTAGATTCTAATGATTAATCTGTTATCGAATTTCAACTTAGGGATTATAAAGCTCCAATCTTTCACTTCATTGAGGGAAGGAGAAGACTCGTTGCAAATTTGTTATGTGGAATTTGTCATCTAGCTTTTTATTTCACGTTGTCCAAGTTGATAAAACAAGAGAAGTTAGTCCATTGAACTGCACAGTACACCCACCCCCAAATAAGAATCTATGAATAAAGTTGAAGGAGGGTGGCAGATTTTGGAGGGAAGAGAATAAAGGGACTGAACAACCTAACTTAATTTAACCTACTCTAACCTTACTAACAGATATTTAACGTTTTTTAATCATTAAGGTTATGTTGACTAACATAACAATAATTGATGATTACCATATGTAATACAAAAAAAAAGAAGCTACCATATGTAATTTTAAAAAATTGAGGGCTATCATATAGAATTTCCCAAGAAAATATTCTAAACAAAGCGAAAACACGAGGTTCATCAAAATTATTGTTGATAAGATGAATATAAAATATAACAACACTTGATCGAAGTATTATATGCTAATTAGAGAATGATTTAAGGAATAAGGAGTATTGTAATATGCTAACATGTCACTTTGAATCTGTTCGGGCAGGATATGGGTGAAATAATACGTTTGATATGTGATGCGTTACAAAAGTTTACAAGCACTCAGTTACTACTTCCACCAATTTTTTTTAATTGCAACATAACATTTTGACTTTTTTACTTTCACAATTCATCCTTTGACCTTCATATGAGATCTTATTTGATTCATCTCAATGTGACTTATCTAAATATGTCATTGGCATAATTTTCACAAATATATAAATAAAGATATTAATGGTTTTGCTGAGAGTATTAGGAACATGAGTGTGTGTGGAAGGTATGTTGTTTCAAGAAGATGCTGTTGTGAGGCCACTTTTGTAGGTGTACTTTCGTGGTGATTTAGGAATGAGGAGAGTTGACTCAGTGATTAACGTCAGAAAGAGTTTTGTTCAAAGGTTCATTCATTCAGTATTATGCAATACTGAGAATAAAACGCCACTTTGTAGTTTGCATCAACACACAACTTGTTTGCTGAAATGAGATTATGTTTAAATGAAGAAATGTAAAGAACCTTGTAGAGAATCAAGCCATTTCTAAGCTTTACCTTCCGAGTGTGAGAAATGACAGAGGTCTCAATCAACATATTGTAATAACAGCACATATGGTGAGAAGCACCTGAATCCACTATCCATTCACTAGGTATAGTTTCAACAAGATAATAGGACACCATACCAAAATATGATATGTCTATCTCATCATTTGTTTCTGAAGGTCCTGCTTTCGAGGGGGTAGGAAGTAATCTCAAGAGTCGTTCCAGCTGTTGAGCAGTGATGACTGGTGTGGAATCAACACTAACTACTTTGTGCACCACTATGAGCATTAGCAGCTATTTTCGAGCTTCCTCCTGCTTGTTCTTATTACATTATCTTTTAATATTTTCGGTGGCGTTCTTTCATCTGGGCTTGTTTGTTGGCGTTTGTTGTATTTTGGATGTCCCACAGGGTATCCAACCACTGTCCAACATCTTTCTCTGGTATGTCCTATTTTTATTACAGGTCGAACAAACTTCCCCACTGAACATATCAAGATTTTCTTTCTCTTCTTTCACACTTTCTAGAACATCTCTCTAAGCTCCTTCTTATTCTAGATAAGCACATGTTATTTTTACTGAAGGTAGAGGTGTCATCATGAGAATATGACTCCTTTGAGCTCTATAAGGAACTGAAATAGTTTTAGTTCTTCCTTCTGCTCATTTGGAGCTTCAATGAAGGTTGTGATTTTAGTTGTAATAGTAATAGCAGGAAGAATATTTAGGGACTGTAACTCTTCCCAATATGATTTCATGAGGGTGTAATACTCCTTATGAGTTTGTTTTGCTGTTTTGTTTCATCTACTTCTTTGTTGAGTTTATATTTTCTGGATCCATTAGTGAGGGAGAATCTTTTATCCAATTGGAGCCATATTTAGCTAGCACTTTCAACAATCATTATGGACTTCTTGATGTAGTCTGAAGCAG
Organism: Beta lomatogona; assembly: GCA_947646795.1. NCBI lineage: Eukaryota > Viridiplantae > Streptophyta > Magnoliopsida > Caryophyllales > Amaranthaceae > Beta > Beta lomatogona. The sequence continues at coordinate 4,001,966 of CANSNZ010000268.1, forward strand.
ATGATAATATCTAGGATATAATCATGTTGTTACATGTATCTCAGGCTTCACTTTTCATTGTATCTGCATCATCTTTCTTTACTGCACAAGTGATAAATTATCTCACATTACTTACGCATGCATCTAGCAAATTTATACGCAGTCACTTGTGCCAACATAGAGAAATGAGAAATTCTTGAAGCCAACTTTTGCAAAACAAAAGTTTCCAGAACAACTCGAAGAGACTTCTTTGATTTTCATCCGACTCTCTTTGCAATGAAATGTGTAGACCTGGGCATATAATTCGTAGTTAAGGAAGTTGGTGTTCCTAAAAATAATACTTTTCAGCTCATAGTTACGAAAAATGGACCATCTCGGCCAACTATTGTTTAATCAGATTTTTCATACGTAGAGACAACAAGTACTTTTGTAGCTACTCATTTCATTCTCTAATGTGAATACAAGAATACTCTCTCCTCTCTCCTGTCTCCTCTCCCCTCTCTCTCACATTATGCATTGTTGATGTGAACATAATTGAACCCACTAGTTACCTCTAACAGTGGCTTCTTGATTTCTTTGTCATAAGTTCCTATGAACATTATATAATGTTCTGAATTTGAATCATGGAATTTTATATTAGCATATATAAACAGTCTCAACCAACGATGCCAAGATTGTGATCGCTAATTTAATGACATCCTACAATATGTCATAGGTTAATATGTTTAGAATTTACATTTATTGAAATTTTATGGTAAAATTTATACATTCTAATTATAAAAACAAAATGTAACTATTAGGTAATAAGCTCTTAAAAAGCACCAATACTTGCTTTGTTATTTTTAAGACACTACAATAATAGAAAGGTTCTTTCAATCATCACATACAGCGACGCAACTATTGATCTAGTGGTGCAGACATCACCTTCAATTTCAGGGATTTTGAGATTGAGTCTCATCTCCAACAATGTTGGATATCTCCTTTACTCCCACAACTTGTTAGGACTTCTTATTTACAAAAAATCACCATGAAGCTACTTGGTATGGAATCTTGAAAGAGGTATACAACCCTGAGGCCTTCACCACCTTTTTTTTTTTTTGTCTTAATCGAACAGATCAAGCACTTCCAAGCCCAACCTCAAGACAAAGTTGAAGGCTTTTAAAAAATGTATGATTGGCCTAGGGGTGTTAACGAGCCGAACCGAGACTGAACATGTCCAGGCTCGGCTCGGCTCGTGAATAATTGAGGATCGACTCGGCTCGAGCTCGAAGCTCGTCGAGCCTCCAATATTTGGGCTCGGCTCGAGCTCGAGAGGACAAAGTCCAAGCTCGGCTCGAGGCTCGGCTCGAAAAAGTTGGGCTTAGGCCTAACCAAGTAGGCCCAAGTCAATATCTAAAGCTTCACTTAGGCGGTAGGCCCCACCGTATAGGCCAAGTATGCCCAAGAAAGTAGGTGAGCTTGTCCACTCACCCACCATATGCTTTTATAACTTGGTTTCCCTCTTAGCATTGCTAAGATTTCAATGTGGGACTCCATGGTTTGTTGAAGAAAAACAAACTCATCCTACCCATGCTTTTATAACTTGGTTTCCCTCTTAGCATTGCTAAGTTTTCAATATGGGACTCCATGTTTTGTTTAACTCATCCTACCCATGTTTTTATAACTTGGTTTCCCTCTTAGCATTGCTAAAATTTCAATGTGGGACTTCATCTTTTGTTTCAGAAAAAACTCACTCTACATATTCTTTTATAACTTGGTTTCCCTCTTAACTTCACTAAAGTTTCAATGTGGGACTTCATGTTTTATTTAAAAACTTCCAACCTTGTAACAACAAGACTCTAAGTGCATTTAAATAATCAATTATTAAATAGTTTAATTATTAAATAATCACATATTTTAATATATACTCCATTCCTTTTGTGAAGAAAATGGAGTATAAAGTTTGTTTTCCAACCAAGGAGGTACGAAATCAAACTCTAAGTTGAGATAAGGAGTAGTAGCTATTTATAAAGAAAATAAGATTGGTGCTTGTTTTCTTAACCAATGTAGGACTTTAGTGCCTAGTGGAGTACTATTTAAGGTCCAAGTTGGATTACATATTAGAATATAAATCGTAATGTAAATTTTATCGAACGTGTTTGCGAGCTTTCGAGCCGAACTCTATTAGGCTCAGGCTCGACTCGTTAAGGTCTCGAGCCGATCCCGAACTCGAATCGAGCCCCTCCGAGCCGAGCTTTGACCGAGCTTTGACCGAGCCGAATCTGAATAGTTTGCGAGCCGTCCTGGCTCGTTAGCACCCCTAGCTTGGCCCAATAAATTAGTCTAGAACTCTGGATCATTAGACGATAGACCATTTTGGATGAACGGACAATTGTGTTAGGTTGACTTCCGATTTGGGATTCACTAGACCTTAAAGGAATAATATCGAGAGGTCCAGTATTTTGCCAAGATAGTTTAGCTACTTTAGGTGTTTTAGGGCTAGTTTCCAGATCAGTGTTGTCACTTAAATCTAGGACACTAACAGTGTTATTCTGGACTGTTTCTTACTCAACTATTTTGAAGTAGAAGGTTCAACCCTGCTAATTTGGTCTCTAACAGCTTGAAGAAATTCAGTCCTTGAAGTTGTAACTTCTTTTTGAGCCTTTTGCGAAATCTGATAGGGTTTAAAAATTGGATTTCGGAGGCTTTTTTCTAAAGGAGTGGAGACTAAACTTGTCTCTGCTTTAAGGCTTTGTTTCTCAATTCTAGAAAGTTGCTTTCCTAGTGTGTTAAGACTAATATTAGTAAAATTGTTTTGCAGGACAATATTTTTAAGGTTTGTTGTGGCTTCTTCCTAAGGTTTCTTAAGAGGAGAGGCCTCTACCTTGTGATCGCCTATTGGGAAGGTAATTTGTCGTAAAGGAGGATGGTCAGTTTGAACAGAGCCATCTGGAGTCTCCCAGACAGGTGTCCTTCTATTGGTATTGATAGGTTCTATGGATTTCAAGGGATAATCAATGTTATTATCAGAACTATATAGTTCAAACAAATCAAAGAAAAGAATATGGGTTTTATGTTGTGTAAGAAAGCTAAAACAGCTCTCTTTGATCCTTTTCCGAATTTCAAGAAAGTGCTCAAAGAACCATGTTCTCTTCGAGAAGTTATGTGCAGCATAGAAGTCTTTGTGAACTAAATCTTTATTGATCTCAAAATCCTTTTCAAGGACATTAAGCTCATTAGAAATGTTCTCAGTTATAACCGAGGCTGAGGGTGAGTCTGGAGGAGACTGTCTTTCAGCATAAAACTTGTCCTTATAGGTACACGGGCGAGGTAGGGGAGGGGAGGGGAATGGGGGTCTAATACATTGGTTGGGTGTTTCGAGTATAAATAAACCTATTGAGGCTGAGGGCTCTAATACCTGGATAAGCCAAGGATCTGTGGATTTTAGCAGATATACTTAAAATTTAAAACATGAAAGCATAAAGTAAAGTAAGGCGGTTGAACCGGCCATGGTTTTACATAAAAGACTTACAAAGAGTGTTGTATGAAACTGATACTTAAATAGTGTTACAATTTTTTGTGAGAGAAAGATAGATAGAGAGAGAGAGATTTTTAGAGGAGCTTGTGTTGTTGTGTTATGCTCTGATTTGAACTGAAGGACGAGCCTTAATTTATAGGCAGAAAAGAGTAATGCTATCATGTTGAAGAGCTGTAGATGAACAATTTGAAGGAGTGGGTGAAAACAACAGTTGTAGTACCATAATGAATAATGGAAATTGGAAATGATTGGTGGATTTGATGGTTATTGATAATATGTGTCAAATTTCCTGAAATGAAAGCAAGCCCTTGAGCTCTGGCTTGGGCGGGGTTCTTTTGGGAAAAAATAAGTCGAGGGATACAAGCTTGGGTATTTAAGAAAATTAAGTAATGGGCTGGTCTGATTTTTCCATTACTCATTTCAATATTGGCACAAATAGTTTCAACATAAGTCCATTCATGCCATCTGAAGGAGTATATAGTAGAAAAGATGTATTGTTGGAATTTTGTGAACTCTTGGAAAATAGGAGTCTGTGGATTTGGAACATCATAGAACTTTCTTACCAACCCATATCTCCATGTGAGGAAGTAGGGACTACTCTTCATAAGATCATTGGGATAGAGGAAAAATCCTTTATCTAAGAAACCTGATAGACCCCAAAAAGGCCAAAGATAGCAGCGAAAAATAGAGTGTTTTGTGAGAAATTCGGTAAAGTTTTGATTGAATTTTGCTAATTTGGCTTTGTTGAGAATTATTTGCTGTATTTCGGTTGGTAGTCGGTCAATGTTTTTTAGAAGTTTTTTGGGAAAGGGTGAGTGCTTTTTAAATGGATATTGCGAACAGATAAAAGGATATGGGATGGGGGCATGAAGTGAGGCTTATTTTTTGAGGTGGAAGGTATATTGTGGAGTAATTTGGGAAACCTCTGAAGTTGGTATTTAGGGTGTTGTTCCCATATTTTAGAATCCTTTGGGCTTCTCATCTTGTATGTTCCTGCGAAAGTTAGGTAATCAGGAAGAGAGTTGTTTTCTCCTCGTATAAATTTAATATCAAAATCAGAGTTAGATAAAAATGCTTGCCATTTAGCAAAGTCTTGTTTATCATTTTGAGCGTCTTTTTTATGAAAGTTTTTATATAATAAATCAGTCTGGAAGACGGTAATACAGAGAAAGATTGATAAAACCTTTTGTTTTATAAAAGAATACTTTAACTGGGTACCATTCCAATGTAATGAGGTAAACCTGATAATATAATGTTTACCAAAAATACCTCCGTAGCTCTTGTCACTGGCATCAGTTTCAACAATTCTACAAAAATTTGGATAAAAATTTAAGACATAATTTAAACTACCAAGAAACCTCTGTAGTTGTGTTTTATCTAGGATTTTATCAGAAAATTTGCTAGTGAATTAGAGAGACCTATCAATAGGGATAATAGTACCACAAGACACAATTTGACCGAGGAATCTAATCTTAGTTTGAAATAAAGAAATCTTTTTTGCTGAAATATCAAGACCTTTTTTCTTAATTAGATAGAAAAAGTCTTAAGGTTTTTAAAGTGCTGATCAACCTGCTTGAGTAAACCAACACGTCATCAATGTAAACAATGAAAAAGTTTGAATAAGGATTGAAGATATCGTTCATTATCCTTTGATACTCAGAGGGAGCATTTTTAAGACCGAAGGGCATAACATTCCATTCATACTGGCCAAAAGGAACATTAAAAGCTGTTTTATAACGATGTTGTGGCTTAATTTGTATTTGCCATAATCCGGATTTCATATCAAATTTTGAGAAGATAAAGGCATGGTGTAATTTTTGCATCAGATCCTTTTTATTGGGTATCGGATAACGGATCCAACGAAGGGCATCGTTAAGAGGCTTGTAATTTATAACTAGCCTAGGCTTGCCTCGTTCAATCTCCGAAGCTTTGTTGACGTAAAACGCCGCACAGCTCCAAGGAGAACGGGACTTGGAAATTAAGCCTTTACTTTCGGGAAATCTAATTTCTTCTCGACAATGGCATTCTAAGTCGGCATTCATTTGAGTTGGCCGGGCTTTGGTAGGGATATTCTTTTCATCAAAATCGGGCTCATAAGGTAAGTCGACCATGTGTTGGTTTCTATTCCAGAAGGCATTTGGAAGCTCAGAGCAAACTTCACTTTCAAGGAGGCTTTGGAAGTCAGCTATCTGAGTTTTTAGAACACTACCTTGTAATTGATCCTCAATTTTTTGTAAATGGATTTTCTGTTTTAGATCATGCATGTCACTCTATTTTCGATTGATAAGAGAGTTTATCTCATTAATATAAATGGAGCTTGCCTTTATGATGTTGAGAATTCTGGTTTTGGGCTTTTCTAAGAAAAGGAAATCAAGCCTTTTATTATTAGTTTTGAAGGATATACCATCGTAACGGACATTGTAAGGGGTTATTAAATTTATGAAAGGTGTTCCCAAGTTTATTGTATGGTGTATATTGGTAACGAGGACAAAATGGCTTTTTAGAGAAAGGCCTTGATTTAATATGTTAGCATCTGTTTTTCCCTTTATATGCATTTTGGTGTTATTAGCAGAGCTAAGTTTTTCCGAAGTTTTTTTATGAAACCGTTTTGGGATGAGACTGGATTTAATGCAATTCAAATCTGCTCCGGTATCGAACAAAGCAATAGTATTAATTTTAGGATTTTTTAACCACAATAATACAAACTTTGGCCCGTTCTCTCGCAATAATACAAACTTTTGATTATTTTTTAATAATACAAACTTTAGGCCAAAATTCCTCCAGTAGGTCAAGTTGACTTGTAACCTGTAAAGCAGGTAAAAAAAAATTACAAAATGATATTTCTTTTTTCTCCCTCCTCCCCCAACCCCCGGCCCCTCCCCCCCCCACCCCACAACCACCACTTCGAAACCAACTCACAGCCACCACCCCCTCCCCCACCCCACACCCACCCCCCTCCCCCCACCCCACAACCACTACCGAAACCAACCCACAACCACCCACCGAAACTAACCCATGGTCCCCACCATCGAAAACCACCAAACCCAAGAACCCCCACCCCCACCCCCACCCCTACCACCACCACCGAAACCAACCCACAACCACCCCCCGAAAGCAACCCGCGGACCCCACCCTCGAAAACCACCAAACCCAGCCACCCCCCTCTCCACCCCACAACCACCACCGAAACCACCCCACAACCACCACCGAAGCCACCTCACCCCCGAAATATACAAAACCCAGCCACAACCACCATGAACCCCACCTACCAAATCCAATCAACACCACACTCAACACCACAGATGAAACCACCCTCACCACCCCCTCCCCCACTACGAGAAGCTCTATCTTGTGGGTGAACAACAACTGTTGAAACTACACTAGGGTTTCCCAATATCAACAACATGGACAACAAAAATGGCATAAAAATATGTAAACAACTTCCACAGCCCTTCTTTACTTCCATTAAAGGATTAAACTTGCAAGCTCAATCAAGTGGGTCCAAAAACAACCCCCACCACTAAAATTAACCCAAAAAAAGGAAAAATCAACAACCCATTTCTATTACTTCCGCATAAACTCAAATGGGATGAAGAAAAACTCAAAAACTAACGTAAAGATAAGGTCTTTAAGTGTAAAAATGGAAACCCAGAAAAGTTATCTTCAAAAATGAAGTGGGTTTTTCTCAGAACAGAAAAATGAGGAGAGAAAGTGAGAGAGAAGACGGGGCGTGGGGTTCTGGGCTCGAATTCGACGGGGGCTAGGGGGGAAATTCGACGGGGGTTGGGGAGGGGTGGGGTTCTGGGCTCGCGACGGGGCGTGGGGTTCTGGGCTCGACGGGTGGGGAGGACGAAGAGAGAGAGTGGCTGAGGGAAAGGCCGAAGGCTGGGCATAGTGGGGTGGGGTGGGTGAAGGAGAAAGGAAAAAAAAAGGTTTTTTTTTGTTTTTCAAATTTATAAAAATTTAAAAAATCAACCAATAAGCAAGCGACACGTGTCCTAGGGAGTACCATGTATGAATTTTACCTGCACCAACAAGTTAGGAACCGGTCATGAGCTACTGGAGGAATTTTGACATAAAGTTTGTATTATTAAAAAATAATCAAAAGTTTGTATTATTGCGAGAGAACGGGCCAAAGTTTGTATTATTCCAGTTAAAAAATCCTTAATTTTAAAGTCACTAGAGAACTCAAGTGTGATCTTTATGTAATACTTTCTAGAACTGATTTCTTTTAAGACAAAAAGGAAATCATCTGGGACTTTTGGGCTTTGTTCTTCATCCGGAATATCGTCAGGATCACTCTCACTAGGGATATCTGGGACCATATGAGAAGTTAGAAGCTGGATTATGGCAGAGTCTTGCTGCTGCTTAGTTTTAAGGTCTTTTATATCGGCTTTAATGGTTTCAACTTCAGCCTGAAGGTCCAGTATGGTTCTTTCTGGCTTCTTTCTAGAACTTCTTTTTTCAAAACTGTTCTCGTATCAGCAAATGTAAACATATGTGTATCTTATTTTTGTCTTTCTTTTGCGCACCATAATACATAAACAACTGGGGACAAACATTTGTCGTGCTGATACCCCCCTCTCCGTGGTCACTAGCCCTGATATGAAAATCACTGGCATCTATGCGGCGCGGGATCGAATCCTTTCAAAGGCGAGCAGTGTTTGGCCTTTTTTGTAATATTGTTCTGGGCAGCGTAAGATTTTATTAGATCATTATTTTATTTTATTTTATTATCTATTTTTGCCCATTTCTACGTTATTCAGAATTATTATTAACCACATAAATGATATCTTAAATACAAATATGACATATTTCTCTTTAAACGTTTTGATCCATGACAAACGTGTTTGTACACAAAAGTCAATAAAATATGTTTGATCCATGACAGACGCTTTTAGGGCACGTTTGGGCCAAGGCCCATATGCCTTCTTAAACGTTTGTTCCGCGGTGCAAACGTCTACCTAAAGACGTTTATTCCATTGAATTATTCTTTTGAATTACTATTAACCACATATTGTTACTAATGGTATTATGATCCCAAACATGACAGTTTTTTTAAAATTAATACTAGCAATTTTATCTAATGTTTGTCACAAATTTTAATTCTTCCTAAAACATGATTATACATCATTGTTCATTTGAATCCAGATTACAAACCACAATCTAAGTTGGCTGGATCAACATGATAGTTGAATCTTTCTTTTTTATTGGAACATAATAGTTGGGTCATCACCCAAAGCCCCATAGTTGGTTCATCACCCAAATACATAAAGTTGGGTCATCACCCAAATCCCCATAGTTGGGTCATCACCCAAATCCCCATAGTTGGGTCATCACCGAAAGCCCCATAGTTGGGTCATCACCCAAGAACCCCCCAAAATTGAAACAGCCAACAGTCAGGCCCTGTTGAATCTGATAAAACACTGAAAGAATCCCGAAGTCGATTAAACGGAAATCGAGATTGAAGAACATGAGGGTTTTGTTCATGCGAAATGGAGTATAGACCTAAATCAAACAAATCAAGACAACTGAAATCGAACTTTCCCCAAAACCAAAACCCAACCCTAGATATGTAAAGAAGACTGAAATCGAGGTTTCCCTAAAAGCACACTTCCACCCTTGGTGTTTGCGTGAAGAAGATTCACTTATGCGTGAAGAGTAGAGTAACAAAAGAGCAGTTAATTGATCGAAAATGGTCGAGGAAGGAGATGAGATGGGTGGAGAGAGAACGCAGGGAAGGAAGTAGTTCATCGGGGTTCAGGGGGAAAAAGAGGAGAGAGAAAAAAAAAGATGGGTAAAATTTCTTTGGTCAAAATAATTAATTTCAGAAAAATGAAAGTATTAAATTTTTAGGATTTTCTTATTAATTTTTTGGAATTTATAAAATTATTATAAGTATTTATCATAAATATTTCTGATTTTAGTAAAAGAAATGAAAAAGAAAATGGCTTGCTGAGTTGGTAAAATGTGTGGTGCATAGCCCCTTTGACTTCCGTTGACTTTGGTGGTCATAATTTTGGTATGATCATTGAAGAATCATCCAATGTTACTAGTCTTAGGCTATGTTTAGTTCACCTGAAATTTTCTGATCTGAACTTATCTGATCTGAACTTATTTTTTCTGATCTGATCTGATCTGAACTTATTTTTTCTGATCTGATCTGATTTGAACTTATCTTTTAAAAAACATATTATTACTAATATTATTATTACTTTGTATTTCATTACTAGTATTACTATTACTATCATTTTATTACTTTGCACAACTTTCAATAATAATAATAACAATAATAACAATAATTACAACAATAATAATAATAATAATAATAATAATAATAATAATAATAATAATAATAATAATAATAATAATAATAATAATAAAATAATAATAATAATAATGATAACATCATAATATTATTATTATTATTATTATTATTATTATTATTATTATTATTATTATTATTATTATTATTATTATTATTATTATTATTATTATTATTATTATTATTATTATTATAGCATAATTAGTTTTTTTTTTTTTTGAAAAAGAGCACATTAGTATATGAACATACAATTAAAAATAAAAGACTAAGGACTCTTGGGTCCAATGGTATGGCTTCTTACCTCCCACATGGGAGACCAAGGTTCAAATCTTGGTGGAAGTATATATTTCATTATTGTTGTGGGTGGGGGAGGGGGGTTGTAGCTTGTTGGGTCTTTAGGTGAGTGACCCTGTGTGAGAGCAGCCCAAAGAAAATTCATCTTACCACGGGATTCCCGAAAGGGCCCCAACAAAATTAGAAATAAAAGAACACTCATGTTCAAGGTCCGTTAATAATAAGAATTTAGGTAATAATGAAAAGAACATATAATGATATTAAAAAAAGAACATATATTGAAAGAGCATACATGATCTTTTTAAAGAACACATTTTAAAAATAAAAGATAGATGTTATTTTTATATTGATGACATGTTTGGATTTAACAAACAACATGTTATTTGTTATATCAATAAATTGTTCTTTTTTTTTTATAAATAAACCTATAAATATATATAATCATATGATCTTGAAGAAAATGGTTAAATATTCTTCTTATATCGTTGTCTTGTTATATATAAGCTTTGTTTTTAAAGATAAGTTGAAATCCTTTGTAGGAAATTTTTTGAACGTGATGACAACACCATTAGGTTATCTCATGCTACTCATATTTTATATAAACTAGTAATATATAATTTATATTATTCTACCAAAATTGTTTTAAAAAATAAACGTCATATACTATTGTCATGTTCGTTACATGTACAACATCAAAAAGAACATCACATATCAGAATTAGTAATTAGAATAAATATAAAAAAGAACACTTACAAATGCCAAAAGAACATTCTTCTTCTTGAACACAAATAGCTTCAAATAGTGATATCAATGACATTTATAAAAATAGCAACGACATTAATAATAATTACCAATATTAATGATTAATAAGTACAACAACGACAATAATAATAATCTTTTTGAACAAATGCACTAGTAAATCGTAATATTAATAGTAATAGTAATTGTATAAAGTGATATTAATATTAATATTAATAATAATAATAATAATAATAATAATAATAATAATAATAATAATAATAATAATAATAACAACAACAACAACAACAACAATAATAATAATTACTACAATAACAATAATAGCATTAGTAATACTAATAATCATAATAATCATGATGATAATAATAATAATAATAAGTTTTTTAATATAAGCATAATTTGAACTTATCTGATCTGATCTGAACTTATCTGATATGAACTTATATGATCTGATCTGATCTTATCTAATCTGATCTGGTTTGATCTGATCTGATCTGGTCTAATCTGATCTGATCTGATCTGGTCTGATCTGATCTGATCTGATCTAAAATAAGCAAAAATAAGATGAACTAAACATAGCCTTAGTAAATCAGTTTTATGTAATTCAGTGCAAATTGTCCTAGGGATCTGGATATGTAAGCTTTTGTCTTATTCTAGAAAAGTGTGTGGGAAACTTCGTAGGTAGCCGTTTTACTAATGATTGGTTGTAAGGATGGTGAATCATCTCCTCTCCTTCTACCCTGGTATATATATTTATATATACTTCCTCCGTCTCAAAATACATGCAACACTTTTCGAATTGCGGACTCCGAGACAATTTTTCTTATTGTACAATTAGATGGGAAGGGGTATGTGATTAGACTAACTAATAATACAACTAATATATTATACCAACACCTAGGATCCACCATCACCACCCTACCACCGCCAGCACCACCGCCACAACAACCCCGCCAACACCACCGCCAGCACCACCGCCATAACCACCCCGCCAACACCACCGCCAACCCCATCACCAACCCCATCGCCACAACCATCCCGCCACCACCATCATCACCACCACCACAACCACCTCGCCACACGCCAACATCACCACCACAACCACCCCGCTACCACCCTGCTAACGAAGTTGACCATTCAAACCTAAAAATTCAAAATGCTATTCAATTTCACCTAAAACAAAAATCCAACCACTCAAAACCCTAAAAATTCAAAACACTAATTTGGAGATCGAACAAAAATTCAACCATTCAAAATCTTAAAATTCAACAATTGTTCGAAGGAGAGAAGGAGATCGAACGCCGGCCAGCAAAACTATTCTAAGTCCAGCGCCGGCGGAGGTGCTAAGAAGAAGAAGAAGAAGAGAGAAAGAAGAATATCGAAGGAGAGAAGTAGATCGAAGGAGAACGAAGGAGGAGCCGTGAGAAAATCGACGAGGCCATCGATGGCGCAGCCGAGGAAGTCGAACCCAGGGCCGAGATTGGCGACGGTTGCGGGAGCGAAGGTTCTGATGGAAGTGAGGGTTGGGGTGGGTTCGGTGGTGAGAGTTGGGTGAGGGTTATAGTGGGAGGAGAGAGAAAGGTTGCAGATGAAGGTGGGTCTGTTGAGAGAAGAGGTGGTATGGGTGAAGGAATGGTTGTGGGTTGTGGGAAAAGAGAAGAAGGGTGGTGGCAGGAAGAATCATGAAGGTGGTGGGGGGAAAGATTAAGTAGTTTAATGGTTTTAGATTAAGAGTATGTAATCAATACTAATTTTATAAAGTAAGGGTATTTAAGTAATTTCACCCCTAAAATTTACTAAATAAGGAAACAAAAAAAAGTGTTGCATTTGTTTTGGAACACCCCAAAATAGAAAGTGTTGCATGTATTTTGAAATGGAGGAAGTATATAAAAAAGCTATAAGAACTTGCCTTTAAGAGCAAGAATGAGGGAATGAAGAAAACCAAAACACTGACATCTTAACAGTGGAGTAAGAATGATTTTTTAACACAAATGTCATCAAAATCAGAATTATAAGTAAGGAGCTTTACAAAGTGCAAATACATACAAGAACCTCCACGCAATCATTACACATAACTTATTTTTCGTGTTTCCTTATACTCCCTCCGCTTTTTTATTTGCTACATTGTTGTGTTTGTAAATGAACCACTAACTTTTACCGATTATTTTATTTTTTTTATAAGTAAAAATATTATCATGTGTGGTCTCGTTATATTCGTCTCGATGTGTAGATTCATAATATCAAAATTTTATCATTTTTACATAAATGAAATAATATATATTAACTGTTAGAAAACGTCTTGAAAACCGCACAACAACAATGTAGCAAATACAAAGATTAAAGCAGAGGGAGTAACTAGGGGATCCCCGTCAATATTATGATAGCCAGCTATTCTAGAAACACAAGGGACCTTTTATAAACTCCTAAAACTCCTCCAAGAATATCACTCATCTGAATCTATTTTTTGCTCATTTTAGTTAAACTTAATTGATTTCATTATGCATAGTAGTGAAAAAATTTACTTTGAACATTTCAAAAGTATATAACTCACGTTAACTGATTAGTTTTGTTTATAGTAATTCTACATACATAATTGAAGAAAGCTTCAACGCTCCACAAGACAAAAGAGCCATCATTGTGGATAGGGTAAAAAGCATCCAACCCGCGAAGCGGCCTTTCGTTCCCGTGTTTCGTCATGGCACACCCTCCCCGCAAGCACCCACCGGCTTAGGGGGACCAGAAAAGGCCTTTTGTTTTCCGCCCTTCGTCTTCGCTGGACCACCTACTACTAGTCTTTGGCCGGAAAGGTTTATTACATAAAAAAAAGGCCAGGACGCAGGCTTCCGAAGAGGGAAGCCCAACGTCCCACTCCAAGATTTTCCGCTTGATTCGGAAGACCTAACAAAGAAAATAATAGATTTTTTGATTCGTATCGATAGAACCAGATGTATGCCACATACATGGCTCGAATCCCGACTTCCTGTTCGGATGGGCATTTTGAGTGACCTAACTAAGTTCCCCTCTGAGCTTATGCCCACCCATTCTGTCTCGTCCTAAATGGAATAGCTCTTTTAGTTACGCTGCGCTTCGACCCGAGCCCCCACGTCCGCTTTTTTCCTCCCGAGAAAGATGGATTGTTGTCCATCGAAAATTGATAGGAATTCCCCGGGGATTGCCTTCTAATAGATGTTATGTCTTTCATTATTAAACAATCGTTTGATTTACAAAATGCATGGTAATTCTGAAAAACATTGTCATTCGATAATTACGATAATTATATTTTTTTATTCAGACTTATTTGAAAAAGATCGTATCAATATCGAAATTATAATTTCTAATTGAGTGGTTTTCCTAATTCGTTAAAAACAGTGAAATAAGTCAATAAAAAAAAAGAGCAAAAGTTGTTGGTCATGGAAATCAAACCTAGATCTACAACTTGTGTCTCGCAAGTAAATGGGCCCAATCGCTAAAGTATCCTTATTGATGTTAATGCTTTATGTTTGTTTTATTAGTTTGTCAAAATTGATAGGTGCTTAGTTCAGCCAGTCTATGTCTTAGCGGTTAGGGCAAGATAGAGAAAGTTGATCTAGGCTAGTTCATGTCTTTGTGTTTGTTTGTTTTTCTGTTGTTTGTGCTTGTTGTAAAAAAAAAAGTGTCTCATGTTGTTGCAGGTGCACGAGCTTAAGAGTATATTAATCATTATAAATTGAATTACAATCATGAAAGCATACTACTAATCCTAAATCTATAAGCTCGTGTATCTCACAAGTTTAAAAGTTAGTAACTAATAATTATCGCAACTAGACCGGATTTCTAAACAAAGTATAACTCAGTGAAATAATTTTTTTTTAAAACAGCCCAAAAACAATACCATGTTTTTTTTAACATTTTAATTCACGTTAGGTTCAATGTGGTTGATAAGGCATTAGTATAAGGGTATCATAGAGAAAGCAATTAGATTTTATGTAGTATGTACCATTGAAAATTTCTCTAAAAAAAAAAAAAAAAAAAAAGACGATAGGCAATGGGCCTAAGTGACTAGCATCCTAAACTTTAGGTAACCCATATGAAACCTTGGTGGTATTTTGCAAAGAGGTGAAATTAACACAAAATCACAAGCCCAAACTCCAAAGCTCACCACTCAAAACATTCGCCGCATATACACATCGACTGGTGGTGTTGGTGCGGGAAGCTAGGCCATCCCCATGGCAGTAGTGCGCAAGGCGTTCGAGTTGCGGCTCCATATATCGCTGAAATTCATAACAGCGAACGTGATAGACCAAAGTAACGGCCAAATAGTGGCGCAAGTCTCGACCATCGAGCACGCTCTTAAACAAGCGTTCGAGCTTGGGCGCACCACTAAGAATCCTCAGGCTGCTGCTGTTGTAGGTGAAGTCCTTTCAAGACGGCTCAAATTGGAGGCCCTTAATCATCATGGTTTGGAACATGGGGTTCACACTAACGTCTTTAAACAGGTCCAAAAAAAGGGGGTTCAGGATTGTGGTGCTAATGCTAAAATTGTTTGGTCTGTTATTAATTCGCTTAGGGAGAATGGGATTAGGATTATTGTACATGATGCTGATTCTACTGCATCATAATTTGTTATCTATGGTCCCTGATTTTACCAATTCAGTGTGTTTATCAATTATCATTTCATTGTCTTTATCAATTATCAATTTTGTAACTACTTCTTATTGATTTTTTTTGCTTTTGCTTTTGTTTTGTGTGTTTTTTATTACTGGGATTATGGTGAACTTTTTTAGTTGCCTGGGCCAGAAATAGCATATTCAAGTTAACATGAATAATGATCCAGTTGGGCGGATTTGCCCAGGAGATCGGGTAAACACTTTTTTCAGCTTTGTAGGAGTACTAAACTTTATACCAACATGGAGGGTGATTGTTCTCGACAGGGAACTTGGTGATTTGAAAATTCGGTAGGAAAATATGTGGTGATTCTTTTGGATAATAGTTGGAAAAAAAAAGTGGTGAAATGGCGTGGGTAATCTATTAGAGTTTTGATCGGCGTCCAATAGTGTGAATCTCCAAGAGACTCTTTGTGTTGTACTCACATTTCTTCAAATTGGTATTTATGTCACTTTAAATTGGTACCAAAGAACCAAAAAAAAATGTGCCCAAGACTTTTTCAATTAGTATATTTCTTTTAGGGTATTTTTTAATAATACAATCTTTTAGCCACTCGCAATGAATAAGCTAATCTTTTAATTATTCTTGAATAATGCAACTTTCAACAAAAAATTATTTTAATGGGTGAAAATCAAATGCAACTTATTCACGGGTAAAAGGGGACACGTGTCAAATAATAATTGGTTCACTTTATTCTTTCTCTCTCCTCCCTCACCCTCCATCTACTTGAGCCACCCAGCCCTCCCACCAGCCCCTTCCCCACCCACACACCACCTGCGGCCACCACCAAAACCACTCCCTAACCCCCGCGCCCACCATCGACACCACCCTAGGCCTCTCCTCCCTCCCCCAAAATAACCCCAACTGATTCTCTCTCTCTCCAAACACTCTCATCACTTCATTCACTCATCATAAACCCTTCAACATCACACGTCACACTCTCTTGCATCCTCAAAACCCTAACCCACACACTCTCTTCACCACCGCCACATTTTCTCTCTCCTCGCCTCGCTCTCTCTACACCAACCTTCCTTCTCTCACTACCTCTCCTCCACTATCCTCCCTTTTCTCAAACATCTCATCCCCCTCGCCTCGCCGCCGCATCTCTCACTATCCTTCTCTCAATCTCAACCGTTGATTCCCTCGATGACGGCCTCGTTATCTCTCTTTGTTTTCATCATTGTATTTCTATAAGGGTTTGGTTTTTGAAGAATGCGTTGATGTTTTCAATTCGGCCTAATTTGTTGTTGACTATCATGTTAAGGTTTACCAAGGACACTTTTTCTTGTGTTCGTGAAGCTGTGTTGGGTGGTTTTGATTGGTGCTTGTTGTTCTGGGATTGTTGTTGAGAATACTGCCATTGTTGAGGGGTGTTATTTTCGTGGTGTTGAGCTTCTTACTGTGAGAATGGTGACTTGATCGTGTGCTAGGAGCCTTGGGGGCTCAATATGGTGTGGAGAAGAAGTTGGTAAAGTTGGGCAGTTACTGAAGACAAAGACGCCAGGCAGGAGCTTGTGCCCGGCTCGCGCACTAGAAGTGCCCGAGTCGGGCATATCGAGCGACAGGATGTTTTTGTCAGGGCCTAGTACCCGGCTCGCGCACTAAAAGTGTCCGGGTCTGGCACTTCGAGCAAAATTGTGGGTTTTGTCCGTTTCCAGTGCCCGGGTCGCGCACTTCGACGGAACGCGCGATTCAGCCTTTCTAATGTCGTTTCTTCCAATCCTAAACCTAGATTAAATAGGTTTAGGAGCCATTTAGCAAGAAGAGAGAGCTAGATCATCAAAACACAAGAGAGAAAACAATAGAGAAATTCTAGAGAGAGAGCTTTGAGAGATTCATTGAAGAGAGTATTCAAGTGATTCTCTTGCCTATTGTATTCATTGTTCCGCATGATCATAGTGAAAGTGTTTATCCCTGCCCTGAGGACGTAGCTATCAAATTGATAGTGAACCTCGTTAAATCTTGTGTGTTCTTTATTCGTTTTTCGCGTTTGATTGTTTGTTTATTCGTTTCCGTTGCAACAAACTTGGTACCAGAGCCTGAGATTAAAATCAGTATAAGGGATCCGGGAAGATGAATACGATGAACTCGAAGATTGACAAGTTTACCGGGAGGAACAATTTTGGACTATGGCAGACAAAGATGCGTGCTTTATTAAAGCAACAAGGCATCTGGAAACCTCTTGTCAAAAAGGATGACAAAAGCAAAGCTGCAGAAGGCCCTAGTGGGGCCGAATTGGAGGCGATGGAGGAGAAGGCCCAGTCCACGATTTTGCTATGTTTGGCAGACAATGTGATCACGGAAGTTGCAGACAAAATGACTGCTGCTGGTCTGTGGGTGAAGTTGGAGAGTTTCTACATGACAAAGTCACTCACCAACAAGTTGCTTTTGAAGCTACGCTTGTTTGGCTTGCGTATGCAAGGAGGTACGTCTCTAAGAGATCATCTAGATAAACTTAACACTATTTTAATTGATCTGCGTAATATAGTTGTTAAGATTGAGGATGAAGATGCTGCTTTGATTTTGCTTGTTTCACTTCCAAATACATATGAAAACTTTGTTGAATCATTTGTTGTTGGGAGAGATACTGTGACCCTAGAAGAAGTGAAGTCAGCCCTATTTACTAGGGAGTTGCGCCAGAAGGCGGCAACGACAGAGAGTGGTGGAGATTCAGGGGCTGGGTTAGTGGTAAACTCGGCTAAGGGGAAGGGTCCTAAGAAGAAGAAAAATTTTAAGGGCAAAGGGGCCAATCCTAGGAATGTCTGTCACATCTGTAAAGAACCTGGCCATTGGAAGCATCAAAGCCCTAAGAATCCTAAAGCTTCCAATGCTAACATTGCACAACATGGTACGAAATATGACTCCGAGGAGGACTTAGCACTAGCTGCTAGTGATGTGTCTAGTCCGTCTGAACATTGGGTTCTAGATTCGGGATGTTCTTACCATATGTGTCCTCATCGTGATTCGTTTACTTCTTATGAGTCTTGTGATGGTGGTAATGTTATTATGGGTAACGATGCTGCTTGTAAGGTTGTAGGGAGGGGTTCCATTAAGATAAGGACCATTGAGGGTGAGGTTCGTACGTTGATGAATGTTAGGCATGTTCCACAGTTAAGGAAAAATTTGATTTCTCTAGGTGTCTTAGATAAAGGAGGATTTAATTTTTCTGGCTCGGATGGGGAATTATGTGTATGGAAAGGTTCGAAGTTGGTGCTTAAAGGCGCCAAAGTGGGTACTTTGTATGTTGTGCAGGGTACTATTCTGGCTGGTTCTGCAAATGTTGCATCTGCTAAACCTGAGGGGGTGACTAAGTTGTGGCACATACGACTTGGTCATATGGGTGAGCGTGGGATGCAGATATTATCCAAGATGAATCTTCTTGATGGCCACAAGGTAAAGAACCTTTAGTTTTGTGAACATTGTGTGTTGGGTAAGCAACACAGGGCTAAGTTTAGCAAGGGGCTTCACATAACTAAGGCTACGCTGGATTATATTCACTCAGATTGCTGGGGGCCTGCTTGGGTAGAAGGTATAGGATGATTCAGTTTCTTTGTGACTTTTATTGATGATTTCTCCAGGTACAGTTGGCTTTATTGTTTAAAGCACAAAGGAGAGGCTTTTAAGACTTTTGTGCAATGGAAAGTCTTAGTGGAAAATCAGACAGGCAAGAAGATTAAAAGGCTACGTACGAATAATGGTCTTGAATTTGTTAATGATGAATTCAATGAGTTTTGCAGGAAAGAAGGGATTGTGAGACATCGCACTGTCAGGAAAACACCATAGCAGAATGGTGTTGCAGAGCGGTTGAATCAAACCTTCCTAGAGAGAGTTCGATGCATGCTCTCTAATGCAAGGGTGACTAGAAAGTACTGGAGTGAAGCCGTGAAAACGGCATGCTACTTGATAAATTGTGGTCCACATACAGGTATTGACTGCAAGGTACCTTATGAGGTATGGTCTGGGAGAAGTGCTGATTATTCTAGTTTGCGTGTCTTTGGTTGTATTGTTTATTATCATGTTAGTGAAGGTAAACTTGAACCAAGGGCCAAGAAGGGTTGTTTTCAGGGATATGGAGATGGTGTTAAGGGTTACCGGATTTGGTCCCCATCAGAAGGGCGTGTCATACTTAGTAGAGATGTTACTTTTGATGAGAATACTATGTTTGTATCTGCTAACAAACCTGTAGGTGATACAGATGATAGCACTACTGAAGGAATTGAGCAAGTAATTGCGGCAGTTCCTACTCCTGAGACACGGGTTCGAATTCAGATGGAGGATGATGTTCCAGTAGATTCTCCTAATGTGGAGACTAGTCAAACAGATGGAGTTGTTGCTGATGAAACAACTGAACTTGAGTCTGATCATGAGGAAATTGCTGATGAAGGTCAGAAACAACCTAGGAAGAAGACGCAGAGACTGATTGAATAGATAGAAGGCCGGAAAGTTCCTGGCCGAAACTGCTGTGTAGAGGAGATGATTGGTTATGCATTACATGTAGCCGATGATATAGAGTCACCTGAACCAATGTCCTACAAGGAAGCAGTTGCTAGTAACGAATCATCCAAGTGGTTAGTTGCTATGAGTGAGGAGATGGAGTCTCTTCACAAGAATCAGACATGGGAACTTGTGAAGGTGCCACATGGTCGTAAGGTGGTGGGTTTCAAGTAGGTATTCAAGAGGAAATAAGGAATTTTAGAGGGTGACAGTGTCAGATACAAAGCCAGACTAGTTGCAAAAGGGTTCAGTCAACGGGAAGGGGTAGACTACAATGAGATTTTCTCACTTGTGGTACGTCATACCTCTATTAGAGTGTTATTAGCAATAGTAACACATTTTGATCTGGAGCTTGAGCAGTTAGATGTGAAAACAGCTTTCCTACATGGAGAGTCGGAGGAGGATATTCTGATGAGTCAGCCAGAGGGATTCGTTGTTCTAGGGAAGGAGAACTTTGCTTACCGACTGAAGAAGTCCTTGTATGGACTTAAGCAGTCACCTAGGCAGTGGTATAAGAGGTTTTACAGCTTCATGGTTGAGCATGGATTTGACAGGAGTCCTTATGATTGTTGTGTTTATCATAGCAAGGTGGAGGACGGTTCTTATATTTATTTATTATTATATGTTGACAACATGCTTATTGCAGCGAAGAAGAAGTCAGACGTATTGAAATTAAAAAAGCTTATGAGTTTTGAGTTTGACATGAAAGACTTGGGAGCAGCAAGGAAGATTCTAGGCATGGAGATTTATAGGGATCGTGCTCGGAAGAAACTTTTCTTATCTCAGAAAAGTTACATCTTGAAGGTACTCGACAGGTTTGGTATGAGTACTGCGAAATCTATTGATACTCCTGCTGCTGCTAATGCTCGTCTTTCTGTTGTTCTTTCTCCTCAATCTGATGAGGAGAAGGAGTACATGTCTAAGTTTCTGTATGCTAGTGCTGTTGGTAGTTTGATGTATAATATGGTGTGCACTAGGCCAGATTTAGCTCATGATGTTAGTGTTGTTAGTAGGTTTATGACTCAACCTGGGAAGGAACACTGGTAAGCTGTGAAGCGGATTTTCCGCTATCTGAAGGGAACTGTAGATGTTGGTCTCATATATGGGAAAGATGCTGAGTGTTTGGTGACCAAATATTCTAATTCAGATTATACTGCGGATATAGACACTAGAAGGTCAATGACTGGATATGTATACAATCTAGGAGGGTCTGTGATTAGTTAGAAGGCTACGTTGCAGTCTTCAGTGACTTTGTCAACTACGGAGGCTGAGTACATGGCTCTAACTGCTGCGGCAAAGGAGGGTATATGGTTATGTGGTTTGCTCAGTGATTTGGGTCTACATCATGATCGTGCGACTGTGTATTATGATAGCTTGAGTGCTATTTGTCTCGCCAAGGATCAGGTGCATCATGATAGAAGTAAGCACATTGATGTGCGGTATCATTTTCTAAGGAGTGAGAAGAGGATAGTGGTGAAGAAAGTTGGGATTGCTGATAACCCAGTTGATATGTTCACCAAGCCAGTTCCGGTTCGCAAGTTCAAACATTGCTTGGACTTGTTGAACGTTGACAGTCACATATAACCCTTTGGGGTTGTTGCCTCAAGGTGGAGGCAATTCCGACCCCGAGATAAAGAGGGCAAAACCCGGCACCGGGTAAAAGGTGTGAGACTTGGGAGGGATCGATATCTCATGAATTGTTGAGAGATATCATGGTTATCTTTTGCAAGGTGGAGTACTTGTAGAAGATGCAAGTCAAGGTGGAGATTTGTGAGAATGGTGACTTGATCGTGTGCTAGGAGCCTTGGGGGCTTAATATGGTGTGGAGAAGAAGTTGGGTAAAGCTGGGCAGTTACTGAAGACAAAGACGCCAGGCAGGAGCTCGTGCCCGGCTCGCGCACTAGAAGTGCCCGGGTCGGGCATATCGAGCGACAGGATGTTTTTGTCAGGGCCTAGTGCCCGGCTCGCGCACTAAAAGTGCCCGGGTCTGGCACTTCGAGTAAAACTGGGGTTTTGTCAGTTTCCAGTGCCCGGGTCGCGCACCTAAAGTGCCCGGGTCGCGCACTTCGACGGAACGCGCGATTCAGCCTTTCTAATGTCGTTTCTTCCAATCCTAAACCTAGATTAAATAGGTTTAGGAGCCATTTAGCAAGAAGAGAGAGCTAGATCATCAAAACACAAGAGAGAAAACAATAGAGAAATTCTAGAGAAAGAGCTTTGAGAGATTCATTGAAGAGAGTATTCAAGTGATTCTCTTGCCTATTGTATTCATTGTTTCGTTTGATCATAGTGAAAGTGTTAATCCCTGCCCTGAGGACGTAGCTATCAAATTGATAGTGAACCTCGTTAAATCTTGTGTGTTCTTTATTCGTTTTTCGCGTTTGATTGTTTGTTTATTCGCTTCCGTTGCAACACTTACTAATCAATATGATTATGTTCACTTGGTTGTTGTTCGTATGGTATGTTTTTGGGGGTGGGAAAGGGGAGGAGGGTGCACTTAGATTGGCAGGTGTAGGGGTTTCGAATGGGCAAGGGCCAGGGTGGGGACTTCCAATGGGTAGGGGTGAGTGGGTTTCGCTGGTTTCAAGGATGGGGCGGGTGGATTTTGGTGGTTTGGGGGATGGGGTGGGTGGGTTTTGGGTGGTTAGGTGAGTGTTCAAAAGTGTAGGGATTGGTAAAAGTGTAAAAAAGAAAAATAAATTACCAATTGTCCAAGTGACCGGTCATTTAGCCTACTCAAGAACTTTGGGTATAAAGGTTGCATTATTCAAGAGTAATTAAAATGTTAGCTTATTCGTTGCGAACTCTCAAAATGTTGTATTATTAAAATCAAATAATCTTTTTTTTTTACTTTAACCAACTAAGTTAGTTGACCTGTCAAAAAAAAAAAAACTAAGTTAGTTGACATCCATAATCTACTTTGTTTTGTTGCCTTTGGTGCTTGGTTGTACATGGTTACCTTGTAATTCCTTTCTTCGGTAAGGAAATCATTTATTTATAGGAAAATTAAGGCAAATTTATAACTATTGCATTTTAAAAATTACAAACTCAGAGAGTTAGAGTTACTCCACTTCCAACATTTTTAAAAAGTTTATTGTTTCAAGTTGTTAAACTTTTCTTTTACTTAAATTGTAACAACCCATAATTTTGCTCCTAGTTTTTCGCAAAAATTTTCTCTAAAACTATTATTTTCTCTAAATTAATGATTTTTATTTTATAATTTTAGGAGCCGAATTTTTATTTTATCTTTTATGGCGTGCTAATGTGTTTATTATATTTATATTTATAATATAATTTATTAGAATTATTTTCATTATTAAGTATTTTCAAAGTTTAGGCGCGATTTAGGAAGTTAACGATTTATCGCTTGGCGGACTTTTGTTGCATGGACCTTAGATGACTTGGGCCGAAATTTTTTTTTTGTGTGTTGGGCTTGACAGTCGGCCAAGGGGAAGGAGAAGAAGAAGCTTCTCTTCTTTCATTTCTTTTTATTTTCTTTTGTGACGCTTTGTAGTTTTGTAACCCCCCATAACCCCCCTAATCATTTCTCCTTAATGAAACTATTATTTTTAACCTTTAAACACTCCAAGTTCTGATTAAAATTCAGAACTCCATTGCTGCCATACTTCAAGAATTTCGGACATCATCATCTTCATCATTCTCTCAAATTTTTCATTTTCTTCTCTTCATCAATTGTTCGTAATTTGTTCTACTTGCCTCTTTCTCGTACGTGGTGCTTGGGGATTGAAGAAGGAGAGGAGTACACGCCAATAACAGGATTTTCCAGTAATATTCAGCTCGCCTCCGACGATCCAGGTAACTAGTAGTTATCTTAGAACCATAGTGATTACGGTATTATTCGGTATTAGATTATTACGCTATGAATTATTTAAAATACTTTTTGAATGAAATAATTGACGAAATTTGACATGAATATACTTTATGCATGCTGTGTGAATATTGTATAAAGAAAAATAATTTTCGTCAGATTTTTAGTATTTATTTGATTTAATTGGTGTTTTGTGCTTTTTTGGCTTATTTGCATAATAATTATTAAACGAATGTAAAAATTTCTGAAATTATTTTTAATGGATCATGTTATATGTGTAGTATGTATTCCATGCCTTAGAATAATTTTTTCCTACTGTTTACCGGTTTATTTAATTAATATATCTGTTTTTGCAATTTTGTTTCTGTCAGTATATAAATCATGAAAATTATTTCTATAGGCTGAAAAATTCATTTCTTTGTATATTATATATTTCCGTGAGTTTATACATGTTATGTAAATTTTTGGTAATTTTTGGGCGTTCATTTTTATTTTTATTTATTATATTTGCTTTATTGAGTAATCTGTATATTAACGTTTAAAAATACTTTTGGAGTCCAAAAATTATAAATAAAAATTGTACCATGTCAGTAGAGCCATTAGGGTCGTATGATAATTTTTTTGTGATTTTACTTCTCGAACTTATTAGTTTAATAATTACTATTGGGTTTTTGTTGTGAAATTGAGGATACTCTTTTAAATTATTTGAGAGCTTGTTAATCAGAAATAATTTGTAACCTATTATGTTCTTGGTTGCTGATATTCAGTAGGTTGCAGTAAGTATTATTGGGTATCCTTATGTTTATGTTTGATTTATGAAAGAAAATGATTAATTGTTACTACTCTTTTAATGAACAAGTTTTGGAGTTAATTGGTGATGTATTTTTGATTGAATTGTTGGTGCTGTAAAAACTAGTTTAATATCATTGTTGATGTTTAGAGATGTTCAAGTGTTTATTGTGGGAGACATTTGTTGAAAGTTTGTAAGTTATTAATTTTGAGGAATTATGAAGAGTTGTTTTGATGAATTATGGGTATAAGGTCGGGTGGCATCCCTTTTTGATGAATATTTTAAGATGAATGATACTTTGATGATATGCATGATTTTATTTTGAGATATGAATATCCGGTGGGATAGATGTAGTCCCCGGTGAAGAACATGCCAACCACCTGGTTTGCGAACTAGGGGTACACTTGGGTTAATTGTTGTCGTCCGAGGGGTCAGGGAGTTATGCGTGTTCTACCCTGCATCGGGAGTTTGGCCATTCTTAGACACAGGCAGTGGGGAACGTTAGCCCATAGACTGACCTGGAGATTGCGATCTGACAAACCTTAGGAAGTGAATTGCGATTCACTGGCGTTCGGTTTCTGACTCAATAACTTGTTGTAGTTTTGATTTATTATAATTTATGTATTCTAGAGTTGATTCACTCAATATATCTTGTTTACTTCATGTTGATGATCACTTGTATTACCTATGAGCTTTATGGTTTTTAGATGCATGTTATTGATATAATGATTGTATGCTTTCCTTTCTTATTAATCTATTTCTGAATCGTGCTTTGATTGCTTTTGTTCTGGGAGAACTGCTAGTTACTCCCCACTGACTGTGGAATTATTTAATATATATCCTTGCAGATGGAAATGACTGCTAGACTTGTGTCTACTTGGGCTAGCAGAGTGAGGGTTTGTGGTGAGAAGAAGCTCCTGGTATTGTTTTTGGTAGATGAGTTCTATGCAGACCATAGAGAGTCCTACTTTTGGCTAGGTTTCAAGGACATTTAGTTTTATTTAAGTTTTAACGAGAGACTTGCATGTCTCGTAGTTTTTGTTTTGATGTTATGATATAATTTGGGATATTTCTTTTATTTAGAACTATAATGTTTTTCTCGGATATTACTTTTTTTTTTGGAGCTATGAAACTTTGATTAGAGGATTATCTTTAATTATTGTTTTTGAGTAGCATAACCGTCCTGACGTTATTTCCGCTAACATCTTTTTACTATATCTTGATTAGATATTGTTTAGTATCTTAGTAGTAGAAGGACGGGGTGTTACATTTGGTATCAGAGCAAAGTTACCCGAGACCCTTACTTAGTCACTAAGAAACTCCCGGGAAATGTGTAGTTGAAGTAACTAGGGTCATTAGAATCTTAGGCTTCAAGAAAAGTAGTGGTGAAAGGGTCACTTGGGTAGGAAACCACGGGAAAATATTTTTCCTATTTTGATGTGATAAGTTGTTAATTTACAACTAATAATGTGTTCAGTAACGAATGTTTAACTTGTGTTTGTAGAATGCCGCCTCGAGGTTTGTCTAGTGCTAGAAAAGAGGCTGCCCGGAAAAGGCGCCAAGCACTTGAGAACGCTACCATAGCTATGGCTAATCGATGATCTGCTCCGCCTAGTGGGCAATCTGTCTTTGATCGGTTTGACCGTCACCATCCGCCTACTTTTGACGGGACTTCTGATCCTGTTGTGCTAGAAGGGTGGATAAGGGAGATGGAGAAACTATTTGCTGCTACTGGTTGCCCTGCTGCTGAAATGGTGTCTATTGGTACCTACTATCTGAAGATGGAAGCTGATAACTGGTGGAGTACTGTTCGTGCAAGCTGCATGGCTACACCGGGTTTTGGGTGGGATGAGTTTCGTACTAAGCTGAAGGACAGGTTTTATCCTGATGAGCTCCGTTGGCAGAAGCAGGAAGAGTTCTTAACTCTGTCGCAGGGTACTCTGAGTGTGCAGGAGTACACTGATAAGTTCACCGAGCTGTCCAGGTTTGCTACCACAGTTGTACTTACTGAAGCTGAGCGGGTAAAAAGGTACATCAAGAAAATGGATCCTAGGGTGAGGACCCACGTTCTGAGTTCGGGTGCTTCGACCTTCCAGGGAGCCTATGAAATAGCTCTGAGTATTCATGCCTCTTTGAAAGAGGAGGATTCTGCTAAGGCTGCTGCTGCTAAGAAGCCTGCTGCTACTTATGTTCAGTTCCCGGCCATGAAGCCAAGGTATGAGCCGTCTGGTCGAGGGGGTTATCAACAGGGTTCTGGATCTGGTTATCGTCCGAGTTTTGATCCGAGCAAGTGTCGAATCTATGGTAAGGCTGCTCATCTGGGGAAGAACTGTTATGGATCGACTGTCGTTTATTTCTATTGTAAGGAGGTGGGGCACAAGTCTTTCCAGTGTTCTAAGAATCCTAGAGCTCCGTCTTTTCCTGCTGGTCCTGCTAAGCCAATTAATTCTTCTGCTCCTCCAAAGAACAGGATTTATGTGATGACGCAAGCTGAAGCCGATGTCCATCCTGATGTCATCTCTGGTACTTTTCTTGTAAATAATACTCCTGCTTTTGTTCTGTTCGATACTAGTGTTACAGTGTCTTTTGTTGCTAGTTCCTTCGTTCGAAAAGCTAATCTTTCCTCTAGACTCCTGTTAAATCCCTAATATCTCTTCCGTCTGGTGAGAATTATCCCTGTCATTATGAGTTTAAGGGCGTGCCTGTCGGCATTCTGGAAACTGAGTTGCCAGCTGATCTTAAGGAGTTTCCTATGTCAGAGTTTGATGTGATCCTCGGAATAGACTGGTTATCGAAGTATCATGCCTGCATTCAGTGCCATGATCAGAAGGTGGTGCTCAGAGATTCTAAGGGAAAAAGGATTTATTATTCTGGTGTTGTAGTGAAGAAGGGTGTTAAGTGGGTTTCCGCTCTGAGAATGCGGAAGATGCGTCAAAAAGGTGATGTGGTATACCTTTGCATGGTGAGGGATTTGTCATCTGAAGATCAGCTCGAGAGTATTCCGGTAGTTCGGGATTATCTTGATGTGTTTCCTGAAAAGTTGCCAGGTATTCCTCCTGAAAGAGATGTGGAGTTCTGCATTGATTTAGTACCGGGTACTGCTCCTATATCCAAGGCTCCGTATAGAATGGCGTCGTCTGAATTGCAAGAGTTGAAGACTCAATTGCAAGAGTTGATAGATAAGGGCTTCATAAGGCCTAGTGTGTCTCCTTGGGGTGCTCCTGTTCTGTTTGTCAAGAAGAAAGACGGGAGTATGCGTCTGTGCATCGATTACCGTGAGCTGAATAAGGTAACAATCAAGAATAAATATCCGTTGCCTCGAATTGAAGATCTGTTTGATCAATTAAAAGGTGCTCGAGTATTTTCCAAGATCGATCTGAGATCCGGATATCATCAAATTCCCGTTAAGAAGGAGGATATTCCGAAGACTGCTTTCTGCACCAGGTATGGGCACTATGAATTTGAAGTGATGCCATTTGGTCTCACGAATGCTCCTGCGATTTTCATGGATCAAATGAATCGCGCTTTCCACGAGTACTTGGATACTTGTGTGGTCGTGTTTATCGATGATATTCTCGTTTACTCTAAGGATGAGAAGGAGCATGAGAAGCATTTGAGACTGGTGTTGGATGTTCTGCGCAAGCAAAAGTGGTCCGCAAAGCTGTCTAAGTGCGAGTTTTGGCTGAAGGAAGTTGCTTTTCTAGGGCATGTAATCAGCAAGGAAGGAGTTAAGGTGGATCCCGCTAAGATCAAGGCTGTTGTCGAGTGGGAGAGTCCTAAGAATGTGACCGAGGTTAGGAGTTTTCTGGGTCTGGCTGGCTATTATAGGAGGTTCGTTCAAAATTTCTCCAAGATAGCTCAACCTCTAACTCGCTTGATGCGCAAGGACTGCAAGTTCGTCTGGTTTGAGGATTGTGAAGGGGCATTTCTGAAGCTGAAAAGAGTTTGACCTCTGCTCCAGTTCTTACCTTGCCATCTGAGGGTGTTGGGTATGAAGTGTTCAGTGATGCATCGAAGAATGGTTTGGGTTGTGTTTTGATGCAGCAAGGGAAAGTAGTAGCCTATGGTTCGAGGCAGCTGAAGGTGCATGAGAGGAATTACCCGACCCATGATCTGGAGTTAGCGGCTGTGGTGTTTGCACTAAAGATATGGCGACACTATTTGTATGGTGTTCCGTGTAAGGTGTATACTGACCACAAGAGCCTGAAGTACATCTTCACTCAGCGTGATCTTAACATGAGGCAGAGAAGGTGGCTTGAATTGATCAAGGATTATGATCTGACCCTGGATTACCAAGAGGGTAAGGCGAATAAAGTAGCGGATGCTCTGAGTCGCAAGACTTGCGTAAGCATTCATTAAACGCTGCTATGTTGGTGCCTCGTGAATTGTGTGAAGAGTTTCGCAAGCAGGATATCGAGGTTGTTCCTCAGGGTTATGTGTCTGCGTTGTTGGGTTCCATGAGTGTTGAGCCTGAGTTGTTCCAGGAGTTAAGAAGAAAGCAAAAAGGTGTTCCGAAGCTGGAGAAGATCCGTGAAGCAAAGATGCAAGGTCGTGCAGAGAATTTTAAGATCTTTGCTGATGATAGCTTGAGGTTTATGGGGCGTTGGTGTGTTCCCAATGATGGTGAGCTTAAGAGAAAGATTCTCGAGGAAGCTCATAGTACTCCTTATTCCGCTCATCCTGGGGGTGATAAGCTTTATAAGGATCTGAAGGCTAATTTTTGGTGGCCTGGTATGAAGAGAGAGATTGCCGAGTTCGTAGCTAGGTGTTTGGTCTGTCAGAAGGTGAAAATTGAGCATCAGAGGCCTGGTGGTTTGTTGCAACCTTTGCCTATTCCTGCTTGGAAGTTCGACTCGATCTCGATGGATTTCGTGATGGGTTTGCCTAGAGCTGCTGGTGGATTGAATGTTGTGTGGGTAATTGTGGATCGGTTGACCAAAGTGGCTCGTTTTATTGCGATGAAGAACACTTGGTCTATGGAAGAGTTAGTTGAAGCTTATGCTAATGAGATCATTCGTCTTCATGGGGTTCCCAAAGACATTGTCTCTGACCGTGATCCGCGATTCCTATCCCATTTCTGGACTGCTTTGCAAGAGGCTTTTGGTTCGAAGTTGAAGCTTAGTACTGCATTTCATGCAGCTACCGATGGTCAGACTGAGAGAACTATTCAGACCTTGGAAGATATGCTTCGTGCTTGTGCCTTGGAATTTCAACAGTCTTGGGTCAAGTCTCTTAGCTTGGTGGAGTTCTCTTATAACAACAGTTATCAAGCTAGTATCCAAATGGCTCCGTATGAGGCTCTCTATGGAAGGAAGTGTCGTAGTCCTACTTGTTGGAGCGACATCAGTGACTCATTGATTTTGGGCCCGGAGTTAATTCAGGATACAGTTGAGCAGGTGAAAGTAATTCAAGCGAAGATGAAGGCTGCTCAAGATAGGCGAAGTCGTATCTCGATTTGCGTCGGAAACCTATTTCCTTTGAGGTGGAAGATAAGGTGCTTTTGAAGGTTTCTCCTATGAAGGGAGTAATGCAGTTTGGTCAAAAGGGCAAGTTGAGTCCGAAGTACGTAGGTCCCTATGAGATTCTTGAAAGGATTGGGGAGGTCGTGTATCGTTTGACTTTGCCGCCAGAGCTGTCGAAGGTTCATGATGTGTTTCATGTGTCGCAGTTGCGCAGGTATCGTAGTGATCCTTCGCATGTGATCCCTGTTGAGTCGGTATCAGTTGAGCCGAATTTGACTTTTGAAGAGCGACCTGTTCGTATATTGGACCGTCAGAACCGTGCTCTTAAAAGGAAGGTGATTCCCTTGGTGAAAGTACTCTGGAGAAGTCAAAAGTACGAAGAAGCTACTTGGGAAACCGAAGAGTCGATGCGACTGAAATACCCGGAACTTTTCGTTTTAGGTACTATTTGTGTTCTTGTTTTGTTTGTGTGTTTTCGAAGTTTCGAGGACGAAACTTTATTTAAGGAGGGGAGATTGTAACAACCCATAATTTTGCTCCTAGTTTTTCGCAAAAAATTTCTCTAAAACTATTATTTTCTCTAAATTAATGATTTTTATTTTATAATTTTGGGAGCCGTATTATTATTTTTACTTTTATGGCGTGCTAATGTGTTTATTATATTTATATTTATAATATAATTTATTAGAATTATTTTCATTATTAAGTATTTTCAAAGTTTAGGCGCGATTTAGGAAGTTAACGATTTATCGCGTGACAGACTTTTGTTGCATGGACCTTTGATGACTTGGGCCGAAATTTTTGTTTGGTGTGTTGGGCTTGACAGCCGGCCAAGAGGAAGGAGAAGAAGAAGCTTCTCTTCTTTCATTTCTTTTTATTTTCTTTTGTGACCCTTTGTAGTTTTGTAACCCCCCATAACCCCCCAAATCATTTCTCCTTAATGAAACTATTAACTTTAACCTTTAATCACTCCAAATTCTGATTAAAATTCAGAACTCCATTGCTGCCATACTTCAAGAATTTCGGACATCATCATCTTCATTATTCTCTCAAATTTTTCATTTTCTTCTCTTCATCAATTGTTCGTAATTTGTTCTACTTGCCTCTTTCTTGTACGTGGTGCTTGGGGATTGAAGAAGGAGAGGAGTACTCGCCAATAACGGGATTTTCCAGTAATATTCAGCTCGCCTCCGATGATCCAAGTAACTAGTAGTTATTTTAGAACCATAGTGATTACGGTATTATTCGGTATTAGATTATTACGCTAGGAATTATTTAAAATACTTATTGAATGAAATAATTGACGAAATTTGACATGAATATACTTTGTGCATGCTGTGTGAATATTGTGTAAAGAAAAATAATTTTCGTCAGATTTTTAATATTTATTTGATTTAATTGGTGTTTTGGGCGTTTTTGGCTTATTTGCATAATAATTATTAAACGAATGTTAAAATTGCTAAAATTATTTTTTCGTGGATCATGTTATATGTGTAGTACGTATTCCATGCCTTAGAATAATTTTTTCCTACTTTTTACCGGTTTATTTAATTGATATATCAATTTTTGCAATTTCGTTTCTGTCAGTATATAATTATTTTTGGAGGTCAAAAAATTCATTTCTTTGTATATTATGTATTTCCATGAGTTTATACATGTTATGTAAATTGTTGGTAATTTTTGGGCTTTTATTTTTATTTTTATTTATTATATTGGCTTTATTGAGTAATCTGTATATTAACGTTTAAAAATACTTTTGGAGTCCGAAAATTATAAATAAAAATTGTACCATGTCAGTAGATCCATTAGGGTCGTATGATAAGTTTTGTGTAATTTTACTGCTAGAACTTATTAGTTTAATAATTATTATTGGGTTTTTATTGTGAAATTGAGGATACTCTTTAAAATTATTTGAGAGCTTGTTAATCAGAAATAATTTGTAACCTATTATGTTCTTGGTTGCTGATGTTCATTAGGTTGCATTAAGTATTATTGGGTATCCTTATGTTTATGTTTGATTTATGAAAGAAAATGATTAATTGTTACTACTCTTTTAATGAACAAGTTTTGTTCTGGGAGAACTGCTAGTTACTCCCCACTGACTGTGGAATTATTTAATATATATCCTTGCAGATGGAAATGACTGCTAGACTTGTGTCTGCTTGGGCTAGCAGAGTGAGGGTTTGTGGTGAGAAGAAGCTCCTGGTATTGTTTTTGGTAGATGAGTTCTATGCAGGCCATAGAGAATCCTACTTTTGGCTAAGTTTCAAGGAAATTTAGTTTTATTTAAGTTTTAACGGGAGACTTGCATGTCTCGTAGTTTTTGGATTGATGTTATGATATAATTTGGGATATTTCTTTTATTTAGAACTATAATGTTTTTCTCGGATATTACTTTTCTTTTTGGAGCTATGAAACTTTGATTTGAGGATTATCTTTAATTATTGTTTTAGAGTAGCATAACCGTCCTGACGTTATTTCCGCTAACGTCTTTTTAGTATATCTTGATTAGATATTGTTATAGTATCTTAGTAGTAGAAGGACGGGGTGTTACAGTTAAATTATTTATTGTTAGATAAACTTAATGTTCGAAACTTAACTTTTAACTAAAGGTACAAAGGTTGCTTTCTCTCAAGGCCGACGACCAAAGGCCCAACTTAAAATGTTCACATTTCTTCACCCCAACCCCTTTATGTATTCGAGGTATGCTCCAATCGAATTTCCCTATTATTTACTAAACGCAGCCTCACTTTACTAACGGAGCTCAGTAAAATTCCCAAAAAGCCTCATTATCATATTCATTCTAAAAAATACTTCTCTCTCTTATAATATTCTCTCCTCCTCCTTTGTAACAATTAGAGAAAAAAATTTATAGAAGACCTAATTCAAGAATTTTAATCTGATACTCAATGGACGATAATTTTGACCCAAACGAATTTCAATCTGATGTAAGTTGTTCATCTTTTGTTTTTCCGTGGATTAGAAATTTTGTGCGATACGTATGAAACGATTTGTCCTGTTTCGTGCAATCTCTACGAAACCGAATGAACTGCTTCGTGTAAATTGCACGAAACAACCTATTCCATTTCGTGTAAATTGCATGAAATAACCTATTCTATTTCGTGTAAATTGCACGAAACAACTGCATCGGTTTCTAAGTGATTGCACAGAACAGTCTCTTCTGTTTCGTGAATATCGCACGAAACAGGTATGTTTGTTTCGTTGAAACTGAATGAAACAGATGAATCTATTTCGTGTGACATGAATGAAGCAGTGTAATCTAGTAAATAAGAAATTATTCATAATTTTTTGTGTTTGTGATTGATGATGTATAAATTATTTATGAAATTATTGATGTAAAATTGATGATATTTATCAAATTTTGGAAATTGATGTATAAATAATTTTTTTGTTTGTGATTGATGATTGTAGAGTAGATGATTGATTATGTATAATTGATGATAAAATTTGTATTTTGTTGTTCTTATAAATTGCCAGGATGATGTTCATGTAGAAGAGGTTGATGAAAATACACCTGATTATAGTGAGTTTTTCACCACTATAACTATATTTCCCACTCGAAAAGCATTGCGTGATTGGGTTACTGAAGTAGGTAGGCTGCATAATATGGTGATAACCATCGCTCGATCACTATATGGTGAAGGGCAAGGTTTGGGAAATGCAAAAGCTACCCTCACTTGTGAAAGAAGCTGGAGATATAGACTGTATAAGTCTACATAATGTGTGGATGTGGAGAAATTTACGGGTACAAAAAAAAGATTGTGTCCTTTTCGACTTCAAGGGTAGGAGCATGTTGGTGGTGGTTGGAGTGTGTATGTCACTAATGGCAAGCACAATCATGATCTTCTAGATTTCAATGAGGGTCGTGCGATTATTGGCAGGTTAAGTAAAGAAGAGCTCAACTTGGTAGAAGAATTAACTAAATCTCATGTACCGCCTAGTCAAATCATGAAAGTGCTTACTAGGGTGGATGAAGAGACTTTGACTACAGTGAAACATATTTATAATGCCTGTCAGAAGTTGAAAACTGAGGCAATGTGTGGTAGGTCTATGATGCAACAACTAATGAAGCTGATTGTTGATAATAACTATCTACAATGGCATCGTGAAGAAGTGGGAACAAAATTGGTTAGTGACATAGTTTTTGCTAATCCTGATGTTGTTGATCTATTGTTCTTATTTCCTTAC
Source organism: Beta lomatogona (assembly GCA_947646795.1). NCBI lineage: Eukaryota > Viridiplantae > Streptophyta > Magnoliopsida > Caryophyllales > Amaranthaceae > Beta > Beta lomatogona. The sequence goes on from CANSNZ010000268.1 coordinate 4,036,268, forward strand.
GTGTTAGTCATTGATTGTATATAAGACAAACAGATACAAAATGCCTTTTTTGGAGATAGTTGGTATAGTTCCAACTGGAAAAAAATTTGCTGTCGCCTTTGCTTGATTGAGAAACGAGAAGGAAACGAATTACCAGTGGGTCACAGAATGTGTGAAACAGTTATTTGATCCAGAGAAACTGCCAGGTGTGATTGTAACTGACAGAAAATTGGCTCTTATCAATGCGGTTAGACAAATATTTCCTAACTCAGCTCATCTTTTATGTACAAGACATATTGGGAAAAATGTGGACAATTATCTAGGCAAGTTGACTAAAAATGAAGATATTGTCAAAGCATTCCGTGCTAGATGGTATAAGTTAGTGGATGCACCAAGTGTTGCTTTGTACGAACAACGATTAAAATAAATGAATGAAGCATGTAAGTCTATGCCAGCTGTGTTAGATTATGAGAAATCTACTTGGTTGGATCCGTATAGTGATAGATTTGTCAATGCTTTTACAATGAACATTTTACATTTGGGCACAAGAACGACCAATAGGTAAATAAAAATTTCAATTAATTAAATTATATTTTAAATAAGTAAATTTTATATTTTATAATGATAAAGTATTTTATATATCTTCTTGTTATTATTCTTGATTATATTACAGGGTGGAAAGTGCTCATGCAGCACTGAAATCTTGGCTAAAGACTTCGACAGGAAGTTTGGATACAATATGGCCAATTATTCATTCATTTTTGGAGGCACAGAAACGTGAAATAAAAGCCGCTTTCCAAAGGTCCCAGAACAGAGAGCCTCGTGTCACAGTGCTACGTCTATATATGTTGCTGAAAGGTTGAGTATCACATAAGGCTATACGCTTGTTTGATAATGAATACAAATGTGCAAATGAAGTTGGTGCTGATGGTTTCGTTTGTGGATGTTATTTAAGACATACGCATGGACTTCCATGTGCTCATGAGATGATGGAGATGGAAGAAAAAAATACAAGTATTCAACTTATGGATATCCACCCCTTTTGGAGGACTCTTAAAATTAAAAGTGCTACCACACATTACAAGTTAGATGAATAAGCTCATTTTCAGATCTGGCATGATATTGATAAGGAATTGCAAGTGTACTTCAAAGGATATTATAGATCTACCTAAACAAAGTAAAAAAATAATAGCAGCTCAATTGGAAAAAATAGTTCACAGGTCGTCCTCCCAAAAAAAAACTCTACAAGAAGAGATCCATCTGATTGGGTATACACAGAACAAACATGCTCCAAGCTAAGAACTCTAAAACTGAACATGGTGGATGCTCTTCTACATCTACATCTGCTAGAGGACGTGGTCGTGGGCGTGGACGTTCTTCGTTGACACCCTCAAATGCTGCACAAGTAATTCCTCCCAATATCTTGCCATTTGTTGATCAACTCCCCTCCTACATAGTGCCTTTTATTAGTAGCATACACATTGTTGGAGCTGATGGAAATTGTGGTTATAGGGCTGTGTCTCGATGGATTTATGAGGATGAGGAACGATGGCCAACTGATCGGCAAGAGTTAGCTGTGGAAATTGAGACTAGGTTAGACATTTACAGTGATATTTTAGGAGGTCACGATAAAGTTAGAAATACTTTGATCTCCCTTCAACACTATGTCGGATCCGCTACTCAAGATTGCTGGATGTCATTACTTGACATGGGTTTTGTGATCTCCACTAGATATAATGTGGGCAGTTGTTTGTTGGTCTCTTGATCAGCCAATTACTTTTTTGCCAATAATTGCTCGTGAGGGGAACCATGCACCTGATCAAATCATCACATTAGGATTTTTGCAGCGGATGGAGCATTACATTGTGGTAAGTATCACTTGTTAAAAAATTTATATTACGATAATTTACTTGTTTCCTTATATCTTGTTTATTCTTAGGTTGAAATGAAAGAAGGTTTTCGTATGCCGCCGATTTACCCATATTGGCGTCATCATCATGATCCTTGTGTTGCAGGTTGGTCGATACCTTATCATTCAAGATTTGAAAGATGGAAAGTCATTTCAGGTGTGAGAGATCAACAAAATAATATAGACCCTTTTTTGATTGATCCTTGAAATGAACTTGTTAGGTAATATCACTTTTTTTTATATGGTAATTTACTATTTGGTGTTGTCATTTGAATTGAACTATGATTTGGTATTAATTTTTGTGTCTTATAAGTGTAAGCTTTTGAGTTTTCAGAGTGTCATAAACATCATAGATAATATTAAGATTGGTGACCTGCTAATATCGAACCAAATAATAAAAACCAATAATTCTTACTACGATATAATAAAAATACCAATAATATATAATACGTTATAACTTAAAGTTTCCTAAATAACAAAACATGCACGACCTAATGCATATTCTCCCAAATCATCATTGTGACACATGTAATTTTTCAAACTCCTGCACAACCGCAATAACCTGGTCAATATGGTGAAATTGGTCCTCCAAACTCAATTTTGACCGCACTTCAGGATATACTGGATGTAAATAGTGAGCAATCATGTGGAGTCGCTGTAATAAAAAAAGATTAAATATTATCATGAAACGACAAAATGGAAAATAATAACAAAATAATACTAAATATATTTTACCGCTTCGGTAGTAAGTTGGTGTTGTCTTGGCATACATCCATTAGGGGCATGTTCAGGGTTTTGCACCTTTGGATGTGTACATTGTAGAAACCATTGCATGTAGTCGGGGGAGCAATCCCATGGATTAGAAGCAACCTGACCAAGACGATGCATACTTAAACAATGGGATGAAGGATCATCCCAAAAGCACATCATAGATTCTGGATATTCAATGGAGTAAGAGTGGGCTGGCTTGTTCTCTTTGTTTGGTGTAATTGGACACATAGGACGGGTCTGTACATATCCAAATTGTCGTAGAACACGGTCCGGCATATACGGTTCAATTATGGAAGCATAACGGATACACCCATGATACAATGATAATGGTAATTTTTCTACTACATTCATACCATAAGGCATCCATATAACCTGTATTTAACATTATATTATTAAGATAATATACACACAGAACTACAAAAAAAAAAATTCAACTCAAACAAAAACATAAATATAAATATACCCCTTGAGCTGTCATGTCATCTAACCTCCATCAATGCTGTTGTAGTGAAGAAAGTAATTTTGGTGTCGGAGTATGAGCATCCCATTTCATAGCGCGAGGGTGCTCACCGCGCAAATAGTTAGAATTGGTCATCGGTCGGAACATAGGAAAATGCTCATATATCCAAACCTTAATAAAAAGGAAGAAAAAAAATTAAATTGAGAATTTTAGTCAAACACTATTTAAATGTAATTAATTTCTTACCTTAAGAAGAGTAGATGATCCTGCAAGTTGCTTAGTCTCTGCTCTTGTAGCTTTGCCAAGTTCTTGATAAAGATAAGTAAGAGCTGCCGAAGCCCACGAGTATGACTTAACACTAACAAGGTCGCGGACTAGAGGAAATAATAGAGTGGATGCTCGATCTACTGTTTTGTCAATAAATATAGTGGACCCAAGTAATGTCACTAAGAAGCCTCTAGCTAGATCATCAGCACCATACTTATTTTTTGGATCCATGAAAATCTCTCTAATTTTTGACAGCTTAATTCCACCATGTGCATGTTCAAACTCTATTTCTTTTGCATCTATATTAAGCAATTTACCAACAAAAGAAAATAGTGAATTCCGTGATTCTTTTTGTTGCATTGAGTGGTTAATAGCAATCCCGTTAATAGGAAGACCCAAAATCAAAGATACATCATGTAATGTAATTGTCATCTCTCCAAAGGGCAAATGAAAACTATTAGTTTCAGGATGCCATCTCTCAACAAAAGCTGATATTAATGGTGCATTATGATGAGGAAACATGCATTCCCTCAAATGACCCAACCCAGTACTTTTCACTAATAGATACCATGCATCACGAGGCTCAAATCGAAAGAGATCAATCGCATGTATTCATGACTGAATAACCAAACAACCACGCTTAATCTGGTAAAGTTAACAAAAATCAATTAAAATACTACCATATGAATATGGGTTTTTAACTTTTTTCCGATGCAAATTTGATGAAATTGTGATAACAAACAAATATACTACACATAAGAACTCACATTTTTCTCCCAAACGTAACAAGCTACATGACCTCGATAACCATGTAGCAAATCTGTAAAAAGTGGCCATCCCGGTGCTAGTGCAGTCAACTTCCAATCACAAGTGCGAGGACGTTTTACCCATTTACGTTTGTCGTTGTCTTCCTCGGGTTGCTGTAGTTCGATAACATGTTCCTCGTTGGAGCCACCAACACCTGAATCAGGATCCTGCGATGATCTCCTAGCCGCACGAGTAGCCCTGGCAGAAATTGTCTCTCTCCTACCGTCTAAACGAGTCTTCTTTTCAGTTTTATCTGTCATCTGCATACATAAGTTAATAAGAAATAAGTAAATTATGAAATGATTGAATTAAATGCAAGGAGCAGGGTAAGAAAAAAAAAACAGTAAATTTTACCAAATTAAATTAGAAGAAACAACAATGTAGCTCATGTGGTATCAGCAAAAAGTAAATAATTGGAGGTGAATCATATAAGAAGAGAAGACCAAAGATGAAGCACAATCACATACACAAAACAGATCCCACTTATTAACCTAACCGCTTAAAAGGAGAAAAAAAGGATGTCATGTTCTTAGAATGCTCTAGTACAATCAAATAAAATTGTAAAGCTAATAACTATGTGGTCCTCAACTCCTAATCATTAGTAGACAAAGATTGGAGGTGTCATCAGACAATAGTACTTAGTAATTTGGAATTTTAGTTTTGGTTTATAACTGTGAATTTTAGAGGTTGAAAACTTGATTCGCATCATGCAAAAACACCAAGGCACTAGTTACTATGATCGCTTTGATAAACACAAAGCTAATACTGATAGCACAAATGTCTCCCATTGAGATTACTCTATGGTGAGCTAATACATTTGGCTTGTCCAGGACAGAAACCAATGAAAGGATTAGATATGCTTAGCCTGTAATCAACGAACCTTGAATCAAAGGCATCATGCAGAAGTGACCAAAGAAATTACACAGTTCACCTTAAACAAATACTAATCCATTAACCAAAGAAATCATATGAAAAAGAAGAGGTCCTTGACAAGATAAGATGATGACACAAAAATGGAGCATACCTACTCTGAACAATGGCAGAAATGGGGAAGATAATTATTTAACTAGAACTTTTCTATCCTAAAAATCTGACAGAGAGATACATATAAGATGCATAATGTGTTTGTAAGCTTCATGCCAAATCCATGAAATAAGCACAACTATTTCAGCCCAGCTATATGAAACAATAACAACCTCTTCATCCCAATTACATGAAACAGTAGCAATTACTTCATCCCAGTTATATGAAAAATACGCAACTATTTTGTTCAATAAAGATGAAGTCCATTAAAATCTATATGGAATTCTAACCAATACTATCAAATAATGTGAAAATGATAAAAGATCTACACAAAGGTTGGGGACAAATCGAACTATGTAGGCAAAAATATATTATTGAATAGAACAAATTCAACTTAATCCTCAAAAATAATTTCGCAAAAATCGCCCAAAATTCATGCAATTTTACACAAATCAAACCTAATTCTCAAAATCGAAAATTGGTAAAATAATAGTACGAAGTAGGTCGGAATTTCGCACAAATCTGAAATTACACTGGTAAAACACAAAATTGGGGAGAAAACTAACCTTAATATATGAAATATCCTTCGAAATTCTGAAAGATAGTTGGACGAAATTCCAATAACTTCTTCGCTTGAAATTGAGTTCGAAATGACCCAAAAGATCTAGCAATTTATCAATTTTCCAACATTTCATAAAGATTAAGGAGATTGCAAACGAATTTCGGGTATACTGGTGGACTAATTTGTCTGTAACTGACCCAGAAATGAGGAGATGAAACACGAAGAGGAAGAAAGAGATGAGAGAGAAGAGGAAGAGGGAGAAATGGGTTTTGAATGAATAAGGGCATTTTCGGTATTTAGCTGGGTTGTATATGGTAAATGAGAGTTGCATTTAGCAACCATGTTTTTTTTTTAAATAATTAGACTTTTCTAAATTTCTTTTAAATTTGTTGAGAGTATTGAGCTATGTCTTCTACATGATGTTGTAAGTAGATATTATAGTTAGATTAGCTAGATATTTGATCTATATCTATATCATATCATATAATTTATATATAAAGCGGGGTTCAAAAGCCAACTCACGAGGTCGCGACATTTAGCGTCCTCATTGGACACTATTTGTCGTGATTATTAACTGACATGTCATTTTTCTAAAAAATAAATAGAGTTACAAAGTAATAAAAATATATATATAGAGTTTAAGATAAGAAAAAATAGAGTTGGGTTCACGATGAAAAACTTAGGTTAATATATAGTTCAGAAAATTATAATTTTTGTACCATTAGAAAGTGTTTAAAATTTACTTTAAAATAAGATTCATTTATATTATATTTAAAATTTTGCATTGAAGTAACGTATAAAAAGAAATATTGACTATGCTAAAGTATCAAAGTAACAAATTGCTATTAGTATTAGAAATTCAATTAGAATTAGGGCTTTTCTACAAAACCTATTTAGGTTAGAATTAGAATATTCAAAGTTGTTACATTATAACTTTTGTTGTTGTATGTCGTAACAAAATAAGTTCACATAGGGTAGAGGTCATCAATATGTGGGCCGAGTTCGGACCAGGCCGCCACCATTAAAATCGGCCCGCATGACGGGCCGTGCAAGGCCAAACTTCGGGCCGATTTTTGTTGCCCCAATGCCCGCTTTTTCGGGTAAAAAATAGCGGGCTTTTCGTGCCAAAATTAAGACTAAAAAGTCATTTTTGACTTGCCCAATGCCCGTCCCAAACCATAAAAAATAGGGACGGGGACATACCTGAAACCGAGCCCGAAAAATCTACCCAAGCCCGGACATTTTTTGGGCCGAGCTACATTTGATTAACTCTAAAATAGGGTATGTGAAAATTTCAAAAGTCTACATCTTCTCCACGAAGAGAACGGGCATTTGCCCGGGTCCCAATACTAGTATATACTTTCTTCTTAAATAAGTGAAACCCTTTTCACTTTTATGTGAGAGTTTTTGAAGAGAAGTGTTTCACTTATTTTAGAATGGAGGAAGTATATAAACCTAGAAAAATTAGACTAGGTGTCAATACCAAAGTAAAAACGCCTAAATGTCATCACCAAATGCATATTCAAGTTCTAATTGCCATGTGGCGTGAGTGCAGCTTCTGTGTCGAATCCAGGCGTATGCCTTGGTTATCCATGTAACACCATGACAATTATCTATTTTATAAAGTACCTTTTTCCCACAAAACATAGAGAACACTAGTTTAAAAACAGCTTAAATGTCATAACAAAACTGAGTCGGTCGTGTATAAAACCGGATTAGTTTAGTCATTGATTTTGCGCACAAAAAAAAAGGGGAATTAACTGATCATGTTGGGTATTGAACCAGATCAGTTGACAAAAATAATCCGGTCCTTTAAAATATTGAGGCCCAAACTTCGAATGCAGCTATATATGTTGAGCGCTCAATTCATGCACCCCAATTATTCCCTACATCTCTCAAACCCTAATATCCCTCTTCCCACTCTCATTTCCCCCATTCCATTCCCCCTGAAACCACCACCATTTCCTCCCCATCTCTCAAGCCCTAAATCTCGAGGCCTATTCCCGGTGAAACCACCACCATCTCTCAAACCCTAAGAACTTCGCACGTCTTCCAACTCCTACTTCGCTCGTCTTCGCAGTACTTCGCACCATCTTCGTCGTTCTTCATCGGTCTCCGCACCATTTTCGACGATTCCGGCACCATCTTCGACGATTGCCGCACCAGTTCGTCGATTCCTGCACCTCTACCGACGGCTCGAATTGCCATATGAACTTCCTGTTCTCTTGCGCCCAACTTCCTCTTCGTTCTTCCACCAGCCACAACAACAACGAAGCGCCAACCAGCAAAGCGTCACCTCCTCAAAATGCCGACTAGATCTGTCTTCATTGCTCAAAATTTGGTTTCAGATCTAGGGTTAGTTGCAATGGGTTTTTTTCATTTTTTAGTTGAATTTGTTAATTTTTGTGGTGATTATTATCATGTAATTTCATATTATTCTAGACCTAGGTTTAGTTTCATTTATTTTTTCGTTTTTAGTGTCTTATTTTTCTGTTTATTAGTTTATGCTCTGTAATTTCATATTGGAAAAATTGTTTTAAATAAGTCAACCTTTGCGCGATCTTCCCATTTTAAGTCTACCTTTTGATTAACCCTGATTGAGTTAGGCTTGTATGTCTGTTTTCTTCTATTGAGTTTTAACCTAGTTGTGACTTGTTTATCAGGTTACTTATGATACGTATTATTATTTATTATTTATTATTATTATTTATAATTTATTATTAATTATTTATTATTTATTATAATTATTATATATTATATATTATTTATGATTTATTATTAATTATTTATTGTAATTATTATTATTATTTAATATTTAATATTTAATATTTATTATTTACTATTTATTATTTATTATTTATTGTTAATTATTTATTATTTATTATTTATTATTTATTGTTTATTTATTATTTATTATTTATTATTTATTGTTTATTATTTATTATTTATTGTTTATTTATTATTTATTATTTATTATTTATTATTTATTATTTATTATTTATTATTTATTATTTATTATTTATTATTTATTATTTATTATTTATTATTTATTATTTATTATTTATTATTTATTATTTATTATTTATTATTTATTATTTATTATTTATTATTTATTATTTATTATTTATTATTTAATATTTATTATTTATTATTTATTATTTATTATTATTATATTATTATTTATTATTATTAATTATTATTTAATATTTATTATTATTATTATTAATATTATTTATTATTAATTTTATTATCCTTTATTATTTATTATTATTATTTATTATTATATTATTATTTATTATATTTATTATAATAATTATTATTATTATTTATTATTTATTATTATTATTATTTATTATTTATTATTTATTATTTATTATTATATTATTATTTATTATTATTATTATTATTATTTATTATTTATTATTATTGTTATTTTCATTTTATTTATTATTTATTATTTATTATTTATTATTTATTATTTATTGTTTATTATTTATTATTTTTTATTTTTTATTTTTTATTTTTTATTTATTATTTTTATTTATTATTTATTATTTATTATTTATTATTTATTATTTATTATTTATTATTTTTTATTATTTTTTATTTTTTATTTATTATTTTTATTTATTATTTATTATTTTTTATTTATTATTTTTTATTTATTATTATTATTATTATTTACTATTTATTATTATTCTTATTATTTATGATTTATTATTTATGATTTATTATTTTTTATTTTTTATTTTTTATTTATTATTTATTATTTACTATTTATTATTTATTATTTATTATTTATTATTTATTATTTATTATTTATTATTTATTATTTATTATTTATTTATTATTTATTATTTTTTATTTATTATTTATTATTTATTATTTATTATTTATTATTTATTATTTATTATTTATTATTTATTATTTATTATTTATTATTTATTATTTATTATTTATTATTTATTATTTATTATTTATTATTTATTAGTTATTAGTTATTATTTATTATTTATTATTTATTATTTATTATTTATTATTTATTATTTATTATTTATTATTTATTCTTTATTATTTATTATTTATTATTTATTATTTATTATTAATTATTTATTATTTATTATTTATTATTTATTATTTATTATTTATTATTTATTATTTATTATTTATTATTTATTATTTATTATTTATTATTTATTATTTATTATTTATTATTTATTATTTATTATTTATTATTTATTATTTATTATTTATTATTTATTATTTATTATTTATTATTTATTATTTATTATTTATTATTTATTATTTATTATTTATTATTTATTATTTATTATTTATTATTTATTATTTATTATTTATTATTTATTATTTATTATTTATTATTTATTATTTATTTTTTATTATTTATTATTTATTATTTATTATTTATTATTTATTATTTATTATTTATTATTTATTATTTATTATTTATTATTTATTATTTATTATTTATTATTTATTATTTATTATTTATTATTTATTATTTATTATTTATTATTTATTATTTATTATTTATTATTTATTATTTATTATTTATTATTTATTATTTATTATTTATTATTTATTATTATTTATTATTTATTATTTATTATTTATTATTTATTATTTATTATTTATTATTTATTATTTATTATTTATTATTTATTATTTATTATTTATTATTTATTATTATTATTATTATTATTATCATTTATTATTTATTATTTATTATTTATTATTTATTATTTATTATTTATTATTTATTATTTATTATTATTTATTATTTATTATTATTTATTATTTATTATTTATTATTTATTATTTATTATTTATTATTTATTATTTATTATTTATTATTTATTATTTATTATTTATGATTTATTATTTATTATTTATTATTTATTATTTATTATTTATTATTTATTATTTATGATTTATTATTTATGATTTATTATTTATTATTTTTATTTATTATTTTTATTTATTATTTATTATTTATTATTTATTATTTATTATTTATTATTTATTATTTATTATTTATTATTTATTATTTATTATTTATTATTTATTATTTATTATTTATTATTTATTATTTATTATTTATTATTTATTATTTATTATTTATTATTTATTATTTATTATTTATTATTTATTATTTATTATTTATTATTTATTATTTATTATTTATTATTTATTATTTATTATTTATTATTTATTATTTATTATTTATTATTTATTATTTATTATTTATTATTTATTATTTATTATTTATTATTTATTATTTATTATTTATTATTTATTATTTATTATTTATTATTTATTATTTATTATTTATTATTTATTATTTATTATTTATTATTTATTATTTATTATTTATTATTTATTATTTATTATTTATTATTTATTATTTATTATTTATTATTTATTATTTATTATTTATTATTTATTATTTATTATTTATTATTTATTATTTATTATTTATTATTTATTATTTTTATTATTTATTATTTATTATTTATTATTTATTATTTATTATTTATTATTTATTATTTATTATTTATTATTTATTATTTATTATTTATTATTTATTATTTATTATTTATTATTTATTATTTATTATTTATTATTTATTATTTATTATTTATTATTTATTATTTATTATTTATTATTTATTATTATTTATTATTATTATTATTTACTATTTATTATTTATTATTAATTATTTATTATTAATTATTTATTATTTATTATTTATTATTTATGATTTATTATTTATGATTTATTATTAATTATTTATTATTTATTATTTATTATTTATGATTTATTATTTATGATTTATTATTTATGATTTATTATTTATTATTTCTTATTTATTATTTCTTATTTATTATTTATTATTTATTATTTATTATTTATTATTTATTATTTATTATTTATTATTTATTATTTATTATTTATTATTTATTATTAATTATTTATTATTTATTATTAATTATTTATTATTTATTATTTATTATTTATTATTTATTATTTATTATTTATTATTTATTATTTATTATTTATTATTTATTATTTATTATTTATTATTTATTATTTATTATTTATTATTTATTATTTATTATTTTTTATTATTTATTATTTATTATTTATTATTTATTATTTATTATTTATTATTTATTATTTATTATTATTATTATTATTATTATTATTATTTATTATTATTATTATTTACTATTTATTATTTATTATTATTATTTAGCAAAAATAAGTTCAGTTCAGCAAAAATAAAATAAGTTCAGTTCAGTTTAGCCAAAATAAGTTCAAAAGAACAGGGCCTTATTCATAATTTTGTAGCGGAAATAAATAAAGAACTTTGAAAACATAATTGAACTTAGTCAACCACAAAGTCAACTCCAGAACCAAACCAAAGTCAAACCAACATAAAAGTCAAACTATTTAAAACCATAACTAAACCAAAATTATAGAAGTATTAAAGAAACTAAAATATAAGCTCTCCAAACGATTTCCCGAAACCCAATGATGCATCATCCTCAGACCTGAAATGGTCGAGGCTTTATTGATCCCGAAGGACTGCTCACCAAATGGGTCATCATAGGATCAATAAGGCACAACCATGATAGACACACAGAAAAACACTTAATAAATAAAATATAAAACCTAACATGATAATAATAAATATTAAATCAGAGATAAATAATAATAATATAACGAAATAACACACTCACTATACTGAACTTGACTCCACAACCAATAGATTAATTATAATTAAATTGAATATTCAATGGATAAAGTTGTCCAAACTAAACTATGTCTTCAATTTAGAAGACGAAGTACAGGCGCGACTCCGTACTCCCGCGACCAACGATATCGAGGTACTAATTAAATAAAATAGGACACGTTGATAAATTCGGCCCCAAGAAAAGTCATGGGCTACCACCATGTACTCCAACTCATACTAGTCCAACACTTCAGACGTGCACAAGTCTAAAACTTATTGCTATTCACTTTCCACTTTAATTATTAATAAATTATTTGATTGTTGAGACTCATAACAATAGGACAACCAACATAATTATCATGGACACACAAAATTCCCGTTTTTATCTTAGGATTAAATATGGTGATCAACAACTCAATTAATCCAAGAATAATCCCATTCGTTAAATAATAACCATCCAACCTTTATTTGTTGACACAAATCAACAATCAACCAACCTATCAATAGGTGAATATCCAACTTTACCAAACAAGGCCCACGGTCCTTATAAAGTAAAATATAATAGGATTATTTATCAGATGCCACCTTTTATAACCACTTTTTTGTGAAAAACTACCCTTAAAAAAATTTGGGCACGCAACCACCTTTCTTGTTCTTTTTTTTTTTGTCGGAATCCACCACTTGCCATAATCCGGTGGTTGACCTTGATTTTCTAGCGTTGAGCATCATAGAACCCATTTTGTTCCAGATTTTTGTCATTTCTTCCACCTTCACGCCTTCTCCATTCTTCTGCTAGCATCTTCCTCCCTCCATTTTTTTTTTTGAAATTACAGAGCAAGGGGGGAGGAAGGGAGAAAGTGAAAGAAGAAGAAGAAGGGGTGGGAAGGATGCGGGGGGTTGCGGGGGGGATGCGGGGGGGATGCGAGGGGGGAAGGGGGTTGCCGAGGGATGCGAGGAGGGAGAGGGGATTGGGGTTGAGAGGGTGGGGATGGTCGGGGGGTTACGGGGCTGGGGCTGCGTGTGGGATAGAGCTGGGAGGGTGGGGCTGAGCGGCGACGGCTGGGGAGGCCTAGGGTTGGGGGTGGTGGCAGCGGGGAGGAAGGCTATATGGTGGTGGTGGCGGCAGCAATGGTAGCTTGGTGGTGGTGATTTTCACAGAGGAAGGATAAAGGAAGAAAAATGGCAAAAATCTAAAAAAAATATAGTTTTGATAGTCAATGCCGGAAAAGTTGGGTCAACGACCGGGTTCCGGTAAGTGGTAACTTCCCACAAAATATAAAACCAAAAAGGTGGTTGCGTGCCCAATTCTTTTTAAAAGGTGGTTTCTCACGAAAAATTGGTTATAAAAAGGTGGTTCCTAACAAATTTACCAATATTATAATAATAATCCAAGGGAACAACATGATACAATTCATGATCCAATAAATAATGTATTTATTAATCCCTCATGTGAATTAATAAAATAAACGTTCCCAACCCACATGCTTGCATCAATCATCCATACAAGCATATAATATTCATCATAAGCAACATGCCTCACACAACGGCATAAAACATGCAAATTCACTTGAATATAAGCCACATATGAACTATAAAAGTTCCCTATACATGATACTACAACAATCCTACCCTAGGACATGATACTAGTCTAATAACATATAGGTATGTACGTACCTTGTGTAGACAATATGAGATGCCACTTTCTAAACCTTAGAAATCACTCAAAGTAAAGTCTCCACCTATCAAATACCAAAACATCCAAATATTAATACTCTAATAAAAATTACAGCAACTTAAAAATACTTTAAACCCTCTTAAAAAGTGTTTTAAAACCCTCTTAAACATTAAAACTTCAACCTTTAGTACCCCTTAACATAGTACCACCATACTAGTCATTAAAACCCTTAAAAATCAATACTTTAATATTTAAAAACCCACATAAATATGCCAGCAACATATACCATCTTTAAAACTCTTTTAAACTTACTTTAACATAGTTATAAAGATTAACGTACTCAATTTTCATAAACTATAACATAGTACTATAGTTCTAACTCTTAAAAACATTAAAAATCCATGCTTTCATGCTTAAAAACCTAATTTAAACATATATATTAATATGAAATTTATTTACTTCATTAAACTAATTATATGATCTGAAATTAATATTAAAATAGTTAAAGATACAAATTTTAATTATCAAACCATCGAATAATACTTAAAACATTAAACTAATCATTAAGATAATATAGAGGAAGAGAGAAACCAAGAGGAGAGAAAAAAGACACGCAGCAGCAGAGGGGGAGGACGTCGGCGCATGTGAACGGGAGAGAGAGAAAAAGTCGGGTGAGGGAGTGAGGAAAGAGAGAGAACCGAATGGGGGGGGAGTAGAAAATTAGGGTGTAATTTTGTGTGGGGATTTTTGGGCTCATAGAGTTTATATAGGTTTGCAATACTAACCCTTGTGGGCTTAGGGAAGTGTGTTTGGACTTTTAAATTTTGTTGATTGGGTGATTGAGTTGAATTAGGATCCTCTAACCCATCTTTTAAAAATATTTTATACTTCAACTCAAACTAATTAAATTATTAAATAACTTTCAAAGTATAACCTAATAAATATTTGATTATTCAAAAACATTAAATAATCCTTTGACTTTGAAAATAGCCAACACTTTTAAGAAATTAATTATTTAAATAATAAGACATACTCCATCCGTTTCATTTTAATTGTTACACTTTGATATTTTACACTATTCACAAATTTCACTTTGACCATCATTTGTGATTTATACGCGGATGAAAATATAGTCATGTGGGATCTTGCTAGATTCATCATAACATGTATTTTATTAAGATGTACTTTTTATAATTTTTACAAATACAAAACTAAATATATATGTCCTCAAAGTTTTGCATTGGCATGCGTGAAAAGTGTAAGTGTGTAGATTAAAATGAAACGGAGGGAGTATATAAATATACTTTAAATATATTTATAAAATTCATCAAATTATGGGGGATTATAGTCTACCCCTCTTAAAAGAAGTTTCGTCCCGAAGCTTGACAGGAAAACCCTCACATTTTCAAAATTTCTACCCAAACTTTCCATTTAGATATACTTGTGTCACAACGTGTGCACACTTTACCAACTTTAAAAACCACTTGTGTTACCTCATGTACACATTTTTCGATGCGGAGAACCAATTTATTTTGTATCAACATGTGCAAATCGCCAAAATAAGCATAAAATGCATTAAAATACCATAAAATAAGGCAATAAGCGCGAAATCCTATCGCATTCTACCCCCCTTAAAGAAAATGAGTTACGCCCTCGTAACTGACCTCAATGAATAACTCAGGATATTTCTTCTTCATTTCATCGTCGGCTTCCCACGTTGCCTCTTCGGACTCATGGTTAGACCAAAGCACTTTCACAATATGCACATCCTTATTGCGTGTACTACGCACCTTTCTATCCAAGAATTTCACAGGTCTTTCCTCATACGTGAGGCTACTATCTATTTGGATTCTTTCTGGCTCCAAAATATGATTCTCATCAGGGATATATCTCTTAAGCTAGGAAATGTCAAATACATCATGCATCTTCTCAAATTCCATTGGTAAAGCTAACTTATAGGCCACCTTCCCAACTCTTTGCAAAATCTCATATAGATCAACATACTTAGTAGTTAACTTGCCCTTCTTATCAAGTCTCATCACTCCTTTCGTTGGTGACACCTTCAAAAACAACTCATCACCAACAACGAATTCATCTTCCCTTCGCTTCAAATCAGCATAACTTTTCTGCCTATCTTGAGTAGCTTGAATTCTAGCTTGAATCAACTTCACATTTTTGACAGTCTCCTCAATAAATTCAGCCCCCAACACTACATTTTGAGTGCAAACATTCCAGCAAATGGAACTTCTACACTTCCTTACGCCTCAAATGGAGCCATCTTGATACTTACATTGTAACTATTGTGATATGAGAATTCTATCAAATCCAAGTGATCTTCCCAACTTTCATGGAAATCAAGCACGCACGCTCTCAACATGTCCTCCATAGTCTGATGGTCCTTTCAGTCTGACCCTCGGTCGCAGGATGTAACGCATTACTCATCTTCAATGTTGTTCCAAGATTCAACTGGACCTTTTGCCAAAATTTCGAGAGGAGTCTCGAATCACGATACGAAATAATGTCCTTTGGGACTCCATGCAAGCTCACCACATGCTTGATATACGTCTTGGCAAGTGTCTTCTTCTTCCATGTTTCTTTGATCGGAACGAACACGGTAGACTTCGTCAGACGGTCCACGATAACCCAAATAGTATCATTGCCATTTCTCGTCTTTGGCGAAGCAGTCACAAGGTCCATTGATATGCAATCCCACTTCCATCCAGGAACCTCTAATGATTGAACCTTCCCCATTGGTCTCTTATGGTCGATCTTTACTTTATTACGGGTCATACACTTTGACACGAACTCGGCGACTTCATGCTTCATATTCGGCCACCAATAAAGATCCTTATACAACTTATCGCCAGTAGGGTGCACAAAATATGGAGTAATATGCCCCTCTTCCATAAGCTTCCTCTTAAGCTCTTCACACTTCTGTGGTATACACAGCCTTCCTTTGAACCTCAAGCTTCCATCATCATGAACCTTCAAGTTCACTTCCTTGCCTTGCTTCATCTTCTCCTTAATCTTATCTAGGTGCTCGTCTCCAACTTTACTCTCTTTGATCTCATCGAAAATTGACGATCCCAATGACAAAGCACTCAATCTTGCTTCAATCTCCCCAGGACTCAACATTTCTAGTTTAAGCCTTTGCATATCTCTGTACAATTCCTCAGAAACTACCAACGCATTCACGCTATGACTCGACTTTCTACTCAAAGCATCGGCAACTACATTCGCCTTCCCCTCATGGTACTGGATATCTAAGTCATTGATAAGTCATATTTATATATAGTTTTTAGGTGCATTAAGGTTGCATTTTAGAGCATTTAGATTCATATTTAGGTTCATTATTGCATTATATTCTTAAGTTATGTTATTATACTCCTATTCGGTATGTTTTCTTTTTTTGATGAATTTCAGGTAACGAGAACGTATTTGGAGTATAATTAGCTAAGTTTGAGGATTAGGACCACTTGGAAGGAAGGTGCAATACATAAGGATAGCAACGAATATTCTATAGTATGAGTTTGAGCGAAAGCAAAGCAGAAAATCATGAGAAGAAATGTGAAAAAGGAGTCATGTCTACTCTTATGATCATAAATTTTGGCATGCTTCTTATAATCAAATAATTCTAGTATATCTGAAAACTAGACTTGAAGAGCTTTCCAACGATAGGTGGCACGCCCCGAGGAGACTTCTATTCAAGAAGTTATGCCTTTCGGAAGTTCAGACTGTTTTGCTGGAATATGTTTCCATACGCGCGGTCGCGCGGATCACTAATTCCTCCCATTTAATGAATATTTCGACTTTCCTTATCTTGTAACTTACTTTCCTAGTGTTATTAGGTTACTTAATATTATTTAGATTAGGAAAAACTCTCTTCTTTCTTTCTCCTCTCTCATCACGTTATTTTAGTCTTAGTTCTAGTTTTAGTTTTCTTCTTTTTCTCTCAAGTTTTAGTTGCAAACACTAATTTCTCTTATGTTCATTAGTTCATGAGTTCTATTTATTCCTTTAATTGATTTCTTTAATTATGTTTTCCTTTGTAGATGTAGTTTTTATTCTTTGTTTCATGATTGAGTAGTCTTTTATTCTAGGGTTTGGAAATTCATGTTTATATACTATGAATCTTGATTGATATTTATTGATGGTTTTATTAGTTATCGATCTCTAATTGATTAGTGTCTTTATTGTTAATCTTGAAATCTGATCAATTGTCTAATTAAATATTGCTAATATCGAGTCATAGATTGATAGATAGTACTCTTTAGAGGCTTGCCTAGAATTAGCATATCTTATTATGTTAGTGACCGTATTGCATATGTTGATTTGAGAGCGTTAAGAACCGACCGTAGGATTAACCTGTGCTCTAGATATCTAATTAATTGAACTATTGATGATATTTTGATATATTATATATATGAACATGGTGAACCATTCCCCTAGATCTTTTTAGTTTGATTTTCATATTTTTATTAGTTTAGAGTTAATTCCAATATATCTGATCTTGTATATTTTATCCAAACTTTATAAGCTAGATTAGAACGACCATCTCTCTGCGGATTCGACTCTACTTACTCTACTACATTGTTAGAAGGTTTGCTAGGAATTATTTTTGACATGTGTACGACGCCTATCAAATCATGGCTCCGTTGTTGGGGAGACGGTATAGTTTTATTTAGTTTTTATTGTTGGTGAGACTAAACTGCATGTATATATTTTTTCCCGTTTGTGAATATTTTTTTACTATTTTGTAAAAAAAAAATTGTATCATGGATTCATGTTATTTTGATGATAGGGATAATTCTTTTGCTAGGCAACATAGTAATAATTCTTGGGATTCTCATGTTTACAGTTTTGATACATCATATTAAAATCCTCCGAATTTTTGCATGAGTTATCCTGATTTACCTCATATGTTTTGTGAACCCCATGTACATGTTAGTAATTTGAGAGTAATTTTTTCTTTTACTCAGTATGAGAATGAAGTGTTTTGGAAGTACTATCATAGGCTTGGTGATTTTATTGGTCCTACTCATGGAATTGAACTGTGGGATATGTGCCTAGTGATTTATGAGGGATTAATGAAGAGGCTAGGATGGTGGTAGAATATATGTCTAATGGGGGATTTCTATTCCAATCACCTGATTATTGTTGGGATTTAATTGCGTGGTTGGCTAAGGATACTTATAAGTGGGAGATGTCTTCATCTACTAGACCTATTCTTTCACCCAAAACTTACATGACACCAACTCCTTATTGTTCTAATTGGCAGTCTAATTCTCATGATATTTATTCATGGGATGTGACATTAGTAAATGGTTTTGACCTCTCTTCCCAATATGAATGTCAATCTGCTCAAACTTCTAGCCCCAAACCGTTTATTTATGATGATGATGAGTGGTGGATAATAAATGAGAGCTATTGGGATGATGAAAAGATTGAGAGAAAGAGTAATGTGATGGATGTTTTGCAGGAGGAAGAAACCATGGTTGAAATTTTCTCTTGGGAGGAAAGTCAAGTTGAGAGCAAGGTGATTTATGAGTCTTTATCGGCACCACATACTGTTTTTGAGTCTCATGTTCCATTTTCTCAAACACTTGACCTTATTCCTTCTTCTCCTATATTATATCATCCATCATTCCTTCTTTCTCCCCCTTTGCATGACTCTTATGATCATGTAACTAATATACACTTAATTTATTTTCTTCCTTTTGATTCATGTAAAAATACTAACGTTTTTCTCTTCTTCTTTCTCTTGTAAATATAACTTCTCTTTTGATTTTTATTTTTGTAGTTTTCATAGATTTTTAGAACTAACTTATTTCACTTTTCCTTTCCATTCTTATATAATATGCTCTGAGATGTTTGCAGGAACATATGATAAGCTTCTTAGAACATTGAATTATCTTGAGTGGTCTACTAATCTTAAACGGTCATGCAAGACCTGAAATGTGCGCTTCTCGAAAGGCAACCCGAGTTTTAACTAATTTTCTCTCTTCTTTTCTTTACTTTTTATTTTGATTTTTTATCTATGTTTCATCCTTTTTGAGTGATTTTACTCATTTTGGTGTTTTTTTTTGTGTTTGTTGGAGGTGGAATGAGATTAAAAAAAATTGTCGAAGTTGGTTGCCTGGTCGACCTGGAAAAATTGCCTTACCCGGCACCATTGCCTTACCCGGCACGCAAGCAGATTTGGGAAATGTGGAGAAATTTTCAAAAGTTTGGCTAAGTGTTTCTTGCCCGGTCAACCGGGCGAGAGCGAAATTTTGAGCCTGACCGGGCTGTTTTCCGCTTGACCGGGCAAGCTGTGATAGACAACGCAGACACAGATCACAGTCTCAACAATGTTCTAGCCCTTTCCCCTGCCATCTACAGTCACCAATCACCATCATAGTCTCACAGATCACGGCACAACCTATCAAATTTTGGCGCCTGGTCCCCCCTAGTCCACGGACCACCAGCAAACCCAGCCAGCCTTCCCTGTTTTCTTCTCTCTCTCATCTCTTTTCGATTCTTTAGTTTGTTCTTTTTTTTTCTTTTCTTATAATATCTATTGTTTTCTTGATTTCTTATTATCTTTTTGCCTAATGAACACCTCATTTACTTTTTCGTTATTTTTAATTTTTTAAATTCTTTGTTATCGATGGTTGTTTAGGATTCCTTCAAATGGCAATAAAATGGTTCAAGTTAGTCTTCAAAAAGTCGTGCAATGTGATTTTAAGCTTATTCAGTACTTCAATTGGATAGTAAGCTTTTATATTTTATATTGTTAATATTATTGATATGACTTTGAAATTTTTGCTTGGATTTTTGTTTGCGATGTCATACTTGTTGATTTCTTATGACAACTTTCAATTGTTGGGTCGATTGTTGGGAGTTATGTGGTGTTTTAGTGATGACTTGTGGATCTAGGTGGACAAATTTGGTGTTTGGTGATTGTTGGGGTGAGTTTGGGTTCCTTCTGTAAAATGGTTTCTTGCAGTGAGGACACTACAGTATCTATCTTGGGGGAGGAATATTCTATCTTTTATTGCTTTTTAGTGTAGATTTCATTGCTTTCGTAGGATGTTGCACGGTTTGTACCGCTCACTAGAAGTGGGAGTTTACGTGTAACCAAAAAATTGTATTGCTTTCGTAGTTGCATTAGCATATTTCATCTCATATTAGATTTCATGTCATCTTAGTTTGCATCTATGGGACTACTGCTAGCACTCTTTGAGAGCTTTGTTGATATTTTACTACACTTCTAACCGTCATTCATCTTGTTCATGATACCTTATAGCACGATTTTTTCACAATTGATTGTTTGTGGTAAGATTGATTGATCTCTCCCTGGCTCGATTTAACGTTACTATGTAGACAACTTAACCTAAGTGAGCTTTTGTGCCTAATAAACTGACGTATCTATGTCAGTTATGTTCTTTCATGTGTGATTAGTTCCTTAGTTGTCCCATTGATCTTGATTTTGACTTGGTACTCTTTGATATTTAATAGTGCATACATTTTGATATGATTGAGGCGTTTCATTTCACAATCTTAGCTCCAGAGTTATTATTGTTTTCATATTATCCTTTCTCTAGCCCTGCTGATCCTTTCCTTATTGTGTTTGATTTATACCTACATTAGAAGCTTTTGGCCTCATTTGATTCTTATCCCAAGCCTAGCTTGGGGGAGCGAGTTTTAGTTTGGTTTGGTTTGTATTGAATTAAGGTGTTGTATTTGTGGTTTAGATGGATGGAAAAATATGTTTAGTGAGCTTGGAAATTGAAATGAAAGTTAAAAAAAAAAACAACAAATATAAATATAAAAAAAAGTGAAAAATGGAATGAGAAATAAAAAGTGAAAAAAAGAATTGTGAATAAAGTGAAATAAAAAGGGTTATTATTGAATTTCGTGAATGGAAAATGTAACACCCCAGAATTTCAAAGCGGAAAAGAAAGAAATAATAATAGTATTATAGGACGATGGCGGAAACATCGTCTTCTGGTAATGTCACTACTACAAGAAATGCTTTTAAATATCTAAGTGATAAAACCAACATAAATAAATAGTATAAATAAATTAAATTAACTAGATTAATAACCAAAAGAGAAAACTAACTCTTCAACTACTAACTAAACGTATATGCGTAAAACATCTAACATTTTAATGCTCACATCTTAACCCGAGCCCAATACAAAAGAAGATTCCCATCAACATAACCTACAAAAATATACAACAAATATCCACAATCAGTGGGGAGTAACTAACAGCTCTCCCAGTTCAATTAGGAATCCAAATAGGAGTTATCAAGCATTAATAAATAAGTTTCAATCAACATAAAATATCAAACTGAACCAAATAACAGCCAAACAACAACTAACAGTTTAACATGCTTAAATAAAGTAAATCAACAATAATGAACTCGATAAGCATACAAGATCCATAGCATAAGCCTTCAAAATAATTAAACAAAAATAATATAATAGGTTTTGAGAAAGAGTAGAACGCCAGTGGATCGCAACCCACTTCCTAAGGTTTGTCAGATCAAAATCTCCAAATAGCCTATGGGCTTACGTTCCCTAATGTCTGTGTCTAAGAATGGCCAAACTCCCGATGCAGGATAGTACCCAGCTCAGTACTTCCCAACCTCTCGGACGACAACAATTAACCTAGGTAATACCCCTAAATCGCAACCTAGGTGGTTGGCATGTTCTTCACCGGGGACTACATCTATCCCACCGGATATCTTAATCTCAATAAAATATTTCTACAAATATATACGATAATTTATTCATGCATTTATTCATCAAATATATATAATAAGGATGCCCTTCAGACCTTACACCCTAAAATCAGCAGAAACGAGGATCGCAATCCAAAAGTCTCATTTCAACGATATTTAATCTTCTCAAAGTAATAGTGATAATAATACTAATAAAAAAATCATTTCACCCAACTAAAAAGAATAAACCAACATTAAAACATACTTATACACAAAAAACACAGATAGTCAAATACTCCAACTACTACACTCTCGTTGTCTGAGTTTGGGTGCAAGGTTAATTACAACGTTAGTTATAATACCCCCGGTACATAACTCTTGGCGAAACGGTACTACAGACAGTATTATTCTCCCTCGAGTACTGTAACGTCGATAACTTAGATATTGATATATAAAACTACAACACTATCATAATCCCAACTTGATACAAACAAACCAATCCATCTTAAAATAATTAAATCAATCCTAACATATACTTATGTAAATGGCACCTCATGAAAACATGGTCATAGTAATAACTTAGCTGAGTAATAAATGACATAAACTAAAATATAGCTTGACTAAAGATAATAATGTAAAATCACAAGAAGAAAGTCAAAACCAATCACTAGAACTAACATCTCGCAGGTACAACAAAACTTCTACAAAGAAATTCATGAGGTGAACCAGCATGTGTTTATAGTTAATAATAGCTAGAAGAAAGAAAAAAAAAAGTAAAAAATAAAATGTAGAACTCATATCAGAACTTGATCCACACTAATTCCTCTGCACCACCAAGTATAACACCCTAGAAGACAAAAATGAAGAGCAAAGCATGCTTCAACACTCTACTACACTACCATGTAATACGCACAAAGCTAGAGGAAAGAGAATGCCACAACATCTCCAAAACCAGAAAACTAAAGGAAGAGGAAATAAGGACTAGCAATAGCAAGAGTAATTTGGTGGCAACAACCCATTACACTAACTACAAATTCATCTAAACATCATTCACAAGTATACATCGTCACTCTTCAATAAATAAATAAAAAAGATATTACATCATGCCATTATAACAATATAATCACTCAAGTCTCATAATACAAGTATAACAAATTTCACGCCATACATGAACCCAAGAACATGAACAAACTATACTCTAAAATAACATCCATAACTTATAATTCACGGTTACATATAATCATATTTATCAAACTACAAAACCCAAAATAATCACATAATCATATAATTCAAAAAAAAAAAAAAAAAACATGACAACAACATATAACATCCCACCCAAATTCCTAAAATCGACACTAACCCAACTTAGTATTAAAACTAGATAAATCCTAGACGGATTCTAATCGTACTAGGATTACCGTTAGTTACCTTCATTTTAAGTGGAAAATAATACTAGAACGGCGGAGAAAGAAGAGAATAACATTGCTCCCGAAAACTCCAAGAAAACCGGATGACTCGTCTGCTTGAACGCAAACTGCGACTAATTCTTCTAGTATCTTCAAAAATTGATGACACCAAGAGCAAGATCTCTCCGAGTAGATGAATTTCGACTACTCACATGCCCGATTCCGATAAGAAACGAAGGAGATACGATGCAAACAAAATGGGTGTGTAGAAATGTCCGAAAATGCGAGAAGGGATAAGAAGAAGAAGAGTTGTGATGCGTTTTTCCTGATTGTTTCCAGCTTTTGGAGGGGGGTTAAAGTGCAGAAAGTAATTAGATTATTCACCTCACTAAGAAAAGAGTTTAAGGGTGCATTAAGGTGGGTTAATGGGTGGTTAATGGTGGCAATTGATGGGGTTTTATGAAGGTTTGACTCCTCATTTCTTGGTGGTTACAAAGCTGAAATGGAGATGCTCATCCATTGTTTTTACACCCAAAATTTCGGACCATATAGTGTATAGAATGGGCTTGTAATTTCGTTACGTTGGTCGGTCCAAAACATATTAAACGCTTAAAAATAAAATCACACGCTACCTAATTTTATAGAATTACTAACTATATGATAAAATAAATACGCCCATTATATATATATATATATATATATATATATATATATATATATATATATATATATATATATATATATATATCTCATGAAATTAATAAATAAATATATATACACTGTAAATTAATAATCACAACAACATAATACAATAATTAAATAACTATTCACTTTCAAAATAGTTTTTAATAATAAACTATTTTACTTTAACAGAAAATATCATTCTAATGTAAACAACGCCAAAAATGAAGAGGGAAAATTACGTGGTGTTACAGAAAAAGTGTTGGTTATATTTGGAGATTGTTGGTTGTTGTGTGGATTTGTTGTGACCTTTATTGGTCATGTTTTCAGTTATATGATGCTCTCCCTTCTTGGTTTTTCCACCACAATTCCCAAATTATTTTCCATACCTTTAACCTCAGCCTCATTACAACCCTTAAAAGTCCTCTTGATCATTGTGTATTGTATTGTTGAGTATTAAGTGAGTCAAAAAGTCAAAGTTGAAGAGTATATGCATCAACTGAGTCGACTTGTCTAGGTTGAGTGTCATTATTTATCCTCTAAACACATGAGAGATTTGAGCGCACATGACTATAGTGAGGTCTGTCAAGTTTGGTTAAATCCAGCTTGGAGAGATGGTATGTGGCATGATTGCAGAGTCGATTGCGATACATGACATGCTATGCGGCTTCGTTCGAGCTTGTTTTGGTGCTTGGTTTTTGTAGTGATTATATCTCTTGTGTTTTTAGTTGAGTGTTTAGCCCTGTTCCAGTCCTATATTATTGGTTGTCTTACTTTTCCCATGTCTATGGCTTATTGCTTGGGGACAAGCAATGATTTAGCTTGGGGGAGTTTGATAAGTCATATTTATATATAGTTTTTAGGTGCATTTAGGTTGCATTTTAGAGCATTTAGATTCATATTTAGGTTCATTATTGCATTATATTCTTAAGTTATGTTATTTTACTCCTATTCGGTATGTTTTCTTTTTTTGATGAATTTCAAGTAACGAGAACGTATTTGGAGTATAATTAGCTAAGTTTGAGGATTAGGACCACTTGGAAGGAAGGTGCAATGCATAAGGATCGCTACGAATATTTTATAGTACGAGTTTGAGCGAAAACAAAGCGGAAAATCATGAGAAGAAATGTGAAAAAGGAGTCACGTCTACTCTTCTGATCATAACTTTTTATGTGCTTCTTATTATCAAATAATTCAAGCAGATATGAAAATTATAATTGAAGAGATTTCCAACGATAGGTGGCACGCCCCGAGGAGACTTCTAGCCAAGAAGTTATGCCTTTCGGAAGTTCAAACTATTTTGCTGGAATCTGTTTTTGTACGCTCGGATCACTAATTCCTCCCATTTAATGAATATTTTGACTTTCATTATCTTGTAACTTACTTTCCTAGTGTTATTAGGTTACTCATTATTATTCAGATTAGGAAAAACTCTCTTCTTTCTCTCTCCTCTCTCATCACATTATTTTAGTCTTAGTTTTAGTTTTAGTTTTCTTCTTTTTCTTTCTAGCTTGAGTTGCAAACCCTAATTTTTCTTATGTTCATTAATTCATGAGTTCTATTTCTTCCTTTAATTGATTTCTTTAATTATGTGTTCCTTTGTACATGTAGTTTTTATTCTTTGTTTCATGATTGAGTATTCTTTTATTCTAGGGTTTGGAAATACATGTTTATATACTATGAATCTTGATTGATATTTATTGATGGTTTTATTAGTTATCGATCTCTAATTGGTCAGTGTCTATATTGTTAATCTTGAAATCTGATCAATTGTGTAATTAAATATTGCTAATATCGAGTCATAGATTGAGAGATAGTACTCTTTAGAGGCTTACCTAGAATTAGCAGATCTGATTATGTTAGCGACCGTACTGCATATGTTGGTTTGAGGGCGTTAAGAACCGACCGTAGGATTAACCTGTGCTCTAGATATCTGATTAATTGAACTATTGATGATATTTTGATATTTATATATATATGAACATGGTGAACCATTGCCCTAGATCTTTATAGTTTGATTTTCATATTTTTATTAGTTTAGATTTAATTCCAATATATCTGATCTTGTATAGTTTATCCATACCTTATTAGCTAGATTAGAACGACCATCTCTCTGCGGATTCGACCCTACTTACTCTACTACATTGTTAGAAGGTTTGCTAGAAATTATTTTTGACAAGTGTATGACAGCCTGTCCGTCATAGTCCTTAATCAATTCCAACCGTCTTCTTTGCCTCATATTGAGATCCTTCTAGGTAAAAATATACTTCAGACTCTTATGATCAGTAAAGATCTTGCAAGTTGCCCTATATAGATAATGTCACCAAATTTTCAAGGCAAACACAATAGCATCGAGCTCCAGGTCCTTGGTAGGATAATTAGACTCATATATATGGTTTCAACTGACGCGATGCATACGCGATTACCTTCCCATTTTGCTGCAGAACACACCCCAAATTATTCTTAGAAGCATCCCTATACACCTCGAATCCTTCATTTTCGTCAGGCAGGGTTAAAAGAGGTGAAGAAGTCAGACGCTCCTTCAAAGTCTGAAAGGCTTCCTCGCACTTCTCACTCCACTCAAACTTTGACTCTTTCTTCATCAGGTTAGTCATCGGCCTTGCTCTTTCACAAATCTCCTATAATAGCCAACTAATCCTAGAAAACTCCTTATATCCGACACATTCTTCAGTGTAGGCCACTCACTAATAGCTTGAATCTTCACAGGATCCACATAAACTCCTTCTTTAGATACATAATGTCCCAAAAATGCTACTTTCTCCAATCGAAACTCACACTTAGAGAACTTGGCATACAATTGGTTCTTCCTAAACGTCTCCAAGACTATTCTCAAATGTTAATCATGCTCTTCTTCACTCTTTGAATAGATCAAAATATCATCAATGAACACTATGACGAATTTATCCAAAAACTCATGGAATATTCTATTCATCAAATCCATGAATATAGCAGGAGCATTGGTCAATCCAAACGGCATCACTGTAAACTCATAATGACCATAACGCGTCCTAAACGCAGTCTTAGGTATATCCTTATCAGCTACCTTCAACTGGAGATACCCCGAACGCAAATCGATCTTCGAAAATACACTCGCTTCATTCAAATGATCGAACAGGTCATCTATCCTAGGCAAAGGATATTTGTTCTTAATGGTCACATTGTTCAATTCCCTATAGTCAATGCACAATCTCATACTTTCATCTTTCTTCTTCAAAAATAATACAGGAGCTCCCCAAGGTGACGCACTAGGCCTAATATAAACCTTCTCCAACAGCTCTTGCAATTACGTCTTCAACTCGCTCATCTCAGGAGGTGCCATTCTATACGGTGCCTTAGAAATAGATGCAGTACCAGGAACTAAGTCTATGGTGAACTCAACGGCTCTCTTAGGCGGCATACCAGAATTCTCGCTTGGAAACACATCCATAAACTCATTCACAATCGGTACATCCTCAATGCTTAACTAGACTTCTTTGCTCACATCTCGCACACTACAGAAAAACAACTCACACCCTTTCTTAATTAACTTCTTCACTTGCATTGCGAAAATGATCCCAAAACTCTTAGGCTTTCTAAATAGTAGGTATGAAGTTAACTTCCTTAAAGGGCTTCTCAATACGACCTTCTGAGCTTCACAATCTATCTTGGCCTTATAGAAACCTAACCAGTTCATCCCCAAAATAACGTCTAGGTCCCCTAGATTGAACTCTATCAGATTCGAAGGAAAAACACACTCTCCTATCTTCAAAGGTAAGTCTCTATACATCTTAGTACACCTTATAACTTCTCCAGTAGGTATACTTATGAGTAAGTCAATTACTTCAAAGTCTACTAATCCTAGACTTTTTATAATGGACGAAGAAATAAACGAATAGATTACTCCAGAATCAAATGACGCTTTAACTAGAATGGAGTTAATAGAAAAAGTACCAAAAACTACGTCGGCAGACTTTTCAGCTTCGTTGCGACTTATCACGATCAATTTCCCTGGAGCTTTGTTATGGTTGTTGTTGTTGCTCTCATTAGCAGGCTTACCGTAGCTTCCTTGACCATTCTGCGATCCTATATTGGTTGCTCGCTTGGTTGAACCCATACCTTCCTTGATTACCATTCTTATTACCATTCTGCTCTTTCTTTTGCTTGGTGAAGCACTCAAACTCCCTATGTCCCTTCTTCTAGCAGTAATGACAGGTCACTAGTTCCCCTTTACAGTATCTACTAGGATGGTTCTTGTTACACCTCTTGCAGTTGTAAATTCTCTCAAACTGCCCCTTTCCATTAAAACCTTGACCATTCCTTCCTTGGAAAATTCCATTCCCATTCCTATTCCTCTTAAAATTTCCCTGATTTCCACTAGCATTGAAATCTTTCCTTTTCTCACCTACCACAACACTCTTCTTATCTCGCCTTGATTGAAGTCCATAAATATGGGCAGCTCTCCCATAAACAACATCTAGGTACGCAAAGGTCTCACCTCCTGTTCCCCATTGAATCTCTTCAGTCAGCCCTTGCTCAAACCTCTGAGCTTTCAGCTCTATCGTCGCTACAACCTCAGGTGCAAATCTAGACAATGCTACGAACTTAATATAGTACTCATTCCCATCCTAAGGTTTATGAAATCTTGAGCCTTTTACTTCCTCATAAAAGCAGGGTAAAATTGTCCTCTTAAAGCAGCGGTAAAGGAATCCCAATTAAAACCTTCCACAATGCTAATCCTATCTCCATTTTCCTTCCACCATAAATCAGCCTCATCCTTCAAATACAACATACCTTGACCCACTTTCATTGCCTCAGGACAGTTCACAGCCCCAAAAACCTTACCGAACTCCCTAATCCAGCTCTCTAAGAACGTAGGATCAACCAGCCCCTTAAAGAACGGCTGCTTAATCTTAGCTAACCTCTCAAACATATCCCGCGCAGGATCAGGACGCTCAGTCCTTTCTTTAGTCTGTTTCTCAGCCAAAAGGATAATAGCATAGGCTAAGGCAGTATCGTTGTTTGCCATTCTACTTCGCGACCTGAAATTTAATGTAAGTCTATTTTAGGTTTCGATACACAACTACTTGCCACTTATTATGAAGGCATCAATTCGATTTGATCATACAAGATAGCATCAATATAAAATTCTATGGAATTATAATAACGCTAAGTTCAATCACTATAAACCATAAACAATTATATATTCACTCATATATAAATATTCACATCCATAATCATATAAGGATCAATTAAATAAAATATTTCTCATTTGCATACTCAAATAAATTCATACTTAACTCGAATAACTAAAATATTATCTCAGATAACTCTGACATATAGCCATTTTCCCCAAATAACCCCTAAATTGTCACCCCTATTACACATAACCCTAAATTTGTAATTTGTCATTGAACCCAACGAAATTACAAACGACTTTAACTTGGTTAGACTTTAGATGGGTTTGCAGCCATTTAAGAAGGTGGTTGATCACATTAAATTTGAAGAAGGTGGTTTGGCGCCTTATTAGTGGTCTGCTGCCAAAAATAAAACCCTTGAATTGTGCATCAAAACTAATGAACATCCTTTTGAATAGCCATCAACCACCTTCTTAGATGGCGCCAAACCCATCCATATTCAAACCAAGTGTAATTCTGTCATGTTTAATGACAAATTACAAATTTAGGGTTATTCGCGATAGGGGTGACAATGTGGGGGGTTATTTGGGAAAAATGGTTATATGTCAGGGTTATCTGAAATAATATCCCTTATTTTTATTCCTCAAACCGATGTTAATAATATTTTTCCAATCCAAAATAACCAAACCTATTCCTCAACAAACTAAAGATGCTAAAGAAAGAAATTTACACTATTGTAGCTTAGCTACTTATTCAACTAACTAATCTTAGAACATGAATAAATATTCTATGGAGTAACATCATCATTCCTATCTTTATTTTCTTTGTATTTTTCTGAGTAAACATTTCATCTTCAATGTTTCACTATCATAATAATAATAATAACTTGGCTTTTTAGCTCTAGTAGATCTTCGAATCCTTTTGGGTTGAGGTCCATCCTCTTCCAACTCTGAATCACTATTACTGTCTAGATAAAATCTTCAAGTAGCACTGTAAATGTCCTTTTGGGTTTGCCCTCTAGACGATCAAACTCTTGAATTACCTCATCATCGCTATCAGGGATGCCTACTTTCAAGACACGACGCAAAACAAGGTCTAGACTGGTGTAGCTCTCACTATTAGACTCCTCGTTATACTCATCGTCACTAAGCACAATAGGGTTGGAGTAGCTTCCTACTCGGGCAGCTTCACTATCAGTCATGCCTAAGGGTCCGTTTACAGTTGAACACGACATCTATAATAAATAATACTCTCACTTAGCGTATATCCTCAACAATAAATAATAAGCAATAATAAATAGATATTTTAAAGCCAGAAATAACATCAAACAGTTAAGCAGGGAAGAAAATACTGAACATGCTGAACAAAATATTTAATTGCAGACATATAATATTTCCATTCTATATGCCCTTCCTATTCTACCCCATCTCTCACAAAATTAAAAAAGTATATAAAATAAAACTAAAAGTACCAAAAATAAACAACTAAAAATTAAATTAATAATTTTCGAAAAATAAAATAAAAAAATTCGGCTAAAAAAAATTCAAACTTCAAAAAAATTTCGAACCCTTTTGAAATATTTTTTGAATTTATCACAAGTGATTTAAGCACAATGAATAAGTAGGAGCTTGTTTTCTTTAAAATTCTTTTTTAAATAACTAGGCGCCTAATAAAAAAAGATTGGCACGAAAGGCCAATAAAAATCTAAGCTCCAAGATACCACTTTGTAACACTCCGATAATTCTCTATTTTATAAAATACCTTTTTCCCGCAAAACATAGAGAATTACCAAAGTATTATCGCCCGTGTGATAACGTATCGACTTATTCAGAATTTTACAGCGGAAATAAATAAAGAACTTTGAAAACATAATTGAACTTAGTCAACCACAAAGTCAACTCCAAAACCAAACCAAAGTCAAACCAACATAAAAGTCAAACTATTTAAAACCATAACTAAACCAAAATTATAAAAGTATTTAAAGAAACTAAAACACAAGCTCTCCAAACGATTTCCCGAAACCCAATGATGCCTCATCCTCAGACCTGAAATGGTCGATGCTTTATTGATGCTGAAGGACTGCTCACCAAATGGGTCATTATAGGATCAATAAGGCACAACCATTATCGACACACAAAAAAGCACGTAATCAGCAAAGCTAAGTACTACATAGTAAGTAAAACATAAAAACCTAACATGATACTAATAAACATTAAATCATAGATAAATAATAATATAACAAAATAAAAGACTCACTATACTGAACTTGACTCCACAACCAATAGATTAATTATAATTAAATTGAATAGTCAATGGATAGAGTTGTCCAAACCAAACCATGTCTTCAATTTAGAAGACGAAGTACGGGCGCGACTCCGTACTCCCGCGACCAACAATATCGAGCTACTAATTAAATAAAATAGGACACGGTGATCAATCCGGCCCTAAGAAAAGTAATGGGCTACTACCATGTACTCCAACTCATACTAGTCCAACACTTCAGACGTGCACAAGTCTAAAGTTTATTGCTATTCACTTTCCACATAAATTATTTGAGTGTTGAGACTCACAAAAATAGGACAACCAACATAAATATCATGGATACACAAAATTCCCATTTTTATCTTAGGATTAAATATGGTGATCAACAACTCAATTAATCCAAGAATAATCCCATTCGTTAATTAATAACCATCCAACCTTTATTTTTTGACTCAAATCAACAATCAACGAACCTGTCAATAGGTGAATATCCAACTTTACCAAACAAGGCCCAGGGTCCTTATAAAGTAAAATATAATAATAATAATAATACAAGGGAACAACATGATACAATTCATGATCCAATAAATAATATATTTATTAATCCCTCATGTGAATTAATAAAATAAACGTTCCCAACCCACATGCTTGCATCAATCATCCATACAAACATATAATATTCATTCATAGGCAACATGCTTCACACAACGGCATAAAACATGCAAATTCACTTGAATATAAGCCACATATGAACTATAAAAAGTTCTCTATACATGATACTACAACAATCCTATCCTTAGGACATGATACTAGTCTAATAACACATAGGTATATATGTACCTTGTGTAGACAATATCAGATGCCACTTTCTCAACCTTAGAATTCACTCAAAGTAAAGTCTCTGCCTATCAAATACCAAAACATCCAAGTATTAATACTCTAATAAAAATCATAGCAACTTTAAAAAACTTTAAACCCTTTTAAAAAGTGTTTTAAAACCCTCTTAAACATTAAAACTTCAACCTTTAGTGCCCCTTAATACAATACCACCATACTAGTCATTAAAACCCTTAAAAATCAATACTTTAATCTATACCCATTAAAAAGCCACAAGTCTAGTTACTGTTCTTAAGAATGGTGCTTTGACGGTTTCGCCCTTCACACTTCACAGAAACCCCTCCCATGCCCTTCCTTTGCCACCTGCTCTCTGTTGGGGAAAATTTGTTGCCTCTGTTAGATGCGTGACTAAAATTGGCGGCAATTCACACCTACTGTTCTCCTACCTTCATCCTCCTCCATCTCCCAAACAGTTATACAGTTGCTTCTTCTTCTGGCGAGATTCCTTAACCCTAACTTAATCGAATTATTTTCTCATAAAATTGGGTACTCAGAAGTGCAATTAAGAGGACGAAATGGATGGTGAAGGAAGATGTTCAATGAGTTGCAGTGGCAAGCGTTTGGGGCGCGAGATTACGGTCCATCTTCTCATACCTTTCAAGTGGCTGATCAAATAGGCTGCATTTCCCCAACCTTCTAAGGTTTGAATTCATTTTCGTATTTTTTTTTTCAATACACCTTTCTTATTTTTGAATGGAATGCACTGCATTTCCCCAGCCTCCTAAGGTTTCAATTCATTTTCGTACTTTTTTTTTCGAGACACCTTTCTTATTTTTGAATGGAATGCATGAATTTTTTTCGTGGATTTTACATCCATTATCTCTTGAAATTTTGCACTCCTGTGCTGGTTCTCAATGTTGTTTCCTTGCGTTTATGGTAGCTATAGTTCTTGCCTTATTTAAGTTATTTTTCTTGCTTACTAATTAGTGCTTATGAATTACCATTTGCCTTAATTTATTGCATTTGTGGTAACTTATAGTGCTTGCCTGATTTAAGTTGTTTTTTTGCTTACTAATTAGTGATTATGAATTACCATTTGCCATAATTAAGCTTAGTTACCTCCTTTATTAAGCCATTTATTAAGCCATTTGCATCCTAATTCCACTATTTATGCTTGGTTAGCTTCATGCTTAACTTTCTTTGCTATTTTATAATCCTCAATCTCCTGGGAAGTTGGTGTCCAGTCCATTGTATTCAAGTACTGCTACTGTTCCCCTATTCCCCTCCTCCTTTATGCTGTGAGAGAGAGTATCACATAGCTGTTGAATTTACTGTAGTTATTCCTTGTAATTCCTGCAGCTTGTTGGCTCATAGCCACCCTACCATGATGTCCTAATATTATGGTCTTACATTATAATGCTCACCTCACAGCCCTTGTTAACCTACTTAAATCCTCAAACGTTTGTGCTTTACTATATAGAACTCTAGTTCTTGTGCTATTTTGTTCACCTCCTTCATCTATTTTTTAGTTTTTTGCTCTAAAAAATCAAGAAATTCATAAGGTAGGGTGCTTACATCCTTTTAAAAATGTTTGCTGCTTCTCTTCTTTTTCTTTCTATTTAGAAAGTATATTCTACTGCATTTATGAAATAAATAATTGTGGTATAATATATAGGCAAGATCTCATGGTCACATTGATGTAATTGCTAAATGTGGTAAAAGTTAGATGTGAATGCTAAAAAAAAAAAGTCATAGTCCCTTTGTGCTTGTGTGTGAACACTTTTATGGAATGGAAACCATTTGATGCTGATCTTTTCTTATATCTTCCCTTAGTTATCTACCTAGAACTTGTGTTCCTGCTATATTTTACAAACAGTACTTTACATATCTTCCCTTGGATCTGTTACAAAACAACCTTTAAATGCAAGCTTTTCCTTTTGCCACTGTTTGCACATTAAAGTTAACTGTTGAAAGTGTTTGTTGCTGATCTCAGGCATCCTGTAAAAGAGAATGTAATGGTTGGTATTTATGTCATCTTCATAAAAGCATCTAATGGTTACCTTGCATAACTTTATGAGAGAGTATAGATCTGCCACTTGTTCTGAGAGTACATATTACTTTTTTGTCTCATCTAACATGCTTTGGAAAAGTTAATGTTTATGTTCCTTTGACTTTTGTAGTTCCATTTGTTCTACTTTGCTGATTTACTACCACATTTATAGCCTTTTATGCATTTAGTTCCTAATCTGGAATCTTCTGTAAAAGAATATCACCCTCTCTATTTTTTACTTGTTTTGTTTCAAACTGTGCAATTACTACTATTTGAAAATATATACCAGTGCTATGCATGCTACTTTAAATGTTTAAATCTACAAACCTTCTCAAACCACAGATGTATGCTTCCACTTAAAAAAAAGACAACCAAAGGAATTATTAGTTAAGGGTTTCATGGTATTCATACAGTGAGTATTGATTACCTACTACATTAGTATGTACTAACATCATTACTGTTGTTTACTAACTCTCATTAGTAGAAAACCTTTAAACGTTAAATATACATGCATGTCACGAATACTATGCATATAAAAGGGGGAAAGGACATGGGTTGGTGGCTTGGACCATGGTTAATGATCATATTAATTACCATGGCAAATACAATAGATATTTACCTGCTTTCTTATAGTGGGAGTTCACTCCTTCTATCTAGGCCACGTTGTATGCTTGCATCCTTAAATAAACATTTCTACTCATGCTTAAATGAGTTGCCCCTTTTGCGTAGGCAGAAAAATGGGATCCTACTATGCATTGCCTTATAGTGTTTCCCAACAAAGTGTAATAAAAAATGCTACCCCCGTCTAACTATCATTTCACATTACTTTTCCCCCCATCCTACAAAAATGGTTCCAGATTGCTAAAATCAATCTTCTGAACAACGGTTATTAGAAACATATCTCTTATTTGCCTTGCAAATCCAATGTATCACCCGCCTCTGTTGGTTTCACGTGCTGTTTTGTGTCTATCTTTCCATCCCATGTTATTAGCTTAGCCATTAGTTTGTTGTCTCTGATTTTAGGCGGCTCCTGTTGTCTGCTTGCAAACGAAAGTTATTCCTTTGTTTCCCTCAACTCACAACTTTTTTTACTTAACAATACTGGGGATTTGCAACGTTACAGATTCCCTTCCACCCTTTATTGGAACGAATAACAACTGCTCTGAATTTTCCTGATCCGATTTACCAGTTCTTAGATGCTTCTAAAAACAATGTGTGCGTATCTGTTAAGACAGATTGTGGGCCAGTTGCCTACACTTATGTCGGTGGGGAGGATGATAAGGTGGAAGGGTCATGCGAAAAGGCAGCCCAAAAAGTCGTACGCGACCTGATGAAGAAATCTGACGTGTCTGTAGAAGATATAACGTCTATTAGGACCCGCATGTTTAGGCGTTGTGCTGCCTTGTACAGCCTAAAGAGGGAAGAATTAGCACGCGTTGAAAAAGGCCTACCAAAGGTGCCTTTGCATGAGCCATTGTGTTGATTTTATGTCGATTTTGCGTACTATTTTCAAGAAAGTCACAATTCGATGCACTCTTGTTGAGACGCTCGAACACAGCCCTAGCCAGTTCACTTCTTCGCTTACAATAATACCCCCAAAGGCTGAATTTGGCTTCGAATGCATCGTTAGTGATTGCTGCTCTACTCTTGATGCAGCAAAACAAAGCCTGGCGAAAAAAGCGCTTAACTACTTAATAGGTGTGTACAACTTTGAGGTTGAAGATGCAAATTACAACCCCATAGCTTCGAAGTTTGATTCGCTCTTGTGCACCCTTGAAAGGGAGAGTTATTTGACCTTGAAAGAGCGTGTTATGGGCCTTAAAGAAGAACTTGAGCCCTCTTCGCTCTTTGTTGAGCAGGACTGCCTTACTCCACGAGGCCTTGCATTCCAGATACCCTCCATTACATCTCCACTCTGAAAAAACGCAGAGCGCATCCGGCTATTGCACGCCCATCTGTTGTTGCTGCCTCCGGCACTGAAATTCCACTCTATTTTGCGAGCTTGCCAGGGCTTGACACTGTCTTCAAGCGTTCAAAGTTTGTCTAAGTCCTATCGGGCACTACTACAAAAAAGGCCTAGGAAACCGGTTAAAAATGGCCTAGGAAACCAGACTACAACAGGTCTCCATCTCACAGGTGTCCTAGGTTAGGAGACCGGTTATGATGCCTGGTTTCTTTGTTTATTTGGGAGACTAGTTGACAGCTAAAACCAGTCTCTTAGGTAAGCGTACATATCATATGTAAAGAGGCTAGGAGACCGGTTAACATCTAAAACCAGTCTCCTTAAATTATCTTTTGAAACCAGTTATTGACCACAACCGGTTTCTTAGGTATTACACTTTTTTTTAAAAAAAAAAATAGAATAAAATACGGTATACATACATTATCCTGTAACTACTCCTGTATTTGCAGCTCCTTTCTTGTATATACGCTTTTTTTTTCTATACAACAATATATAAATAACTACAACAATATTATGAAACAGGACTTCTTTGCTTGCTCTATTCATCTTGTCAAAAAAATATTTGCTATATTAAATTTATATCCATATATAATTTCTTTCAAAGCATCAATTTCTTCCAAGAATGCTTAAAAATAAATTTTCTATAATCTCATGCTATCCACTAAAACTAAAATTCTAAAAAAAAAAAAAAATCAAATGATATGCACAAAGCAAACTTGACCTTCGTGAGGTGTTTGGTTGTTCAAAATGCCGCACACATATCTCTTAGCTCGTCAATCATCTCTTGCGAATAAGTGTTAGGAATTGGAGAAAAGTCCTACAAAATAATTTCAGATTATTATAGTTAGAGTGCTCGTCAATTAATAAAGTAAGAGTGCAATAACACACGACAATCAACTATAAATGCAAAAGTGCAGTTATAGTAACCTGAACTTTCATGGAACAAAACGAGTTCCTTTTCATAAATCATACTGGTTGATCAGCCCAATAAAAAATTGATCTATTGTTGAATTCTCTTAAGCAGGGAAGTTTAACATATACTATCATGGCAAGTAACCAATAGAAGAAGTTTGCTAAATTCCAACCTACATTCATATGAATGGATAACTAAATTTTTTTAACTTAACCAGCAAAATTATAAAACAAAATGTCTGATCTTTAAGAAAACACGACAATACAATGATCTTTAAGAAGGATCAGAATAGTACCACTCTTCTAGTCTTTGGCCCTGTGTGACCAACGATTTCACCCACCAAATTTGTCCTCTGCACTTCCGTCACCTTTTCAGTTGGTAAAATTCCCACCATATGGAGTAATTTTCCAAGAATTCTGGCCAACATAGTTTTTCCTATCAAGTAATGATAATCAATCATTCAATTGCATATGAATATTAACCATATGATGTGCTCTCCTCTAGAGATAGATGAATACAATATAGCCAAGTCCAATTAAAAATTATAATAACCATATGCTTGGCATAATAATGGATACTTCTTTACAGAAAATCTATACTTAAATTGCACAGCATTTCTGGCCATTAAGGAATATGTCTGTCTCTAATTTCATAATCTATTCATATATCTATCACAAAGCTAACAATAGTTTAGAAATTATCTGTTTATTACTCTATGGTGAAATGGTTGCCAGATCAACATTATAGTGGCAATAATCAACTAATAGTAGCGAATTTTAACTAGCTACCAAGAATGACAAATCTTTCAAACGAATACTAATACACAGTAGTATTTCTACAATCCAAAAGTCGTAAACCTAACTAAATACCTGTTTTCGGATTGCCAAGGAATGCCATCTGTGGTGGTCTTTGACTATTTGAGCACCCACTTTTAATCCAAGAGCTCTACGCCTTGCATCAAGAAGCATTCCCCTAGCCTATTTCCTCAACTGCAACTTAAGGTCATGTAAACCCACAACGTTTGACAAATCACGCTCAAGTTCATCCATCTTAGCTTTTGTCTAGCTACAAGCTTCAAGGGCTCTGCGTTTCCTCTGCTCCTTGAGATACTAATGCAATAACTGCTGCAATATCTCACCCCCAGGACCTGGTGATAAATGATTCAGAGGGTCATGCCGTCCTACATGTTCAAAATGTTACGTAATTGTTAAATTTTAGCCAGCAGAAAATACGGCAATACACAATTCAATCAACCAATTTGCTCATATAATATTCTTCCTTTTTACTCTACCACATTTCACATAAAAACCCACCAGCACATTCATT
Organism: Beta lomatogona; assembly: GCA_947646795.1. Lineage (NCBI taxonomy): Eukaryota > Viridiplantae > Streptophyta > Magnoliopsida > Caryophyllales > Amaranthaceae > Beta > Beta lomatogona. Next base: position 4,075,761 of record CANSNZ010000268.1, read on the forward strand.
ATAAAAACATCCAACACTATTCATCTTCTCAATACATAAGCATGAATTTGCTTTCCCCCATCAAGATAATGCAGCATTGTGCATGCATTTAGTACACTATAAGTAACATATCTATGAGGGACAACATTAAGGCCCCTCATCATTTGATGAAACAGCATCAATGAAACATCACTTCTCCCACTCTTGAAATATCTTGTCATAATCATTGTCCAAGTAAACAAACTCTTCCCTTTCAGCTCATCAAAAACCATTCTAGCATCACTATGTCCCCTAGTTTCGCATAAATATCAGTCAAAGCAGGTGCCAAATACACATTTTCACTCAAACTACTCTTAATAGCAAAACCATGCACTTGAATTCCTTGTGCAGAGACACCCACCTGCACACAAGTGCGTACGACACTCGCTAATACAAACTCATTCTGTAAATTGTAACCGTGGTAGACCAAGATATCAAGTTTCTCTTAGGCATTTTATCATTATGCACATATCGAGTACTACCCAGTTTTGAGTATAAATGCATGAGAATGTTTCCCAGAAGAACGTCATACCTAATACTAGAGACAAGAAATAATCAATTTAACTAGATTCCCCTGAAATTGGAAACGAATTTCATCGAATTCGAAACACAATTTATAAAAGCGAAAAACTTTGAAGATGAAGGAAAGACAAAAAATGGAGGAGAAGTTGAGAAATTACCAGCACTGCATGAAGTCGGAGGATCTTTCTGAAGGGCCTTCAGTTCCTTGAGCATACGCTTTGACGCCATGAAAGAGATTCTTTGCAAAACCCTAGAATTCGGCCAAACAAAAATTCACTTCGTAAAAAAAGGGATGGAAAGAGAGCGCGCGTGAAGGTGGAGAGAGGATACAGAGGTAAAAGAGGAAGAGTTCACATCAGGGGTAAAAAAATTAAAATATTTCAAGGAAACCGGTTTTACTTACAAATAGTCTCCTATCTCATAATAAGCAGAAGATATAGCACGTACACTAGTATTATGTTGAAATTTTTGAAAAAATAAAATTTAAATATTTCAAGGAAACCGGTTTTCGTGAGACGCAGTCTCCTATCTCACAACAACTTTTTCAATAAGTCAAATAGTTAAACTTAGGAGACTGGTTTGGATAATCAATGGTTTGCTATGCATAAGAAATGGGTTAGTAACCTTAACAGGTCTCCTATATATGGTCTCTTTGGCCTTTTTTGTAGTAGTGGGGCGTGCTTCCACTGTTAGGTTCAACCATTTTGTAACATGTTGTTCCCTTTTGGAGTGCTTAGGTTGTAAAGGGACTCCAAATTCTCTTAGAGGGTACCCATGTAGTAGGATTTTGTTCTGAAATGCACCAGTTGTTTTGTTACTGTGTTTTGCCTTGGTTATGTCTAGCCCTTATGTTACTTAGTTCAACCTTGTTTTGGGCATATCTTGTAGAGCATGACGTAGTTGTTCAAGATTAAAGAAATGGAAATGCTTTTCAGAGATGAATCGTGGCCTTACTTGTTTATATTGTGTGCATACCTACAAATGTTATTTCCCTTCTCAGGCATGAGATGTTTCATTGCCAATATACTTTATAAACCTGTGATCTGTTGTGATGCAATTGGCTAAGGGCTCCACCCTTTTGGAAGTTCCGTTGCCTTTTTGGGAAATTAAAACATGTTCGGTTGGTTTGCTCTATATTATGCCAATAATCAAAACTCTTGTTGATCAGGGAGATCATTTGTAGTGTCGGATTGATGGAACAAATGGAAGTGCAGCTACTCCCTATCTAATCTGATAGGCTCACCAATTATGTGATCACTCGTGGTTTTGCTAAAAAAAGGTATTGCATCCTCTTTAAATAAATAGACTTTTCTGCATCTCCATTTGAGGGAATAAAAGGAGGTGGGATTGCTATATATATTCTTGGATTTGTGATCAGATATCAAACATTCTTAAGGAAACCCTTTTTATCCTTTAATTGTTAACACTTCTATATGAATATAAAATGTAGCTTCTCTCTACATGAAAAAAGGACATGTTACCATCATCGAAGAATCCAATTGCTCCTGAATTGCTTGCCATATGTGTTGCAGGTAACACACAACTATTTAGGCACACTACTATTTTAACACTTCACCAAAAATTAGTGCCTAATTATCTTCATCCATGAGTAAGTTCCCTTGCCCTGTCCACTATTCTCACCATGATGACTCTGTACCAGTGTCAGATTATCTCTATGCCCCTGTTAAATGGTTGTTTACACTAAGGGATCCGTGGCATCATACATAACAGATAGGTTGCTTGGTTATTCACGCGCTAGCAAGCGCATGCGCACTGTTCAAGCTCTTTCCGACTGTGTTTAATTGATTATATTTGGAGGTTGTTGCACGGAGTTGTTGTGACCTTTCTTGGTCATGTTTTCAGTTATATGATGCTCCCCCTTCTTGGTTTTTCCACCATAATTCCCAAATTATTCCATACCTTTAATCTTAGCCCCATTACAAACCTTAAAAGTCCTCTTGATCATTGTGTATTGTATTGTTGAGTATTAAGTGAGTCAAAAGGTCAAAGTTAAAGAGTATTTGCTTCATCTGAGTCGACTTGATTAGGTTGAGTGTCATCATTTATGCCTTAAACACATGAGAGATTTGAGTGCACATAACTATAGTGAGGTATGTCAGGTTTTGTTAAATCCAGCTTGGGAGAGATGGTATGTGGTATGATTGGAGAGTTGATTGCGATACATGACATGCTATGCGTCTTTCTTCGAGATTGTTTCGATGCTTGGTTTGTGTAGTGATTATATCTCTTGTGTTTTCAGTTGAGTGTTTAGCCCTGTTTTAGTTTTATATTGTAGGTTGTCTTACTTTTTCCATGTCTATGTCTTATTGCTTGGGGACAAGTAATGGTTTAGCTTGGGGGAGTTTGATAAATCATATTTACATATAGTGTTTAGGTGCATTTAGGTTGCATTTTAGATCATTTAGATTCATATTTAGATTCATTATTGCATTATATTCTTAAGTTATGTTATTCTACTCCTATTCGGTATATTTTCTTCTTTTTGATGAATTTCAAGCATTGAGGACGTATTTGGAGTATGATTAGCTAAACTTGAGGATTAGGAGCACTTATAAAGAAACTACAATGCATAAGGATCGTATGGATATGTCATAGTATGAGTTTGAGCGAAAACGAAGTGGAAAATCATTAGAAGAAATGCGAAAAAGGAGTCATGTCTACTCTTCTGAGCATAACTTTTGATGTACTTCTTAGGATCGAGTAATTCCAACATATTTGGAAACTAGACTTGAAGAGCTTTCCAATGATAGGTTGCACGCCCTGAGGAGACTTCTAGACAAGGAGTTATGCCCTCCGAAGTTGGGACTGTTTTTGTTGGAATCTGTTTTTGTACGCGCGGATCACTAATTCCGCCCATTTAATGATATTTCGACCTTCCTTATGTTTGTAACTTACTTTCCTAGCCTTATTAGGCTATTGAATATTTTTTTTTTAGATTAGAGATATCTCTCTCCTCCTCCTTCCTCTATCACGTTATTTTTTTTAGTTTTAGTTTTTAGTTTTCTTCACTACAAAAAAAACCAGGATTTTGCTACGGAAAAAATCCGTAGCTAAAATGAAAAATCCGTAGCAAAATAACGCTTGCTACGGAAATTGCTACGGAGTTGTTCTGACGCTAAAAGGCTCGTAGCAAACTCAAGTTTGATACGGATATAAATTATCAGTAGCAACTTTTGCTACGGGAACGCAACGGTAGCAAAGCCTCTCCGTAGCAAAATTTGCTACGGAAATCTAATCATCCCGTAGCAACTATTTGCTACAGATGCAATTTTCTGTAGCAAAGTTTGCTACGGAATTCTTGGCATCTGTAGCAAATATTTGCTACAGATGCAATTTTCTGTAGCAAAGTTTGCTACAGATTGATTGTCATCCGTAGCAAAGTTTTGCTACACATTCTGGTTTTTATAGCAAATGTTTGCTACCAATTTTAAATGCCGTAGCAAAATTTTGCTACTGTATATTATTTACATGTTGGTGCATTTTCTAATCTAATCTTGAAACCTGGTATAATTATTGAAACACGGTTGCAAGCTACCACCATATAATTCTTATTCAATCAACCAAGAGGGCAATCAATGCCTTTGCATGGAAGAAAAAGAGTAGTAGTGCATAATTTCCTAACAAAGGAACCAGAATGTGTCACTTACAAAAATCAACTCCAAAAAATGGTAAATATCAACCTATTTCCATCATTTACAAAAGCCAACCTCCAACCATATGTAGTTTTAAAGCTAGCCATTCATTTAGCTACAAAAGCTTTACCCAATAATTCTATACAAATGTGTTTAACAACTAGAGCCATTGGGAACGAAAGGAGGTGGAGGGGATGGTGTACCGGCAGGAGTGCATCCCGTCACTTGTTGACTTATCACTTTCCTTGTTCGCTACTTCCTCCCTTTGCAAATTATCCTATACATGTATTAAGAACCAAATATTGTTTACATTAGCAAGTAGCTATACTTGTCAAAAGATGTAAAAACAATAGCCAAAGACAAGAGTCATCAGATTCATCTATACTCAAAAGATGTAAAAACAATGCTCAGTGAACTATACAGATCATAAGAACCATCTCCAACTCCATGTAACAACAAAAAACTCACTTGTCTCAAAAACGAAAACGATTACTTTTGCATAAGATTCATCTACTCTCAACAAGTAATACACACATCTAACAACATTATATTACCAAAATTACTAAGACAACACTGCTTAAAACCATAAACCAGAACACTATACATGGGAATCATATGTGATTCATTAGCCAAAAAAACTTTACTTGTTACTTCACCACTAAAGAAACCACATTTCCATTAACATAAACATGAGAATCTCAACATTAGGATATAAAAAAATGCCAGAAGTACAATACACGCAAATTAACAGCTAAAGAGCTTAGCAGCATTCAAAATTCACAAATCCAGTACATTAACTCACTAAGACATACAAAAGTCTCACTTAACAGAAAAGATTAAGTATTTCCCAGCCAAACAGTGCAACAAGAGTCATTATGGATAATGTATTCCACCAATCACAAACATCTAAATTGAAATCCAACCCAACCAATAAATTCATATACCTCAACACAAATACATAAACTAGAAACTAGATAGTGACAAGTTTACTTTTATAATGAGGGAAATCATATTGTTGTTTTTTATAACTTCATAATGCTCTAAATTGCTAAGGAACAAGATAATGGCTAGCAAGATTGACCTTGTGAAATAAGGTCCAACTCACCCAAATCGACACTCTTATAATTCAATTAACTCTGATCAAGTTGTTAATCTATTCTCATTTTTAGCATGCGTAACATATCATTAAGAAAAGGAATAAATTCACCCAAAATTTGGCTGCTCCATCATCAACAAAGGCCCCATTCTTTTTCAGGTGACCTCTCTTGAAAATGTCTGATGGTTTCGGCTTTTGACCGCCTAACTCAGGAAAGGGTAATGCAAGCAGATGACTTGGAAGCATTAAAAAAGGGAAACTCACATATATACACTAACACATGAAAATGTAATTCATAAACGTGATCGATCATTAAATAATCTTATATTTGTCGACAAATTAAGAAAACAAATAAAAGAAGAAAAGGACTCTTACTTTTTTCTCAAATTTACCTTCAAAATCTCAATTCTTTTTGTGTCTTGCCTTGATCTCTCCTTCCTCCCTTCAAAGTATTGAATATTTAGAGAATACTTTAATTGACAATAGCAAGAAAATTTTAAGGTTGCAACAACATATACCTAACAACTAAACATGATAAAAAAAAAAAAAAAACCATTATAAAAAGCTCTTATTAGAACTAAAGATAATTTATCTTATTATTATATTTGGTATAATACTGAAATTTCAACAAGTAAACATCAATTAAAAAATAGATTCTTGAAGTTTGTAAGCATGGTGTATAAAAAATTAAGGATCAACGGTAGTAATGCACTAATACCCACTGATAAAAAAAAAGATTTGTTTATAATGATTGAAGTAAACAAGTACTATATGAGAGAAAACAAGATTTATTTATTAATGATTGAAGTAAACAAGTGCTATATAATTTAGGCTTCCCTGACAAACCCAATACAAAGTGTAAATTATATAGTGTACCAAGCAGAAACCTAGTAAACAAGGAGGACAATGGAAGCTCAAATCCAAGATAAAGGGTTTAACCAATCAACATTGAATCATGAATTCATGATTGCTGTCCAAGATAAAGTTGTGCTTTTGCAGCATAAATGAGTTATAACGGTTATTGTAATCATGAAATTCAAAGTGGCTATTCAGTTTAATGCGACTTCAATTAAAGGGTATAAATGGTGGTACTTTCATGTTCATACACAAACACAAACATTTTTCTTAATGAAAGTCAGATCATGTAGCTACATACTCACTAAGTCACTAAATCACTTACAAATTGCAAAGCATTAAGGGTAATTCTTTTTTAATTTAGTAGTGATAAAAGAAAAAGAATTGCAAGGGGCAGTCAAGAGCTAGTAGTAATGGATGTACCAAAGACGAGAGAATTGATTTATACAAGGGCAGCCAAGAGCTAGCAGAGCAATCGTTCATGACTATTTGGCAGCAAGATTAGGAAAAGGTTTAACTTAGAATTTGCTGATTTTATCTAATGAAGTAACAAATTACATAAATTAAAGCAACAACATCTACCTAATATCCACAAAAGATCAACTCGGAAATGAATTAGTATCAATTTCGTTCTAAAATAAATGACAGAATTACCACTAAAATAAGCCAGCACAACTATGAGAAACGACACTGAGCAACCAATTATCATGGTCATCCACATATCATGTTCATAGCATCTTTTCATACAAAACGAGAGTACCTACAGAAAAATAAATTAAATAAAAAAAATAGTAATTACGAATCAAAGAAATCCTCAAAGCTTCTGTACCAAAGCTGCAGAGAATCATCAGAAGAAGCAGCGACATGGAAAAACCAACAACATCAACTCATCTTGCGAAATTGACAATTAAAATACCACTAAAATCTCTAGTAAAAATGAAATTCGGTCACAAATTACAGAAATTAGAGAGCATAAAAGACATACCTTGGGCAATGTTACCCGTTGAAGACGATAATCATAATTTTCTCTTGAGCTTTGCACAATTTGAAACCCTAACTCGAAATTACCCCCAAATCAATAACTGCTTTTTCTGAATTTCGCAAGTTACGGTTAGTTAATTACCTCAGATTTCTTCCATAACTTTCTCGAAATTATCATTCTTGAAATCGCTTTAGATTTGGTCGAACATTCGAGTTTGACAGTGACTTCTCATTCTGAATTCCATCACCTGAACTTGCTTTAGACTCTTAAGATGGTTGTTAATCTCATCTTGCGAAATTGACAATTAAAATTTGTCTCTTGAGATGAAATTTTGATTGAGTTTAACAATTATGCTGCATGAATTTCGCAAGTTAGGGGAAAGATGAGATGAGATGAGAGAGAGAGAGAGAGAGAAATAAGGAGTGTGACCTTTTTTTTTTTTTTTGGTTTTTAATTTTTTTTTAGTAAAGGTCAGAAGTTTTGGGTGAGCGGGACTTTTTTTATTTTAGACCGCCAAGCCAAATCTTGTAAAATGCTCCCAAGTTTCTGGTTGAAGTTATTTTAAAATTTTGCTAAAATTGCTAGCAAAACTTGCTACAGATAAAGCATATCCGTAGCATGATTTGCTACAGAATAATTCTCCGTAGCAAAGTTTACAACGGATTGTAACTCTGTAGCAAACTTTGCTACAAAAATCAGACCCGTAGCAAATATGGGGTATTTTTTGTAGTGCTTCTTCTCTTCTCCTTAGCTTTATAGTAGTAAACTCTAGTTTTTCTTATTCTTGATTTTTCATGAGTTATATTATTTCCTTTTCTTTATTTCATTGTTTTCTTTAATTATGTTTTTCTTTGTAGATTTAGATTTTATTATTTATTTCATGATAGAGTAGTTTTTATTTCTAGGGTTTGGGAATCCATGTTTATATGTTATAATTCTTGATGGATGTTTATTGAAGGTTTCATTAGTCATTGTTATTTCTAATTGATTAGTGTTTTCATTGTTAATCTTGCAATCTGATCAATTGTCTGATTAAATATTGCTAATGAAAAGTCATAGATCGAGAGATAGTACTTTTTAGAGGCTTGCCTACAATTAGCAGATCTGATTATGTTGAGCGATCATACTAGCATATGTTGATTTGAGAGCATTAAGACCCGACCGTAGGATTAACCTTTGCTCTAGATATCTGATTAATTGAACTATTGATGATATTTTGATAGATTATAAGTATAAACATGGTGAACCATTGCCCTAGATCTTTTTAGTTTGATTTTCATATTTTTATTAGTTTAGAGTTAATTCAAGTATTCCTGATCTTGTTTAGTTTCTCTATACCTTATAAGCTAGATTAAAACATCTATCTCTCTGTGGATTCGACCCTACTTACCCTACTACATTGTTAGAAGGTTTTGCAAGTTTTATTTTTGACAGGTGTACGACAACCTATCATCCCCTCAGTCATTTGAAGATCTTATAACAGTTTACGGACATAAATGTGCAACCTTTCAAGAAGCATCTATTAAACTCCGGTTATTGGAGGAAGATGATGCTGTTGATAGCTGCCTAGCTGAGGCATGTGAAGTCCAAATGCCTTGTGCTCTTCGTCGACTCTTTTTAACAGTGTTGATTATTTGCCAACCAAGTGACCCAAATGCACTATGGTTGAAATATTATCCTTCTCTCTCCGAAGATTTCTATCGTAAGTTTCATACCTCTACAGCAAAGGTTAAGCATTTAACATGTAGAGCAGTTGAACAATATCTGGAAGCAAAGGGCAAATCCTTAAAATCCTTTGGCTTGGAACACTTACAAGGCGTGGAAGATGATGAATTACGTCGGACAAAGGATATCGCCGATGCACTAGATGCGCCAATACCCCAAGAATGCATTGATTGTCGTGACAAGTTGAATTTGGCTCAACAAAAAGCCTTTGATGCAATAATCCAACATGTCAAACAAGGCAAGCCTGGTGCCTTCTTTATAGATGGACCCGGTGGAACAAGGAAGACCTTCTTATATAATGCGCTCTCTGCTGAAGTGAGATTGATGAACCTAATTGTCCTCCCAACTAGGGGTGTTCATGGGTGGTTAACCGTCCCGAAACAATATTTCGGTTCGGTAACCGAAAGTTTCGATTCGCTCTTTTTGCGAACCGTAATCGTAACAGTTTAGACCCGGTTACCGCCTAACGGTTAACCGTTCTTTTCGGTACGATTTTTCGGTTAACCATTAACCGTTATTCAAGTTATAGTATTATATTTTACTTAATGTAAATATATATTTTCTAATTTTTTGTGCATATACTTTAATATTATATATAATCTAATATAAATGTATTATAAAGTGGATAATAAATCAATTGTAAGACATAATAACACTAATAATTTACTCTATTTCCTAATTATAGTGTTTATATTAGTACTAAAGTTTCCAAATGATCACATACTTCCTCTAATTGTTCTTACTTAGTAACAAATATTAGAATTAAGGTAATTGTTGGAAAAAGTTTAAACTAATTAAATAAAGGAAAAAAATTCGATTTTTCGGTTAACCGTTTACTCAAAAATCATAATTGTAATTGTACCGTTTAACCGTTATTTTTACAGGTTTTGGTAACCGTACCGTTAAAACTTTTTTTTACCGGTACGATTACCACCCATTTAGACCGGTTTTTCGGTTTTTTGGTACGGTTTTTTGGTTTCAGTTTTTTATGAAGACCCTACTCCCAACTGCCACCTCGGGTATCGCTGCTTCTAATATACCTTCTGGAAGAAAAGCCCGTTCCAGGTTTAAAATTCCAATCAATACAGATGCTTCATTAGCTTGTGATGTTTCTAAACAAGGTAGCCTATCTTCATTGATAAGGGCAGCAACTCTAATCATTTGGGATGAGGCTTCGATGGCAAGGAAAGAAAATTTTGAATCCCTTGATTCGCCCCTCCGAGATTTGTGTAATGCGAACCCGCCTTTCGAAGGTAAGATCATCGTTTTCGGCGGAGATTTCCGACAATTCTTACCTGTTGTGCCCCGTAAATCCAAAATAGAAGCTGTAAATGCTAGCTTAGTGAGTTCTGTACTTTGACCTCATCTTATAAAATTAGGTTAACTGAAAAATATAAGGGCCAGAGAAGATCATGCCTTTGCAGCGTTTTTACTTGCCCTAGGAAATGGAGAACTTCAGTCCGAAGATGATGGGCTTGTGCAACTGCCAAGCGAGATTGTTAGTCCTTCTGAAAAAAAAACACAGATACCGTTAATAACATTACCTCTGTAGCATTCCCAGACATTGACCTTTAGAGTTGCACAACAGATATCTTTACAACAAGGGCGATCTTAACGCCGATGAATGATGATGTTGATTCCATAAATATGGTGCTCATAGAAAAGTTCTCAGGACAAGCTACTATATATAAGAGTTTTGATTCAATCCTTGATGATAATTGTGCTATATATCCCACCGAGTTTATAAACAGGCTTTGTCCAGGTGGAATGAGCCCTCATGAACTTGTTTTGAAGGAAAATTGCCCTGTTATTTTGCTGCGAAATATCCTCCCTTCTGCTGGGTTATGCAATGGGACACGGCTCATATGCAAACGGTTCTTCCCAAACCTAATTGAATGTGTTATAACAATTGGCCATCACACAAGAGAGCACGTGCTTATACCGCGTACTAAATTACGTCCAGCTGCTTCTTCAAACTACCCTTTCCAGTTTCAAAGGAAACAGTTTCCTATAAAGCTAAGCTTAGCAATGACAATAAACAAGTCTCAGGGTCAAACATTAACCCAAGTTGTTGTCTATCTTCCTTGACCATGCTTCTCACATAGCCAGCTATACGTAGCATTGTCTCGCGCTAGGAGAGCAGAACAAGTGAAGGTCATTTCACTCAAGAATCCACAAAATCAGTTTGAAGGCTATGCTAAGAATGTCATTTCTTACGACATTCTTAGAATGACTGGTATTATATAGTGTTCTCTCTGTACAGGTCAGCCCCCTGCCACACAATATTTTCTCTAGGCTTATTCATCATAACTACACTGTGTGGGTGCGGCACCCAAACCTACAACAAGTGTGACATATTTGCATAGGATTTTCATGTAACAATTCATTTATACTGCCTTACCTACCATCTTAAATAGATAGCACAGACTCAATCACACAGTAAATGCAATGCTTACTTGGGTTGTTCTGTTTTGCAGCTGCAAGGTGGCCAACAAGAAACTCATGGAAGCACCTAATAGTCATGGGTTAACTTTTGTATACTGTGGTGAACCATATTGGTACAAATGCAACCTTCAATAGGTTCCACCGCATGCTTTTGTCATGGAAAAACAACAGTCATTTTGCACTGTATGACGTTAGAAAATAACAACATGCCCATAATGTACCCTGCCGTTTCGTTATTTCTATTTGTCTATTGTACTTGAAATTTCTAGGTTTTTAGGGTCCCCTAAACCCGTTATGCTTTTCATTTGTACCAAAAAAAAATAATATAGCTGGCATCGTTAGCCTTTCTGTGATCAAATATGTTTGCTTTTATTACATGAATACCATTGCAATGCGCACACCTCCATAACATTCATACACCTGAGTCGCATCCAATATTGTTTGAAATGAAGATTTCAAGTTGAAGCTAGGTAGGAATGAGGGCCATAGGCTATGTTCATATTCCCTTGAAGGACATCTGCTAGCTGCTACCCATGCTTGTCTAAAACGTTCTATTTAGGTCTGCTTTCAATTTAGCTTAATGGGAAAAGCCTGAATCTGGCTGGCAGATTGATTATTTTGCAACGTAAATCTTTGTTCTCATCCATGCTATTGTACAATGCATGTGTTCTGTTCTATGGAAACAAATGTTGTTTTTATGGTGTAGAGCCGGTTGACAGAGAATATTTGCAAAAAGAAATGAGATTAAAGGGTGCAGGAGGTTGAGGAAAGTAATACACCCTAAAATAACTTATATCATCCTGCAAAGATCTCACTCTAAACCAGCCTTTTAAACCTCTCATTTTTGCTTACATCTTGTGTTTAGGCCATTCATTTTGGCTGAAATGACAGTACCTGATGGTCCATCTACTATCCCTATTTTAGGTAGCGACATACTAGCATCTGAATTGACTCATGAAATGCTAGTCGTCCAGGTTAGAACCAGCATAAGCATATCCTTCTGCTTAAGTGTTGCTGTTGTAAACTTATTATGGTTCAGAGGTGTGCAATTTGTTCCTGCAGTTGGGTCTTGTTGCCTTTATGGAAAGCCTGGTTGACGTCAAATAGAATGTCATGAAGTGGGGGTGGAATTGTGTTACTTTTTCTTTTTCAAAAGGAATAGGCCATCACGAGTTAATTTTAATGGGAGCAATGACATTATACATCTCACATGTGAACTAAAATGATAATATGCACATTCTTTTACTGGTTAGGGCTAAATGTCTACATGTTTTCTCTCTTAACTCTAGGTGTTGTGTGTTTTCACTATTAATAGAGGGTATAGTTTATATAACTTTTTAACAGCGTTGGATTTATACGGTTAAATGTTTATTTTCTTTGTTTGCAGGTGCTCATTATGAAAATTCTGAACCATCCCAAAAGTCAATCTTAGATAGATGTTATTCTGTTTTTGGGTGTTGATTTCAGTTAAATTTTTTCTTGCTAGATGCCTTTACAGACATTCCAGTGAGATGGATTAATACTAATAACAACGGAGTTGGCTGATACTCGATGCCAAACATCTGGACAAATAGAAAGTCATTTGTACAGCCTAACCATCAATAGACGCTTCACTGCTCCTTTCAGGAATCAGGTAATTTAGGCCACATTTGAAACTTGTGCAAGTTCTAAAGTATGCAAGCACGTCTTGACTAATATTTAATGTAATCGAAGTTAAGTACAATCAATTATTCCACTGTGTGGTTTGTATGTGGTGTGGTACGTGATCATGGTGTAGGTTTAATTATAAAATATACTGAACTTATAAGCATTCACTTTATGTGCTCTTTACAATTCCCAAGCTATTTCTAAAACAGAACTGGCTTACTTGATTATCATGCCACCTACATAACACAATACCTATTATTGAAATATAGCTTGACATACTAAAAGTTTCACTAATGGCTTATAAATTAATTAAGTTTAGTAAGTTCGAAGGATGCAGCTGAAACTACTTTTATTTAACAATACTCATCTTTTTAATGCACATCTAATTCTATTTAACAGCATACTTTCTGTTACACATGGGGATCCAGATAGGTAATAACAAGAAAAACAAAATGTTAGAGAAAATCCAGGAAAATCTTTAGCCTAAGTCATAGGGTACTTTCTAACAGGCTCATTAATAACCTGCTTTATAGGGTATGGGTTCAGCAAGGAAAATAAATGGCTATATAAATTTCCAGTGTAAAAGTACATATAGAATATTGTTGTTGTCCTAATAACTGTTCAATTTGTCATTTCCTTGTGGGCAACTGCATCTTACTGGTTTTAGGCTTAAAATTACCCTACGTGCACCACTCCAACAATATATTGGAACCATTACCAAACATAGCAGCTGCCCCTTCTTATTCCTGAGCAAATTAAGAAACTGTTCTACAATCTCCATATACTACCTCCCACATTTCCTCCCTGACAGTTGCAAGAACACATCAGGTATCTTCTAATTTTCTTTCCTTATTTTGCCTTACCTTTTCACAACATGTTCTAATCATTAATGCTTATCTGTTTTCTATAATCTTGCCATCTTAATAGCACATTTATGATATTTTTTTATGATCTTTCTTTGAGTATTGAAAACAAAATCCTATAATGTACTTAGACCCAGCTAAACTAATATTCTTTGTTGTCTTTTTGCCTTCAAATTTCTGTGTGTTTGTGGTTGCTAGCTCTGACTGCTTAGGTAATTAATATAGACTCATCCAAATTTTCCTTCAAATAAAACTGTGTTCTTGCTTCCATGCTAAAATACCTAACCGTTCTAGAAACTACAAACACTAGAACTCTCATAGACTATAAAAACTGCAACCTATTTAATTCTCAACCCCTTCAAATTCACCTAAATTCTAACATTCTAGGAAGCTACATATCTTAGACTTGAATAAGTTTGCTTGTCCTAGAATCTTCAATGCATTTTTTTTTTTTTTTTGCTTGCTCAAAATTTTTTTTTATTATTTGCTTGTTCTAAAATACCTAGTTGAAGTTGAGTTATCATTCTTGAATTTACAGTGCAAGTAAATAATTTTGCAATGACTTCTCCTTCTAAGAAGTTTTTATCTTCCACTTAATTCGCTTAAGGTCTTAGTATAAGGTATCAGTTGTACAGGGTTGTGCAAGATGGAAGTCAAAAAATTATAATCCAAAGTTTCAAATTCAAGAAGGAACACAAAATTCCAATGTAAATACAAAAGAAAATAAAACCCATATTTGGTTGTACTTTTTCCTTTAAAAACATGTACAAATGGATATATGATCTAGGTTAGTTGACCTTTATAAAATCCCTCCTTATTTACCATATAAAGCCTTCACCAAGCACATGCTAGCAATTTTTGGCCTGCTGACCTCAAGAATACAAAAACGCTGCAGCCTGTTTGTTTTATTACCTTGCATTAACTATTGACATATGTTACTAAGCAGAGGAATATGAAGCCGGAACACATTTATCTGGATGAGCTTAACAGTAGCAGCAAGGCCTACAAGGTTAAAGTGAAGATCATTGAAAAGGGGCGTGCTAAAGTGTCGCCAAAAAAAGGAATCCTTTACCAAAACCTCCTGCTCGAAAATGATAAGGTATTGACTAATATGCAATCTGCTGTCCTTGCTATCCAATACTACCCAAACCATACATTCGAATTGTCCTATATTTTTATCCACCACGCACACAGTTCAACTTATTTATGCTCAAATGTAGTCATATCACTATGTATATCATGATGCACCCAAAATTGAAACCTAAAGTACACTGCATCCACCTTAATCTAATATCACGCAGCAAAACTTTTCGCCTAACTTAACTGCCTTATACACCTACGTATTACATAACATTGTATTCTTTTACAAAATTAATGATCCCTTTTAGGATTACCTTCTTACCATATCAAATGTGCTCCTAGGGAAATCGTATGCGCAGTGCATTGTTAATTTGGCGATCAGGTGGAAGGATACAAGGATGCTTTCGTGTACAAAAGGGGAGTACGAAATTGCAAACGCTCCAATCAAACCCGTAGAAGAGCAGTATAATATACATTGTCTATTTAATAAGTTGTGTCACACATTTTTTCTAAGATATGAAGAAAACATATGTTCTCTTTAATTTTCTTAAATTGTAGTTACACATAGGCTGAATTATACTACAATTTATATCTTTAATACTCCATTAAATATTTATGAATTTTTAAACTACAATTTAGAGAATTATCATAGAATCTTAAATTTTATGATATATTAAATTTTATGAAATTTTTACTCGAAGTTTTATTAATTTATTTTACTTAATTTATATATTAAATTTTCACTGCCAACATAAAAGTTTAGAAGTTGATGGAAAGTTCACTGCCAACATTTTGATTATTTAACTTTTTTTTTGTATTTTGGAGTCATAAGTTGGTGAAAAGTGACTCAAATTTTGGTTGCTAATTGTAATGGTGTTGCAAGCTTTTGTTTAGAACATTTCATTTCAACGTTAAAAGGTCAATTGATATATGAAAACAAATAGAGGTATCGATTTAGTTCGTTAGTTCATTTCTGGTTCGAACCAAATAATTTAGTTTAATACAATTCATTTGACTTTCGTTATTTTTTTTTCCCTGAATTGATTATGTTCCAACTTTTTCATTTTCAGTTTCTATTTAGTGTAGTGGATTGAAATTTTAAATTAGCTTAGTTCAGCTGCATTTTTCTTAATGTTTGACCCATACAATTTTAGTTCAACCAATATCAAGTAAAATTGTCTCTGCTTAAATTCATGAATACAAGAAATTTTATTATTATTATTACTACTACTACTACTACTACTACTACTACTACTACTACTACTACTACTACTACTACTACTACTACTACTACTACTACTACTACTACTACTACTACTACTACTATTATTATTATTATTATTATTATTATTATTATTATTTGTCGATTCTCTTCTCTAGTAAAAACACGACGATGATATCCGTATGTCATTTGTAGTATTTTCTTAGAGTTTATTACAACGTAAGGAGTATAAAGTTTATGAAATATGAATGACTTTTTTTCAATAAATATCTTCCCTCCATCCCTAAATAGAGTTCCCATTTTTTTATTTGTCTGTCCCAAATAGATTTCCCATTTCCTTATTTGGTATGGGTCTACCAGTTAAGATATTATTTAGTTTTCACTTTTTATTATATTACCCACTTCCACATAAACAATATGACTTTGTAAAGTGACCCACATTCTCTCTCCTCAATAAACTATTGATGAATAGTGTACCAACTTTCATTTTTAATTCTGGTTTAATACAACTAAGGATCCACTTATGATTTCTCTTTAATACTTGTGCCCAAAAGAAGTGGAAACTCTAATTGGAACGGGGGAGTAGTTATCTATTATCATGATGTAATTATGGTAACTTATAATTTTCATAATATTAATTAAATTTATTACTTACTGTAAAATAAGGTACCTTTTGGAGAATTTTTCTACCACATGGCAGCGATAAAAGTTAGGATAATAATATTTGAATTCAATATATGTTTGTTATGTTATTCAGAGTGATTATGTAATATATCATGTACGTATAATGGTAATAATAATATCAAGCTAAGCTTTGCCTAATGGTTAGGATTGTGCCTTCCAACCTTGAGGTTAGGGGGTTCAATGACTTTGAGGGTATAGATTTCGTTTATCCTCCCCCTACTTTCATAGTGCCTGGTAGGGCAATTCATCTCCCAATTCAAAAAAAAAATAAGGCTAATAATAATTTATATATCATGTAATTATATCATGTATATATAAAGGCTAATAATAAAATAATGTAATGTAATTTTATCATTTCAATACATCCTGGGTGGATCGGGTTTACCATAATTTATTGTGTGCCCAAATGAATTTATCATAGAAGAACTAACTATATTAGGAAAAAAAAAACTCTATATCATAAGAAAACTGACTATGTCAAAAAATTGACTATATCATACAAAAACCGACTATATAAAAGGTTATTATATCACAAAAACTGACCATATCAAATGAAATTGACTATATCGAACGAAAACATACTATATTATATGGTTTTCGATGCACAATAAGTTATTATAAATCTGGTCCATTTAATTTTTTTTAATCTTTTAGAGTGTTATATTTTGGAGCCTTTTGCATCAAAAATACCTTAAACCACTCCCTCCGTTTTTTTAATTGCTACATTGTTGTATGCACAGCAATTTAGCAATGTCACTTTCAAGATTTTTGGAGGGTACTTTTTGACCCATTAAATGCAAAATAATGGAGAAAAGTGAAAAAAATAGTACTTTTGGGTGGAAAAAGAGAAAAACAAATATAATAATATTACTTTTTGGTGGGCCAAGTACCCCAAATAAGGAAAGTTTAAACAATGTAGCAATTAAAAAGAACAACCATTTAAGGAAAATGTAGCAATTAAAAAAAACGGAGGGAGTACATAGGTAATTAGGTATATACCCGTATGAGTATAATAAACATCTAATTGCTAGATGTTAGTAAACATCTAGCAGGGGTAAAATTGTTAATTTACATGGGACAAGAAAGATAAAGTTGTCAGTCAAACAAGAAGATGAACTCGAAAAAAATGTGATACTAACAAATAAGTGTTCATACAACTACAAATAGTGTTCGTGTAATTATAAATAGTGTTTATGCAAGTAACAAATAGTGTTCATGAAATATAAATAGTGTTCACAAATAGCGTCAGTCTAACAAAAAGGTTGACCTCAAAAAATGCAATGTTAGCAAATAGTGTTCATGCAACTACAAATAGTGTTCATATATTGTAAATAGTGTAATAGTATTTATGCAACAAACAAATAGTGTTCATGAAATATAGGCAGTGTTCATAAAACCAACTTGCGTTTTTATCTTAATCTTAATCTTAAACCTATTAAAAGCAAAGAGTTGGGGGAAAATGCTTGTGAATTGGTATGAGTCTTGTTTCCTTGAAGTTTACTGTTCAAATGGTTTTGTTGTAATTATTGCAAAGTTTAGGGGTGCTCTTTCACTGCCACTTTGCCTTCTTTTCTTTTCCGATTTTCCCCTCCCTTTCTAGCTTTCTAGCTTTCCCTCCGTCTACTAACTACTTTTGCTCTCTGTGATAAAATATCCTCTTCCATGGATGTCGTCTCATTTCCTGTCTCTTTCTTTTTTTTCTCATTTTGGTTATAGATTTTTATCTCCATAGAAAAGGAAATTGATGCACATTTCTCTCTTTTAAACGATAGTTTCTAACAATGTGTACCTCTCATGTTTGAGTTTTATAAATGAAGCAAAAGGCTACTCTAAGCAATTGTATCTCAGATTCTTAGCGAGTTCATCCATCAAAACATCAACTGTTGCTCCTCTTGTGCAATTATGTTTTCTCTTTTGTTTTCTTCCATTTAAAAGTTATACTCATTTCAGATTTTGCTACAGCCTATGATAATGGTTCCATGTTCAATTATTGGAGGGATGTCTTAAGAAATACTATCAACTAAAGTCTAAAGATTATTCTATTTGAGACAGACGTTTCATTCATAAATCTGTCTCGCTTTCCATATTTTTTTTTCTCCTTCTGGTGCATGTCTCTATGTGATGAACTTTATTCTTGGATTTTTTTTTCTATGAGTATAGGAGATGCTCGACAGTTTTTAGTTTGCTCGAGCCTCGAGGTGATCCTTATTCTAAATGGGGTTTCCTTCGAGCTGCAATACAATAGAATCATGAGCGATTAGAAAAAATATTCCCAGAAAAATACTATCCTATGATAGAAAAGGAGTGAGTGAAGGAGGGGAGTGTAGAATTTGGAGACGGGGGTGTAATCATGGATTTGTTGGTGTGAACATGCTAGGTCCTATACAAACATTTTTGAGAAAAGCGTATTTGGTGATATATAGAGATAATATGAATTGCTTTCCCTAAAAGCCTTTTATGCCCATGATTGATGAAACTTCCAGCATTGTGAATTGTGATCTTCTGATACTAATTCCCAGATGTGGTTTCTACTGAACTTTAGTCATTTTTAACTGTTGGCAGGTAAAGCGTATATATGTAGAAGCTGAATCATGGCAAAGGGAAAACCAAGGTAAATCAAGTTTTCAATATAGATGATCCAACTTCATGATTTAACTGTGGTTACTACCTTTCAAGTATTTGTAGATATATGTCATATATCCAAATGTTCTTTCTTCCATGAATTCTAAATTGATTTCTTTCAAGGGTTATCAATTTTAGACTAGAAGCTTGCAAATAATCTTTATGCTTGGGTTCCCAGCTTTATTGGAGATTACAAATACAACATCCTTAGATTCCTTACTGTAACAACAGGTCTTAGAATCTACCTTTTGATAATGTATTTGGATATCAAAATGAATCAAATCTTGTGGTTTGTAAACTTTATGAAAGTTATATATATATATACTTGGAATATGGATATGGGTGACCTTGTGTATGATCACCTGAGAGATAGACTTGTATTGTGGGAGATTTGGTATAGCAGGACGATTCAGTTGTAAATTCTTTTCTTGCTTGGTCCAAAGGTTGTTAATAGCTTCATTTTACGCGTCACAAGTTAGTTTCCCGTAGCCCATTAAAATCATTTAGTTGTTTTTTGAACTTCTTTTTGGTAATTAATGTTGTTATTTTAATTACTTCATTAGTCATTTACATAGTTTTCCTTCTATTGGAAAAATAGATTTATTACCTTATTTTATTTCAGCAGGTTTCTGCAGTTTGGTTTGTGGGATAGGTATCCTGATTTGTATGCTAATAAATATTTAGTTTATACTATGAACATTAGCAACTGTCAAAAGGATTGGTTCTTTGCTAGATGTTTGCTATGTGGTTCTAACCTCTGTATCTAAATTAACAGGAGATGGTTTTCTATGCTGGAGATTGAAGCCCAAACAGATGCCTGCGTTGCAGTGAGGTAAAGTATTCGCCTCAAATCTCCCTGTTGACAATTAGTATTGATCATCATTGCCATAAAGTAGTGTTGCCTTTCTTTGAAATTATTATTGTAACTATGATGCAATTTCTCACATTGGATAGGTATTTAAAACATGTGAGGATTGAATGTTTTGACAAGGACAAATTTTGGTTGTAGCTAGTGTAGTAAACAACTAAACATGCTTAGTTATGAACTTTGTGCCAATAGATTTTACTACTTTATGTAACTGGGTTATATGATGTGGTATGCATGTTGGCCACGGTAACATGCTTGTGAGACGGGATACTCTGTAAGATTATGCATTCATTTTCATTTTAGCCGGCTGAAACGATATTTTTGTGATCGGTTTAAGAATGTAGCTTATTCCTTTACTTATGTGAACGTTTTCATAATTTGTTCTCTTCTAATTGGGTTTAAAGTGTACTGCATTGGATTACTCAAAGGTCAAAACTACTGACATTAAGAGTCGAAGGCATAGAATGCTTCTGTTCGTGTGGAGATTATTTTTATGTTTGCGCTGAATGATGCATCTGAGCTGTCTGATGAAATGCTGCTTTAGTGCTGTGTATCTATGATGCAATTTCTCGAAAATTCATCATAGTAGTCAGTGACTGTAATCTGCTTATGCAATCGTGATGTTTGTAGTCCAACATTTTGCTAAGTATTTAGAATAATGATGTGGGCATCTGGAATTTTGTAAATCTTGGCCCAATGAAATCAATTTTGGATGGTGGTTATTGTGGTTACTTCAGATTGCTTTCTTCTTCTCTGTCCAGACTCCAGTTCATCCCTTTACTTAATTGTCCATCTTATTTTTTTTCTATATTTCAATCCTTATGTACAATAGAAATAAATCAGCTTGTGTGCTCCAAAGATTTCTTAGATGGACCCAGAAAAAAAGAGTTTAATGAGGGTGAAAATGAGTAGAAATGATTTTTCATAAGCAATAATAGAGTACATATTATAAGAGTTTGAATAATAATTGATATGTTGTTGATATTGACAGAGGCTATTTATAGCTAAGTACAAAGACTAGAAGCATACACTATACAAGATATTATAGAATATACAAAGGAATATTCTATCTAACTAAGGAGAAGATTATAGCTATTAATTACAAAGATAACATGTAACTGAAGATAATGTAGCATAATCAACGTGATATGATATGATCTTCATCACGTCCCCGCAAGATGGACGATCTTTGAGCGAGACCAATCTTGGTTAAAAGAAGATAGAAACGTGGCTTAGGTAATGGTTTGGTAAGGGCGTCGGCTAGTTGATCGTCACCTGAAATATGTTGCACATGAATGGTCCCTAACTGAACCTGCTCACGAACAAAGTAAAAGGCAAGAGCAAGGTGCTTCATACGTGAATGAAAAATTGGACGTGCAGAGTAATGTGTTGCACCAAGATTATCACAGTAGATGGATGGTGTATGAGGAAGAGTAAACCCAAGTTCTGTGAGAAGAGACCGAAGACTAAGGACTTCCGCCGTGGTGTCCGCGACGGCTCGGAATTCAGCTTCGGTAGATGAGCGAGCTAGAGCACGTTGCTTCTTAGAGCTCCATGAGATAGGATTGCGGCCTAGGTAAACAATGTAACCAGTGGTAGATACATAGTCATCTTTATCACCGGCCCAGTCGGCATCCGTGAATGCATGAAGGCGCATGGGAGTGTCACGGTGAAGCTGGATACCGGCATGAATGGTGCCACGCAAGTAGCGAAGGAGCCGTTTGAGAGCAAGCCAATGAATATCGGTTGGAGCTTGCATGTATTGAGCAAGTTTATTGACGGCGAAGGCGACGTCGGGGACGGGTGAGGAGAGATATTGTAAGTTGCCAACAAGAGCCCTATATTCGGTATGGTTAGGAATGGGTGTGCCATGAGAGTGGAGAAGGGGAGGGTGAGTAGCCATGGGCGTGGAAACCGGGTTGCAGGTGGCCATGTTATAACGGTGAAGAAGGTCAGAGATATACTTGGTTTGGTTGAGAAATAAACCATGGGTATTAGGGATGACCTCAACTCCTAGAAAGAAGGATAGGGAGCCAAGATCTTTGAGGGAAAAACGTGAGGCAAGAGTAGAGATGAAGGTGGTTAGATGAGCGTGAGAGGGCCTGTAATTATTATGTCGTCAACATAGACAAGAAGATAGAAGCATTTAGAGCCATGTTGGTATATAAATAATGAAGGGTCAGAGATGGAATTACGAAAGCCATAAGAGAGAAGAAAGGTTTTGAGTTCAATGTACCAAGCTCTAGGAGCTTGTTTGAGACCGTAGATGGCTTTTGTGAGTTTACAGACATGATTGGGGTGGTGAGAGTCAACATAACCGGGGGGTTGGGTCATGTAGACGGTTTCGGTGAGAGTACCTTGTAGAAAGGCGTTATTGATGTCAAGTTGACGGAGAGACCAACCTTGAGTAATAGCAAGAGAAAGAATGAGACGAACAGTGGTTGGGCGAATGACGGGGCTAAATGTTTCGGAGTAGTCAATGCCGGGACGTTGGTGAAAACCTTTGGCGACGAGACGAGCTTTATATTGTTTTAGAGTACCATCAGGGTTGTATTTGATGCGGAAAACCCACTTACAACCAACTATGTTGTAAGAAGGTTGGGAGGGAACAAGAGTCCAGGTTTGATTTTTAATGAGAGCTTGGTATTCGGCGAGCATGGCGGCAGCCCAATGAGGGTCATTAAGGGCTTGTTTGGCGGTGGTAGGGGGGAGAGAGGGAGTGGTGAGGGTGGTGGCATTGGCATATTTTGGATTGGGTTTAGTTATGTTATTAGTAAGGCGGGTGGTGATGGTGCGTGTTGGTGGGAGAGTAGAGGTAGGGGTGCAGGGGGTTCAAGGATGAGGTGGGGTAATGTAGGGAGGCTCGGTTGTGAGGAGGGGGAGGTAAGAGTGGGTGGGGAGGAAGGAGAGATAGGAGGGGAGTTGGAGGGGGTAGGAGCATGGGGGAGGCAAGCGAGGGGGGAAGGCTGCGTGGGGGAGTTAATATGTGTTGTAGGAGGAGTGTGGAGGGGTGATGATGTAGGGGGAGGGTGGGGAGGCAGTAGGAGTAACATAATGGTTGTGGGGGGATTTTCGTGAGGTGTAGGGGGGTTGGGAGGGTTAATATGAGGTGGGGTGGATACTTGTTAGTGAGGGAACAAAAGATAAATTGAGTGTGCACCATTCTCAGAAGCGATTATAGAGGCATGGGAGGGAGATTTTGGGCGTAGCGTGGGGTAGGGAAAATTATTTTCAATGAATTTAACATGCCTAGATGTGTAGACTTTGGAAGTGGAGGGGTCAAAACAATAGTAGGCACTTTGAGTGGGGGAGTAACCAATGAAAATGCACGGGGTAGAACGAGGTTCCATTTTGTGAGAAGTATAAGGACGGAGCCATGGGTAGCATAAACAACCAAAACTTCGTAATTTAATGTAATTTGGATCCTTTTGAAAGAGAGTTTGATAGGGAGATTTGTGGTGAAGAGTAGGGGTAGGGAAACGGTTTATGAGATATGTGGCAGTTGTGAAGGCATAGGGCCAAAAAGTAAGAGGAAGTTGGGCATGTGAGAGAAGGGTAAGCCCAGTTTCAACTATGTGACGGTGGCGACGTTCTGCATAGCCATTATGTTCTGGGGTATGGGGTGGAGAGGTGAGGTGAGAGATGCCATTGTCAAGAAGTGTAGGAGTAAGTTTGAGATATTCACCACCATTATCGGAAAATAGTTGAATGATAGGTTTATTAAAGAATTTTTCTACGAGAGCACGGAAGCGAGAAAAGGTGGGGGCAGTATCAGATTTGCGTTTGAGTGGGTAAAACCATATATATTTGGTGTAGTGGTCGACAAAAACAACATAATATTTGTAATTGTCATGAGAAAGAATTGGAGCAGTCCAAACGTCAGAAAAAATAAGTTCAAGAGGGGCATTAGAAGTGAGAGTAGATTGAGAAAATGGGAGTTTGTGACTTTTATTAATGTTGCAAGAATTACAAGGGGAAATAGATGACATAGGTAAAGAAAATTGACTACTAATTATTTTGAGAATATTTTTGGAGGGATGACCGAGACGATGGTGCCAATCCGGAGATGGAGTCACAACGGTGGTGTGGAGAGATGGAGGAGGACGCCATTCATAGATGCCATCTCTAAGTTGACCTTGGAGAAGAGTGTGATTCGTGGAGATGTCCTTAACAAAGAAAGAAGAGGGTAAGAACTCAACATATGCATTATTATCTTTGCAAAATTGAGAAATGGATAAAATATTACGAGATATAGTGGGAACATGTAGAACATTGTTAAATTTAAAGACATGAGAAGAGTGAGAGATAGAGAAAGAACCAATATTAGTGATAGGAAGAGAAGATCCATCTCCAATTATAAGATCATCACACCCATCATACGGAGCATGGAGTGAGAGATTAGTGAGATCATTGGTGATATGGTGAGTAGCACCACTATCCATGAGCCAAGAAGAGGAGGAAGGTGGAGGGGTAGTGGCGGTATGGGCTTGAGGGGTATAGGAGGGAGATGATTTTGGAGTGGAGTTAGGAGATGGCGTGGGAGAGGGGAAAACTATGTGAGGGAAAAGTTGACGAAATATGGAACATTGGGAAATGACATGGCCAACATTACGACACCACTGACATTTACCCTTGAAAGGGTTGGGTTGACGGGGGTTTGTGGTGTATGGGCGGGAGTTGGTGTTGGTTGGGCGTGGGAGAAGACCGGGTGGGGAGGGAGAGGAGGAGGAGGTGCGAGAGTTGTTGTGGCGGTGGTGGGCAGCATGGACCGAGGCCGGGAAGGTTGGTTGTGGAACGGAGGAGGTGAGTTCTTCATGATTAATGAGTTTTTCATGTAAAGATTCAAAGGTAATGAGAGTGTCACGAGCCCGAACCGCATCAATGATAGGTTTGTAGGTTTCTTGGTTTAAACCTTTAAGTATTTTAGCAATAATGTCCTCATTATCCATAGGTTTACCCATAAGGGAGAGTTGGGTGGTACAAGCCTTTATAGCTTGCATATAGTCGGCGATGCTTTGATTGTTTTGAGTGAGGTTGTCAAGACGGTTTTTGATTTGTAGAAGGTGTCCACGAGATGGGTTGGCATAGGTAGTGGCTAGAATAGTCCATGCTTCGTGAGAAGTAGTGGCTTGGATAATGAGAGGAGCAATATTAGGTGATAAAGTACCAATAAGAGCACCTATGATTAGTTTATCTTGACGTTGCCAAGTAAAATAAGCTGGGTTGGGTGTGGTTTTGGAATCTGTGGTAACGGTTTCGGGTGGGGTTTTATGGCTGCCATCTACATATTTCAAGAGATCATAGCCAAAGAGAATGGAGTGGATTTGAGTTTTCCATGGAAGGTAGTTGTCAGGAGTAAGTTTAATGCAATTATTGAAGTTGACAAGAATGAAGGGTTGGGATGGGTCTGAAACATTGGGAATGTTGTGATCAGTGCCTGCCATGGTAACAAAAATGGTGGTGGGCGTGGGTTTTGAAAGAAAAAGAGAGGAAAGGGATCAATGCTGTGATACCATATAAGAGTTTGAATAATAATTGATATGTTGTTGATATTGACAGAGGCTATTTATAGCTAAGTACAAAGACTAGAAGCATACACTATACAAGATATTATAGAATATACAAAGGAATATTCTATCTAACTAAGGAGAAGATTATAGCTATTAATTACAAAGATAACATGTAACTGAAGATAATGTAGCATAATCAACGTGATATGATATGATCTTCATCACATACTTGCCCCTTTTCTTTAACATTTGGCACTTGGGACAGCAAAGGATAGTTTGTGACCCATATTTATTCCATATTTAAAAGATAACACTACTCTTATGTGATTTGGGAAGAAAACAAATTCTTCTTACAACTCTTAACACGATCAAGCAAGAAGAATTTGTTTTCTTCCCAAATGCGAAGATTCATAAAAGACGAGGAAGAGAAAAAGATGGAGGAAAGGGGTTCAAGAGGGGGTAAATAGTGAACATGGTTGGAACTGACGAAAGGGGGAGGGGAGGCACATAATTGGGTGGTTAGGCAATGGTAATAGTTAAGCTTGTAAGACATAGTTCGAGATTAGTTTGAGTTTTGCCATATAGATTGAGAACTGTTGTTCAAGGTTGTATCTTGCTAATTGCTATCTTTTATTGATTTTTGTAACAAGAGGAATGCGAATTAGCAAATGTTAAAGTAGCTATAGAAAAAACGTAATAGTGATCGTAATAAACAAATGGTCTGGAAAGAAACGGGAGGAAATAGTATCATAATTTGATGAAACAATGAATGGTTGTTTTATTTCATCATCTGTTTTTGTTTTCATTCTAGAACTGGTACCAAGGGATCTAAAA
Source organism: Beta lomatogona (assembly GCA_947646795.1). NCBI lineage: Eukaryota > Viridiplantae > Streptophyta > Magnoliopsida > Caryophyllales > Amaranthaceae > Beta > Beta lomatogona. Next base: position 4,102,387 of record CANSNZ010000268.1, read on the forward strand.
TGTAATACATCCATGTGTTCCTATGTAATGTTTAGTTTCTGATTGAAACAAACAATGATCTCGCTTTTTTTTATTATTCTTTTATTATGTACTATGGATTAAAATTTACCCTCGTGCTTTGTAATGCAGATTTGATTAGTATAGAGAGCTTGGGCTTGATCAAATACTAAGATGACACAATGAGCAATTGATGCATATAACCATTGTTAGGTGATTGCTAAAGATATTCTTAGAGGAAAATTAATTTCTTATCTTCCTTGATGTAAAAGGTGAATTGGTAAAATATGGTAGATGGTAAAATTATCTTGTTTCACCAAATAGTTTATATTATAGTAGCTCTTTGGATACCTTTATTTTATATGTTCTTACTTACTCTCTAAAATTATGAATTTTAGATTGAATGTAAAAATTCTTTGTATATTATGTCGAGTTTAACAGTAAAAGGACGTATGAGATGAAGATGGTTCAAATGAAAAAGAGACATGTGAAAATAGGTGTTAGTCTTTGTATGACCTATTGGTACAAACTAAAATTACATTAAGCATAATTGAGAAACTTTGGCTAAAATGATTAAGCCACTGAGGGTGCTAGATATGCGCCTCATAAAATTCTTGAAATGTTCTTTCTCTAACATTCCTATACAAGACATTCTAATTTTCCTTAAATGTTTATTCGCGAATATTTCCTAAATGAATCAACTACTTTCATCAAAACACTACGTGAGGTCCTCGTGGGAGCCCAATGGTTGGTGCTCCTACCTCCCAACTGCAAGGTCGGGTGTTCGACTCTCATTACTCCCCAATTTGGGGAGTTTGTATAAAAATGTTTGCTTGTGGGTATAAATCCCCTCTACCCAGCCAATGGTGGTGTGCCAGCTAGTAGTAGCTAGCGAGGGGTTGGTCTTCGGACCAATTATCTTTCCTGAACAAAAAAAAAAAAAAAAAAAAAAAATCAAAACACTACGTGGATATCAGTACTTAAGGTAAAAGACAATGGGTAGTTGTGAGTTGATGTGGGAAGGATGGATAAAGCATCTTACCATGGATTCATTTGGAAGGATGAGATAATATATAAACTTATTTTACATATCATTGTTCTATATGCTTTAATGTACTCTCTAGCTTTGTGATTTCTAACATTAAAGGTGATAGTGTATGGTTTAGGTATAGTTGAAATGTAAAAGACATGATTCCTCTCTTATTGAATTATCACTATATATATACCATGAGTACACACTTTTAAAAAAATGAAAAATGAGAGACATGTGCGTGATAAGTTGTTGGACGGTACGATGAGGAGGACTTTCCCGTTTTTTAAAGTGGCGCGTTCCCATTGAGGAGGACTTTCCTGTTTTTTTAAAGTGGCGCGTTCCCAATCAGGAAAAGTGAGTTAGTGAAGAAACATGGTGAGGTATTTTTCCACCAAGTTTTTTTTATTAGATAGTTTTTCGAAAAAGGTAATTTTTGTTAGGTAGTTTTTGACAAATTTTGTTAAAAGTTACAATCTACTTAATAAACTACAATATGCATCACAAGCAACTTGAAATAATTATATGTTTATTTCCACAAGCCTTAACCATAGATACACGATGATGCACTTAAGATATGTTAGTTACAAAATTCAAAGAACATCAAGCTACGAGCATTATGTCTATATACAAATATAAACTAAATGTACTTTAATCAATTGTAATTGAAAGAATTTCACTACGATAATCACACCAATAATTTAGATAATTAGTTTTCACTACTTTGGGGATAGCGCACGGTCCAACAACTAATATATTAAAAGGTAAAATAAAAATCTGCAAATAAAAAAATTGTTTTTTCCTTTTTCACAAATTATTAGAATAGGCGGTCTAATTATAACATAAAATTAGACAAAGTCAATACTACATTCTCCTAACAAGCACATTCGTCTCACTCTAACCTAACACTATCCCGAGACATCTCGCACCAAGTTAGTCGTCCTTTCTCTTCTCCTTCCTTTATTTCCCTTTGAATCTCAAACTACAACGAACAAGTTTATAAATTATCCCGACAGTCCTACTGAATGGATTAAACTAGTCACTAAAGGGATTAAACTAGTCACTGAGTGGATTAAAGAATGTGAGAACCAATGGATTAAACTGGTCACTAAGGCTACGTTCAGTTCACCTTATTTTTGCTTATTTCAGACCAGATCAGATCAGATCAGAAAAAATAAGTTCAGATCAGATCAGTTCAGATCATATCAGATTAGATCAGATAAGTTCAGATTATGCTTATATTTAAAAACTTATTATTATTATTATTATCATCATGATTATTATGATTATTAGTATTACTAATGCTATTATTGTTATTGTAATAATTATTATTGTTGTTGTTATTATTATTATTATTATTATTATTATTATTATTATTATTATTATTATTATTATTATTATAATAATAATTATTACTTTATACAATTACTATTACTATTAATATTACTATTTACTAGTATATTTGTTCAATAAGATTATTATTATTGTCGTTGTTGTACTTAATAATTACTAATATTGGTAATTATTATTAGTGTCGTTGCTATTATTATAAATTTCATTGATATCACTATTTGAAGCTATTTGTGTTCAAGAAGAAGAATGTTCTTTTGGCATTTGTAAGTGTTTTTTTTTATATTTATTCTAATTAATAATTTTGATATGTGATGTTCTTTTTTATGTTGTACATGTAACGAACATGACAATAGTATATGATGTTTATTTTTTAAAATAATTTTGGTAGAATAATATAAACTATATATTACGAGTTTATATAAAACCTGAGTAGCATGGGATAACCTAATGGTGTTGTCATCACGTTTAAAATTTTCCCTACAAAGGATTTCAACTTATCTTTAAAAACAAAGTTTATATAGAACAAGACAACGATATAAGAATAATATTTAACCATTTTGTTCAAGATCATATGATTATATTTATTTATAGGTTTATTTATAATAAAAAAAGAACAATTATTGATATAACAAAGAACATGTTGTTAGTTAAATCCAAACATGTCATAAATATAAAAATAACATCTATCTTTTATTTTTAAAATGTGTTCTTTAAATAGATCTTGTATGCTCTTTCGGTATATGTTCTTTTTTTAATATCATTATATGTTCTTTTCATTACTACCTAAATTCTTATTATTAACGGACCTTGAACATGAGTGTTCTTTTATTTTAAATTTTTTTGGGCCCCTTTCGGGAATCCCGTGGTAAGATGAATTTTCTCTGGGCTGCCCTCGCACAGGGTCACTCACCTAAAGACCCAACAAGCCCCAACCCCCCTCCTCCACCCACAACAATATTGAAATATATGCTTCCACCAAGATTTGAACCTTGGTCTCCCATGTGGGAGGTAAGAAGCCATACCGTTGGACCCAATAGTCCTTAGTCTTTTATTATTAATTGTATGTTCATATACTAATGTGCTCTTTTTCAAAAAAATAAACTAATAATGCTATAATAATAATAATAATAATAATAATAATAATAATAATAATAATAATAATAATATAACATAATAATAATAATAATAATATTATTATTATTATTATTATTGTTATTATTGTTATTATTATTATAATATTATTTATATTATTATTATTATAAAATTATTATTAATATTATTATTATTATTATTATATTATTATTATTATTATATTATTATTATTATTATTATTATTATTATTATTATTATTGAAAGTTGTGCATAGTAGTAAAATGATAGTAATAGTAATACTAGTAATGAAATACAAAGTAATAATAATATTAGTAATAATATGTTTTTTAAAAGATAAGTTCAGATCAGATCAGATCAGATCAGTTCAGATCAGATCAGAAAAAATAAGTTTAGATCAGATAAGTTCAAATCAGAAAATTTCAGGTGAACTAAACATAGCCTAAATAGATCAAACTGATCACTAAATAAATTAAACTAGTCACTATATGCAAAAAGATGATATTTTTTCTTTTTAATATTGAGCTTGGACCGTTGCCTAATTTTAAATTAAACGTAGGTAGTCTTTTAGAAGACCAACTGTTTGTTTTTTATATTGTCTTTTATTATTTTTTTATTCCTGATGTTTAGGGTATGAATATCGCGGTCTTAACAAGAGTCTTGAGCGGCAGTCTCAACAAGAGTCTTTACAATACTTTGGGATATTGCATCCAAAATTTGAAGGGAGTCTTTACTTGAGTTTTGAAATCAAAGACTCACCTAAAGACTCCCTTTTGCAGTAGAACTTGCACGTTTTTTTTTTTTTTGTGTGTTTAAACTCTAATTTAACGGTAATAATTCAACGGTAATATCTTGTTTCTTCCTATATATATTGTGTGTTGTTTCCAATTTTTTTATACTCCCCCAAATCTATCATCTCTATAATCATTTTTCCTCTCCAAAAAAATATATCAATCTATTTTATTTATAATGGATCCAAATCAAAATTTTGATTTGAATTCTCTTATGAGTTTCATGCAAAATTATCCTCAATTTTATTCCGCTTTAGGTCAGCAAAACCAACAACAAAATTCCCAAAATCCAAATATGACTTTTCCTAGTCCAACTAATATAGGAAATACACCTCAACAAAATTTTAGCCAATTTCTCCAAACTCCAAATTACCAATATAATCCCACAAATGATAATATGGATCAACCTCCATTTACACCCATTAGTATTGGATCTAATTCCGACAACCAACCTATGGATAATGTGGGCATTGAAGAGGTTGAAAATGTTGATGTCACTACAACCACTCGAAAACCTACCCGTACTACAACTCGTCGGAAAAGTCAAACAAAAGAGAAAAAGGCTTTAGCTTGGACAATAGAAGATGAAAGACTTCTTGGTGTCGCCTGGATCAATACTACTAAAGATGAAGTAAATGGCAATGCACAAAAAGCAGATGCGTACTGGGGGAAAATTTGTGCTTTCTTCAATGAAAATAGACAAGAAGGCCAAGCTGAAAGAGAGGTAAACCCCTGCAAACAACATTGGTGGTCAATTAATGCGTCTCTTGGAAAGTTTGCAGGTTGGTATGCCAAATATGAACAGAGAAGTGGGTTCAATGAAGCTTTGAAGCTCTCAGAGGCACGTGCACTATATCAAAGTCTCTACCAATCAAAGTTCCAGTACGATCATGTGTGGAGTATTGTGTGTGATGAAGATAAGTTTAAGTCTGAACAAAAAAACAAGCGTAAGAAACGCGACGGCAGTGAGTCATCGAAGAGGAGCAAAGTTTCCGAATCAGGTGACTACACAACAAGCGAAGGGGGGTGTTGGGGGTTCCGATGAAGTTGATGAAAGCAGACCAATGGGTCAACAAGCTGCAAAGAAACTATTAGCTTCTCAAAGGAAGGGAAAAAGTATTCAAAGTGATCATAATGAAGCTATATCAATTGCAAGGAGTATTGAAGACACACGCGCAGAATCAGCAAGTCGTATCAAATTTAAAAGAGCAAGAGCTTGAGAGTCAACTACTTTGTGCTGATGTCACCAAGATGACTTCCTTGCAAAGGAAAATTCATGAGAAAAAATTGCAAGCACTTGCAGACAAATATGGATGGACTTTTGATGATTAGGGTGATTTAAGCTAGCAGAAATATTTAAATGTTCTCATTAACGTTCGTTTATGTTATATTAGTTTGTTGTAACTTTGTTTAAGTTAAGTGATTTTATCTCAACTATGTTTATGTTAAGTGTTTTTTTATTTCAACTATGTTTAAGTTAAGTGTTTTTGTTTCATGAACTTCATCTACATTTAATATTAATGGTTATTCGTAGTTTTGTCTATTATTGATTTGGTTTGTTACATTAATAATTATTAGTAACACTAGTAACAATAATAAAAGGTTAAATTATAATAGAAATAATAATGGTGAGTTGCTTGCACCTGCAATGAGTTGTCAACTCCATGTCCATATCAGTGCATCACTTCTTACTTTATATTGATTGTTGCATAGCTCTAGTCTACTCACCTTTTTCTTTTCAGTAACTTTGTCAGCTATTATTACACTATATGCTGAATTAGTGTACTATCTTTTGTGAATTATTGTACCAAAGATGAGTGCATTGTTGAACTATTCATTGAATTGTGTGAATGGTGTTCAATGGATTATGTTTCACCAGCTCTATATTTTTATCCCACTGAAGAGCTTAAATTCTCAAACCAAAACACGTACAAAGTCTCTTACACTTAAAAAAAACGAGAATGTCAAACTCCAACCCCCCCTACCACATTTGATGATTTGTATAATCAAAAGTGTGATTCATACATGGAGGGTGACACTTCCATGGATGCAGTAGATAATATCCTAAATGATATCATTCAAGATACATCACCTTCAAATAATAGAAAATAAGAAAGAAGCGATGTTACACGGAAAGAAAAAGTGAAGAAGGGCACGAGCGCATATGGAATGATTATTTCTCAAGCAACCCGGTATACAACGAACGACTATTTCGCAGAAGGTTTAGGATGAGAAAAGAGTTATTCCTTCGCATCGTCAATGCTCTTGAAAATCATTCTGACTATTTTACACAAAGAGTTCATGCCCTTGGTAGAAGCTCTCTCACTCCACTTCAAAAATGTGTTGCTGCCATTCGATTGTTGGCTTATGGAGTGGCTGGTGACGCTGTAGATGAATATGTGCGCATTGGTGGAAATACAACGATACAATGCTTAAAGAAATTATGTAAGTGTGTCATCGAGATATTTGAACCTGAATACTTGAGAAGGCCAGCTGTGGATGACATCCAACGTTTGCTTCAAATAGGGGAAGCTCGCGGATTCCCAGGTATGCTAGGTAGTATTGATTGTATGCATTGGCAATTGGATAAATGTCCTACAGCATGGCAAGGTCAATACACTGGGTCATCAAAGTGTACCAACTATGGTATTGGAAGCTGTTGCGCTGCTTCATCTGATTTATGGATTTGGCATGCATATTTTGGTGTTGCAGGTTCTAACAATGACATTAATGTACTAGATCGATCCCCGATATTCGATGAGTTACTTGAAGGTCGAGGCCCAGAAATCCAATACACTGTAAATGGAAGCACGTATAATATAGGATATTATCTTGCAGATGGTATTTATCCTGAGTGGCCAGTTTTCGTCAAATCCATCCCTCGAGCGAATATGCTATCCGAGAAAAGGAAACTATTTTCTCAATATCAAGAAGGTGCAAGAAATGATATAGAACGGGCATTTGGGGTGCTCCAAAAAAGATTCGCGATTGTTTGCAACCCGATACGTTTATGGGATAAAAGTGAAGTAGGGGGATATCATGAAAGCATGTATAATATTGCATAATATGATTATTGAGGATGAAAGAGATGATAATGGAATCACCTCTACTGTTGAATATACGGTATCAAGAAATCAAAATGAAAGCCCGCAACTTCGCACTGGTCTTCTTAGAAATTACTATGCAAATCGAAGCAGATACTTTGAAAATCATACGCGAATTCGTAACCGAACTCAATGTCACCAATTGCAACATGACTTGATGGAACACATTTGGTCACGTTTTGGAGAAAACGCTAACTAAATTGAGTATTTTCAAATTTCGTATGTATCTTTTGTCATATGTTGTAGAAATTATTATGCATTTAGTTATGTTTTTAAATGCTTTTAAATTTAATAAGTCTCTATTGCTCATGTACTCAATTAGTGCTATATAAATTATATAATATTAATGTCAATTTATAATCTTAAATAATTAATTTTTTTTTTCATTTAACTAATTATTTATTGGTAATTATTCTAATTTATTACATTTCATAATATAATGGTATTGAAAACAAAAAAATAATTAGAATGCATAAAATAAAGTGAAGTGAGTTTGGAGAGAGTCTGAGGGATAGAGTATAAAACTGGAATGAGTCTGAAGTGAGTCTGTAGAATTAAAAAGTAGTGGAAAGCTGATGTGGCACAGTCTGAAGTTTGGAGTTGAGTATGAGGGATAAATTCACCCTTAACATCTAGTAGCAATTAGATGTTTATGAGAGCTCATACACAGTTATACCAACACTGAACACCCTAACGGTGCCCAACCTCTCACTCTCAGCTTCCCTCACTCATGCGCAAATCCCGAGGCTCGAATTGCAGAAGCTCGTTCCAGGTTCTTGTTTTGTTCCTTAGATGAATCTACTTGTTTAGACGATTTTTGTTGCGAATTTTGGTGTGAAATTGCGATTTTTAAGGTCTACTTCATGTGATTATTCATGCAATTGGTTTTATACGGTTGTTATTGTTTGTTTCATGAACTAAACTTATTTTTTCTTTATCTCATATATGTTATTTCATGTTTTTAGGGATAATTTACATGTTATAAACTTATGATTCGAATTTTTGGTATAACTTGTTAATTCATGTTTCTTTCATGGAACTAAATGATAAGAAAATTTATGTTACAATTTGTAGATTGTTCACTTGTTGTTGCTTATTTCATCAGATGAAATTTTCAAGTGTTGTGGCTGCAAAATCAGGAATGAATGACCTGGGCCCAGGGCGGCCGCCTCTCCTGCCCTTGCTCAGGGACTGGCCTGTGAAGAGTTCGAAGCCTATCCTGAAACTTTTGTATTCACTGATCTGTTCATGTCTAAGTTATGAAGTTTGTCAAGGCAATCACGGTATAAATGCTGCTAGAAATAGTTTCAAGCTCGAATTCGAAGATACAGTTACTCTTTCTGCTATCTTGTTTAAAGAGCTTCATGAAAGGTTGCTGTGTTACTCAGATGATGCATCAGTGGATCTTGATGTTGGATTGGCAATAACCCTAGTTGATGGGGAGGATTCAGGGGAAGAATTGCTTTTGCTTTTAAGATGTTGTATTCTCATAGTGAGATTACATCCATATGATCAAATACTCACCGAGCAATTCCAGGTTGTTGTTGCTTTACTGCGCAAATTGTGTCTTCAAAGGTTATTGACTAGCAAAGAGAGAAGTTCAATTAAGCTCAATAAGCCGATTTCTTCTCAGAGAATTTGTGGTAGCTGTACAAACTCATCCTCTCTTAATTTCAGTGCGCAATCATCTGACTTGTACCTGTGTTTTTTGCAAAAGATGCTAGAGGTAACTACGTGAAAGCTGTTCTATCTAAGAAGTTTCTGCTCACATGTCTAATGGTTGGATTGCTAATTGGATAGTGGGTTTGGGAATGGAGTGTCAGCATGTTTAATTAAGGGTGCATTCTCTTCACTCTTAACTTATTTGAACTGAACTTATCCTGATTACACCTTATGTATGCACTTGATTGGACTGATTAGTCTTGAAACTTATTTTTTATGAAGGTGAAAAACACACTTCCTGATTTATTTTTGTGTTTAGGGTAGATGATATTTGTAAAGATTGAATTTCTTTTTCCTTGATGGCTTGCAATTTGATGTTATCTAAATTACTTTCTTTGCTAGTCTATGGACTACTCTACCACCTTGAAGTTTCCTTCTAGTTATTACTTAGCGTATAAATACGGTGAACTTCTTGATCTGGAAGTTTGAACCATGAGCATCTGGCTTTCAATGTAACCTCTAGAGCTTGAATTTTGTCTCCAATGTATGACAGTGACCTATTTTGGTGAAGAGTAAATTGGATAATATTTAGTGGCTTTGGGGACTTTTTCATATTTGTTAACTTTTAATGTTCTGGATAAGCTGCATTAGATCCTCAATCTTATGATTTCCAAATGTTGTTCCTAATAATATAATTAGAGCAAGCTTCTCGTTATCTAATTTAAGTGTCAACACACTTCTTACGTGTATGAATCTAACTACTCCAGAATTCCAGGTGCAACCATTAACTTCTTGTTGATTTAATTGCAAGCTAATGAATTTACTAATGGAATAATATGTACATTTTCATCTAAATATTAAATATTTGCTTTACCATATGCCTTTTGGCAAAAGTTATTCTACCAGCTGCATCAATGTATATAATATGTACATCCTTCCTTTGGAGAACTTATTGTGGAGTTCTCTTTTCAGGTCTATCTGAACGAGGTGTTTGTGGACCAACCTTTCCGAGAATGTAGTGCAATTTCAACCTCTTCAACTCATCTTAACCTGTCTTTGTTCTCCTCTATACAGATTGAAATTGTCCTTGAAGTCATTGCTGCTCTGAGTCATAAAATGTTGATAAATAGATATTAGCAAATCTAACCTTAGGGCACCCTTTCTCTGGAAAGACACAGATGCCAATAATTTCAGACACTAAAGAAATCAGATGTGAAAGGAGAAGTTTTGGGGAAGATCTCATGACAGGGTGATTAATCAATGATGACGCCACTGCTAAGCTCACTTCAGGAGAAGAAAGAACAGGTTTTTCAGTCCAAATCAGACTTTTAGTAAAAGTTTGAAGGACATGATCTTTACCAGAAATTGACATAAGAAAATGAGTAGCAATGACTTCAAAGACAATTTCAATCTGTATAGAGGAGAACAAAGACAGGTTGAGATGGGTTGAAGAGGTTGTTATTGCAATACATTCTCGGAAAGGTTGGTCCATAAACACCTCGTCCAAATAGACCTGAAAAAAGAACTCCACAATAAGTTCTGCAAAGGAAGGATATACGTATTATATACCTTTTGCCAAAACGCATATGGTAAAGCAAATATTTAATATTTAGATGAAAATGTACATATTATTCCATTAGTAAATTCATTAGCTTGCAATTAAATCAACAAGAAGTTAATGGTTGCACCTCTGGAGTAGTTAGATTCATACACTAATGGAATAATATGTACATTTTCATCTAAATATTAAATATTTGCTTTACCATATGCCTTTTGGCAAAGTTATTCTACCAGCTGCATCAATGTATATAATATGTACATCCTTCCTTTGCAGAACTTATTGTGGAGTTCTCTTTTCAGGTCTATCTCGACGAGGTGTTTGTGGACCAACCTTTCCGAGAATGTATTGCAATTTCAACCTCTTCAACCCATACCAACCTGTCTTTGTTCTCCTCTATACAGATTGAAATTGTCCTTGAAGTCATTGCTGCTCATTTTCTTATGTCAATTTCTGGTAAAGATCATGTCCTTCAAACTTTTACTAAAAGTCTGATTTGGACAGAAAAACCTGTTCTTTCTTCTCCGGAAGTGAGCTTAGCAGTGGCGTCATCATTGATTAATCACCCTGTCATGACATCTTCCCCAAAACTTCTCCTTTCACATCTGATCTCTTTGGTGTCTGAGGTTATTGGCATCCGTGTCTTTCCAGAGAAAGGGGGCCCGAAGGTTAGATTTGTGAATATCTATTTATCAACATTTAATGACTCAGTCAATTTATACTGCGAACACATGTCTAAGCTGATGAATGGTTCCTGTAGCTCTCGCATAACTGTCCTGAGACCTTTCGTCTCTCATTTCCAGTCCGAGATCCATGATAGATTTAATTTAATGCATGGTGATTTGGATAATGCGTGGAGAGAACAAAGCAGCAGCATGTTTAAGAAGACAATTTATAGCATGGCAATTGATGCTATTTCTTACTTAAAGATGAATCTTGGTATTGTTGATGATACTTCCAGAGATTATGTGTTCTTCATTCTTAGTTCATTGATTACAAGACTTATTTCTGTTGAAATCGACGAGGTTCTATTACAAAGTTTTAAGGAAATCACTATGCAAGACTTTTGCCTGCTGGCTTCAATATTAAAACTGATGAGCAGCTCTTTGTTGCAAGCTACTTGTTGTTTTGATAAGAAGTTGAGTTGTTTGACAGCATTGTTGAAGAGAAAGGAGGCACTTCCAGGCTACAGCTCTCTAGCTGGTCTGATGAGTTTCTTTGCACAGTACAACTTCCATATACCAACTCAAGTCCAACAGTTCATCGTTGATGCCCTGAAACCACATCTTTCAACATATGAAGAACTGGAGTTGTTGCTTGTGCATTTTGCTGGCTTTTTATTATTATGCATCGTCGGTGGGATGCACATCCTCATGAGGGGATGCTTATTTTTTATGCTGGTTCTGCTGAACACTTTAGCTTTGGAATCAAGAACAGAGTCACCCACGTGTGTGTTTCCACAGGCCACTGTCAGTGGCTTTGTTGCTGGTAGTTCTAATTCTTTTGGTAGATCTCACACGGTAATTATATCTGCTGTTGCTATAAAAATTGATGATCTTTTTTCTTCTATATTCTAACATTCTTCGATCTTCTGACGTATGACCGTTCTCTGTACAACAGATATCCAGCCTCAGAGTTGCATCGAACTTTCGAAGAGAAAGACGGAAGTTGTTGAGGTATATGATATATGACTTTGTGCTTAACTTGAGAAGTTAAACATTTCACTCTGCTGTAATCCTTGCATCTTTGCCTGTCAAACACTGCTTTTACCTTTTTGGTAAATGGAATTTCTTGTTTGAAATCATGATATTTTTCATACAATTAATTTTGTTGGCAAAGGTCTTCACTAGTCAAAGTTGTCAGGTCCGCTAGTATCTATTGATTGACATTATTAATGTAACGAGTGTATGAGGAGACTTGTCAGCATCAACCAAGGTTGTCAAGTCCATGAATCTTTTTTAACTATACGAGACCTTTGCCAACATCAACCAACTCTTAGAGTGTATGAGGAGACTAACGAGTGTATGAGGAGACTTGTCAGCATCAACCAACTTTTAGAGTCAAATAATTGCAATGAAGAGATGATATAATGCTACCATTACGCTGGCTACACTTAAAATATACACTCCAGAATACAACAGTGTAGTTTGGTCTTTGGTTTGTAGGCACTCTCTAACTTTTAGCTTCACGGAGTAACAAATGACTAACTTGATGGAGGTTCCTTTCCATTTTATCTCTGCTTGTGGACTTTTTTTGCTTTATATTTAGTTCTTGCTGAAGTACCTTTGCTGGTTGGTGCTGTGGTAATCTGAAGTTCTGAGATAGTTCCTGTTAGTCTATCCCCCCTGATTCTGATGCTTCAATTAAAATCCTGTGTTCAGTCCGATTATGCTTTATACTTAACAGTATGGTATGCATTGTTGGTACAACTTCCATAAGCAATCTTTATCTGTCAATCTAAAGCTTCATGTTTGATGATCATATTCTTTGAAATGTGTAACATAAGCTATGGTGCTATTTTATGTTTTAGCTTCTTTGTCACTTTTAGGGTTTGAGGATTTTGATGGGTTGCTATTTATGTTTCATTTATGTTTTCTCGTTTTTCGATGCGTATTCTTTCTCTTTTAAGTATCAATAGCAATAAGCAAGTAGGTATATTAGAGTAAAAGCAATAGTAAGGATTAGTTAAGTTTTTATTCAACACCACCCTTGGTGTTAAGTATATATAATATAACTGCTTTACTCTTGTCAGGGAGCAGACAGCACCTGAAGTTTCAGAAATATCAGATGAAGAAACTTGCAATGGGGAGCTTTATCTCAGGTGTTTGCTAAAGAACCGGGAGGATATTTCTGAGTTGGCTGACTTTATCGAGTGCAAGCCATGGAGAGACTACAATGCTCGTCTTATGTATAAAGCTAAAACACAGCGCAGAAGATTTCAAGAGTCTGGTGGGCGGTTGCGGCTCGCAAAGATGCAGGTTCACAGTTCCTTGAGAAGTGGAAGTAAAAGGAAGTTAAAAAGGAAAGCATGTAGCAGTATTAAATACTTATAAGTAAGATGTAGAAAATCCAATCGAACTTGTGTAGGCGTCAATCTATGTAGAAGAAAATCTTGTGCAAGGAAATTGGTATAAAGATGTACTAGTTACCTTATTTATGGGGTATACCACAATCAATGACATCAGAGAAAATCTAAATATGTTGGCCCTTCTCCCATGTATATAATATATACTAGTATTTTGGCCCAGGTGATGCTCCGGGTCTGTTACAGTTATCATGTATATATTATTGTTTATAAATTTCATAATTGATTTTATTGGCTTTTCATAATTTTATGTCTAGTTAGGGATGGCAATGGATCGGAGATGGGTCGGGTGGAGCTTCATCCGCCCCATCACCCGCGACCCCAAACTCCATCCACACCATCCATCACCCACCAAAAATTTCACCCATATTCGCTCCATCCATCATCTGCGGGTGGGGAGGGTGGAACGGGTGAGAAAAAGGTTATACTAGGAACAAAAGCTATTTTTTAGACTTAACAATTTTAAAGAAATTAATATGTGAAAAATTAATATAGTCCCATAGATTAACAATAAAGCGACAAAATATCAATCTTATTACACACCGAAAAGTGAGTACGTTCATCATACACTCGAGTGTACCATGAGGTTATTTTTTGCTCATTTGGAGCTCTACCTATTATGTGATTATGCTTATTTGGAGGTTTCAAATAAGCAATGAGTAAAAAAATAGGCTTGGGTGTACCATGAGCATGGTACACTCGGATGTATGATGAAAACTCCCTCAAAAAGTAATTATAAGTATTTTTTTATCCCTTAAAAAAAGTTAGTAGTTTTTAATTACCTTAAATGACACGTAGCAGTAAAAAAATAATTTATATATATATATATATATATATACACTTCATCCGTTTCACAATACATGCACCATTTCTCATTTAGGTACTATTCATGAATCAACTTTCACAATCTTTCTCTCATAATTATGTAAGAAAAAACATAGTCAAGTGGAATTTTATTGAATTCGGCTAAATGGGAGGATTTCAAATATCAACTTCTTATAATTTTTATTTATACGCAATTAAAGATATTAATGTCGAAAGAAGAGCATTGGAGTGCGTGAAAAAGCAAATGGTGCATGTATTGTAAAACGGAGGTAGTATATATGAGTGGATGGATGGAGCAGGTGATGGGGCGGGTGATGGATCTAAAAAATATCATCCATATCCAACCCGACCCACCACCCGATCCATCCATCACCCGCCACTCACCCGCTTCACCGTGGGTGATCACCCATTTATTCGAGGCGGGTGGATGGATAATCCACTCACCCATGGATAATTGCCATCTCTATGCATGTCTAGTGCGAAATTGAAAAATGGATATTATGGCATAATAAGTTGTTTTTTAAAAATCTAATAAGGAATTGGAGATAAAAATAACAATTTCAATTGAATTATAGTAAGAAAATGTTATTACCTTAATAAAATTGTTAGAGATCAAAAAACTTGTCTATGTCTTTTTATAGTTACATATAATTATAAGACTTTATTATGTTTTACTTTGAAACATTAAACATTGAAACTGTAATAGATTTGTGGTTAAACTCTCACTTTTTATTTCAAAGGTCATGTGTTCGAAATCTAGTAGTTACACCTTGTTAATATTTTTAAATGATATCATAACATGTGTATTAGAAGCTTGAGAAGAATACATTGGAGAGTGACACGTGACTCCCTTCCGTTGATAGTAACGCCTTTTAATATATTTGATCACGGGAATTAGAAACAAAATAGTATTTGATAAGTGGGAGAAATGATTACTTCTACAAATTGTTGGTTCAATAATGGAGATTTGATAGCATAGCTCGAATTTGATTCAAGACCAGCACAATATGAGGAAATCCAAATCCAAGAAATAAAGTAAACTCGGATTATGTTAAAAAAAATCGATGGAGCTCACATAGATGTGTATCATATTTTATTGAAACTATAATGTATAGCGCACAATACATGTGAATGTCCCACATTGATAAAAGAAGATAGATGTGTTCTATTGCCATATAGTTTTAAGGTTGAACATCATTAATCTTGTGAAATGGACTCTCTCAGGCCCACAACTGGGATCGTTAGTTTACAGTAGTTCGCACTTTGCAAGAATTGTTCTTCCTATTTTAACTTTCTAACCTCCTTATTTCAGGTTATTAGATGCAATTATCCTAATGAATAATACCTAGATGCAATTACCCTCAGGAATAATACCTTTGTCCTTCATAATATGAGAGTATATGTACGTGTATGAAAGTTCATAGGAAAAAGTGTGTGTAAAATGTTTGTAAAACCGCAATCTATTTATATGGAAAATAAGTACGAAAATCACGCGAAGAGATAAAACGAGGCTTGCACGTGGAGTACGGAGCGTGCGCTCCGCGCATGGTGTATGGGCTATACGCACGGCCATATGTGCCTAGGGATGTAAAAGATGCAAGTCGAGCTCGAGTTTGGCTAAGCTCGACTCGAACTCGAAAAATCAAATTCAACCTCGACTCGACTCGAAAACTCGCGAGCTTGAAATAATCAAACTCAACTCGAACTCGAAAATCCGAAACTCGAGTCGAACTCGAATCAAACTTGAACTTGAAACTCAAAACTCGAACTCGAACCAAGCTCGAACCTGGAGCTCGAACTCGAATCAAGCTCGAACCTGGAGCTCGAACTCGAATCAAGGCTCAACCCAACTTGAATCAATCCATGCACCTTGAGTTAGGTACTTAGAGTAGCCTTTTATAGAAAAAAAAAAGTTAATGTTTCATTGTTCAACTAATGTGGGACTTTATGAAACAAATTTTCATAGAATACAATAGTTTCCACCCAATGAAGAAATGCAACAAATAGTTTTTGTTCCATTTATAAAAGAACACAAACTAAAACTTTTTGTTTCCCGACCAATGTGGCACAATTTAAATTCAAACAATAAGTAAAGCTATAGTAGTAACAATTTATATAGAAAACAAAAGGCTATTGTTTATACTACAAACAATGTGGGACATTTAATATTTTACATAAAGATCTTTTTAAAAAAAAAATGTTAAGTTTTCAGTTTGTTCATGAGTTTTCGAGCCGAGCCAAGGCTAAGACTCGTTAAAATTTTGTGCTCGACTTGTTAAACATCACCTAAAGACAAACTATGATTAAAGTCCACCATGAAAATATTTCTACATTAGAATTAATTTTACTTCATGGATTAAATTCTTTCAAAAAGTTTGAGAATTATTTATTGAAATTACAAGTATTATATAAATTTTTTTTTTCGAGTTTCTCATGAGATTTTCGAGTCGAGTAGGTAGTAGCTCAGCTCGACTTGTTAGTCATCGAGTCGAGCTCGAGTTCGAGTCAAGCCTACTGGAGTCGAGCTTTGATCGAGTCGACCTCGAGTAGCTCGCAAGTTGTCTCGTCTCAAATAATATTTTTTAAGCTCCAAAATCAGTTATCTTTAGGAAGAAAAGCCTAATTCTCGAAATATCCTTTAGAAAATATTTATCTAGAATAAATAACATTTACTAGAAATACAATTAGTTATCAAGAATAATAAATTGGGTTTTTAAAGTTGGGCTTGTATTTAATAAATAGATTTATGTTTTCAAAATGCTTTTTGGGCTTAGCGTGTTGGATTACTCTTCCTTTGGATATGACAAATTAGGATGACGGTATGTTTCATCATTGGATACTAAATGGAGAGACACAATTTTGTGTCTATATAAAAGCCCCCACTTTGACACAGGTTCATGAAACCGAAAGTTAAAGTAGTCTGTGTCGGGACGGAGAACAATTCTAAACGCTCTACAGTTTAGAATCGGTCTATATATCGCTTGTTTTTGCAAAAAAAAGTTAGTCTGCAAGATGATAACCACAAGCAATCTGATTGCCCGTAAGAGAAGACATTAGCATATAGCTACAAACAACTAAGATAATAACGCACATAGTGATGCAATAATGCAAGCTTATAATCTCTAAGGATACATGAGACGTTATGCAAGATCGGGATTTTGCAAGGCTAAGAAGGTAGATAGATTTATGAAAGGAGATAGATTGATTTTCTAGAGCTATTTTATAAAAAATCGGGCTCCGCAAGTGAGATCCGCATATTACAACTTTTCAGGAGTTTGATTTGGAGGAACCACCACAAATATAGGAAGCCCCCGCTTTGGGAAAGCTTGTCTTTAATTAGGCACTCTGAGCCTAGATTAGAAGCTACTTGTCTTGTGTTGAACGTTCAAAGAAATATTTGAAGTTTCTTCACTAGGGAGTTAATATAGGCGAAGTCGGATACTTCCAGAGACCATGGAATTATCGAAGAATCCTTTTGGGACAAGGAGACTTTGGATTGAAAAATAAAAAGGTTTAATTTTATGACTTGAATAAATACAGGTGGGAAAAGGCTTTGACGTGGCTAGGTGCAGACTCGGTCTATGTTGGGATCTAGAAAGAGTATGCTTTTGAATTCTAGAAAATCAAATCATGAGACATTGATTAATTATTTATTGAAGCGGGCGGATCTCGAGATATGGATTCCTATGTGCTCCTGCGAAATCAAACCATTCGTAGTTCTGTATCTGTTTATTTTCGTGCCCTAACTTTTGCCTAGGTCCCCCTTTCGGGTTTTCAATCTAGCGAGCTTGGACATACCATGAATAAGGAGTTAGGATTGATATGAGGGTTGAAAGAATTTATAGTTTGGGTGAAGGTTTAATTGGCTGGGCCAATGTAAAGAATAAGGGTGTAAGTGGATTGGACTTTACCAAATCCAAATCCAGTTCACAGTTTTTTGGACTCGAGAAATTGAATCCAAATCCAATCCAAACTTTTTTTGAGTCAAGTCTAGTCCAGTTCGAACTTTTTTTCTTGAGTCCAAATCCAGTCCAGTCCAATTATTATATTATATATATATATATATATTGTCGATTTAGGTTCACAATATTTTCTCATGATTTAATCATTGAAATTTGAAAAATTGGACTTACATACACTCCATAAAGTAAGTTATATACATCTTTAAAGTCTAATAAAATGCAAATTGCAGAGTACAAAAAGGTGCCAAAAAGGTGAAAGTAACTTTTGCTTGTTCAGTTTTCACTTCTCATTTTGGAGGGTAAGTGCAAATTTTGGCGCAAGGTAAAAAATATTAGAGCGGGAATGTTAAAAAGTCCATTTTTTTTAAAAAAATTTGTTAAAAATTATTTTTTGAGTCCAATTTCTTGGACTGAATATATTATATATTGCATGCTAAAATATTTTTTGGACTGGATTGGACTCCAAAGAAGTGAGTCCAAATCTAGTCCGAAAATATTTGGAGTAAAAAAGTCTAGTCCGACAAGTATGGATTGGAGATGATTAGACTCTGGACTTTTGGCAGTCCACTTTCACCCCTAGTAAAGATTATGGTTTTGGATTATATGAGTGTTATAGTTTTTGATGGATCAAAGGATTGAAGGATTTGAGATGAGGAGTAGAACTTGTGTGTGTAGTACCCGATTTTTTACTGTCTTAATTAACGGTATGAATCCCACAAAAGTCTCTCATTGGACTATGGTTTTTAGAAAACTTGAAGTCACAACCCTATTAATATCTTAATAGGGACAGATTTATTTGATAAATTGTTTTAAAATCAATTTAAAGAAATATCATTTAAAATGATGATGACTTCATATGGATAAGGTTTTTTTTTTATAATTGGTCTTTCATACCATGAGATAGGGTTCGGGTTTAGGTTAAGAGGTGTGAACGTATGGAACTCGTCTCCTCTTCCGTTCTAAAGAATAGTCTCGTACTAAATGCGTTATTTTTCATTTTTAAGTAAATATGGCTATTCAAAAGAAAATAAATCACATAATTTGCACATATACACATCAATCATTCTTACTTAAGAGGGCCAATATATAATTTGTATATGGTAGGTTTGAACATTGAAGTTGCACTACATACCAATCATTGCGGGATTGGAATCCACTGATGGATCAAAACCATCGTAGTTCGATCTTATGTTTCACCCTAAATGGCCAATTCCATTGTGGATGAAAAGGAAAGAAGGGAAAATAGCTTATGAATAACTCACCTTTAGAATTAGACAAACCTATCAGAAATGAGGTAATTATTCCAATTAGTGATTAAAATGGGTTTGAAAATAATCACCCTAATTAGGGATTAAATAAGAAGGTTAAGGTAAATCTTTATAATTAATCATTTAACAAAAATTAAGATAATCACTCTAATTAGTGATTAAATGAATTAAGGTTGGGGTAATTACTTCGATTAGTGATAAGAAATGAAGGTTAAGATAATCACCCTATGATTAAACTTAAGATTATGATAATCACCTTAATTATTAATACCAAATTAGGATTAAGGTAATCACTCTAATTAATGATTAAATAAGGCTTAAGATAATCACTCTAAATAGTGATTAAATAGGATTAAAGTAAGCACCCTAATTAGTGATCAAATATAGGATTGAAATAATCACTTTAATTAGTGATTAAGTTTAGGACTTTTCAAGAGGTCTTAGAAAAAGAGATTTGCTTCCTAATTAAAGGCTTGTGGATTGATGAGAAATCATCTTGATTTAAAATTATTCAAAAAATGGTCAATTCAAAATTGAGTTTAGAGATTACATATTTAGCTTATCGAAATTTGACTTTTTAAAAATGACACATGTGAAATTTCCTAAAATCTTAAATTATTGGTGGTTTTGTTACGGGAAAGAAAAACCAGGTCTGGTTCCTTATATAGGACCAGCCTACAACATCCTTTCGGATGATGGAAGAAAAAACTAAATTAGAAGAAGAAAGCAAATACAATAAAGACGAAGCCTCTTGATCCCTATGGGCCATGATATCCGCCTCTTGATTCGCTTCTAAAACAGTGGATGAACGAGACCTCAGGAACACTCTTCAGGTCTTCAACCAAATCATTGATCAAAGTAGAAATTTCCCCCGGAACCTTCCAGCATCTCCTAACAGAATTGATGACAACAAGGTTATTTCCTTCAATAATGAGATAGGAGATATTAAGAAACCTGGCCGCCTTCACACCTTTCCGCAAACCCCAAACTCCGGTTTTAAAATATATTCTTAATGCACAATATGAATATATTAACTTTAAATCACGAGCTAATATTAAAATTTTAAATTTATATAAAAAAAAAATCCCATGCATTTTGATGTGATTTTTTTTTTGTTTCATTTACATTTTTACAAGTTAGGATTGAATGATTATAAGACTTATAAACTTTAAAATGTTGTAACAAAGGATTTTTATATATCATGAAATATAATTTTACATTTTATATTCTTTCAACTTTAAATGCATGGATTCTAACAATTATGGATTCAATAAAATTGCATTAAAAACAACTATTTAATATTATTGTACATCTACTCTAATATAAACAATTCCCGTGCATTATGCACGGGTCCAAATCATATATACCTAAAACCTATCGTGTATTTTTGCACGGGTCAAAAACTAGTTTAGTAATATAAATAGAAAAAATTGTGTAATAGAGTAGGTTATAAAAACATATTAGCTTGTAGAAAATTGTTTCACAATGTAGATATTTTCCCTTATTAAATCCACCTAAATCCAACATTAATTAGCCACTAATTAATATTAAATCGGGTTCTAATGGTTGGATAGCCATTAAACTGGATATAGAGAAAGCTTATGATAGATTAGAGTGGAATTATCTCTTTTCTATTCTTGACAAATTGGGTTTTTGTCTGCAATGGATAGGTTGGATCAAGGAATGTGTATCTTATTCATCCTTTTCTATCTTAGTAAATGGGCTTCCAGGTGATAAATTCTCCTCTTCTTGAGAGATTAGACAAGGTGACCCTCTTTCTCCTTATTCATTTATTTTGTGTGCTGAGCTTCTCGCTAGATTACTTTCTTCAGTTGCTTCTGGCCCTACTAAACCAATTGGAGTTCCCATTGGTAAAACAGGTATGCGAGTTCCTTTTCTTACCTTTGCAGATGACACAATGATTTTTGCTAAAGCCACTAATTATAGTTGGCTGATCATCCGTCAAATTTTGAATAAGTATTGTTCGATGTCTAGTCAACTAGTCAATTATCATAAATCTTCTTTCCAATGTACTGCTAATATCTCAGAGGTAGAAAAATGTGATTTTGCCACTATCCTTAAAATGCAGGAAACTAATGATCTAGGAGACTATTTGGGCTGCCCACTTATTCATTCTAAGGTGACTAAAGAAACCTTTAGCTATGTAGTTAGTAAAACGACTAGCTAAGTCCCTAAATGGAAAGCCAATGCTCTTTCCCAAGCAGGAAGGTTAGTTCTCCTCCAATCAAATCTTGCTGCTAAGGCTAGTTATCAAATGCAAAGTTTTTTATTGCCTCAATCTATTCTGGCGAATCTGGATAGAACATATAGAAATTTCTTTTGGAATAAGGAAACCACTAATAAATCCCCTAACCTTATTGGTTGGGATCGAATTTGCAAACCAAAATTGGCGGGTGGTTTAGGTTTCCGTAAAGCTGAAGCTAACAATCAATCTCTTCAAATGAAGCTATTGTGGAGGATTGTTAAAAATGATAATAATTTGTGGGTCAAATTAGTTCGAAAAAGATTATTTTGGAAACGTTATACTTCCTCCATTCCAAATTAAACGCAACAGTTTCCTTTTTTGGCAGTTTCAAATTAAATGCAACAAATTCTTTCTTTCCATTTATGGTATGGTTTTTGACATGAAATTACCAAGATGTCCCTCATTAAAAATTAAAAACTCATATTATATCCCTAATTGATTATTAACAAAATTAATTTAATTTTTATTACACTAACCTCCTCCACCTATCACACACTCTCTCTCCTCTTCTACCACCTACCCAACCCTCTATATCATCTTCTACCTCCACCATTTCCACCCAACAATTTCCAATAATAACTTCCACCACCAACCACCACCTCCTCCACCCTTATCGACCCAACCACCACCACGAGCCTTGCAACCGCCGCCAAACTTCTCGAATTTCACCGCCTCGACGATGAGCCTTGGGGTTTCGGTCTCTTCACCATCACATCTTCATCTCCCTTTCTTCGATCTCCCTTCTTCGATCTCCCTATCTTCGATCTCCCCTCTTCATCTCCCTTTCTTCGATCTCTTCACCATCACATCTCTTTTTCTTCTATTTTTCTGGTTGATTTTGGGTTCGAATTTCTATGGTTGGGGTTGTGGTTTGCGAATTGTGGTGGTGTTTTTATGGCTTTTTTTTGGTGGATTTCGGTCTTTTTGTTCTTTTTTTTATTTGGGGTTCGAATTTCTGTGGTTTGCGAATTGTGGTGGTGTTTTTAGGGTTTTTTGGTGGATTTCGGTTGTGAATTCAATGGTTTTTGGTGGTGAATTTGAGTGGTTTGGTTGGTGATGCTGGTGGTGGTGTTTTTTGGTTGTGAATTTTGGTTTTTTTTGGTGGTGAATTTCGGTGTTTTGGGTTTGGGTGGTGCTGTTGGTGGTGGTATTTTTTGGTGGTGAATTTCGGTGTTTTTGGTTTGGGTGATACTGTTGGTGGTGGTATTTTTTGGTGGTGAATTTCAGTATTTTTGGCTGGTGGTGGTGCCTCGATGGAGCTGGTGGTGGTGCCTCGGTGGAGCTGGTGGCGGTGGTGGTGGTGGAGCTCCGCGGTGGTAGTGGCAGTAAATAGTGGTACTGGTGGTGCTTGGTCCCACTTTCTCTCTCCACTTAAACTTAATCACATACCCTCACATTTTTCTATTCACCCCTTAAGAAATTTCAACTAGGAGTCCGTGCCACTCCAATTGTTGCGTTTAATTCGGAACGGAGGTAGTAGTTATCATTTATATTGTTCATTTTGGTTTTTGAGTTCATATGTATTTATTTATTTGTTTATTCTGTTACCTTTACCCTATTGGTATTTTTTTTACAACAACATGTTGTAATGTCTTTGTTATATTTACTTATCTATTTGTTAATTTGATTATTTAAGGTATAGTTTTAAGATGTTGTGTAAGACTTACTATTAAAACTTTTATGATTCTTATATGGATCCTAATCGAGCTGGGAGAGCTGTTAGTTACTCCCTACTGATTGTGGATGTTTGTTGATATATTTTGCAGGTGATTACTTTGTGTTATGGGAAATGAGAGAAAGGCTATTTAGGATTTTTGTTTGAGACGTTTTATCTTATTTATATTTACTACATTGGATTTATAAGGTTGTTTTGCCTCTCTATGGATATTTTGGATTATATTAATTAGGTTTTATTTTTATTTAGTTTACTTTTAACCTTTGATTAGAGTGACATTTCCGTCAGGTGATATTTCCGCTATCGCCATTTCTTTGATAAAATTTTCTATTTTCACTATATTGTGTTTATAAAAGGACGGATTGGTACAGTTGGTATCAGAGCAAATGATCCAAAAACTCTCATTGAGTTGCTATATATTCCATGGGAAATGTGTAGTTGTTGCATCTAGGATTATTAGTATCTTAGGCTTCAAGAAAAGTACTTAGTGGGAGTTACTTGGGTAGGAAGAAAGCCTTGGGAACTATTTTATTAACTAACATGCTATGTGCTTTTATGATGTGTGCTTATAAGAACTAACATTATTCTTCCTTGCAGTATGCCTCCCATTTGTAGCATGAGCGCTCGCAAGGAAGCTTCGCGTCGTAGGCGCCAGACGTTAGAAAATGCCATCATTTCTTTGGTTGGTCGTGACACTGCTCCTCCTAGTGGGCAGTCTGTGTTTGATCGGTTTAATCGTCATCGGCCACCGACTTATGAAGGTGTAGCTGATCCTGTCATTCTAGAGAGTTGGTTCCGTGAGATGGAAAAGTTATTTGCTGCTACGGGTTGTCCTGTTGGGGAGATGGTGCCCATTGGTACCTATTACTTGAAGATGGAGGCTGATAATTGGTGGAGCACAGTGAGAGATAGTTGTCTTGCTACCCCAGGGTTTGGTTGGACTCAGTTTACTCAGAAGTTGAAAGAGAGGTTTTATCCTGATGAACTTCGTTGGCAGAAGCAAGAGGAGTTTCTTATGCTGTCTCAGGGGTCCTTGTCGATTCAGGAGTATACGGACAAGTTCACCGAATTTTCCAGGTTTGCTACTACTATCGTCCCTACAGAAGCGGAAAAAGTGAAGAGGTACATCAAGAGAATGGAACCTAGAGTAAGGACTCATGTACTCAGTTCTGGAGTGGCTACCTTCCAGGGGGCTTATGAGAGAGCTCTTAGTATCTACGCTTCAATTCAAGAGGAGGAAGTTGCCAATGTCAAGCACGTGAAATCAGTCGAGACACCAATTCAGAGTGCAGTGAAAAAACCTAAATATGAGGCCAAGGGTTCCGGTGAAAAATCCCAGCAAGCTCATGATTCGTCTCTATGTCGCAATTGCAAGAAGCCGTGGCACCCGGGGAAGAATTGTGACGGTACCACTATAGTCTGCTATAATTGTCGTGAGGTTGGACATAAGGCATTTGTGTGTCCGAAGAAGAGGAATTCAAGTGGTACTTCAGGTATTTCTCGTTAATCTAAGTTTCGAGGACGAAACTTTCTTAAGGGAGGGTGATTGTAACACCACGGATTTTCGCTCCTAATCTTTCGCCGTATTTTTCCCTTAATTATTATTTTTTTGTCGTTAGAATTAGAGTATTTTACTTTTTAAAAATATTTTATCGTATATATTTTTTTTCCCACTTTATAAATATTATATTTATATGATTTATTTAATTTGATATTATATATTTTTCTAATTTTTTTCTCTCTCTATGCACGTTTGAGCTAGTATTTCTTTTTTATCGATATTTTAGCGCGTCTTGGACCGTTTGCATAACGGAAGTTAATCCGACCATCCTTTCCCTTTGCAGTCCGAAAATCAGTAAATGAAGGAAGGAGATGATGTCTTTTTGTTAGTTTTGTAACCCCTTTAATTTGCAACCTCCCTATTAATCATCATTAAACCTTTCTTTTAAACTCTCTTTGTAACCCCCATTATATTCTCTTTTGTTCTTAAAACTTGACAGTAAATCTGTCACCTTTCCCCTAAAACTCTCGGCCATATTGACTGCATCGTGAGAGTTGAATAGAGCCACTGTTTGTTCTACTCAATCACCCACCAATTTTTTTTTTCCTTACATTTTATCACACAAAAACTCCACTATTATCCTTCCTTTCATTGCGTTTATAAGATCATTGTTGGCTTGCTAGGAGAAGACGTTTCGGAGGACGACATCGCGCGACAAGGACAAAGCTAGACCACCGTCTACACTTCTCCAGTTGGTCGAGGTAACTAACTGTTTTCCAAGAGCGGTTAGAATTCGTGTAGGAATTATTTTAGTTTTAATACTTGAATTGAGTTAGTATTGTTTTAGGAATTTGCGTGGGTAAAATTTGATGTTATATGTTTGCTTTTTATGAATTGTATGATTATACGATTGTCGTGAGTTTGTGGTTTGGTAATATATATATGTTGTTTGTAGCCATGATCATGAGTTATGAGTTGTTTAGAGTAGAATTTTTATTCTTTTGATTTCATGGTTGTATGTTGAACTTCTCTTCTCTGTGTTATGGAAACTTGAATTATTGTTATTATTATTAGTACAAGTACTATTATTCATGAAGTATACCTTGTGAAGTAATGCACGATCGTGTATGTTATGTTGTTGAGGGCTAGAGTTTAGATGAGTTTTAGTGGGATTAGGATGAATGGTTGAGTGTCAAATTGCTACAAGGCACTAACCCAGGTGATCCTGCACCACTAGCCGTGCGCCCGCACCGCCTGTGCTGTTGGTCTCGTGTTCTTGTTCATTTCCTTGCTCGTTGTTGTAGTTGTCTCGGTGTTGAAACGGTGTCGGACAAAGAGATGTTCGGAAGTATGAGAGTGGGCGTCCGAGACTGGAAGTCTGCAAGGAAGACAAATGTAAACTACCCTCGGGGGGGATGCGAGGAAACCCCCTCCGACGCTCAAGTCAGTAAGTGCCCGATAAGGATTTTAGAGAGAAAGAGAGAAAGCAAAGTTTAGAATGTGAGAGAATCTACCTGTAGAATAGTACCATTTGGCTATTTATAGCAGTACTATTCATCTGACAGGGTGCGTAATCCTGTGACACGTGTATGACTGTGATGAGTCTGATTGGAGGGAAGATTATCCTCAAATGTGGCCGTGAATGCCATCTCGGACTGTTTATTAGAAACGGCCTGGACTCTACTGATGAGGTCGCGTTTCAAGTTAATTGATGTCGGCCACAAAGGATGTGTCCGACAGTGAACTTGGGAATACCCATACAACTAGCCCCCCCAGCATCATTGGAGGTCGTGACCGGCATTGATGTTATGCTGAGGACGCGAGTGAATTTTTTATGCTCTATACTTCTCTCTGCTGCCACGTGTTGCCCTGGGAGACTTCGTATTTCGAAAAGTGCAATCATGACCTTTTTGTGAAATCCCGCTTGTTTTTTTTCCTTATTCTTTAATAGGCTGGGCTTAGCGAGTGGCATTTGGCATTCATCCACGAAAGAAGTTGATGGGTCAGTTCATCTTGGCCATTCAATCCCGCTTTTGTAGAGAAGCGTTAGTTTCCCTTTCTTATTTCCTACACTTTGTCTTCAACCTTCCATATTTCTCTGGTTTTTGCGATTTTCTGAGAACTTCAATTCCTCTTTTCTTCACCAAGATCCTGCCTTTAAGTTACCAAATCTCCTCAAAAGTGTTCAGAGTTACTTTTCGCCCTTTACTTTTGAGAAATTGTAGTGCTTTTTCACCTTTTTTCGCCTGAGTGCAATCGAGGGTTTACTTTTAAAGCTTTCAGCTTTCCGGTGAAATTACGTTCTCCGGTGCTCCGTTTACTGGGTTTCTTCTTTCTGTTCGTGCATTCAAGGCCTTTTGCTGTGCTTTGTTGGGAACCTGCTTGATTTTCCGGTCATTTTCCGTCGACTTTTCTCAGGTACCTTTTTTCAACTTCTCTTCAACTGCTCTTTCTGTTTCTTTCTTCGAAATTATGTCAGACCACTCAGATAGTCAAAATTCCTTGAGTGATAAGTTTATGTCTGAAAGTGAGCCTTCGTCTCCTGCCTCCCTTCATGGCGGACATAGTTCGTCTACTTCCAGCCCTAGGGAGGAGAGAACTCGTTTGTTAGCTGACCTGCCCCTCACTGCTGATAGAGATAGGGAACTTAGATCTAAGTTTCTTAATGACCGTTCTACCCCTGAGCAAGAAAATTTAACTTCCCAATATCTGTCCGCGAGGATGAGTGGTGATAGACAAACACTTCGGGAATTAAGACATCAAATTTTAGCTCGCCGGACTGCTAGAAATCCTCCCCCTGATGCTGTTCCCGGACTTGATGTCCCGCCCTTGAAGGAGCATGCCTGGTTAGATAATTTAGCAGATGCTGGGGTTATAGTGGCAGACGATTTTTACGACCGCCTTGCTCATGATGCCGGCTCTTCTCATCCACCTGTTATTGATTTAGGTTTCGACAACGATTATATTGCTACAATGGATGAGACTGATGGTCCTTCTACTTCTGGCCGGGATGAGAATACTCGTCAAAACAAGATAGTTTTGGGGGAAAGTTCCAGCATGCCTCCTAATTCCCGGCCCGAGCCGATTCCTGACCGCGATGATGTTGAGCATTCTGGGTTATGGTTACCAATAGATTATAGCAGTGGTCCGAGATCCACAATCATCTGTAAATTCTGGCGACAATGCGCCATAGACCTCATATGCCTTCCCACCGGGATATAAGTTGATAGTCCCCGACAAGGGGTCGAAAGTGACTGATTGTCCGGCAGGGCACATAGCTGTTTACGCGCACCATTTTGAGTTCGGGTTGCGTTTTCCTCTAGATTTAACCCTGGTACGGATTTTGAAGGCTTTTAACATATGCCTGGCTCAGCTGACACCCTTGGCCGTTAGGAACCTGATCGCTTATATTTGGACCTGCCGTTATTTAGGGTTTCCTGAGACACTCAACTTTTTCCGTCGCCTTCATTGGCTGCGATGGAACGGCTCCACTGAGAAAGGATGGTGGAGCTTGATGACGGCCAAAAATAAACTTACCGTCTTCCCTAAGTTGACTGGGCTAAAAGGTTGGCAACCCGCTTTTTATTGGGTTAAAGTGCGAGTAATTTCCCTATTCGTCGTCACTTTACTAAGCCGGTTACTCGGATGGAAGACGACCCCTCTTATGGTCTTTCAGCGGCCGAGCAAAAGGCCTTTGATTATTATGAGTCTGAGGTTGGGACTATTACTGATGCCGGTGAAGATACCGAGGGAAGGATCCCTTGCAAATGGCTTCCCCATGCAAAGTACATACTGGGAAATGAACCTTTGTCGGCTTTATTTCTCTGCCGGACCCATCCAGAAGGTTTGCTACTTGACTTATTGTCCGACGTGGGACTTATGCCTCTGCTTTCTGTTAATATGATATTAATCCTTCCGCTTTGCTATTGCAGGTCCTGTCAGTTTAGATCTTGAGGAGTTGGGTCTCAACGAAGATTTAACGCCAATGTCTCGAACTCCTGAGGAGCCCGTCTTTGATTACGACACTGTTCACGGCCTCACTAGGGGTCTCAGAGGTGCAGATCGCGGCCGCGGTGGTCGCCATTCTGGCCGGGCAAGTGTTCGTCGTACCGGCCGCACGCCTGGGCGTACTCCCGGCCGATCTGCTGGACGTGGGGATCAGGAATCTCCTCGTCCTGTTGTTCACGTTCCTGTTCGTCGCGGCGGGGGTGGCGTGACTGTGGGTCAGAGGCGGCCTCGTGAGCCCTCCGATAATAGTCCCAAAGCAGAGGCGAGGCCCTATATGTTGCCTGCTTTCGATACACAAAGAACCTTGGAGACCGCTATTGCTGTTCGGACCATAGTCCCGTCCGGGAATCATCTGGCCACCGGGGTTTCTCCTCTGAATGCTGCCATCGACAGCATTGGGACGGCATTGGGATCTGGCTCTTCCATGCGCCAAAAAATTTATGACATCCTTAGCTCCCCCAGCTTTTTGACAAACCTTGGGCCGGGAATATTTTCTCGGATCCATGAGTGGATTGAGCACAAAGAGGTTATCCTTAGTGCCGCTGTGAAGGCTGCATTTTTTCGTCCCCCTTCTGTCCCCGGGAAAATTTATCAACCCAACTGGGATGTGAGGGAGGATGAATCTCTATATGCTGATATTCCAGCTAATGGCGGTACTCTCGGATACCGTCTCCTGAAGGGCCTCCAGCTGGCAATTGATTGCCCAGCCGACAAGCTAGTAGCGCCGGCCGCCCAACTTGCTCACGACCTTGTTGTGGTAAGGTTCATGATCTGATATTCATCACTATTATTATAATTTTTTTTTTTTTTAATATCGTCTTTCTGATGCAGACTAATAATTCCGCCATTGAGCTTATTGAACAATTTGTCCATTATCAATCCGAGTCTGATAGGCAAAAGCAATCCTTGGATGAGCTTCAGGCCCAGTTTGATGCTGCCCGAGTTCACTCTGACAATATACAGCAGCAGCTTGATGCCGAGAAGGGATCGCGGGCAGTCGTTGATGTTGAACTGGCCGATTTGCGAACTAAGGCTGCCAAGGTTGAGCAGGCTGAAAAGAAATCAGCGGAGCTTGAAGCTGCACTGGCGTCCATTAAGGGTGAGATGGCCACCGCCATTTCTAAGGCCAAGGATGATGCCGGCGCTCAGGCTGTGGCAGATTTTAAAAAATCTGAAGAGTTTGTTGGTATGTTGGGAGAGAGATATGACGGCGGCTGGGTAGCTGCTAAAAGATGTGTTTGCCATTCTCACCCCAACTTCAACTGGGAGGAGATGGAAACCGCTTTTGTAGAAGGTGTTCACACACGCCCTCTTGAGGGTGAGCCCTTCATCTGTGAGGAGCATGTGATTGCCAATGTTCTTCTCGTCGCTCAGGATGAAGAGGTGCCTCTCCCTTGATGTTTTTGGCGGTCATCTCCAGGCTCTTCAGTTGACTCTAATAGCTACTAGATTTTTGTTTTTCCAATATTTTGTAAACGTTGAATTCGGCCCAATATGGCATGTACCTTGGATAAGCTTTACAATTACAATTACTGCTATGAATTTTTGATGCCTTTTTGGTGGCTGCCCACATTTTTGCTTGTAGTTGGCCGCCATGCCAGTAATTAGTAATGAAGCTTAATTTTTGTGAGCTCTTGTTTTTTTTTTTTTTTTTTTTGCTTTCGCTTTATATCGAAATAGCGTCGTATCTCGGACAGTTACATATTGTACATGCTGTGTACATTGTCCGTTATATGGCTGCTTTCATATTTGATCTGTCATGATTTTTCTTGTACATGGCCTGTTATTTGGTTGTTTTCGTATTTGACCTGTAATATGGTCGCTTTTGTACTTTGACCTGTTATATGGTCGTTCTTGTGAATGGCCTGTTATGTGGCTGTTTTCATTTTTGACCTGTCATATGGTCGTTTTTGTACTTAGACCTGTTATATGGTCGTTCTTGTGTATGGCCTGTTATGTGGCCGTTTTCATTTTTGACCTGTCATATGGTCGTTTTTGTACTTAGACCTGTTATATGGTCGTTCTTGTACATGGCCTGTTATGTGGCCGTTTTCATTTTTGACCTGTCATATGGTCGTTTTGGACTAATGGAACGTAGCGTACATAAGATAAGCATAAAACAATTAATGGAATGCTCACGGGAAATATATATTATTAAAACGAGAAAGTAATGGCTCTTGGCCTTTTACATTAGATATCTACACATAGTACTTCTTTAAAACACTTGTGTTCCAGCAATTCTTTAGTTCAATGCCATCCATCGTTTTCAGCACAAAGGAGCCGGGACCAATTTCTTTAGATATTTGATATGGTCCTTCCCAGTTGGCTGTTAACTTCCCTTCAGCGTGAGCTTTTCCGGTGGTTGCCGTCCTTCGAAGCACTAGATCTCCTTTTGCTAATGGCCTTTCATGAACTCTTTTGTTGTAAGCTTTACTGATACAATCTTTGTATGCATCAGCTTTAAGTTCCGTTATCAACCTTGTTTCTGCTAGAAAATCTAGATTTTCTCTTAAGGCTTGATCATTGTTCTCTAGATCTTTGTATTTGATCCGATAGGACGGCAAGCCAACCTCCACTGGCAAGACTGCTTCCGTTCCAAAAGCTAGCTTGAATGGACTCTCTCCCATTGCCTCCTTTTCTGTTGTTCTATTGGCCCAAAACACTGCTGGAATCATATCGGCCCAAGCTCCCTTGAGTTCATCCAATTTTTTCTTCAAGGCTACGAGAATCTGTTTTTTGGGCCTCAGCTTGCCCATTACTCTGTGGGTGACATACGGCTGAAAATGCGAACTTTAGGACAGAAAATTTTTGATTGGTCGACAGTCAAATTGCGCGCCGTGATCAAAGACTATTCCAGCCGGTATACCAAACCTTGTCATTATGTTTTGCCAAATGAACTTTTTGACTTGATTTGACTTTATCTTTGTTGTCGGCTCTGCTTCGATCCACTTTGTGAAATAGTCGATACCAACAATCAAGAATCTACGACCAGCAGTGGCTGTTGTAAAAGGTCCGAGGATATCCAAGCCCCACTGCGCAAATGGTATCGGACATATTATGGGTTGGAGGTCATTCGCGGGCCTATTGATGATGGGAGCAAATTTTTGACATTTGTCGCATTTCTTGACATAACTTTGTGCGTCTGCCAACATGCTCGGCCAGTAATATCCGGCTCTCAATGCTTTTAATGCCAACGCTTTGCCTCCAATGTGATTTCCGCAGATTCCCTCGTGTATTTCCTCCAAAATCTTTCCGGATTCCCATGCCGTTGCACATTTTAACAGCGGTAAGCTAAACGATTTCTTATATAGCTCATTCTGGTAAATGACATACCAACTTGCCTGCCTTTTCAACTTCCTGGCTTCCATTGCATTCGAAGGGAGTGAGCCCGTGAGTTTATAAGCCACTATTTGACTAAACCATTCGCCTTGCTGATTGACAGTATTTACAATCACAGTTTTTTCGGTGATGCTTTTCTCTTTCAAGACCTCCACCATAACATATTATTCAATGCTCAAAGAATCAGAGCTTGCCAGCTTGGAGAGTGCGTCCGCTTTAGCGTTGTCGGCCCTGGGAATGGCTTGAACGTCAAAGTGAGTCAGCTGCGCTATCAATTCCTTGGCCTTCTCCACGTATTTTTG
This sequence comes from Beta lomatogona, assembly GCA_947646795.1. Taxonomy (NCBI): domain Eukaryota; kingdom Viridiplantae; phylum Streptophyta; class Magnoliopsida; order Caryophyllales; family Amaranthaceae; genus Beta; species Beta lomatogona. Next base: position 4,135,223 of record CANSNZ010000268.1, read on the forward strand.
CATATTTGTTTCTCGGACGTCAAACTCCCCTTTTAACTGGCCATTAACTAGCTGCGAGTCCGTTTTCAAAGATACGCTTTTGGCCCCAGCTGATATGCACATCCTCAATCCCGCGATTGCTGCCTCGTACTCCGCCTCATTGTTTGAAGCTGGGAAAGTGAACTTGATGGCGTATTCAAAAATATGTCCTTCTGGGCTGGTCATTACAATGCCAGCCCCTGAGCCGCTTGCTGCTGACGAGCCATCTACTTCTAACACCCAAGTGCTTTCTTCCACCTGCTTTTCTTCGTAAGATGCCTCCACGATAAAATCCGCCAATGCCTGAGCTTTTATCGCGGTCCTAGGCTTGTACTGGATATCATATTCGGACAACTCAACTGCCCATTTCAAAAGACGTCCTGAGCTATCCATCCTCTGCAAAGCTTTCTCCAGCGGTTGATTAGTCAAGACTTGAATGGGATGACAATCGAAATATGGCCTGAGCTTTCTGGCGGCGATTATCACGGCCAACGCCATCTTCTCAACCAGTTGATAGCGGCTCTCAGGGCCGTTCAAGATGTGACTGACAAAGTATATCGGTTGCTGCCTCTTTTCCTTTTCAACCAATAGAACAGCCGCGACGATTTTTGGAGAAGCCGAGATATATAATTGCAATGTATCCCCCGTTTCTGGCCTGGTGATGGTGGGTAGAGTCTTTAGATGCTCCTTGACCGCGACGAAAGCTTGGCTTTGCTCCTCGCCCCATTCAAATTTCTTGTTTCCTCTCAATAATGCGAAGAAGGGCAGGGCCTTGTCGGCCGACTTGGAGATGAAACGAGTTAATGCAGCCATTCTTCCAGTTAACCTTTTTACGTCTTTTATTCCTTTCGGCTCTGGCAAATCCATAATAGCACGCACTTTGTCCGGGTTAGCATCAATTCCCCTCTTGCTGACCATAAACCCCAGAAATTTTCCTGCTCTCACCCTAAATACACATTTTTTCGGGTTGAGCTTCATCTTGTATCTTCTCAGAGTATTGAAGGTCTTTCTTAAATCATCAATGTGCTCGCGGTCTATTTTACTCTTGACGATTGAATCGTCCACATAAACTTCGATGTTCCTTCCCTTCTGCTCAGCAAATACTTTGTCGACTAGTTTCTGGTACGTGGCCCCCGCGTTTCTCAGGCCGAAAGGCATTGCTTTATAATTAAACACTCCACAGTCTGTGATGAAAGCTGCTTTCTTCCTATCATCTTCCAGAAGACTGATCTGGTGGTAACGTGAAAACGCGTCCATAAAGCTCAAAAGAGCATGCCCGCTAGTTGAATCTACCAACTGATCAATTCTTGGCAGAGGATAACAGTCTTTCGGACACGCTCTGTTGAGATCTGTGAAGTCGACACACATTCGCCATTGACCATTTACCTTTTTCACCATAACCACGTTTGCTAGCCATTCCGGGTAATCACAGGGTTCAATAAAGTTGGCCGCTAGCAGTTTATCAACTTCCTCCTTAACGACCTTATTCTTTTCTGCTGAGAAGTTTCTTTTCTTTTACCTTACGGGACGAACTGAGCTGTTGACATTCAGATGATGGACTATCACGGCCGGGTCTATTCCTGGCATCTCATCCGCCGAGAACGCGAACACATCAGCGTTTTCTCGTAGGAGGGTTATCAGGTTGATTCTGACCTCTAGGTCCATGTCCGTTCCGACAGCCACAGTCCTCTCTGGATCATCTGTCAACATTTCCAGCTTGGACTCCCCCTCAGGCTTGGGTCTTGGCAAATCCTCTGGCCGAGATTCAAGCTCCTCCATAGCTATGTCCAAAACATCTCCTTTCTTCTCAGATTTCTCCTCGCCTGTCTGGGTCATCTTCTTAACTCTTTTTTCTTTTCTTGTTGGCGGGCATAATTCTTCAACAAGAACCCGTCTTGCCGGCTGTTTTAATGTCGTTAAATAGCATGATTTTGCTGCTTCCTAGTTTCCCCTGATCTTCGCTGTCGTACCCGAATTAGATACGTACAGCATGGTCAAGTGATAAGTAGATACCACTCCCTGAACGTCATGAATTAATGGTCTTCCTATGATTGCATTGTATGCTCCCGGAACATCTACTACCAGGAATTCGGCCATCACATCTCTGGCTTCACTGTTCTCGCCAACCCTGACCGGCAACTTTATAATCCCTTCTGGTATCGCGGATGCTCCAGTGAATCCGATCACCGAGTACCGAACTGGCTGTAAGTGCTCCCGGCCTATCATTAATTTTTCGAAAGTAGACAGGAATAGAATATTAGCGGAACTTCCTCCATCTACCAAAATTCTATGAATCAAACAGTTTGCAACTTTTAAGGTGACCACCAGTGGGTCGTCATGAGGGTAAATCACGTGCTTTGCATCCTCTAATGAGAATGACATGGCTGGCATGGCTGGTGGCATTCTCCACTGGCAACTCTCATTAAAGTTCACTTGATGCCAGAACTCCTTCAAACTGGCTTTCGCCCCACTGACACTACCGCCATGGATTGGACCGCCACTAATCACATGAATCTCTCCTATCCGAGATTGAACATTCTGATCTCTGGGTTTCATCAAATCGCCCCCGCTTGTCTGAGCTTTATGTTGAGTGAAGTACCCTCTGCGGATAAGATCCTCCAAATTATTCTTGAGGTGTCGGCAGTCTTCAGTTACATGGCCGTGATCTCCATGAAAATCACACCACTTAGTCTTATCCCGGTTTTTATGAAACATCTTCTTTGGTCTCTGCCATTTGTCACTTTCCTTGTTCATGGTGAATATTTGTGCTCGGGAAGTAGTGAGCTGAGTGTACGCATCAAATCTATCTTTGCGTTCACTTTTTCCCGGCCATCACGCTCTCGGTCATTTCCTTTTTTGACCATATTAGATTCTCTTCTTTCATCCCGGCCACGCTCAACTTCGCGACCTTTATCTTTTCGTGACTTATCTTCTTTCTTCTTGTCAGACTCCCGATGCTGGCTACTAGCTGCCTTGTCAAATTCCTCTCCTCTTATGAAATCATTTGCTTTGCCAAGCACTGGCCCTAACGACGTGAAAGATTTTCGGCCGAGATAACTCCTGAACGCAGTTCCTTCTCTTAATCCCGACATCAATGCTAAAACCGCTACATCCTGCTGCAGCCTGGGAATAGATACGGCCTCTACATTGAAACGCCCGATGTAATCCAGGAAAGATTCGGTCTCCCCTTGCCTGATCGACAATAGTTCCCCAGTAGTGCGCTCACGGCGCCTGTTGCTTACGAAGTGAGTACTGAACATAGACGATAGTTGAGAGAAACTGGACACATTACCAGGTTTGAGACTCTTAAACCAAGTTTGAGCTATGCCAGTAAGAGTGGACGGGAAAACCTTGCACCAGATAGCGTTTATCTGCGTGTACAAATACATGTGTCCTTCGTAAGCTGCGACATGATCGTCGGGATCTGAGCTGCCGTCAAATTGCATGATGGCATTTTAATTCTCGGCATTGGGTAATTAAGAACCTCCGGAACAAATGGGGGGAGTTTCGGCTTGATTAATAGATGTCCGCCACCCGAGTAGTTACTAACACTTGTGGTGCTGTACTCTCGGTATGAGCGGCTGTGAGACTCTTCTGAGTGGTTAAGGTCCTCAGTTTCCAAATCGACTTCCTCGTACTCTGGGTTGTCAACTTTTTCCTCCATCTGACGGTCTTCCGGCATTAACGTACGCATCCTTCTCACTGGCGTACCGTCAACGTTTCTACCGGCCATGGCCAGTGATCGTTTACGGTGCTGATCGCCTCTTGTGTTAGTAGCAGGAGTGCTATTAGGCTGAGGAGTGCCTTGTAACATCTGGATGAAGGACGCCACAGTTTGCAGCTGATCCGGTGAAAATTGGCTCAGCTAGGCCAAATTGAAAGGGACACCACCAGGATTTACCTGAGCAACATTGTTTTCAGGAGTACGCTGGTCGTTGTCCTCTGGCATGTTGGGATGGAACTGGGGTACACCGATGGATCTGGTGATTGGTGGATGAGAAGATCCTTGTCCGATCTCTAACCCAGATGGACCACGACTTGCATCGTTTGTCTATTCCATGACTGCTTCGCAAGGATAGGAGGCCCCTCCTTCTAGCGCCAAGTTGTTTCAGTGTTGAAACGGTGTCGGACAAAGAGATGTCCGGAAGTATGAGAGTGGGCGTCCGAGACTGGAAGTCTGCAAGGAAGACACACGTAAACTACCCTCGGGGGGGATGCGAGGAAACCCCCTCCGACGCTCAAGTCAGTAAGTGCCCGATAAGGATTTTAGAGAGAGAGAGAGAGAGGAAGAAAGCAAAGTTTAGAATGTGAGAGAATCTACCTGTAGAATAGTACCATTTGGCTATTTATAGCAGTACTATTCATCTGATAGGGTGCGTAATCCTGTGACACGTGTATGACTGTGATGAGTCTGATTGGAGGGAAGATTATCCTCAAATGTGGCCGTGAATGCCATCTCGGACTGTTTATTAGAAACGGTCTGGACTCTACTGATGAGGTCGCGTTTCAAGTTAATTGATGTCGGCCACAAAGGATGTGTCCGACAGTGAACTTGGGCATACCCATACAGTAGTGTCTTTGCTTCTAGTATCTTTTCATGCGTATTGTACATGGTAGTGCAGTTGTTTCTTCTTTCTTACCACTACATAGCGTGAGGTTGATGATGAGGGTTGAATATTACGTTATTTTGTGGGCTTGGTTTGTTTCATGTTAGTTCTATTTTTATTTGGATATTTGTTGCAACTTTAACTAGCTGTAATCTTCTTTTTCGTTTTTCTTGTATAAAATGTATTATAAAAGCTCATGTCCTTATGTGAAGTGTTGTTTATGTTTATGACTTTATATGTCTTGTGTAAAATTTTACTTATATAAATAATTACGTTGTGTTTTGGGTTCATAAATTTGGTAGTGAGAATCTGGCGTATTTTGATAAAATATGATTATTGTTTTGAGAAATTGTAAGTTGTTTTGAATTGGAATTGATGGGCTGAGTTCCCAAAGTTCCTGGAGTTTGATGAAAATGGAATTGATGGGTTGAGTCCCTAAAATTCTTGCAGTTTGGAATTGATGGGTTAATACCCTAGATTCTTGCAGTTTGATGTAAGACCTTGAAGGGCATTTTGCAGACGATGAAATTATATTATTTTATTTATTTTTGTTTGAGGATGATCACTAGTGATACGGCATGGTCTCCTAGGAATGAACAGTCACTGTGTACTGAGCAGGGTACAAAGTTTATACTTACATACTGAGCAGGGTGTGTGGGTCCGTCTTGGTTATTAGTTGTCGTCTGAGAGGTCGGGAAGTACTGAGCAGTGTACTATCTCGCATCAGGGTATGGCCATACTAGACATAGGCGAGCAGGGTCCTAATACTATAACCAAATAGGAACAGTGGGTTGCGATCCACTTACGTTCAGTTCCTCCTCAAACGTGTTAAGAAGATTATTTTGGAAACGTAATAGTTATCATTTATATTGTTCATTTTGGTTTTTGAGTTCATATGTATTTATTTATTTGTTTATTCTGTTACCTTTACCCTATTGGTATTTTTTTTACAACAACATGTTGTAATGTCTTTGTTATATTTACTTATCTATTTGTTAATTTGATTATTTAAGGTATAGTTTTAAGATGTTGTGTAAGACTTACTATTAAAACTTTTATGATTCTTATATGGATCCTAATCGAGCTGGTAGAGCTGTTAGTTACTCCCCACTGATTGTGGATGTTTGTTGATATATTTTGCAAGTGATTACTTTGTGTTATGGGAAATGAGAGAAAGGCTATTTAGGATTTTTGTTTGAGACGTTTTATCTTATTTATATTTACTACATTGGATTTATAAGGTTGTTTTGCCTCTTTATGGATATTTTGGATTATATTAATTGGGTTTTATTTTTATTTAGTTTAATTTTAACCTTTGATTAGAGTGACATTTCCGTCAGGTGATATTTCTGCTATCGCCATTTCTTTGATAAAATTTTCTATTTTCACTATATTGTGTTTATAAAAGGACGGAGTGTTACACGTAACCTCCTAAGTTTACGTGATATTTTTAAAAAAGGTCTACGTTGGCATATTGGTGATGGTAAAAGTATTAACTTCTGGATGGATAATTGGGTTTTCCAATATTCTCTAAAGTCTATCATTACTCCTATCCCTGGTTCTGAAAATCTGACTGTCAATAGATGTATCCTGCCTTCTGGATATTGGGACTCTCAGATGCTTCTTTCCCTTGTCCCCCCTCACATTGTTTCGCAGATTCGTTCTATTTATATCCCCTCTAAGTCCCAACCAGATAATCTCATCTGGGGCCTTACGGCTGATGGTGAGTACTCGGTTAAGAGTGGGGCTCTTCTTGCTCAAGGGATTCTTCCCTCCTCTTAAGAAAAAGTTGAGTTTAATTGGATTTGGAAGCTTAATATTCCTCCGAAAATTAAAAACTTTCTTTGGAAAGCTTGTAATGATGGTATCCCGACTAAATTGCGTCTTGAGAAAAGTCATATTTTTTTGCCGCAGCAATGCGTGTTCTGTAATAATGCAGGTGAATCTATAGGCCATCTTTGCTTTGCCTGCTTTTTTACTTTAGATAATATTTTCCCATCTTAAGGCCTCGTTTGATTGGTCGAGCCCCCCTTCTTGTTTAGCAAATATAGATCTTACTTCTTTCCGTTCTGTTTTGGAAGCTTGTCTCTCGCTATCTTGTAAATCAAATATATCGCTTTTTTCCTTTGTTTGGTGGTTTGTGTGGTTTTTCAGGAATAAGCTTGTTTTTAATGATAAAGTGGTTTCCTCCAGGAAGACAAGTTTTATTATTAGTAATTTTGCTACCTCGTGGTCCAAAGCTCTTAATTCGGAAGAAATGGGCTCTAAGCCTAATTTAGTTGCAAACACCAAGAGAGATAAACCTCGCACAGTCTGCACCTGGCTTCTGCAAACTTAGTTTTGATCGCTCCAAATTGAATAATGGTAATGCTGCGCTGGTCTTTGTGATCCGGGACTCTTCAGGTGATGCTCTTATGACTGGAGCCTGGTCGCTTGGTCCTAATATTTCCATCCTGCAAGCTGAAGCTTGGGGTCTCAAGGAAGGCATTAATGCTGCTTTGTCGCTTAATATTTCTAATCTAGAGATTGAAGGCGATAATCTCGCTGTTATTAATGTTGTTCTTTTTATCTAGAAAGTCCCCTGGGAAATTAATAATAGGAAAAATTGACACCACAGGTCCCAACTATGAGCCAACATTTTTTATAGATACGAACTATTAATTATCCAGTGGAGGTCCCAACTATAGGGGGTGTTGTTTTTAAATGGACCTTTCAGGTTACTTAACCTGAAATAACAGGTTATAACTCACGTGATTTCATAAAAATATCACGTGACTCCCCTCTTCTCTCTACTTTGTTACCTCTAAGGCTCTAAACCTCTCCTTCTTCCTTTGCTTTAGTGTACCTTAGTCCTTACTCCACCATAACCACCCTTGAGCACACCAATCTCAGTGGAAACAACTAGTTCAAGAAAACACATGCATTTTCTTATTCAAATCCAATTTGAAGGTGAAAGCTTTACTCAAAAGGAAATCATGGAATTGGATGGTGGGTCTTCAAGCAACAAAATATAATTTCAACTACTAGCAAATGAGAAATTAGTTCATACCACTAAATCTCCAAACACAAATCAACAAAACAAAGATAACAAACACAATTAATTTACAGATTTCATATTTTATTCATCAGCAAATCCTGTATTGAAAATCAACCCAGAAAAAAATACCCAAAACATAATTACCTATTATTCGAAATTCCATAAAAATACCCAAAATTATACTTCACCTCTACGCCACCACTATCGCAACCCGTAACTCGCCTTCGCCTGAAATCGTCCGTATTCTCCGCCAGAAACTGCCCTAGACCACCACCATCGCATTTCGCCCCTCTTTATGCGTCTGTCTGCAACATCTGCTTGCCCTGATCCCTCTCTGTTCGTCTCTCTCCTCCCACGTTGCTGCCTAACAGAGACACCACCGCCACCACTCAGTACCTTGTGAGCTCTCCATCTCTCTTCTTGTTCATCTTCCCTTTCCACCATTTTTTCCATCTTCCATCTCTCTTTGAGAAACAGAGGTACATGAGAGGAAATCGAAGTAGGGGAGATGGATGGTTTTTGCGGTTGTTGTTGTTGGAGGTAAGTCTGGATGGGATCATGTGGACTCAGGCGTGTGTGGTGGTGGTGTCCGCATAGAGAGGGATGGTGAAAGGGAAGATAAAGTAAAGATTTTAAAAATTAAAAAATGAACATATATCATTTTACCTAGATGGCAGGTTATAAGTCATCTAGGTCCATCTAAAAACAATAACCCCTATAGTTGGGACCTCCACAGGATAATCAATAATTCGTATCTATAAAAAATGTTGGCTCATAGTTGGGACCCCTGATGTCAATTTTTCCTTAATAATATCATTTTAGATATCAACGCTAATTTACTTAAATTTGATAATTTTCGGGTTCAACATTGTTTCCGGGAAGCAAACAAGACAGCGGACCTTATGGCGCATCGTGGACACTCTCACTCGGATCTCATCTATAGTTATCCTCCTTATGATATTGATTTTTCTCTTTTCGTCCGAAAGGATGTTTTAGGTTGGCCCCTGATTGAAGGGTCTTCCTAAATTTTCTTTCCTTATCAAAAAAAAAAAAAAAAATTAGCCACTAATTAATCAAATGGGTTTTTTTGCCAAACCCCATTAACTTCATAAAATTTCTAAAAAGTGCATCCAAATCAATAGTGGTATCAATTCAGTTAACCAGTTCAGTTCTGGTTCAAACCAAACAGTTCAGTTGACTTCAGTTCAGTTAATTCAGTTCGTTTTTCCGGGCTTAACTGATTCAGTTTAAACTTTTTCGATTTCAGTTTCAATCCATACAGTTAATTCAATTTTCAGTTCAGTTTACAATTGTCTTTTGGTTTGACCCGTATAGTTTTGGTTTAAACAGTTGACTTTTTACCTATTACTGTCAGTTAAACAGTTATTTTTAGTTCGGATTCAGTTAATTTCAGTTTCTTAAAAAAACTGCATCAACTCGGGTGGAATTTGATATCGGTTATGTTATATGCATCTTTTTATCTCTTCATGTTTCGGGTCAAAGGCTTACCGGTTGCATGAAATTTGAACTCGGTTGGACTTTTGTCATATCGGTTGAACTTGTCGGAACCAGCGATACCATCAAGATTCAAGAGACGTGTCTATATTTGTCTACAAAAGCGCATTTGAAAGTTGCTAAGTTTACTGTAAAATTGTTTTATCAAAGGTTTGAAGTACATTTGGCTGATATTCAAAATTTCAATTTCAAATTCTTCATTATAGAATGTCTAGTCATTGTTCATTTGTATGTTGATTATAATTACGTTAGTAATACTAAATGTAATTATGTATGATAACGTTGTAATGTTACTATGTAACGTTATGTTTTCTATGTATAGATTTTCAATGTGTACATTGACTTGTAACTGTTAATGATGAATTGATGATTGATGGTGATCAAGGTGATGATGATTTATAATGGTGAATGATCATAATTTAGTGATGATGATGATGATTAAAGTCGATAAACACAAGCTAATACAATACGAGTATAATGTGACAAAAATCAGTGTAGTTGGGTAATCATTAGGCTAAACTAGATCAGTATACTGTGCACATAGATGTATTGCATTTCGAGTAAATATTAATGTATAGAATAGTACATAGATCAAAGTATTGAATTTCGAATATAGATTAGTATAAACACAAGCTAATACAAATTGATTAGTGTATAGAATAGTTAATGTGAGTGGGTAATCATTAAGCTAATCGTCTTTACGTGTAATGCATTTTGAAACTAATTAAAAACATTTACTTAAATGATTCAGAGTACTTATTGGACTAAATGAATGTGTTAATGGCAGTCGATAAGCAAATTGAATATAACAATACAACATTTGAGTTAATAAATTTTACGTGAAATGCATTTAGGAACTAAAAACATCTAATCGAACTGAAATAACGTGTTGTTATTTGATTAGATGAATGTCTCGGTTCATTGGTTGAAATATGTGTTGTAAGATATATTTTTGGTTTGTGTTTCATTGTTTTCCACTTCTGATTTGGTGTGAATTTGCGATTTAGTGATATTTGCTCATTGATAAATCACTATTATTTTAATTTGTTAATCATAATTTTCTTTTTGGTTGAATTATACAATATATAATCAAATCTGGGCATATCGGTAGGTAATTTCTAGGTGATTGTTGCCCGTATGTGTTCCGGTTGATCTACATTTCTTCTCTCTACTTGCAATAATAATTTCGAAATTATGTCTTCTTCTAGCTGAATTTATGTCTTCTGAAAATCTGGTCAGGAGAAGGTTCAAAGTCTGATTTTTGAAAAGACAAAAGACGAGGCTTTTATGGGTTGATGCAATTATAAACATCTAACATCGACGAGAATTCTTAGTGAATGCAAGTAAATTATTATCTAGCTATATAGTTTCAAGGTGAAATTATTTAGTTGATAAGAAATACTTATCATTTTTTTTTTTGTTGCACTTGTAGGTCCATGAAAGCAAGGTCGAGTAGCAGACTAGCAGCAGCAAGTTCGTGTGGATGAATATGCAAGTCCAAGCAGCAAGGGAGAGAAGGGAAGAAGGGGTTAGATGGGGATGCTACCAATATTTTTTAGTCATGTTACACCTTAGGCTAGAATTTTTATCAATGCTATTGTTCCTTGTAAAGACTTAGCTTGTACACATGTGTATATTACTTCTATGATAATTGGTACGTTTCACAGGCATATCTTTTCGTTGCCAAACACGAGTAAGTTCACAACAAGAATATGATCTCCAATGGGATTTGGGTTAATATTTGATATAATTTCAACAAGAAATGTGGCCACAATACTATCTGATCACAAATAAATAAATAAAGAATTACAATTAGTTTGTATAGTAGCAAGAAGAAATATGGTCGCAAATTCAGGGAAAATGGTTGTAAAAACATGGTTTCAATTTTTAGTATTAAACATTTATGATGAGAAACTGGTCGTAAAGACGTGTGAATTGCGATGAGAATGGAATCTGGTCGCAAAAGTATGTTTACGACGAGTCAGATATACTAGTCGTAAAATTATTTACGACGAAGCCTTTTACGACGAGTGATGACCAACGCGAATCTCGTCGTAAAAGGCTATTTACGACTGGAAAATTTGTCGTACATGACACATTTTCTTGTAGTGGAAGTGGGGTGTGTTATGGCAGAAATACATTTAACAAGGATGAATTCCATGAATTATATTTGAAGAATCATAACATTTCTTGTGATTGTCTTGCGACAAATGATGTTTTTGATTTATTGAAATTAGTTAGATGAATTTATGAATAATCATAACTCCATAGTCCATACAACTATGCAAGTATTTTTCTTTATTAAAATACACAAAGGTCTTGTTTATTGAATTTTAACTATTGAGAATTCAACTTTTTAAATGCAAATAGTAGTTGAAAATTGAAATCACGTGTTTTTATCTTTGTCTAGTTATTAAGGCGTCATGTCATTGTACATTTGTATGCCAATAATTTAGGTAAATTAAAAAAATTACAAGATTAGGTGTTACTTTTTGAAACAGTTCAGTTTGAGACAACTTTATTCTGCACAGTTTAATACTGTTTATTCAGTTTGATTTAGTTCAGTTTAAAACAGTTTTATACAGTTCAGTTAAAAACAGTTTGATTCAGTTCAGTTAAAAACAGTTTTATTCAGTTTGATTCAGTTCAGTTAAAAACAGTTTGAAACAGTTTCCAGTTAAATTCAGTTCATCTTCAGTTCAGTTTAAATCGGTTTTCCGTGCGGTTAATTTCAGTTTAGTTTGCTTTCGGTTGAGTTTCGGTTCAGTTTCAGTTCAGTTAGTTGCAGTTTACTTTAATCTGATTGACTTATCGGTTTTTAACTTTTCAGTTATGGGTCAATTCAGTTCAGTTTATTCAGTTCAGTTGATCATCAGTTTACAGTTTAACCATCGGTTTTCAACCAAACTGACAGCACTACAAATCAATACATATCGCAATAGAAAAAGGCAAAAGCTAAACTATGGGGAGCTAGATAGAAAAAGGGTGGATGAAATAAAAGACAAGGCACAGATCTGCCAAAAAAAAAGGGCACAAATGCACAAATGCTGTTATGCACATGCCAAAACTTCACGATTCTTCAAGACTATCTCCGAAGTCAAAACCAAACGTAGAAAACTACACTTACCAATCACAATCACAATCACAATCACAATCACAGTCTATTTCTCTATGGCAAGAGCACTTGCATTGGCATTGCCACTTCCACTCCCACAAATACAATCACAGAATCTGAATCATCTTTTTAGCACCCAACGCATAATTATTTCATCAAATTGGTCATGGACCCGAAATTCCAGCTCAAAATTCTGTAATTCTAATTGTATAAATAGCACAAGTAATAATATCAATGATGTACATATTATTTTTAGAGGACTCACCAGTTTTTCTGCTACTTCACTGCCTTCTCTTTCTTATAATCATCTTCCTCTTCGCTCGAATTGCGATTGTCTTCGTTTTCCTTCTCTTTCTTTACTTCCTCTGCGCAGATCTCGTTCATCTTCTCTTTGGTTTTCAGTGATGTCTTCCATTGATGAACATGCTCCAACTATTCAAGATTCCATTAAAACGGTGAGAAGTATTTCCTAACTATTTATCTTCAATACCCAGTTTTGTTTTCAGCTAATTTTTTGTTTGATTGGTTGCTCTAAGTGAAATTTGAATTTTTGATTTGTGGGTTTTTTGCTCTAGTTATCTAATTGTGATTTTGGTTTTTTGGGTGGCATTTTTTGGGGTTTTATTGGAGATAATATGGTGAATAATTGGTTGCTTTTGATGGAAATTCTGATGAGATTGCTTCTGGGTTTTTTGGGTGGCATTTTTTGGGGTTTTAAATGAATTTTGATGACTATTTAATGAGGGGTGCTCGTTTTATAGTACCACTATGTTAATCCAAGTTGAATTTATGTTGAAGCAACCTAGAATTATCTGATATATGGACGGAAAAATACAAGTGGTCATCAAATTTACTCAATTGGAATTAGTTGAGATTAGTTTCCCTTTGTTAATAATAGTTCATTGGCATAGTAATGATTTAGACATCATCGTCACAATCGTCATAAATCATGAATTTATGCTGGGTGATTGAAATGTTTTAACCATAATTACCTAAAATTATTTACATTACCAATCTGGGGTGCATTATTGAACTTATTAGAAATTATATGAACTTATTAAAACTTATTACTATATGGTGTATAATTTATTGGAACAAATTAGAACTTGTTGTAACTTATCTGATTATCTGAACTCAATTTCTTGAAACATTTTTTCTAAGGTGGAGAGGATGCGCCCTTAGTAGTACCCGGAAATAATTTGTAATCTGAGATACTCTCAAGCTGTCTTGCATATAGAAATGCTTTTGGGCATTATCTCTTGTTGGCAAATGGCAATTGATTGAATGTGTTAAATTACATTTCCAAGAGCTTCTTAAACAGAGTTGACACCCTTCTCTTACTTGAGACTTGGGTTTTGTTGTGGTTGAAACTTGTGGGCAGATAAGATGTATGATCAAGGGGAGAGTTCAAGGAGTGTTCTACAGGAACTGGACCATTGAAAATGCGACCCAGTTGGGTTTGAAGGGTTGGGTGAGAAATAGACGAGATGGGTCTGTTGAAGCTCTTTTTTCTGGCAAGGCTGAGGCCGTGGATGAGATGTTGCAACGTTGTCGTCGTGGCCCACCTGAGGCTATGGTAACTGCTCTTGAAGTGAAGCCTTCAGATGAGGATCCTGGAGTAGGTTTTGAACGTAAACACACTATATGAGCTTACTACCTACTTTGATGGATTGCATTATATATAGCAGAATGTTGAGAGTGGTTTTCTCTCTTATTTGTAGAATTGTAGCGAGCTGGTTTGATTGAACAATACAGTACTTGTACTTGCAAACTACCATCCTCATGTTAAACCTCTTATATAGTTTTTATCAATAACATGGACACATGGTTATGAACTTATTATGTTGGCATGTCAAATGTGTGCCAGAAGTCAATCATCTAGCCTTTTGGAGTCTTAAGCAATGGTTTGAAAGAAGCTAGTCAGCTATACATCACTCATTTTATATAGGACAGCAATCTTTTGCAATTTAATCCTATGTGATAATCTTCTTCGAAATCTGGCTGAATTAGCTCACATGTTTCGTTTGGATGGCTAGAGATACTAGTCAAATTCTATTTTATGCTCTAACCTTTTGTACATCTTGTGTTGTCCCCCCCCCCATCCCCCCTCTCTCAGCCTTTTCTTGAGATTTGATCTAAGTAAGACAAGTAATTCGAATCAGAGCATTTTCAGGAAGGTCATGTTTCTGGGCTGTGAATCTTATTACTGCTTCACATTACATTTATGAAATAGTGCATCTTCATACGAGATTATGAGGATTTGTATGCCAGCTATCCTCTCAGCAGTCAGCACTTAGCATCTCCATAAGAAGGGATGTTCAGACTTCAGAGTTCAGACTATCTAAAACGACTCACTGTGAGTTTCTACATCCTTACTTTTAGATGAATGTTGATGTATTTTTGTGAAATACTCCCTCTGTCCCCTTTTGTTTCCATTGGAGTGAATTCACTTCTTTAATTTTTGGTTGAGAGGACTTGATGAGAGATAAAAGTGGTGGCACCAATTGTAGTGGGACCAAATGCAGTGGGTGTGAGAGTAAAGATGTGGTCCCCCCATATGACCATTTGTACTATGGACCATGGGGTAAACTCAAAGGGACAATACCAACAAGGATGTTCGGGTAAACGTTAAGAGACGAGGGAGTAAGCTTTTAGTCCCATTGGATATCACGGAAAATCTATGAGTAGCTGTATGCATGCGATGGAGCACATTATATTACAATCCTGTCTTTTTTTAGTGGGAACGGTTCCTTACTCTTACTGCAGATTGCGAGAGTGATATACTGAATATAGGGTGCTAGTTTTCACTGACAGACCCTGAAATTCTATATTTCGTTACACCATGTTTCATAGGTTCTTTATGTAACTGATCATAATAGAAGAATTTATGTGGTACAGTGTCTCAGTTTTGATGGTGTGATTTAAAAGTTTTCATCCGGTTACTTATCTTAAATAGTGTAAGGCACTAAAGGTTTATGAATATTCTCTTTAGTTAGCTCTGGAGTTGATATCATGGCAACATTACAAGTATTTTGTAAGGAAACAGAACATTCCTCTTCTGTCTACCACAAAGCGATGTTGATGTTTTCTTTCCGGGTCCATGATAACTTATTCTAATGGAATAAAATGTCTCTTGCCTCATAGTGAGCTTTACACATTGTGGTATACATAAGCGGGAAAGATCTGTCTTGAGGGCGCTTAATTTGCTGTGCTACTGGTTGCCACATAGTAAAAATGTGAGCATGCATTTGTAGTTATTCTATGTTTGTAAGTTTTGGTTAAGTCACTTACCAGTATGGATATCTATCCTTTCTGGTTGTGTTGTTGAAGGCGATATATAGCTCTATGAAATTTCTTTGTCTGCAATTTCTGGATAATGTCAAGCTCTTGAAGCTGTTAATATGCTGAAGGCAGCTCAGATTTGGAATTAAGCAAGACGAGGAAGATCTGCAAAAGACTTTTTGGAAGGTAGTAATAGTAGCTGTTGTAGTCGGTTGTTAGGCCAGAAAAAATTAGATATTACAAGGTTATTTTTTCCGTTAGGTTCGTTGAATACTCATTATTGAGCGTTACATTTGTTGCTCTCTTTTGCTATACTCCTCAGAACATAGCAATGCTTCGAATCTGCATTAACGTTCTTCCTTGTCGTTGAGAAAAACTGTGAAAATAGAATGATCAAAATTCCAGCCAGCTGCATCACTACTGACAGAAGCTTCCTAGCTACTTCCATGTTACCCTGTGCCTGTTCATCGTCTTCCAAATTATCTTTTTCATTGTCTGAAGCACAGCGTCTTGCGAATTCCACAATTGCATGGAGAAAGCAGTTGCTCACCTTGATGATCCATGCGATGGAATGTGTGAGTGGCATGAGAGCTTGAGATTGGGACTGACGTTGCAAGGTAAGATGTTTGTTAGTCATAATATCTTGGTTTGTAGAACTAAAGTTGGGCCATAGAGAAAATTGTTTCTAAGTATCATGTTTGCGTTGGAGCTCGCTTTTAGGAGAATTAATCATGAAGTTCTGTTTTCCCAAAAGTTGTGGTAGTTTGGTGATGGTTAATTCTGTAAACCACGGATGTATCCCTTCAAGGTACTGTGTAGCTAAATTGGTGACCATTTCACCTCACTAGTCACTACCACAGGACAAGCAGATATTGTATTCGTCTTACAGACCCCAATATTTAAGCGGGGGAATTTTTCTCAACTTGCGGTTGTAGTGGGCCTTTGGACTTGTTGCATAGCCTTGTATCTAGTCTTTGAGCCCGCCTGGCTTGGAAGATAGTTGTTTAGAAAGGGTTAGCTCTTGGGCCAATTGTCTTACCGAATTTTTTTAAAAGAAATGTATGCCTTCTATGTTTTTCATTCTTCTAAGGAATGTTTTGCCAAATACTTCCTCTGTTTTTTAGTTGCAATAATTTCCATTTATAAGTGTTTTTATTTAGTTGTAACATATCCTTTCTTGGTAAAGGTTTTGGGGGTATTTGACTATTTTATCCTCACTTTACCTATCCCACATGCAAAAAGTATGGGCAATTGGGTCAAAACTTACCCTCTCTCCTCTTTCCTTAATATTTGTGCGAAAAGGCATTTAATGCTTTGAAAACATGAATACGTGATACTAGGCTTTGGAAACACGAATACGTGATACTTTATTTTGCATAAAAACGCTTTGATTTTCGGAACATCGTCATTTTACTAACATATGTAATAGGTTGAAACAGAGGAGGTTCCCTATTATAGTGAAGAGTTTAAATCCTGAGCAGGTCGTGGTTCTTCTTCTTGTATTGAGACAAGAAGTTTCCATATAAAAATCTCTCTTGCACTTTAAATTCCATATTGCTTATATTTTAAATTCCGCATTATTTAGGCAATAAGTCCCACACTACAATTCACCCCTCCTCTTGTAGTGTATCAACACATCTCAAAATTTTATTATGTAACAAACATACTCCCTCCATCCCCAAATGTGGTTTCTAGTTTCTTCGTTATGATTTATGATGTTTCATAAAGTTCTTTTGAAAGGAATAACTACCTTATTTGGACAACAAAAAGTAAGAGAAAAGTACCAAAAAGTAAGAGAAGTACACAAAGGTAAGAGAAAGATTTCTAAAAGTAAGAATGAAATTGCAAAAGGTGAGTTTTCCTTGGTTTCTTCTCACGAACAATTATTTTTATTTTTAGGTCCACAGGCTATTCTCTCTCAAGATGTATTCTAATTTTTTTTGACATCGAGAAAATTTGCATTAATTAAAAACGGGAGTACAACCTAATGCTAATACAAACAAACTGAAACTAACATGAGCTTAATTTGCTCGTACATATAAAGAAATAACTATACTTATCCAGTCCAAATGAAATTTGCCTTGAGCAATGGTGGGTAGGGTTGGGTTATATGTCTTGATGAAAAAGACATGATATGAGAGAGAACCTGCTGCGATACGAAACCCTGACGATCTTCAGATATATAGTGCCGCATCACATCTAGTAGATCCCAATGTCCACTAGACGCTAAATCCCAAGATCCTTGAAGAGAAACATCCCCCCTGGGATTCTACTGATTCAACTAACAATGAAGTCACGTCCTTCGGTGACTTCCGACCCTGCTTCGAGGGTATCAAGAGTTTAGTCTCACTAGAC
The DNA here is from genome assembly GCA_947646795.1 of Beta lomatogona. NCBI lineage: Eukaryota > Viridiplantae > Streptophyta > Magnoliopsida > Caryophyllales > Amaranthaceae > Beta > Beta lomatogona. The sequence goes on from CANSNZ010000268.1 coordinate 4,153,152, forward strand.
TGAAAATCAAAATGCATGGAGGTCGAAGCTTGCCCCAAATCAAATTGGAGGGCCTCCCACAAGATGCATTTTTAAAGGTGATGACGCTTGAAGCCATCACGAGAACTTGGGGCGAATTATATTGATGGAATTTACCCAATTGATGGATCCGAAGATCCAACCGTACAATCCCTAAACTAGAATATCGACGCACAACATATTTAAATTGAGAACCTCCTCTCATCTTACGCAACACTCAAATCCCTAAAGCGGCTTCAACCAAACCATGGCCAACTCCAGGATCATTGGCTCTATTAACCAGGTTTCCTAGATCTTCCTTTGTCATAGGAACCCAAGGACCTTGTACTGCCCACTGATCACCACTAGTTAACACCCAAGCACAATCATACACAAAAAGGCGAGAGTAATTGGATCTGGATGAAACTGAACTAAGGCTAAAACATAAAACAAACATCAAATAGACTAAACAACCGATCACTAGCTTCATAACACAATGCCTTCGATACCTTCCACTTAACTTAACACCCGATGGCAAAAATCCAGTGCTAGAACTTACTTCACCTCACGAGATGAACCTGGTTCACAGGATTTCCTTCACTCGTGACCAGCCCAAACAAGGGAGGGGGAAGGGGATACACGATGCAAATTCACACAAAACGTGGGAATCTATTCACCCCCTAGTCATTCAAAATTCCCACATCAATTCATGTGAAGTGCAAATTCCTTGATGTCAACCAAACATATTAAGGTCATTTCCTAGAAATTAATAAGAGAAACAACTTACTAGGAAATGGAACTTCCCATGGGAAATGAATTCCCATGTCTACCAAACAACCAATTAATGCCTCGGTTTGCTCACCCAAAAATTGCCTCAATTTACCTGTCGAAAAGTTGCTCGGTTAAGGTTTTGGGGAATCATTTTGGCCCTTAAGGACCAATTTGAGATCGAAATTGGCGAAACACGACCAAAAAGCCTCGGTTTGCATGCCAGGATATACCTAGGTTAGCGTTTTTTTTGTGTGTGATGGAAAAATTGTTCGATTATGGTTTTGGGGGTCGCCCTTCAGGGTCAAATTTGTGGTAAAAAAGGCAAAAAAAAGACCGGAATTGCCTCGTTTTGCATGTTAGAAAACGCCTCGATTTGCACGCCATTAATACTAACGGTAACTAACGATTTTCTGCTTCATAATGTCACGTTTGACATTAGTACACTAACTCTGGGATTTTTTTATAATTAAAAAATTGGACTTTTCGCCAAATACCCCTGAGTTTTACTAAAATGCACAGCCTTCGAGGTTTTGTAAAATACATGACTTGACTCTAACGTCAAGTCTCCCTTACAAATTTAATTCACCGGATAGCCCTGTGGTTTGTGAGAATTTGGGATTTGATGATTGCCAACACTTCTTTGAGAAGTTGGATGCCCAAGCCAAACAAAAGGGCGGTGAACCGCTTTCCGACTTCGGTCTTCGAGTGAAGAGGGGTAATCACACATCTTACATTCAAGAATTTCAAATCCTCTACACTCTCATCCTCAAAACAGTTACAAGCAAGAATTTCAAGTCCTTTTGTTTAAACGGTACCAAATATGGGCAGAATGATGAATGTGCCGCACAATTTCTCTCAGTATCAATTTGTAAAAATGGGGATCACTTAATCCACAAGAGGCTACAAGCCTACAACAACTAAGTTCCATTACTCAGTTAACAGGATGAATAACCACAAATTCCGAGCAAAAGGAACATATTTACTGTATTTTGGGAATAAAATTGGTTTCAATGGAGAAGCCAAAATTAATTTGACTAGGTCTTCTATATCAAACTTCCTTTTGGCAGCAGTCCACCTGGACAACAATTGAATCAAACAAAAACTATTCAAGGAAGTCTCAATCTATAGAAGCTCCCATGCATTTTTTTTTTTAAACTATAGGAATAACCCATGTGAATTTTAATATTTTTCAGGGTACCATGTGAAAAAAACCAAAAGAACTTAGTTAATAGTATTAGTTTACTAGAGTTAATTAGGTTGAATTGCGCTTAATGACTAATAGAGTTGATGACCGTTAGTCACTAAGGGTATTCAGATGAATTTAAAAAACCTCAAGGTACCAGGTGCCTTCTTTTAAAACACAAAGGCACCCTGTGAATCTAAGCAAAACTCAGGGGTACCTGGTGAAAAAACAGTTAAAAAATCAGTGTCACCAATGGGAAACTTAGGGCGTGTTCGGCAATATCTTTTGAGGTAGATTTTTAGTATTTTGACTAAGATAAAACTCTTATAATGGTGAAAAGTTGTGCTTGGTGAAGTAGTGTTTGGACTTTTGGAGTAACTTTTAGTGTTTGAATTAGTGTTTTAGAAAATCTATAAATATTAGCTTTTGGGATAGATGTAGCTTTTGGAGTAGCTTTTGAAGATTAAATATAGTTTATTTTTGTTATTCTTTTACATTTCAGTTAGTTTTACCGAACACTAATTATCATAAAAGTTATTTTCACAATCAAACTCTAACAGCTAATGTCTGACAGCTGACAATTATTCTACAGCTAACAGCTACTGCAACAACTACTTTTGTCGAACATGCCCTTAAAGAATTGGAGATTACCATTGATAATTTTTCTTTAATTTATATCCATGTTTCTAAACAACTTTATCTCTCCTACCCAAAAGTCAAATAAAGAACTCCACTCTCCGCTAACCCCGACCTTTTTTGGTTTTTATATCTATATTAACAAGGAAGGTCTTTATAAATTAAAGGTAATACATTCTTAATTATGAAAAATTCAAATCAAATGGAAAAAACAAAGTTCAAATCCAACACCTAATAAGGTGAACTAGCCTCACTTGAGAAAAATAAATTCATGAACTTATTGAAAAACACAATCAGTAACTTCCATTTAAGTAGGTAGATTCCTTAAAAAAAAAAATATATGTCGGTGGATAAAATGTATGAAAATTGATATAAAGATAATTTCGAACTCACTGAAAAATACTAAAATAATTAAGCGTGTTGAATGCATCGCATAAGTCTAAAGAGTCTAATCAAGTAATCAGGCTATCAAAAGAAAAAACAAAAAGACTAACTAATAACTACTAGTACATCAGACCAGCAATACACGTATGTCAAGATGGCCGAGTTGGTCTAAGGCGCCAGTTTCAGGTACTGGTCCGAAAGGGCATGGGTTCGAATCCCATTCTTGACAATTTTTTTATATTGTTTCCTGATTGTGCAGCACTGTTCCTTGCTCCATATAAGGAGGCTCTCCTAGTCCTAGGTTGATGCAAACATGCAATATCATCATGGACAGCATTTTTGACAATTTGAACATCTTTTTTGATCCATAACCGAACAGCGAATGAAGCATAAGATTACAAGAACATCAATGGTGGTGTTATACTACGTTGATCCAAGCTTCAGCAGGGAAGAAGATTCATACTTTGGTCAAACACAACAAATTAATGCTATCAGACTTTTAACATTTTAAGCAGTGAAATTATCATAATTCCTATTTCATTTAAAATTTCAGTTACCATATGCAAACAGCAATTAAGAAGCCAATGAAAAATCTTGAAATAAATTGGATTTATACTGTTTTATTGTTGCAAAAACAGGAATTTGGAATGAAAACAGTAAGCATATAACATGGAAATACATTCCAATCAAACATCACATCCTTACCAACATATTTGAGTTGGTAGCAGGTTGACAACAGGTCTTTCAATATGTGTTCTCTTCATCTAAATTTCACGTATACAGACTCAGTACAAACTTATAACTTATTTAAACTTATATTAGCTTATTAAACTAATTTGAACTAATTGAAACTTGTTTAAACCATAAATTAATATGAGGCTTTGAGCTTAACAACCACCATTAATCCTAATCAACCCTTATCTGATTTATTGACCTGGAGCAACCATTATTTGAACTTATATTAGTTTATTGGAAAATTTTGAAAACAAGGCGAGGAGAACAAAACCTCAATCTCATCAAGAGATTAATACAAGCCTAAAATCTTTTTAGTTGAGTTGTTTTAAGCACAATGGACCGATGATACAAGCATTAAAAGGATCCCATAACACGGTTTCCTTGAACTTTGTCTGCACAACATTGGATTGAAAATTGAGTCCAATGAAGCAATCTACACCAATACACTTCCCACTTCCCAGTCCCCCCCCCCCCCCCCACCCTTCTCCCCCTCTTCTATGAGTAGCTGATACCTGAAGAAACCAAAAGAATTTGATGCATCGAGTATGCTGCCTCGACCAAAAAGAACTATGACGAGTTTTCTGATATAACTGTATTATAAAGAAAGAAAACGGGTAAAGACTGCTTATGCAGGAACAGCAGTTGGGGCTTGGTTCGTCTTAGCAAGCAATCTTGCCATGAATTCTGGATTTGCTTTAAGCCTTTGTTTGACATATGATGTTCGGGCCTCATCTACTAATTCATTAGCTTTACCAGCATCCTCAATGATATTAAGCAGGGTTCTCAGACAATCCTTTCTATTCTCTTCACGATCTTCGAACCTGAAAGCAAAACAGTGTTATGAAACATTTTCTCAGGCGGGTCAAGAAGGCTCCAGTTCAAAGGCCAGATAAATACTGTCTAGCCAATATAAAAAGATTGGATATCATCTGATTCATAAAACAATTTATCAGATCTTCCTTCTCAAAAAGGAAAATGCAGCAGGTACAAAGCATTAAGCAGTAGACAAAAAGGCAAGCCTTTAACCACAGGCATAAGAGACGTATGAGCATTGAGCAGTGAAGCTAAATGAACAGTCACCAATAGATTCAATTTACCACATAACTCATTAGAAAATGCAACTTCTACAAGCAATGGCATTTCGAGAAAGATAATCAATCAAATTTCCGATGCATAGTATCTAAGTCAGGTACCCATACTTCTTCACAGAACCTATAGTGTTAAAAGGTTTGAGACACAATTAGTTGTCCATTCAAGAAAAGTCCAGTGACAAATAACAGAACCCTCTTATAGCACATTGAAGAATTAAACCAACACCATTATACTGAAGATATACATCAAATACTCCCTTAATGTCACATCTTCATTTTCATAGAATCAAAGAGTACATATTATATTCAATATTGTACTCCGTGCTTGACTTCACTTCATTTGCCCAACATGATTTCATCATATATAGCCAATGATTTCCAGAACAAAAAAGAAATTCATTTTCTTTGGAAAGAGCACATATTGTAAATTAAGTAAGCTGTAGCTGTTGTATGACTATACTTTCTGTGATAATTGCAAGCAAAAAAAAATCCATAAACTGCAAAGATATCTCAAGCTTACCTCTCACTTATAATTGTTAGCTCATCTTTTCCAGGATGATACCGTTTCCCCACTACTTCCCTTAATCGGCGGAACTGATATTTCGAGAGTCCAAGATCCTTGACTGTCACAGATAATTTCACCTTCCTGTTTTTAGGATGCCACGCATCACCTCCTGGCGCAAATACCACCCGCGATTGCCATCTGAGAACTGGACCCACACCAGGTGGATCATCAGACTTGTTTTTCTTTACAAGATCGGTCCCCTCATCCAACTTTGGAGATACCTCTTCTTTTTCCACCTTCTTCACATACTCAGCCACAATCTGATCCTCAAACTCCTTGAAATGCTGATAAGCTTCTTCAGGCTCAAGTTCCTCTCTCTCACATTTATCTCCCAACTCATCAAACTTTGCTTTGACCTTCTTCTTCATGTCATCTGAAAGAGTCCGTTACTTAACACTTAGCAAGAACCTCCACACTTTCAAGCATTAAAAAGACATCATGATCATTCTCTCTTTTACAATACTCAACCATCAAACATTGCAAGAAAAGAGAATCAGCTAATCAGTGAAAAGGGTGACAGTGAACTAGATCAAACTGCAGATAACGAAACTTGTAAGACATGAAAATTAATGAATGTACCTGGCAGGAGCTTATCCCAGTCGCGCATATCCTCCAATATCTCCTCACACTCCCTCATATCCCTTGCATATCCTTTCTCCGTTGCTTCCTGAACAATTTCATTCCACTTCTTGTCATCCATGTTAAAGTATTCATCCTCCATCATCCTCTTGACTACAATATCCTTGGCACTGTACAAGTCAGTAATATCGTCATCCGTTTTATGACCTTCCTCAAAATCCGACTCAAATTCTTCACCACCAATATTATCCAATGGGGCAAAACGGAGTTCTTCCGTCAACTCATCATCGGTATCTTCATGCTTCCCCACTAACTTCCTCGACAGTATCGCTTCAAGAACCGAAGGAAGTGCCTCCTCATCACCCTTAAAGTACTTCTCTATCCTCATTTTCAGCTCTAGATTCAAACAACACTACATAATCAAATACATTTATATTACAAATAAAAAATCAAGGCAAACATCCAAACATGAGTCTTTACCATCTATTTCGATCCAACTCTCATAACAATACAAACCACAAATGTAATTTAACTTCTAATACGTCAATCCCCACAAAAAATTCGCAGCAAATTTAGCATTGAAACATATCATTATAAATTATTTACACTTTATTAACTTCTTAGGAAAATAAGATTAGGATAAACAATGAAATATCACATACCCATTTATCATAAGAACCCAATAAAATTGAAACCAAAAGAAATGATTTTTGATTACCTTTATTACTGACATCTTCAACATCAATGGTAGGATCTTTGATTTCAGGCTGCGCTAAAGTGGCTTCAGATGGAGGAGGTTTAGGGTTTTGGTCAGAAGAATCATTTTCAGAGCAGAAAAACCTAAATGGATAGGAATTTGAAATCTGGGATAATACATATTGAGGTGACGGATTTCGTATGGAAGAAATTGAAGGAGATGGTAAGAAATTGCGAGAGAAGAGTGAAACATTTCTTAAAAGTGCTCTTCTCATGGCTTCTTTTGTTCAGTCTTTTCTCTGTCTTACTCTCTCACTTGGTTTTCAGGGTTTAGGCTTTTAGTTGGTGGCACAAAATGCCAGTTGGGTTGGGTTCGGTTGAGAGTTTGGGGCTTTCGTTGCTTGAATTTTACTAGTGTTTGGTCCGGATGATGTGTTATACTAACCTCCGTTTCTAAATAAGTATAATATTTTACATTTTAGAAAATGTCATAATAAGTTTCACATAGCTTAAAATGGAAAGTTTTTTCCCATTTATTTATAGAAATGTCATTACTTATTTCCCCCAACAACTTAATTTATTTATCATCTACCAACCTAAAAAACATTAACATACCCCCCTCTCTCTCCTAATCTCAACCCAACCACCCCTCTCTCAAGTCTCAGCCACCAAAACCCCCCCATCTCAGCCACCTCTCCAATCCACCCACCCCTCTCTCTCCTCAACCCAACCAACCCAACCAACCCAATCTACCCCTCTTCTCAACTCAACCCACCAACTCGACACCACTACCAGCCAACCCACCACGCCATCATTACCGACCCAGAGGGATTCTTTGCCTTCCTACTCTTCGACACACGGCAACACCACCAGTGTCCACCACACGTACGCTTCTCGCACCTCCTCCCCTTCATTTCCTCCAACTCCTCCTCCTCCTCCTCCTCACCTTCTCTCGCCTCCTCCATCATGCCTTTCTCCATCTCCAACAGTTGTAGATCTGGAATGAGAGAGGCGTGGGCATTAGATCTGGCGTTCGATTTCTTGACGGCGCTCGCGGTGGTGTTGGTGAAACAAGGTTAGGGTTTCGATTGTTGCAAACTTTCAAAAATGGCGGTGGTGGTGGGGTGATGCTATGGTGGTGGTGGTGAGAGGCAGTAGATATCGGTGGTGGTGGTGATGGTTGATGTGTTACTGTAGTGGAAATTGTGGTTGGTGGTGGTTGTTGGTATTTGTTGTTGTTGGTTGGGCTGGGGAGGGGGAAAGGGGGTGGTTTTCGGTGGCCAAGGGTAGGGGAGAAGGTTTTCCGGTGGGCAGGGGTGGGGGGGGAAGTAGTGGCGGTGGCTGGTGTTGGCGGTGTTGTGGTGGATGGCAGTGGGAGGTGTTGGGGATAAAGTTGTTGGGTAATTAGTTTAGATATTTTATTTAATTAAGTTGCATAATCCCTTTTTTAAGTGTGGTCCCCAACTTTCTCTCTCTAGGTGCCTTGGTCTGTGTGCCACTTCTCTATGTTGCACTTACTTAGAAGCAAATGAAGTATAATATTATATGTTTAGGAGCTTATTATAGTAAGGCTCAGGGCTGACCAAAGAAATCGGGTATCTAGTTCTACACTCGGAATCGGTTGAGATTCAGGTTCGTACCCGAAAATAATTGCATTGTGACCGGGACTGGGTCTAAAAACGAGGACTTGTTATATCCGGTTCAAATTTTAGGTATTGAGTTTTTAGATCCAATACCCACTAAGTACTCGGTGGAATAGGTTTCATGTTGAGGTACCTAGTGAATCGGGACTACGGAAGAGGGAACTAGAAAAACATGTTCTCTTAAATTGAAGTTCTTTACTAATGGGAATTTATTAAACCTAAATTAAGTTTTTTTAGTCTACATAAAGGAAAAATAAATTTTTAGAATAATAAGCCAAACCAAATCCACTACCTAGTTATGGAACTGATTCCGAAAATTTTAGACCCTGTCCAACTAATTCTGGTTCCAAAATCACAGAACTGGTTGGGTGTGAATTTGAATCCGATTTCGGTGCCGATTTTTTTGACTGGATACCCAGTTTGCTCACTCCTAAATTTAAAGTGACCAATAATTATAAGTTTTGATATTTTTAAACTCATACTTCATTTGTTATTAGAAGGGTTCATATGTTACTAAACTTTTGACTCTTGTCATACACAGGTTATATGTTTTTATTTAAATCATATATTTTCTACTTGATAAAGATGGTATTGTTTTTGTTTTCAAATGAAAATAATTGTAATTATTAATTAAATGCAATAATTTATCTTTTTTTAAAATAAGATCAAGAACCCTTGCAAGTGGCGCAGATATTGGGGATCCCACTTTGTAAAGAGAAAGAATCAAACCCCCTGTCACAGAGGTGGAGGAGGGCCTCCAAAGTCCAAACAACTAGGCTGGCTGATAGGCTGTCGTACACCTGTCAAAAAACCTTCTAACAATGTAGTAGGGTAAGTAGGGTCGAATCCACAGAGAGATGGTTGTTTTAATCTAGCTTCTAATGCATGGAGAAACTAAACAAGATCAGGAATAATGAATTAAAGTTCTAAACTAACCAAACTACGAAAATCAAGCTAAAAAGGATCTAGGGCAATGGTTCACCATGTTCATAACTATAATCTATCAAAATATCATCAATGATTCAATTAATCAGATATCTAGAACACATGTTAATCCTACGGTCGGGCATTAACGCTCTCAAATCAACATATGCTAGTACGGTCGCTCAACATAATCAGATTTGCTAATTGTAGGTAAGCCTCTAAAGAGTACTATCTCTCGATCTATGACCCGATATTAGCAATATTTAATCAGACAATTGATCAGATTGCAAGATTAACAATAAAAACACTAATCAATTAGAGATATCAATAACTAATCAAACCATTAATAAATATCAATAAAGAACCATAGCATATAAACAGGATTCCCAAACCCTAGAATATAAACTACTCAATCATGAAATAAATAAAGAAATTTAAATCTACAAAGAAAAGCATGATCAAAGAAATCAATGAAAGAAAAGAGATGAAAATTATAAACTCATGAATTAATGAAGAAAAGAGAAACTAGGGTTTGCCATGAAAAACTAGAGAGAAAAGGAAGAAGAGAAAACTAAACTAAAACCAAGAAAATAATAACGTCAGAAAAAAGCTCCCCCCTTTGGGGAGAGAGAGAAGACCTATTTATAGTTTTTACAAAACCGGCTAAAAAAGGCAAATAAACCCGTCTCGAGAAACCGCCCGGTCGGGCGACGGTGATTGAGGAACTACGACAGAACAACAAATCCGCCCGGTCAACCGGGCGACCCCGTCCGGTCGGGCGCGCAAGCGATTTTGGCTCCTTTCTCGCCCGGTTGACCGGACTAACGTGCCTTGCATCCTGTGAAAATTTCATTTCGCCCGGTCGACCAGGCGGGAAAACAGCGATTTTACGTCAATTTGTGAAGGTTGTATCTCTCAAACCAGAAGTCGGATTGGGACGTGCGACCTACCGTTGGAAAGCCCTTCAAGTCTAGTTTCCAACCCAACTGGAATTTCTTGATTCTAATAAGCACATCAAAAGTTATGATGAGAAGAGTATATATGACTCCTTTTTCACATTTCTTCTAATGATTTTCCGCTTCGTTTTCGCTCAAACTCGTACTAAGACATATCCATACTATCCTTATGCATCGTAGCTTATTTCCAAGTGAATCCTCAAGCTCAGCTAAATATACTCCAAATACGTTCTCATTACCTGAAATTCATCAAAAACAAGAAAACATACCGAATAGGAGTAGAATAACATAACTTAAGAATATGATGCAATAATGAACCTAAATATGAATCTAAATGCTCTAAAATGTAACCTAAATGCACCTTAAAACTATATATAAATATGACTTATCAAACTCCCTCAAGCTAAACCATTGCTTGTCCCCAAGCAATAAGACATAGACATGGAAAAAGTAAGACAACCTACAATATAAGACTAAAACAGGGCTAAACACTCAACTGAAAACACAAGAGATATAATCACTACACAAACCAAGCAGCGAAACAATCTCGAACAAAGCCGCATAGCATGTCATGTATCGCAATCGACTCTCCAACCATACCACATACCATCTCTCCCAAGCTGGATTTAACAAAACCTGACAGACCTCACTATAGTTATGTGCACTCAAATCTCTCATGTGTTTAAGGCATAAATGATGGCACTCAACCTAATTAAGTCGGCTCAGATGAAGCAAATACTCTTTAACTTTGACTTTTTGACTCACTTAATACTCAACAATGCAATACACAATGATCAAGAGGACTTTTAAGGGTTGTAATGGGGTTGAGGTTAAAGGTATGGAATAATTTGGGAATTGTGGTGGAAAAACCAAGAAGAGGGAGCATCATATAACTGAAAACATGACCAAGAAAGGTCACAACAACTCCGCGCCACAACCAACAATCTCTAAATATAATCAACAACCTTTTTCACTCAAGAAATTCAATCATAACCCTTTTTATTTCACTTTATCCACAACTTTTTTTTTCACTTCTTTTTCACTTCATTTTTCATTTTTTTTTCGAACTTTCAATTCAATTTCAAAGCTCACTAAACATACTTTTCCATCCATCTAAACCACAAATAAAGCACTTCAATTCAATACAAACTGAACCAAAACTAATACTCGCTCCCCCAAGCTAGGCTTAGGGCAAATATCAAATGAGGCCAATGGCTTGTAATGTAGGTAGCAATCAAACATAGTCAGAAAGGCTCAGCGGGGCTAGAGGAAGGATAATATGAAAACAAGAATGACTCTGGAGCTAAGATCATGAAATAGAATGCCTCAATTATATCAAAATGTATGCACTGTCAAATATCAAAGAGTACCAAGTTAAAATCAAGATCAATGTGACAACTAAGGAACTAATCACACATGAAAGAACATAACTGACACAGATACGTCAGTTTATAGGCACAAAAGCTCACTTAGTTTAAGGTGTCTGCACAATAAAGTTAAATCGAACCAGAGAGAGATCAATCAATCTTACCACAAACAATCAATTGCGAAACAATTGTGCTATAAAGTATCATGCTCAAGATGAATGACGCTTAGGAAATGTAGTAAAATATCATCAAAGTTCTCAAAGAGTGCCAACAATAGTCCTATAGATGCAACTAATAAAATGAGATGAAGTCTAATATGAAATGAAATATACAATTTTTTTTGGTCACACGTAAACTCCCACTCCTAATGAGCAGTACAAATCGTGCAACAACCTATGAAAGCAATAAAAAAAACTACTCTAAATGCAACTAACATGTGCTAAGTAATGATGACAAACATCCTCCCCCAAGCTGAATGACACATTGTCCTCAATGTGAACAAAGAGGAATTAAATGAGGGAGAGGTACAACTTACAAAAGGGGTGGGTAATCAAAGGGAGTGTCAAAAAGCATCGACACCTCCACCACAATCGATAGTTGTAATGAGGCAGTGAACTTAGCCAAAAAAAATTGGCTATGCTTGCACCTAGCAAAAGATTTCATCACACATTAGCAAAGTTAGTCAAACCAAAAAAAATAAAATAAAAAAAATAATAAAAAAATAAATATGAACAAAGTCGGGTTGCCTCCCGAGAAGCGCTGATTTAAGGTCTTACATGACCGTTTAAGACTAGTACATCACTCATAATAGTTCAATGCTCTAAGAAGCTTATCATATGTTCCTGCAAATATCTCAGAGCATATTATATAAGAGTGGAAAGGAAAAATGAAAAAAATTAGTACTAAAAAATTACTAAAACTACAAAAAGAAAAATCAAAGGAAAAGTTACATTTACAAGAAGAAGAAAAAGAAAAAATGTTAGTCTTTTTACATGAAGCAAAAGAAGGAAAAAAAACTAACTGTACATCATTTACATTATCATGAGAGCCATTCAAAAGGGGAGAAAGAAGGAACGATGGAGGATATAATATAGGAGAAGAAGGAATAAGGTCAAGTTTTTGAGAGAAAGGAACATGAGACTCAAAAACAATAGGTGGTACCGATAAAGACTCATAAATCACCTCACTCTCAACTTGACTTACCTCCAAAGAGGAAACTTCAACCATGGTTTCTTGCTCCTGCAAAACATCCATCATAATAGTCTCTCTCTCAATCTTTTCATCATCCCAATAGCTCTCATTTATTATCCAACCCTCCTCATCATCATAAATAAACGGTTTGGGGCTAGAATTTTGAGCAGATTGACATTCATATTGGGAAGAGGGGTTAAAACCATAAACTAAAGTCACATCACACGAAGAAAAATCATGTGAAGTAGACTGACAATTTGAACAATAAGGGGTTGGTGTCATGTAAGTTTGGGGTGAAAGAGCAGATGAAGACATCTCCCACTCATAAGTATCCCTAGCCAACCACACAATTAAATCCCAACAATAATCAGGTGATCGGAATAGAAATTCCCCATTAGACATAGATTCTACCACCATCCTAGTTTCTTCATTTAACCCCTCATAAATCACTAGGCACATATCCCACAGTTCAATTCTATGATTAGGACCAATATAATCACCAAGCCTATGATAGTATTTCCAAAACGCTTCATTCTCATACTGAGGAAAAGAAAAAATTGCTCTAGAATTACTAGCATGAACATGGGGTTCACAAAACATATGAGGTAATTCATAAGAACTCATGCAAAAATTGGGAGGATTTTGATATGATGCATCAAAACTGTAAACATGAGAATCCCAAGAATTATTACTATGCTGCCTAGCAAAAGAATTATCCCCATCATCAAAATAGCATGACTCCATGATACAGAAAAGTTATTAAAAAAAATAAAAAAAATATTCACAAAAGGGAAAAAAATTATATATATATATATATATATATATATATATATATATATATATATATATATATATATATATATATATATATATATATATATACAGTTTAGTCTCACCAAATAATAAAAACTAAATAAAACTATATCGTCTCCCCGACAATGGCGCCAAAATTTGATAGGCTGTCGTACACCTGTCAAAAAACCTTCTAACAATGTAGTAGGGTAAGTAGGGTCGAATCCACAGAGAGATGGTTGTTTTAATCTAGCTTCTAATGCATGGAGAAACTAAACAAGATCAGGAATAATGAATTAAAGTTATAAACTAACCAAACTACGAAAATCAAGCTAAAAATGATCTAGGGCAATGGTTCACCATGTTCATAACTATAATCTATCAAAATATCATCAATGATTCAATTAATCAGATATCTAGAGCACATGTTAATCCTACGGTCGGGCATTAACGCTCTCAAATCAACATATGCTAGTACGGTCGCTCAACATAATCAGATTTGCTAATTGTAGGTAAGCCTCTAAAGAGTACTATCTCTCGATCTATGACTCGATATTAGCAATATTTAATCAGACAATTGATCAGATTGCAAGATTAACAATAAAAACACTAATCAATTAGAGATATCAATAACTAATCAAACCATTAATAAATATCAATCAAGAATCATAGCATATAAACATGGATTCCCAAACCCTAGAATATAAACTACTCAATCATGAAATAAATAAAGAAATTTAAATCTACAAAGAAAAGCATGATCAAAGAAATCAATGAAAGAAAAGAGATGAAAATTATAAACTCATGAATTAATGAAGAAAAAAGAGAAACTAGGGTTTACCATGAAAAACTAGAGAGAAAAGGAAGAAGAGAAAACTAAACTAAAACCAAGAAAATAATAACGTCAGAAAAAAGCTCCCCCCTTTGGGGAGAGAGAGAAGACCTATTTATAGTTTTTACAAAACCGGCTAAAAAAGGCAAATAAACCCGTCTCGAGAAACCGCCCGGTCGGGCGACGGTGATTGAGGAACTACGACAGAACAGCAAATCCGCCCGGTCAACCGGGGGACCCCGTCCGGTCGGGCGCGCAAGCCATTTTGGCTCCTTTCTCGCCCGGTTGACCGGGCTAACGTGCCTTGCATCCTGTGAAAATTTCATTTCGCCCGGTCGATCGGGCGGGAAAACAACGATTTTGCGTCAACTTGTGAAGGCTGTATCTCTCAAACCAGAAGTCAGATTGGGACATGCGACCTACCGTTGGAAAGCCCTTCAAGTCTAGTTTCCAACCCAACTGGAATTTCTTGATTCTAATTAGCACATCAAAAGTTATGATCAGAAGACTATACATGACTCCTTTTTCACATTTCTTCTAATGATTTTCCGCTTCGTTTTCGCTCAAACTCGTACTAAGACATATCCATACTATCCTTATGCATCGTAGCTTATTTCCAAGTGCTCCTAATCCTCAAGCTCAGCTAAATATACTCCAAATACGTTCTCATTACCTGAAATTCATCAAAAACAAGAAAACATGCCGAATAGGAGTAGAATAAGATAACTTAAGAATATGATGCAATAATGAACCTAAATATGAATCTAAATGCTCTAAAATGTAACCTAAATGCACCTTAAAACTATATATAAATATGACTTATCACTGGCCTGAATTCTTAGAATACAATAAATTTATCAAAACGAAGCAGATCATGTAATTGCGCAATATCATGGATTATCTTTGGCTAATGATTGTTAGAATTGAAAGATCGTACTTTAAGAGGTTTAGAACAATTGGTAAATTTGATTATATTAGCCATCGTATTGCGTATGTTGATTTAAGAGTATAAAGACCCAACCTTAGGATTAGCTCTTGCTCTAATTACTCGACTCTAAACCTAACTATTGTTGATTTACTTTATTTCATTAGATTGGTATAAGCAAGGTAAATCGATAAAGTTTTTAATTCAGTATTATTTAATCTAGTAGTTAATTCCAATGACCTTTTCACTTTGAATTTGTTGAATAGTTGAACATTAATCTATAGAAATTCTCTGATCGACCTGTATTAGCTAAGTCTCTGCTCACATTAGACACCGTACTTTTGCGGTATTACTTTTTAAACTCATCATTCGAACCGCAACAATAGATTATTTTGAACTTTTTTTATATTTTTTTCTCACAGTCTATTGATGCAGAAATCGCAACAATTTAATATCCGCAATAGGGTAATTTTCTACTTGTGTAACCTCGATTAGGAAATGCATACAAACCTTGACCTATGTGTTTTTGGCTTAGACAAACCATTTTCTATGCACAAGCACTAGAAAATTCTAAACAAAATCAACTATAGCTCTTTTATAAGGCTAGGCGTGTATTATTTATAGGAGTAAGCAAAAGAACCTTACTCACCAAGCACTAATATGACCAATTTTACAAGAGAAAGAAAGAAGGATACTTTCCCCTTGAAACAAGTCCAGAATCTAACCTAAAATTAAAATAACTATATTTAGGAAAGATATGAAAATCTTTCCTTAAATCTCATTAAACTCACATGGCAATAAGCAAGGGAGCTTTTCCTTGCTTGCCGCCCACTCCTAGTCAAAATTAGGAAAGGTTCTTTCTCTACTTGCCTCATGACAACTCATCTATGCAGCCCAATGTTCCGATATTCCTTAGCTATTTCGAACCTTTATATGCTGATTAATTAATTAAAACATTATATCTATGTTAACTAATTAAAACATTATATCTATGTTAACTAACTTAACCTGATGTTTAAACCATGTAAAAATTCTCCAAGTGGAAAGTAAACCATGGAAGCAAAACTAGTTCAAGAAACTACTAAAAACATCAAACATAATTCAAGAAAGCTCCAAGAAAGTTTAAAGAACTTCCAAGAAACCTTAAGAACTTCGAAAAACCTCCATGAACATGATTCCAAGCTTACTTTCGTTACATATGTGTAACCATAAAAATATTAATGAGTAACCTCAATTATTTTTCGGAGTAACCTTGTTTAATCATACGAGTAATCTCGTTTTATCATATGAGTATCATTTGATCTTATGAGTAATCCTATTTAATCATAAAAGAAACCTCATTTATTCATACCAGTATCCAGAATTAATCATACGAGTAACCGCAAATGTTCACAAGAGTAACCGCATTCATTCATACTAGTAACATGTTAGTTCATAAGAGTAAACTGATTGGTATTTTCTTTTGTTGTAAAAGTAACCTCATTTGTTTATAAGAATAACCCCTTTTATTGTTAAGAGTAACCTCATCCGTCAAGGGTAACACACATTTATATTATACGAAAACTCATTTAATTATATGACAACCACATTTAATCATACAATTAACCCCAATAGTTCACAAAAGTAACTTCAATTATTCATACGAGTAATTACCTCGATCATTCGTTCACAAGAGTAAGTAAACTAACTAGTATGCCCTTTTGTTTTAAAAGAAATCTCATTTGTTTATAAGAGTAAACCCTTTTATATTTAAGAGTAACCTCATCCGTCAGAGTAACCACATTTATTCATATGAGTAACTCCACTCGCTCATAAGAGTAATCCCTTTCTTCATTAGTATTTTAGCTATCTTTATAGAATTAGTAATTCCCCTTTTGTGTTTTATATTTTAGGTGTTGTCTCCAATGTCATCATCCCACATGTCGAGCGTAAAAGGGTTCATCAGGGAAAAAAATACGTTTTGGAGTATTTTATGCACAAGTGAAAGATTTGTACACAAGGGTCAACTTCATATGGACATTTATCACACCATACTCTAC
This sequence comes from Beta lomatogona, assembly GCA_947646795.1. Taxonomy (NCBI): domain Eukaryota; kingdom Viridiplantae; phylum Streptophyta; class Magnoliopsida; order Caryophyllales; family Amaranthaceae; genus Beta; species Beta lomatogona. The sequence goes on from CANSNZ010000268.1 coordinate 4,170,458, forward strand.
ATTTTGGCATGATTCAAGTTGGAGATGAAAATTTGGATCGATAGCTTTCCAACGCTTGGTCCAATCTCAATTCCGATAAAAACAAGTAAGGTAGGACCTTTTGAAAATGAGCTGATAGGTTGACATGCGCGCTTACGGCCACACAGTCTGTTATAATGTGGCCAAACCGCACATAAGACACTTTGTTCCTAGATTAGTCATTGGTGATCACGAATTACCAATTATACACGTTAAATTAGCTCTTTTCTTGGATCAAAATTCCTATTCTTTTCCCTTTTTTTCGTCCTTCTTGTCTATTAGACTGCAATGATTAATTAGAGCATGTTACATTGTTTTTTTTTAACCTATTAATTTGATCAAATATGAATTAAGATCAAATGAAATAGTATCACCAAAATTAAAAAATTTGATAAATAAATCAAACTTTAAGATTAATATTGGAAGATATCCCAAACATAAAATTATAAAGAAAATGTTTCCTACAAACTTGTTCAACATATGATAACGACCTTAGGGCCTGTTCTCTTCGGCATAAAACTACCGAACGAACGAACCGAATCGAATGAACCGAATTGAACCGAATCAACCGAGGCGAACGAACCGAATTGAATTGAACTGAATTAAATTGAACTGAACCGAATTGAACTGAACTGAATTAAATTATAACTAATTAATAGTAATGATTATCATTTAGGAACCGAACCGAACTGGATTGAACCGAACCGAATTGAATTGAATCCGAACCGAACCGATTGAATTGAATTAACCGAATCGAACCGAATTAAACCGAATCGAATCGAATCAATCGAAAAAATGTGGGGATAATGCGCCTTAGCAACACACTAGTGCACTACTCAAGTCACAAGCAACTGACTACTGAGCAAGCATTACCCCAATTGTCCCCTGGCCGGCCGGCCCCCCACTTACCGAAAGCTAAAGGAAAGAAAATGTTACGGCAACTGTCCTTTCTCCGTACGCGTTCCCATCTGGCGCTGAATGTGCCATAGCCATAGGATATGAATATCTGAATTGTCAAAAAAAAAAGAATTATTATGCGACTAATCATGAAGTGTTTATGTTAATGCCTATTCAAAAATTTGAAGTACTAATACAAGTCAATCTTCCAATCCATAAAATTCCTCCCTCTAATCTCCACGTCAGTAGTAAAATGTGTTCACACATAACTAAGACTATGAGTTAATGATTAAGTTCAACAGTCAGCACATTCCACATTAATTATTCCTCACCAATCTAATATATTATTGATTTTCTTTTCTGATAGTCTTAGATAGATATGATAATGGAAATTTAGTGGTTTTAAAAAAAATTCATATTTAAACATGTGGATCTGAAATGTAGCCAGATTATTAGACTTTCATGGTCATATTTTGTTATAATCACTCAGTTGTGATTAGAAGACGGTTGACGTAAGAAAAAAAAAATAAGGAAAGTGAGAGAATATGGTGCATGAGAGGTGAGATTGAGGGGTATAAAAGGAAGTGGATTGTGTATCTAAATTAATACTATATGGTAAACATATGAAATATATTAATTTAAATTTCATGAAATTCTAGTGAAAGAACCTCAACCTAGGTTGGTTTATACCTTTCAGACTCAACACCAACTATCTGATCTTGCATTTTAACTAATTGTCCATTTTTTGGCTTTCTTATACTAGAAGTGTAGAAATGAACTTATAATCAATATCAACATATATAGTATAAAAATGTTAGGGAATTAAGGATTGTTTCTCCATATAAGATAAAATGAGGAAATGTAAATATCAATATTTGAACCCATAATCTGAAGTTTAATAGAATAGATCATTTACCACCACTTTAATGCCACAATTATTATTAACAAAGTAACCAAGAAAGGGGAAAAAATCGTGCTTATTAATTTTGAAACTTCATTGCTCAACTTATTAGTTCATTGTCTTACAACACGCATATACCGCAACTCTTTTTATTTACTTATACATAGTCATATAGAGCTTACATAGAAAGATAAAAAAATATTCAATAACTATTAACCCATAATTGTTAAATCAGAACCATAAAATAATGTTAACTAAAAGAGTAAAATCCCATAACTACTAATCCAAAACAATAATTATTAACACAAAACCAAAATTATTAACCCAACTCAATAACTATTAACCATGTCTCTGCAAAGAATCTATGTCATGAAAAAAATATCAATCACCGGTCGTCACTCTAGAAAGTCCCATTAGTTGTAGCACATAATTTGTGTATTGACTATAAATAGAGTGATTGGATCTACTGAGTCAATTTCCCTTGAATTTCCCACATAATTTTGGGTTAATAGGCGGTCTGATAAAAGATTTTCTACAAAATATTTCCTCCATTTTAAAATAGTTGCACCATTTTAACTATTACGTCTGCTATTGTAAAATTTTAACCATTAATAAATCTAATAATTAATAGAAAGTTGATATTTTTGAAAAAATATATTAAGACGAATCTAATAGCATATTTTTAATGAGGAACTTTTATTTTCATATATTGATAAACATATATTATTAATATGTGGTATGTAAGTAGTGTAAAAGTCAAACAAATGTAACTATTTTAAAACCCAAGAAGTAGATAAAGTGTTGGTAACTCATAGTGAGATGCCAAGATCACATCTCACTAAATTTATTTTTTTATAATACATCTCACTAAATTTTTGGTACTAAAACTAAGTCAAAGCGGTATCAAAATAGAGTCACTTGGTACCAAATTTACACTTTGGTACCAAGAAAGAGTTACTTTGGTATTGGTATCACAATGACTCTATTTTGATACCAATTTGACCTAGGTTTAGTATCAAAAATTTGGCATGAAACACGGCAATCCAAGCTCCAAGAAGTATTAGGCCCCGTTCTTTTGAACTTATTTTGACTGAAATTAAATTAAATTAAATTAAATTAACTGAAATTAACTGAACTAAACTGAAATTAAATTAACTGAACTGAAATTAAATTAACCGAACCGAAATTAACGGGCGAACGAAATTAAATTAGCGAACTGAAATTAAATTAATCGAACGAAATTAAATTAAATTAACGAAATTAACTGAAATGAGAGAAACTGAACTGAATTGTATATTTAATTTTCTAAAATAATAATTATCGATAATAATCAATAAGTATTAACATAATATTATCAATACTTATTATTATTATTATTATTATTATTATTATTATTATTATTATTATTATTATTATTATTATAATTGTTATTTATTATTATTATTATTATTATTATTATTATTATAGTTATTATTATTTATTATTATTATTATTATTATTATTATTATTATTATTGTTATTATTATTTATTATTATTATTATTATTGTTATTATTTATTATTATTAATTATTATTTAATTTAAGTTCAGTTAAGTTCAACGATATATTAATAATAATAATAATAATAATAATAATAATAATAATAATAATAATAATAATAAAAACAATAAAAATAAATAATAATAATAAATAAATTTTAAATTATAAATAATAATAATTAATAAATAATAATTAATAAATAATAAATAATAAATAATAAATAATAAATAATAAATAATAAATAATAAATAATAAATAATAAATAATAAATAATAAATAATAAATAATAAATAATAAATAATAAATAATAAATAATAAATAATAAATAATAAATAATAAATAATAAATAATAAATAATAAATAATAAATAATAAATAATAAATAATAAATAATAAATAATAAATAATAAATAATAAATAATAAATAATAAATAATAAATAATAAATAATAAATAATAAATAATAACAATAAATAATAATAATAATAATAATAATAAATAATACTAATAATAATAAATAATAAATAACAAATAGTGAATAAATAATGACAATAATAGTAGTAAATATAATAATAACTATAATAATACTAAATAAATATATAATAATAATAATAATAATAATAATAAATAATAAATAATAAATAATTATAAATTAAAATTAAATAATAAATAATAATAAATAAATAATAAATAATATAAATAAAAAATAAATGATAAATAATAATAAATAAATAATAAATAATAATAATAATGCTAATAATAATATTAAATAATAATAATAAATAATAATAAATAAAAATAATGCATAATAAATAATAATAATAATAATAATAATAATAATATTAAATGATAATAATAAATAATAAATAACAAATAATAAATAATAAAAATAATAATAATAATAATAGATAATGATAATAATAATAAATAAATAATAATAATAATAATATAATAAATAAATAATAATATAATAATAATAATAAATAAGAATATTAAATAATAATAATAATAATAAATAATAATAATAATAATCATAATAAATAATAATAATAATAATAATAATAATAATAATAATAATAATAATAATAATAATAATAGTAATAATAAACAATAATAATAAAAATAATAATAGTGAAAAATAAATAATTAATAATAAATAATAATAATAAAAATATTCAGAATAAATAATAATAATAATTATTATTATTATCAGAAATAATAATAATAATAATCATAATAAATATTCAATAATAATATTAATTATTATTATTATCATAAATAATAATAATAAGAATAATAATCATAATCATAATAAATAAAAAATAATAATTAAAACATTACATAAGTTGAACTAAACTGAAATTAACTGAAATTAACTAAAATAAACTGAAATTAAATTAACTGAACTGAAATTAAATTAAATTAACTGAAATTAAATTAACTGAACTGAACTGAAATTAACTGAACTGAAATTAATTGAAATAATCTGAAATTAAATTAACTGAACTGAAATTAACTGAAAATAAGTTCAAAAGAACAGGGCCTTAGTAATTTTTATAGAGGGAAAAACTAGGGAGTGCCTTGTAGTTGGTGAAACTGTAATTTTGTAAATATGAATAACATTGTACGGATAACCAACCAAGATCCCATTTGCGGTATGCCCAATAAAAGCACTGGGAATTCCAGCTAGACAGAGAGGACTATGCTATAGAGCTAGTCGTCATTAGACATTTAGTGCACCGATGCAATCATTACTCTTGTGTTTGGTTACATATACTTGCGTTTTAGGAGTAGACAATATTACTCCCTCCGTCCCATAATATAAGTCCCCTTTCCTTTTAAAGTGTCCCAAAATATAAGTCTTGTTTCTATTTTCAATCAATAATTATGCCCAAAATACCCTCATCAAAATAATTTAATTCCCAAAAAGTCCTTATAATTTCAGCTTCCAATGCACCATTATTAATGATAAAATGGAATCTTTTACCCCATTAAACTCTTCTACACATTAAAACATGCAACACTAATGTTCAGTTTTTATTTTTTGTTAAAAAGAAAAAAACAATGTAGGGGTTTCCCAATAAAAATGAATTTTTTTATTCAAATAAAACAAGATTCAACTTTACCTTAATTCCCGTGTAAAAACAGAATCAGGACTTATATTATGGGACGGAGGGAGTACAAAAAATCAGATGTCTAGAGAATATTGAGATAACTAAAAAGCTAATCTTAAAAATTAACCATAATATAATAGAAGTAGATGTCGATTAGGTTAGTTTGCAAAGTCATCATCTTTATATAGTCCTACATAATTAACCATATTTACATCAATATTTTGTATGCCTCAAGTCATCATCTTTAAGTTGTGCACATATTTCTACTTCCTATGCTAGCTGGCCTCCGTTTAGGGGCTTACAAGGAAAAAACTACATCTAACAAACTTATCCTTCAAAAAAAAATTTAAACAAAAAAAGTAAGTAAAAGGTTGTCTTACATATAAACCCGAACCTAGTGGATTCCAACCAACTTAATTTGCAGGACTATAGAAGTGATACTTAACATTTGAAATTGAACCACGTTTAGTTCGCTTTTTATTATGACTTTTTAAAAAATTGCAAATCGACGGATATCTTAATTGAGTGCAAAATCGGCCAATATTTACTTACACCTCAAAATTACTTAATTAAAATGTCTTCCACTTTAAAAAAACTAATATGGACCCGGTGCACACTAACTTAGTGTGCACCTTATCCATCTCACGTGAGTTTTAATGATTACAACTTTCCGTTTTTGCCGCGTTCAATCTTCCCCTATTTTCTCTCTCCTGGTAACTTCTCTCTCCTCTGATAACTTCACTCTCATGATAGTGTATTTTTGAAACAATATAGTGTATTTTGAAATGATATAGTGTACTTTAAAATGATATAGTGTATTTTAAAATGATAGTGTTTTGCTGAGTTTTTTGGCATGATAGTGTTGCATGTTATAGTGTATATTGACATGATATAGTGTATTTTGAAATGATATAGTGTATTTTAAAATGATAGTGTTTTGCTGAGTTTTTTGGCATGATAGTGTTGCATGTTATAGTGTATTTTGAAATGATATAGTGTACTTTAAAATGATATAGTGTATTTTAAAATGATAGTGTTTTGCTGAGTTTTTTGGCATGATAGTGTTGCGTGTTATAGTGTATATTGACATGATATAGTGTATTTTGAAATGATATAGTGTATTTTGACATGATTGTGTTTTGCTGTCTTTTTTGACATGATTGTGTTTTGCTGTGTTTTTTGACATGATAGTGTTGCATGATATAGTGTGTTTTGACATGATATAGTGTATTTTAAAATGTTATAGTGTATGTTTGTTTTGAACAACTGTTTTTGTTAAAATTTTAGAGCGAGAGAATCTTATTGAAGAGAGAGAAAATCGAGCGGATTTTGGAAAGCGGGAGTGACCAGTTTGTAGTGGGGCACGTGTCTAGGCCTGGTCCACACTATTTTTAATGTGAACCGGGTCCACGCAAGACGGATTGCTTCCACTTTATACTTGCTGAGTGCTACCGGTCACATATATAATATGCCAAAACCAAGAATAACCAGCGAACAAAAATGTGGTAGTTTATGCATCCCTAACTTGTTGCAAAAATAAAATATATAAATCTACTATTATTATTAAGAACCATGGACAACACATGCAATTTTCCATGTGCTCTCCTATATTCATTTCAATAGCATTTAGGCCCTGTTCTTTTGAACTTATTTGGACTGAAATTAAATTAAATTAAATTAAATTAACTGAAATTAACTGAACTAAACTGAAATTAAATTAACTGAACTGAAATTAAATTAACTGAACTGAAATTAAATTAAATTAACTGAAATTAAATTAACTGAACTGAAATTAAATTAACTGAACTGAAATTAAATTAAATTAACTGAAATTAACTGAAACTGAACTGAATTGTATATTTAATTTTTTAAAATAATAATTATCGATAATAATAAAAAATTATTAACATAATATTATCAATACATATTATTATTATTATTATTATTATTATTATTATTATTATTATTATATTATTATTATTATTATTATTATTATTATTATTTATTATTATTATTATTATTATATTATTATTATTATTATTTATTATTATTATTATTATTATTATTATTATTATTATTGTTATTTATTACTATTATTATTGTTATTATTATTTATTATTATTTATTATTATTATTGCTATTATTTATTATTATTATTGCAATTATTTACTAGTATTATTATTATTTTTATTATTATTGTTATTATTTATTATTATTATTGTTATTATTTATTATCATTATTATTATTATTGTTATTATTTATTATTATTATTTATTATTTAATTTAAGTTCAGTTAAGTTCAACATTATATTAATAATAATAATAATAATAATAAAAACAATAATAATAAATAATAATAATAAAAAAATTATAAATTATAAATAATAATAATATTAAATAATAAATAATAAATAATAAATAATAATAAATAATAAATAATAACAATAAATAATAAATTATAAATAGTGAATAAATAATGATAATAATAATAGCAAATATAATAATAATTATAATAATACTAAATAAATAAATAATAATAATAATAAATAATAAATAATAAATAATTTCAAATAAACAATAAATAATAAATAATAATAAATAATAATAATGATAATAATAATAAATAAAAATAATGCATAATAATTAATAATAATAATAATAATAAATAAATAAATAAATAAATAATAAATGATAATTATAAATAATAAATAACAAATAATTAATAATAAAAATAATAATAATGATAATAATAAATGAATAAATAAATAAATAAATAAATAATAATATAATAATAATTAAGTAGTAATAATAATATTAAATAATAATAATAAAAATAATAATAAAAAATAAAAAATAATAATAATAATAAAATAATCATAATAAATAATAATAATAATAATAAATAATAATAAATAATAATAATAATACTAATAAAAAATAATAATAAAAAATAAAAACTAAAAAAGAAATAATAATAATAAAAATAATAATAATTATTATTATTATTATCATAAATAATAATAATAATAATAATAATAATAATAATCATAATAAATATCAAATAATAATATCAATTATTATTATTATTATCATAAATAATAATAATAATAAGAATCATAATCATAATAAATAAAAAATAATAATTAAAACATTACATAAGATGAACTAAACTGAAATTAACTGAAATTAACTGAATTAAACTGAAATTAAATTAACTTAACTGAAATTAAATTAACTGAACTGAAATTAAATTAAATTAACTGAAATTAAATTAACTGAACTGAAATTAAATTAACTGAACTGGGCCTTACTATGCGTCATTCTCATACAGTTCTAAAAAGGACAAACTTTAATTTGTCCATTTAAAGTTCGAAACTCATAATCTCAATAACGGGAAGAAAGAGATTTATCTTCCACTCCTCTAACTCTTATTGTTTCTCTTGCAAAAAGTAATTATAGATGATATTATAGACTTTTAATGGAAATCAAAAGTTAAGTTACAATATTTTATATGCAAAATATGAATAAAGTGATTTATTTCCTTGTCATACGAACATGTTTCCACGCTAAGTTGATGCCCCTAATTAATTATTAATAACACTTGTTTATTGATTGCTGAATATAGGACACACAACAACTTGGGATATCTCTCAAGCAACTAATTAGTCTATATTGAAAAGGTATTGCAAGACTAGTTTATCTGCCACATGGAGATCTAGACCTGGACATGGGGCGGGCCGGGCCTGTTCATGGGCTCGGCCCGCGGGCTTGAGGAAATGGCGGGCCGGGCCGGCCCAAGCCCGTGAGTAGCGGGCCGTGCCGTGCCGGACCCAAAATTTCCAGATTTTGTCCACGGCCCGGCCCAGGCCCACAGGCTCGTGCCTCCTGCGGGCCTGACCCGTGTTTTATGTTGTTTTTTAGGATTCTTGGCAGTTTTAGGCTAAAAAACAAAGAAAATGGGCGTTCGGCCCGCGGGCCGGCCCACAGGCCATATAGGCGGGTTCGTGCCGGTGTGGGCCTGAAATTAAATTTCTTGACCGTGGCCTGCCACGGCCCACGGAGCGGACAACGGGCCGGGCCGAGCCTTGAGCGGGCTCGTGCTGGGCCGGGCCCAAACCGTGCCTGGCCGGGCCGGCCCGCGTGCTGACCCGGCCCATGCCCACCTCTATGGAGATCTCCTGTCATAATAAGGCCATATTTCATGTAATCCCATCTAAAAATTTAACCATTACAAGTTCTAGACAAGTTTCAACACATAAACATGATCTAAAATGAGATTTATGCCAACAATCTGATACGCCCTCACGACATTATATTTCAAAGATGGAGATTGAAGGATAGCTCAATTGGTTAGAGCCTCCCTACAAGTTTTAGGAGATCTTGAGATTAATTCTCACTCTGATAACAAGTTGTGTTCTCATTTGCTCCTCCAAACTTGTCAAAGTTCCTTACCAAAAAGAAATGTTTTAATTTTCGGTTTTTTCACCATATACCCCTGACAAATTTTTTTTTGCACCATATACCCTTTCAACTTTTGAAATGCACCATATACCCCCCACCTTTACAAAAATACATCGACATACCCTTTTTGTTAACAGATGTGAAGTTGCCGTTAGTGTTTTATTACAAGATTGCCATTAAGTTTGGGCGCCATTATGGTTGGAGTAAATGATCAGTTTTCCAAAAAAACCACGCCCATTCATTTTCACCTTCTCTAACCCTCTGTTTTACTAGAGCTTAGGAATCCATGGAATCCAAAAATCTGTAACCCATTTTGAGAAATCTAGACACTGGTTTGTGCGCAATTGTAAGAGGTTCATAGCTGGTGGAAAATTTGGTCTTGGGTCTTCTTCAGGAGGGGAAAAAACGCGGAGTTGGTGAGTTGCGAAAGTTGGTTTGAAGTTCAAAAATTTCAAGGGTCCTTTTCGTTCCAAGTAAGTTCTTTATCCCTTGTTTGTGTTGTTGATAATTTATGCTTTTGGAATTTTGTGGGTTAGGGTTTTCTGCGTTTTAGGGTTTAGTTTCTTTCGGTTTTCATGGAAGTTTTTCTTTAGTTAATCATAGCAAAATTTTGCATTTTTTTCCTTGCATTCAAATGTAGTATGCTTATTTGTGTTGGAAATTTGTTGTTGTTGTTGATTTGGTTAGGATGGCTGCTGTTTGGTTACTTTTGCACTATGACAGTAAGAATTTTGATGTGAGGGTTGAAGACACTGACATGTGTCACTTAATGGGTTTGTATGAGGATGTAATGGAGGAGGCAGTTAAACAAGATGTATATCTCCCTAAGGCATTTAGGCTACTTGTCCATAATCCTAGGACTAATAGGAAAATGGAGATTGAGAGTGACAAGGACTTGGGCAGGGTTTGGTCTTTTGGAAGGGGCACAGACACCATTGAGATGTGGGTGGAGGAAACAAACAACCCTGGGATAGTATTTAGGTCATATGTTCAGTTAAGGGAACAAGCTGAGAAGGAAAAACTGGAGAATATAAGGAGAGTGCAAGAGATTAGCATGAGGAAGAGGAGAGAAGAATGAAAGAAGAAGAGGAGAGAAGAATGAAAGAAGAAGAGGAGGACAGGGAAGCTGAATTGGCAAGGAGTTTTTGTGTTGCCATTGAGGTGCCTGTCCTATCTGTGGATGATGTGCAGGTAGTTGAGTGCATGAGGGTGTACTCAAGTCAGGGGGCTGATGAGTGTTGTCCAGGGCCTTCTCAACCCACTGCCTCACCTAGTAAACAACACACACCACCTCCTTCACCTCCTACAGAGCCTACACCACCACCTTCACCTCCCCAAACAACACACACCACCACCTCCTTCACCTCTTACAGAGCCTACACCACCACCTTCACCTCCCAAACAACACACACCACCACCTCCTTCTCCTACCAGAGAGCCTACACCACCACCTCAGTCCCAAAAAAAGAAAAGGGTTAAAACCACCCCAGTTAGGAGACCTAGAACAAGAAACAAACACAAAACCATGTATCACACACACAGGAACCACCCTTTTCACCTCCAATTCCTGAGCAAGAAACACCTTCCTCCCCAGTTTCTAGGCAAGGCACACAACCTACACCTTCCTTCCCTGAAACTAACATTCCATCTTCTTTAAAACCAAAAAAAGCAGCAAGGACTAGACCTGAGGGATTTAGGGTGCCTAAGAGCACAGCCAATAAATTTGGGACCTATGTACCCAAAAACAGAGGCACTGGAAGGGAGGGTACAGGGAGGAAGAAGGTCACAGTTCCTGTGTGTTTGGATGAGGAGTATGGTGATTTAGAGGGTGATGCCTCATCTGATGGGACCTATTGTGATTCAGGTGAGGGAGAGACTGATGATGATGATATTTTGATGACTGATTTTGTAGTTCAGGAGGATGAGATTGAAGTTGAGGACTGTTACCTTCAGAAGACCTTTGAGGATTGCCTTGATGGTAGTTCTAGCTTGGATAGAGTGTACAGCAATGGGAGGGTTTGGGATGAAACTCCTTTTAGCAATTAGGGTTTGGTCAATGAAGAGACTTGGGGCTAGATTTGCTAAGGCTGCTGATATGGAAGCAACACAGTTGATTGAGTATGCAGAAATTTTTTTAGCAATTAGGGCTGATGAATCCAAGTTCTGTTATGCAACAAGTTGTGGGGGTGGTGAGTTTGAGGTCAGAGATGGTCATGTTTACTTTCCTCGCAAGCTCACAGACATGACATGTGAGTGTGGTAAATGGCAAGGGTGTGGCATTCCTTGCAAACATGCATTGAGGGTTATGTTCAATGAGAGGCTTGAGCCCTCTGATTTTGTGTCCCCTTACTTCAAGGGTGAGGCTTACAAGCACACATATGGGGAGCACATTCACCCTATGTCCGACCCAAGCCATTGGCCAGATTACAATCTGCCAGTCATTAACCCCCCATCTATGAAGAGAGGTCTTTGGGAGGCCTCGCTAAACGAGAGGAAGAGAGGGCCAAATGAAGCTAAGAAGGGTCAGAGGAACAGCAGTGTTAAGTGCAGCAAGTGCAAAGAGGTGGGACATAATGCTAGGACATGTGGAGGTGGTGCCACTAAAAAAGCTAAGAAGGATAAAGCCTCTACTTCAACTGCCCAAGGAGCTCAGAAGAAGCAAGGATCTCAGAAGAAGGACAAAGCCTCTACTTCAACTGGCCAAGCATCTCAGAAGAAGCAGGGATCTCAGAAGAAGAACAAAGCCTCTACTTCAACTGCCTAAGGATCTCAGCCTACACAGAAGAAAAGAAAGGCAACTCAAGCTACCACTACCTCAAAGCAGCAACCAGAAGGGAAGAAGAGTAAGAAGAACTGAAGATTGAAGGGTTCCAAGATGCTCCTTGCATGCCTTTTTTTGTGAATTGGGGCACTATTTTTTGTAAAGCTACTTTGTGATCTGAAAGCCACTGTTTTTGTCAAACACAGTTATATGATCATTAAGAAGATAGTTTTTGTAAAGCTACATTAGTAGATAAGCTACATTAGTAGTTAAATATTACAAACATTAGGATCACAAACATGAGTACTCCTACTTTTATTGCTGCATTAACTAATTTTTGTTGCCTCTTCAATTTTTTCTTCAATTGCTTTAGTTCTTCCTTCATTTTGCTGTTGTCAGAGCTTTCCCCCTCTTCCCTACTTGCCTTCATTGTGCTTGAATCCCCTTCCATGGGTCGCTGCTACCTTGGTCATAACTTCCTTTGCACCATCTGAAACTATTGCATGAATCACATTTGTAGTACAGCCTCTGAGGATTTGTTGCAGTTTCAGAACTTCTTATTGCATATTTTCTCCCACAAATGCAATAAGAGTTAGGGACCCTAATATATGAAGAATCGTAGTTTGAAGAGCATGTATTTGAATGAGAACTCATACTTCATGTTAAAGGATTCAGTTTACATAGGAATGGCTTTATAAAGAACCCTGGCTGGCCTTTAATCTTCCTAACGGCTAGTTTTTTTATACTGGAAAAGTAGCCGTTATAACTGAAACATAATTTAGGGGTATATGGTGCATTAAATTCCATATTAGGGGTACATCATGAAATAAGTTTGCCACTAACGGGGGCCTAACGTCCGTCGACAAAAAGGGTATGTCGATGTATTTTTGTAAAGGTGGGGGTATATGGTGCATTTCAAAAGTTGAAAGGGTATATGGTGCAAAAAAAAATTTGTCAGGGGTATATGGTGAAAAAACCGTTTAATTTTTGATGATAGCCCAGGCATTTTCTTTCGTTGGTAATCTAGTGGTTTGGACTAGGGCCCCACTCCTAGATGATATCCTAACCCATATGACGCCCAAACTCACCCCTCATTAGCCCCCCAACCCAAATCTCCCAAGAGCAACGACATGCTTTTGCTAGTTTTGAAGGCAGGGTCTCCTACAAGCTAAGAAAGGTGGAGAGGATCGTACCACTTAAGCTAGACTCTTGTTGTATACCATGAGAAATTACTATAAATTGTTCTTCGACCCATATCTTTACCGATATTTTACTAAATTAAGCTATTTTTCATTTTCCATTGATCAAATTCTTTTAAATTATTAAAATCACTTATAACAAATATTTATTCCCCACTAGGACAATAGTCGAAATATATATATTTCATGCAATCACACACTAGTTAGCTACTAGATCCCCAAAGGTACTTCTCTTTAGAAATTAATTTACGTGGTCAGGCATAATTTGTACTACCCAACTAAATTTATCACAATGGGATCAGGCACCAGGCTTTAACTCTTGATGAAATTATAAACATGCCAAATTGCCAACCCAACTTCTGGTCTACAATACCACGAAAAACAAGTTGGTATAAAACTTCTACACCGACTTAAATACAACTATGTAAAAATTAAACATAAAAATATAACACTGTACTTCGTGTCTTCGTCGCTGCTGCTGTGCTGCATATTACTCCCTCCACAGTTCTTTATCTTACCTGTTTGTTTTGCATAATTTCTAATGCAAATCATTGATACTTTAATAGTTGATATCTTTAATATAGTGGAAATTAATAAAAATTATGAAAAGTTAATATTTTAAAGCTACACATCAAAAGAATCTAAACATGCAACTTTGTTTATCAAAAATTTCTAATTTTTATGGTAAACTCTCATTAGCACGCAGTTTTGACTTTGGTTTATTATCTTGGGTAATTAGTAAAAAAAAAAATAAGAAATTTATTATCAATCAGAGGTGTAAGTGAACTGCGAAAAGTCCAAAGTCCAATTCGGTCCAGTCCAAACTCGTAAAGATAGACTGCATCGAAAAAATCTGGACTGGACCCGGATTCAAATTTTTGAGTCCAAATATATTCTTATTGGATTTGGACTCACCCCTTTGGAGTCCAATAAGTCCAATCCAGTCCAAAGATAATTTAGCATATTTATATATATTACCTCTGAAAGTCCAAAGTGAAAAGTGAAAACTTAGAATTTTCTAAAGGCTTTTTAATAATTATTTTGGGTTGTGTCTTGTATTTTGCAATTTGCATTTTATTACAGACTTCAAAGATATATGTAACTTACTTTATGCAATAGATGTAATGAGTTAAATTTTTTCAATTTTAATCATAAGAAAACATTGTGAACCTAAATTGAAAAAGAATATATTATATAATAATTAAACTGGATTCGGACTCAAGAAAAAAGTTTTGAACTAGACTGGATTGGACTCGAAAAAATTTGGATCGAATTTGGACTTAATTTATCGAGTCCAAAAAACGTTGGACTGGATTTGGATTTGGCGAAGTCCAATTCAGTCCAATTTGCTTACCCTCCTATTATCAATGGTAACCTTCCTCTTTTCATTTTTGTACACCTTGAGTCCGTGACATTAATGACAAGTATTGCTGATAAATCTATCCATTTAACCTATGTTCACATGAAGACAACGCATACATTAAAGAAAGATATGGAACAAAGAGAGTATAGAATCCACTATCATTCTCTTAATTCACGATTTAGCATCTAACTAATCCGGGCTGAACTAGAGCAGTAACAATTAGCGCGCAAGAGCGGTGGGCACAACATGAATTACAGATTACAGTAGACCGCGTTTTTTGTGAAGACCCTACGAGTAAGACGAGAAAAAAAAAACATTAGACTAACATATATATTTTTGCATTAAATGCTTAACCATTATTACAGGCCCATATGCTATGATCCCACATGAGGCTCATGGAACCTTCATTCAACCTAAATAGTCAATTGTACGTCTCTTATCTCTTGCTATATAACCCATCAAAAATAAACTAACACCCAAAACAGCAAACATACACTCAAAACAATATTCCAATAATCATTATTCATCAAAGGAAAAAAAAAAAAAAAAAGGAAGGAAGTATTCACAAAGAGAAGAAAAAGAAAAACAAGACAAAAAATGGCAGGAAATAAGAGTTTGATAAGGTTTAAGAGGTTCATAGTGAAGCTAAGGTTGTGCATGAAAGTCATGCAACCGATTCGGACGATTCCGAGCAACGAAGAGTTGGTGGAGATTCTAGGAAGGAGGCCGGCATTGGTGCCAAAAGGGCATTTTGCGGTGTTAGCAGGGAAGGGTGGCGGCGAGGCGGAGGAATTGAGGCGGTTTGTGGTGCAGTTGAAGTATCTAAGAAACCCTGCATTATTGAAGTTGCTAAAGAAGGCAGAAGAAGAGTATGGTTTTCAACAGGAAGGAGCATTGGTTGTGCCTTGTAAGCCTGAAGAGTTGCAGAAGATATTGGAGGATGACTTCTGAGACAAGAAATTTGGGAGATGGAATTTGCTGGATGTATTAGTCAATATTGATAGTTAGCTAGGTTGTCCAAATATACACTAACTTCTTTTGGATATCAACTGTAAAACTTATGAATTTTTTTCTTTTTTAAAAAAAAAAATTTGATGGAAAGTTGTATTCTTTGTAGGTGAACCCATCTAGAGCAGTACTAAGCATTATATTTTAGATTTGCATACTGCTGTCTTGGGATAAATACACAGATGTTTGTTTTATTGTATCATACATAATACATTAGTCCTTAGTGTATGCTGTTTCAAAATAGCCTTTTTTCTTAATTAATTTTCTTTTTTATTTTTATATATTTTTTTAATATATAGAAAGACTCTTATCTGAAAAGGAATTCATAATTTATATAAAGAGAGAAGAAAAGGCATATTCCTATTGGAATGAACATTGATATCTTGCACTGTATCCGCAACATTATGACACGGTTTGGAAATTAAAAATTGACTGCCACTTGATTCACAAATTCTTGGTGTAACTGTTACACCATAACTTATGATGCAACAATCCAAAAACCACCGTATTTTTAGTGAAAAAAACTTAAACGACATGAAATAAATGGTAAAATCACATCAAATTTATGTCATTATTTTAGTTCGTGTCATTTTTTTTTGGAGTATATGTTATTATGTATGTGTGATGTTTTGTTACACAATAAGTTATGATGTATAACATGTTACACTCAAGACACACTCCACTTGATTAATTAGCTTGCCAGAAGACATGAGTCAAGAGACTGAGTCGGAATGGAAGATATAGTAGCAAACCTCATCAACTATATACGAGTTAGATACTTCATAAAGGCTATATAGGACATAAATGCATTATGTTTATTAACACAATATTATCTATCTTCTTCAATAATGAGTTTGGAGATCCCTATCTGATCTCATGAGCAATGAGCATGATAACTTAGCTTTATGGAGGGCAACTGCTTTGGCAATTAGCAAAGAAGACAAGCCCATTTAGTAGGTTTTGGTCTCAGGGCGACATACCTAAATGATCTTGAAAAACTATAAAACCGTGACCATCAACAATTTGGTGCCAAAATCACTGAAGTTAATTTCGGTTTTATTCAGTGGGAAAGGGTGCCAATGGACCCTGATAATATGAATTCTCCTACAAGGGTAAGTAGTGCAATATAATACTACAATATAATGCAAACCTAAAATATAAAATATGCAAAGAAGTATAAAGGATTGAAGTCATTCCATTAAGCTAAGTATATATCAAATTTCTCTAGCAACGACCTTGAAGGTTGTAAAGGATTCGTCATGAAAAGCTAATGTATTTCGGTCCTTAGAGAGGCTCCATAAGGGGAAGGAGAATTTTGGTAAGGCCCTCTTAAGTGTTAACAATATTATCTATGTATATGTTATGGTTAAGGTCAAAAGAGTAGGCTTCATTTGGTTAAAGAGAAGATAAATGTGCGGGGAGTTGCTCCAAGATCAAAGAGGCATTAGCTTGTATTATGAAGGAAGAGGAGCAAACAAATTTGCGGATAGCGTGGCTAAGAATGCAAAGGGGAAGACAAATGGATTTAACAATTTATGTATTTTGAGCACCCCTCTCCCGGAATGTAATAGCATTTATGAAGACGAAAAACTTAGTGTCTTATCTCAAACATTGGACCCGAATGGCCACATTAGTGACCCACAAAGGAATGTAATGAATCTTATTTCTATCTAATAGTTGTTGTTCCTTCCTTTAAAAAAAAATAAAGGACGCTGAAAATTCAAATGATCGATGGATTCATGACATATAAGGCATAAAGCGAAGAGACCGAAATTTGCCTCATAAACTGATGTCACGAGGATGCCATTATGTAACAATTGCCAAACGTATGTTCGAATCTTTACTAGAAGTAGAACATAAAGGTGTCATATCCATTTGTCATGAAAAATATTTGTTCTTGTCATGGGGTAGCCAAGTAACTAATTTTACTAAGAAATCTTCTGAAGTAGCTAGTATGTCCCCGACATTATAATATCCCAACTAGTTATTAGGTCCGGGCTACGCCCCAGATAAGTAAAATTTACATCTATTAATATTATAATTTAAGATGATAACACTAAATATTACTCGGTCTAGTGGTTAAGACTTTAGTATATATTCTTGCGGTCGCGGGATCAAACCTTGTACTATGCAATTTCTACTTTTTTATTGTATGTAGATTACATGGATTAGGACGTGCTTAGGGAGAGTGTCACGTCTTACTGTTCCTTGTTTAGGAACACCTTTTAATATATTACTAGTTTTTTTGCCCGGGCGATGCCTCGGGTCAGTTACAATAAACTAATATGTTATTATTTTTAAATTTTATAATTTATTTTGCTACTTTTCGTATTTTTTGTCCATTAAGAAATTGAAAAATTCAAGTCACAACGTGATAAGTAAAGAAAAATTGAAAGGTTTGAGTTTGAAAACAATACCTTAAAAGGAATTGTGGTAAGGGTCTGTTCTGTTCAACTTATTTTGTCTTATCTTATCTTATAAGATCTTATAAAATCTTATATGATCTGATCTTATCTTATCTTATCTGATCTTATCTTATCTTATCTTATCTTATCTTATCTTATCTTATTTTATCTTATTTTATAAGATAGTTTATTGAGCGTGTCTAACATATTATTTTATCTTATCTGATCTTATCTTATCTTATCTTATCTGATCTGATCTGATCTTATCTGATCTTATCTTATCTTATCTTATCTTATCTTATCTTATCTTATCTTATCTTATCTTATCTTATCTTATCTTATCTGATCTTATAAAATCTTATATAAGTTAAAATAAGTTGAACAGAACGGACCCTAAGATAATATGACATCAATATTCTCTTGTAAGTTACGTAATAAGAGTGTTAGAGATGTATATACTTGTTCAAGTCTTTTTAGTTAAGTATACTTATTACAAGACTTTATCATATTTTATTTGAAACATTAGACAACAAATTCATAGTGTATTGATGGTTAAGCTCTAACTTTTCATTTCAAAGGTCACGTGTTCGATACCTTGCACTTACACATTTCTTTTTTTAAAGTGAGGAGTACACATAAACATAGAGCATTTGCATTAGAAAGTTGAGGAGAGTGCCACGTGGCACATAGGCTTTCTTTCGCACGCCTTTTAATATATTTGTATAGATATATAAGATTACTTAATTAAATAATAATCATAATTAATGGTTAAAATTTTCTGTGAGTATAATGTGATGCTTAAAACACTTTTAGTTAAGCTAATGAAAACTTAGCTTGAATTCTAAGTTACATGTTAGATTATCAAATTTCATGAATTTTCATAACTTTTATTCTTTCGAAATAAATAAATTACATAAAGATTAGAATGAAGAATAAAGCCTTGTTAGTACTAACAATTAGCAAGTTGACGAGTTTCTGACTAAAAGTATATTTAAAAAGTCAAAAAGGAAAGGAAAATTTAATTAGAATAATACAAACTTTGGTCGATTCTCCTAAACTAATACATCCATTGGATTATTTTTTAATAATACAACTTTATACCAACTTTTCCTGGAGTACGATAAAATCGGATGCAACCTGATAACCATCTGTACCGGACACATGTCACTTTTTATTGGTTGAGTTTTATCTAATTAAATAAAAATCTTTTTTCTTTTTTTTCTCTCTTCCCCCTTTCCCTCCACTGAACTTGTCTTTTTCCTCTTTCTCCCTCCTCCTTCACCACTTTCCATCGAAAACCACCCCCTTCTCTTAACTCCCCAACCCCGGAAACCACCCCTGCCCTTTCTCCTCCCCCATCCCCGACATAAAAAGAAAAAAAACCCAAAATGATCGTCGGTGATGTGCGCTTAAGGATGCAATGGGTTGGGTCTGAGGCGGGTCCACCAAGATCCAAACCCTCTAGGTCTAAAAAATTTAAACCCTTACCTGCTCCGTGGTCCAAAATGGGTCCGAAATGGGTCCTTATGATTTTTTTTATTTTCAATATCCTTTAATATATACTTTTTTCCCCCAAACTTTCTTTTACATATTGTAACACGATGTTAGGGCTAAACTCGACTGTCAATACTTAGTGAATAATGATGTGATAAAATTATAACTCAAGAAAATACTATTTAAACATATTTCAATTTAAAAGTTTAGTACACAAGACTAATAAAAATACATAATATCATCGATGCCTACGTAGGTATCATACACTTCAATATATGACAATAATATCAAAAAACTTCATTTGCTAATTCTCTTCTATTTCATCATTAATTTTATTTTTTAGAGAATATAGACTTATTATTGTGACCAGATAAATTGCATTTTGCAATTTCAACATTTTTAATTTTTTGGAAAAAAAATTATGTAAATGGGTCCATGGGTCGGGTCTGGGGCCATCATTGGACCTGGACCAAGACCTGACCCAACAACATTTAGACCAAGACCCATTGGGTCTGAAAAACTTGGACCTAGACCCCTTAAAAATGGGGCGAGTCTTGGTCGCACAACCCCCCTCCCGCACCCCTGCTCCCCTTCCCCCCATATTTCTCTCTCCTCTGTTCTTGGTGGCTAGTGATGTGTGGTGCTGCCGCCGCTGTCCTGGCCGTCGATGCTTGTGTTCCGTCATTGCTGTTGTCGTGATTTCTCCCCTGCTCTGTTTTCTTACCCTCCGCGTGCGCCACTACTATCGTTCACGGGGAGGTGAAGGACGGGTGGTTTTCGAAGTGGGGAAAGGGAAGGGGAAGGGAGGTGGTTTCCAGGGTAGGGGGAGGGGAGGGAGGTGGTTTAATTTCCAGTGTGGGGGGGAAGGGAGGTGGTTTCCAGCGTAGGGGAGGGGGGGCTTCTTGTGTCAGGGGTGGGGAAGGAGGGAAAAAGAGAATTTTTTTTCTAGTTTATTAAACTATTTTTTACCAGTTTTGCATGTTGTATTACTAATTAACAATATTGCCAGCTCATCAATTATTTCTTTTTTGAGGTGAAAAGGTAGGCAATATTATTAGGGATATTTCCTCAGGTACACATGAGGTTTGGCGTAATTCCCAAGATACCCCCCACATTTGGGGAATTCCTCTTATACCCCTGAGGTTTGTGTTTGGGCTCAAGATACCCAAACTATGGACGGAACCCTAACACTGTTAGGTTTTCCGTCCATAGTATATCCAATTTTCTCTCTCCTCCCATTCCCCCACCCACTGCCAACCCCCCCTTCCCCAGCCAGCGGCAGACGGCTGGCGACCACCACCCACTCCGGCGCCGGCGACCCTACCCCCTCCCTTCCCCATTCCCGATTCCCTCAACCTCGGCGTTGGCGCCGACCAGAACAGCAACACAATAGCATCCTAGGGTGGGATGGGGGAATTGAGAATGGGGAAAGGGAGGGCTAGGTTGGGGTGTCGAGGGTGGGGGAAAGGGAGAGGGTGGGGTCGCCGGCGCCAATGCCGGGGGTGCTGCTGTTCTGGCCGGCGAAGGGAGGGGGTAGGGTCGCCGGCGCCGAAGTGGGGGTGGTGGTTGCCGGTCGCCGGCCGTCGGCCGCTGGCTGGGGGAAGGGAGTTGGCAGTGGGTGGGGGAATGGGAAGAGAGAGAAAATTGGGGATACTATGGACAGAAAAACCTAACGGCGTTAGGGTTCCGTCCATAGTAAGGGTATCTTGATCCCAAACACAAACTTCAGTGGTATATGAGGAATTCCCCAAATGAGGGGGGTATCTTGGGAATTACGCCAAACCTTAAGGGTACCTGAGGAAATATCCCATATTATTAAGAGAGAACGTTCGGAGAGTTCGATACAATCAAGTCGGAGATCCAAGATGGACCTCCTTCACGCCAAACCTCATCACAATAACTAAAAGTAGCCCATCTAGCAAGCCTATGAGCTATTTTATTACATTCACGATAACAAAAAAGTAAAGCTAATACTTACTATCAAAACCAGAGATTGAGTGACATGCATCCTCCACCATTGTTTGAATGTCCCCTCGCCTCTGGCAAGCATTGTTGATGGCCCTTACAATTGACTGGGCATTGCTTTCCACCACCACCTTGGACCACTCCTGCTCTTTCGCCACTCCGATAGCCCACAGCACCGCAACAACTTCTGCATGTTCCACTCTCCAGTCCTGCAATATTGTCCGAGCCAAAGCCCGTATCACCACTCCTTTCTCATCCCTCGCCACCAGCCCCAAACCCACCCAATTAGAATCTTCCAGAAAAGCAGCATCAACATTAAGCTTTACCACACAATTGGGAGGGGGACACCAACGGGCCTGAGCACGAGCTTCGCCAGATTTTTCCTTAGCATTGAACTTCCTGAAGTTATGCAGAATGTCATGCGCCCTATTCCAAGCTAGCTCCAGTGAGCCGGAGCTTTGTTAAAAAAACCAAATCATTTAGGTAGGACCATAATTGCCACACTCTCATTGCAAATTTCTCCTGCTTCTCCTTCGAGTGATTCGCGAAAATCCAGGCAAGCCATTCCTTGAAATTTGTGGCAGCAGCACATATCCATTCCACCCCATCTATACTCCACACTTTACGAGCCCACTCACAATCCTGCAACACATGAAGAGCTGTTTCTTCGTCACCATAATGCTAGGTACCTAGGTAACCTAGCTGACAGTAAACAAAGATAACAAGAAAAATAGGCAAAACCTGTAAGATAGTAATTGTATTAATGAGTAAACTCAGCAACCTCACAATACAATCCTTACAATTCGAGAAGTAAGGGGTCTCCCAAGCCTTTCCTTTCTTTCAGTCAATTTCTGGATGAAAAACTCCTACTGAGCTCAAGCTCCTATTTATTACATACTTTAGTATTCTCTCTCTACTGACACCTAGCCATTCCCCCACTCACCAATTCTGTTATGGCTGCAGAAAATTCTTCTATTCCTTCAATACTAAACTGCCACATGTAATAGCTTGATTAATGACTTCATTGCCCTTAGTCCTCTTATCCTTCTTTCTCCTTACATACGTGTACAGAATGGGGTGCCGATGTGAATGCATAGCAATACCCCCGGGCCAATTAAGCACCTTGTCCTCAAGGTGGAAATCAGGAAATCTTGCATTGAGCAACGCCACAGATTCCCAGGTTGCTTCATATTCAGGCAGTTTGTTCCATTTCACTAGAACTTCGGTAGCATCAGCAAGGCTGTCTGAATTGGAGCGTACCCCTAGGAGATGCTCAGGTTGAGTTTCAAGAACCATGTCAGTGGACAATTGTGGAGGCAATGTTGTGAAAATATGAGGTTGTCCCACCGCTTTCTTGAGTTGTGACACATGAAACACAGGGTGTATCTTGGCATCCGGTGGAAGAGCCAACTGATATGATACTGGGCCCACCTTCTTGGTAATTTGGAAGGGTCCATAAAACCTTAGGGAGAGCTTCTCATGCATCCTCTTGGCTAAGGACTGTTGCCTATAAGGCTGCAGGCGTAGATACACCAAATCTCCCACATCTAAGTGCACTTCTCTTCGCTTTTTATCCTCCTGTAGTTTCATTGCATTCTGAGCTTGCAACAAATGAAACTTGAGTTCGTCTACAATAACATCCCTCTCTACTAGCTGATCTTCTAGGGAACAAATGGAGGTGCTTCCTCTCTCAAACCTGAACAAGGGTGGAGGGTCCTTGCCATAATCTGCCTTGAAAGGCGTGCACTTTGTTGAAGCATGAGTGCTGGTGTTGTAGCAATATTCTGCCCAAGGCAGCCAAGTGGCCCAGGACTTGGGTTTGTCATTAATAAAACAGCGTAAATAAGCCTCAAGGGACTTATTGACTACATCAGTCTGTCCATCGGACTCAGGATGGTATGCAGTACTCCAATGGAGATTGGTGCCCTGTAGCTTAAATAATTCTCCCCAAAACAAGCTCATAAAAATACGGTCTCTATCAGATACAATGGTAGAAGGAAAACCATGGAGCCTTACCACCTCCTTGATGAAAATTGCAGCTGCAGAGGGTGCTGTAAAAGGGTGCCTGAGTCCTATGAAATGTCCATATTTGGTTAATCGATCGACCACTACCAACACCGTGTCCAAGCCTAAGGACTTGGGAAGCCCCTCCACAAAATCCATAGAAATGTCTTCCCAGATTGATGAGGGAATGGGAGAGGTTGTAATAATCCCACGGGACTCAGAGTGGACGTCTTGTTTTGTTGACAGAGATGACAACTTTTCACAAAATTGGTAATGTCCTTCTTCATACCTCTCCAGAACCATTCCACCGCAATTCTTTGGTATGTTTTGAATACCCCTGCATGACCGCCCACAGGTGATGAGTGGTACTCCCTCATGAGTGTAGAGAGCAAAGACGAGTGCCTAGGGATGACCAAACGCCCCTTGTACTTCAGTATGCCATGTTCCACTGTTAGCCATTTCAATGGCGAGTTACCAGCTGCCACGGTACTGAGCAGGTGCTGTAGCTCAGGATCATTGTCAATGGCATGTTGGAACTTAGTCCAATGTGGATGGTGAGTTGTTACCAAAGCACCAAATTCCACTGCCCCTCCTTGCTTCCTTGATAGAGCGTCTGCCACTCTATTACTTGCCCCTGTTTTCTATTTAATTTCAAAATCAAACCCAAATAATTTTCCCACCCATTTCTGATACTCCAGAGCAAGTTCCCGCTGTTGTAATAAATACTTGAGACTTTGTTGATCAGAGTGAATGATAAATCGCCTACCCAGGAGATAATGCCTCCACTTTTGAACCGAGAGAACCACGATCATCAACTCTTTTTCATAGATAGACTTAGATTGAGCCCGAACTCCCAAAGTCTTGTTATAATATGCAATCGGATGGCCTTGCTGAAGGAGGACAACACCTAGCCCATATTCGGATGCGTCTGCTTCAATGACAAAGGGAAGAGTGAAGTCAGGCATCCGTCATACCGGTGCTGTAGTGAGAGCTTTTTGTAAGCTTTGAAAGGCGACAGTAGCCACTGGTGACCAGTGAAAAGCGTTCTTCTTGAGTTGTTGCGTAAGAGGGTGTGCTATGTTGGCATACCCTTTAATGAACCTCCAATAATATCCCGTCAAACCAAGGAATCCCCTAAGCTCACGCAACGTCTTGGGAAGAGGCCAGTTAAGCATAGCCTGTACTTTAGTCTCATCCATGGCTACCCCCTTAATGGAAATCACATGTCCTAAGTAAGCCATCTCAGATTTACCAAACTCGCATTTTTTTCTATTTGCAAAAAGATGCAGGTTGGCAGCAAGCAATCCTAGAACCACATCCAAATGTTGTACATGTTGCTCCAAATCCCGACTATAGATCAATATATCATCGAAAAACACCAGCATAAATTTCCGCAAATAAGGCCTGAACACTTCGTTCATGAGGGCTTGAAACGTTGCCGGCGCGTTTGTGAGCCCAAACAGCATAACAAGAAACTCATAGTGCCCCTCATGAGTACGGAAAGCAGTTTTGTGCACATCATCTTGCTTATCCGTATCTGATGGTAGCCTGATTTTAGATCCAATTTCGAGAACACCGATGGCCCATGTAACTCATCTAAGAGTTCATCAATAACAGGGATTGGGTATTCATCGGGAACGGTAACGTTGTTCAATGCTCTGTAATCAACACAAAAACGCCACGAGGCATCTTTCTTTTTCACCAGCAAAACAGGACTAGAAAATGCACTATGTGATGCTTGAATTATCCCTGCCCCCAACATGTCATGAATTAATTTTTCTATTTCGTCTTTCTGAGATTGCGGGTATCTATATGGTCTTAAACTAACTGGATTAGTGCCATGTTTCAGGACTATAGAGTGTTCATGCCCCCGGCTAGGTGGATGGCCCTGAGGCAGATGAAATACCTGAGTATAAGCATAAGTAGGGGCTGCAAGCATTTTGGAACCTGGTCATGCTCCTGAATTTCCTCAACGGACCCGTTCAGGTTGTTTAATTCCACCTAATATCCCCCACCTTCCTTCTTCAATGTTCGCATCATGGCCTTTGAGGATATTTCGATCCTACACAACGTAGGGTCCCCGTGCAACGTCACTGTAACCTCCCCAAGCTGGAATTGTAGAGTTTTAGTTTTCCAATTAGTGACCATGTTGCCGAGTTTTTCCAACCACTGGATCCCAAGTATCAAATCCGAATGGCCCAAGGGTAAAGGTAGATAATCCTCCATGACCTCCACTCCCTAAATCTTCAATGGTATCTCCCTACACTCACCTTCTCCAAAAACCTCTGTTCATGTACCCAAGGAAACTCCAAACGCCTTGGAGTGTGTTACTGGCAATTGTAACCTTTGCACCGTTTCAGTAGAAATAAAATTGTGGGTGGCCCCTGGGTCCACCATCATAATAACCAGTTGCCCATTAATGGTGCCAGCCATCTTCAAAGTTTTCGGGCTTGACAACCCCATGACTGAGTTCAGCGAAATTTCGGGTTGCGGGGGTTCAGAACTTTGGCTAATGGATGAGTCTAGATGGGTTAAATCCTCCGACGAGCCATATTCAACTTTCCCATCCTCCTGTCCCAGCAAGATGCTAAGTTCCTTTTTCCCACATTTATGGCCCACCCCCCACTTTTCATCACAACAGAAACAGAGGCCCCGTTCTCGCTTAACTGGAGCTCCTGCTCACTCAGTCTTCTTATCTTTCCAAAAGGTTTGGCCACCAGAATCTGGGTTGTGGGTTTGGATGAAGATGTGGAGGAGTGTTGATATTTTGAGGATGGAGCAGATGAGTTGGAAATACTGGTTGAGTGGGTTTGATAAGGGTAGTAAGAATGAGATTTAGTTGAATAAGTTGAGGGGGTTAAGCTGTGGACCGACCCAGAATTAGAAGAAGAATGACTCCTAGAGTCCCATCTCTTTTTAGGCCCAAAATTCAATTTCGTTTCAATCTGGACAGCCATCTCCATGGCGTGATCCAGGGATTTGGGCCCAATAAGCCGCATCTCATTCTTGATCTCTTCTTTCAGTCTACTAGTGAACTGGGCCTGGGCCACTGATTCAGGAATCCCCCTCTAAGGGTGCTAAAAGTTCAATGAAGCGTCTCTTATACTCTCCCACTCCTTCGGTCTGCTGATGGCTCAGCCATTGTTCATGCAACGCCCCCATAGCAGTGTCACGAAACTGCTTGAGAAGCATCGCCTTCATTTCCGACCACCTCATAATCGGTCTCTGGTGATCTTCCCACTGGTACCACAGAAGGGCATCACCATCGAGGGAGACCACCGCAGCCTCCACTTGTTCCTCCGGGCTAAGATGGTAGAAAGTGAAGAATCGCTCAGCGCGGAGGATCCACACATCCGGGTCATGACCCGAAAAAATAGGTAGGTCCAGCTTTTTTGCTCGCCAGTTACTCCCTGACTGAAATCCACCACCAAACCCTATTTCCTCCTCGTCCTCCGACACCTCCCCAAAATTTCGACCCCGATTTCCTCGCCAACCCTGACCTCCTCTTTCCTCCGAGTGACGTCGTTCCGACGCACCTCTCCCTCCACCTGTATCCCCACGGTTTTCCCCAGATCTTCCATCTCCTCTATCCCGAAACTTCGCCATCTCCTCCCCAAGTTGGTGGGTGGCCTTCTCCAGGCTGGTGGCGATTTGAGTAGACAACATTTGATGTAACGTTCCCACTGCTCCTGCCACAGCTGAAGCCACCTCCTCCGAAATGGACGCGCACAGCTTCGCAATACTCTGCTCCAGTTGTTCAATATGCTGAGTGTTGGTTGTCACCATAATTTCACTCGCCGGGATCTTCCGCTCTGATACCAACTGCTAGGTACCCAGGTAACCTAGCTGACAGTAAACAAAGATAACAAGAAAAATAAGCAAAACCAGTAAGATAGTAATTGTATTAATGAGTAAACTCAGCAACCTCACAATACAATCCTTACAATTCGAGAAGTAAGGGGTCTCCCAAGCCTTTCCTTTCTTTCACTCAATTTTTGGATGAAAAACTCCTACTGAGCTCAAGCTCCTATTTATTACATAGTTTAGTATTCTCTCTCTACTGACACCTAGCCATTCCCCCACTCACCAATTTTGTTATGGATGCAGAAAATTCTTCTATTCCTTCAATATTAAGCTGCCACCTGTAGTAGCTTGATTAATGACTTCATTGCCCTTAGTCCTTTTATCCTTCTTTCTCTTTGCATACGTGTACAGAATGGGGTGCTGATGTGAGGGCTTAGCACACAACGGATGCAATGGGCATCCTCCACAACACAGTTCATCTTCAGGGTATGGTTGTGACTTGTAAGGAATTATGTCCCAGGACGCTCTCCAAATGAAATTACCCACATTGGGAGGAATACGCAGGCTCCAGATATGCTTCCAAACAGTGTCGTGACCCATAGAGCTAGATAGCTCAGCAATTATTAGTTAGAGGTTAGAGAATCTCTCCTCACTCTTTCTATCTTTATATAAAATTTGTACCTCCTCAGTCACCACTAATAATAATCATTCTCTCTTTTCTCTCTGCTGAAATATGTGAGATCATCAATAATAATCACTCTCTTTTCTCTCTGCTGAAATATGTGAGAGTTTCTCTCTAATTTTTTCTCTCTAAACTGAAAATTAACAGTAAGATGAGAGAAGGCTGTTGTTACTCAAATATTGTGCTTCATTACAAATTTACAACCATATTGCAGTTTGCTACTTCAGAGTTTCTCTTAGATGGTTAAATTGATAATAAAGATACATGAAAAAAGTAACTTCTGTGAGTATACATACTACTTCCTACAGAAATGCTATAACAATAATTTTACTTTCTCAAGATATCAATACATGGGATTTCTTCCTTGCTCCTCAAGAATGTTCTATTTATTTTACCTCTGAGCAGTTACTTGGACCAACAGGTTCTTTTAAGCAATAAGTTATAGCATTAACAGCAGCTTCAATAGATGCATCTTCCCCCTGCAACAAAGATAAAACCAAGTGAAAAACTCCATTACATAAAACAGTAAAACTTGCATCGGGGAAAACAAATACTACACAAGGTATCAGTTTGAAATTGAAGGTTAATTCACCTTTTCTTTCCAGTAAAATATATTTCCATATTTCCCCGCCAAACGGCTCCAGAAACTACGTGGTATGTCCAGATCAACTTGATCTCCCACGTTGAAATTCAATATATTCCCTATCAATCAGATGAATCGTAAATATACTGCAACAAGATATATAAGGTGGGTTCAAGAATGAGGATTTCTTTACCAAAAGTGGGATCAGCAACAAAGACAATTGTTCTATCATCCACTTGCCAAAAATCCTTAATTGCCAGCCCTATGAGGAAATCATGCATTTGACCTTGTAAAAAGATATACCAAAAGATATACCAAAAGATATACCAAAAGATTCTGAAGAGGTAGTTTAAAGAAAGAATGAGGGAAGAAAGCTCTTAGCTACCGGGCGTATCAGGGTAATTCTGTGCTAAGATTCTCAACTTGAATCCTGTATCTCTCTCAAGTTCAGCAATCTCCTCTGCGAGTCTCTTTTCCTGGGAAATTGTCATTGCAGCATGAGTATATCTCTTCCAGGAAGAACATATAGTTGCTAATTAATAATACACTTTTTGTATCACAATCTATCAAAACAGCATACCATTTATAATTGCAAAGGAGAGATAGTCCTCACTTATCAGCACTAAGAGTCTAAACATATGAAGTTCTCAAGCAGAAATCCAACATATTTCTTTGAAGCAATCCTTTGGGACAAAACTATCCTAAGGTCATCTACTTCTTATTTTGATAAATAATGTCATCTACTTCTAACAGCCCATTATGCAGGCGGGTAATGTATGGCAGCAATGGTGATGATTTTATAGGTAATTTTGAGAGAAAAGTCTTACGCCATTCTCCATGGAAATGTTTGTCGACCCCCAAGCATCTATTTTTCTTCAAAAATTTCCATTACCACTTTAAAAGTGATATTATATTGAGTGGCACTTGGGGATAAATATTGAGTGGCACGTGGAGATTCAACAAGCATTACGGTAGACATTTTATTACAGCATTTATTACTGCCTACCATAAGAATAAGAACTATATCCAGGAAGGCATAAATTTGAAGCTGTAGAAGAAAATGTCCTATTTGGGCCAATTCTCCACTACATAAATATGGTCCTGGATATCATCTGTATCCATTAGCAACACAATGTCATCACCATTGACCACAAAGAGCTCAGATAAACTAAATATGGTGTTTTTATATAATGCCAATAGAACTTATCCAAACAACAAACATTCTAAAGAAGATCAGCTCAATATGTTGGTTAACGAGAACAGGAGAAGAGCAGTCGGACCTGACCAGCAGAGAGGAAGCCAGCAACATCAATTACTGTAGTGTATTCCTTCGGCAGCAGTTCAGGCTTGTTAACGCCCATTTTGGCTGCTTCAGCATGTTCAACTCCTACAAGGTGCACTACATTCCCTAAATTCAGCTACTAAAACAAAGAGAGGTTTCCGAAAAATGTCTTAATTGATTACAAATTTTGGTTATATGTACATGCATCAATAATATGTATATTGCTTACTAGTAATAGAACCAATGGAATGCTTCTTACGATTCTGTACAAACTAATAAAAAGTGAAGTCCATGCTTCATCCTGATATGAAAACTATTTTTTATCTCCATTGTTACTTGCAAATATACTTCATATCATACAAAGGGATGTTAAAAAATGAATGTATACAGAAGAGAAGCCAAATCCCGCTGAAAATAACTTCATAACCACCAAGAAGCAATACAATGATTCAATATAGCCAAAGCATAACAGCAGAGCACTAAACCACTGGGTGAACTCGGATGCAGGAAGTTTTTGCAAAAAAAAAAATTGACCAGAATCTATGCAAGGGAGCTCCACCAAAGAACTACATGAAAAGATACCTACTTAATGAAAGCCTCCCCACAGATATAAAACCTTTCACGCCCTCATTTTCATAATTGTACATTCGACTTCAGCAAATCTTGCTTCACTTTCTGATATGCTCATACAGACTTTCTTATGTTATGCTTAGAACTATGTATGATATATAAAGCTGTAAGAGTGTCTTATGATGAACTAGATTGCAATAGGATCACATTGTCCCTATTCAGAGATTGGTCGACCAACTATTAGGAATTGTTAGGGTCACAGGTAGTTCAGGTCCTTATTAATTAAGCTTTTCAACTTTCCAAGATATATTTCCTTTTGTAGTATGAATGCTCAGAGTGGCCACTAAATATATGATATGCTTAAAATTTTATAACAGAAGACTCTCTTGAGAAGAGCTGGTGGGATGCTCAAACTAAAAATGTCAACAAAGATTGACAACTTCTTATTGCCTAATACTGACTCATATAGTGTATGCTCGTCATCAAGTAATGCATCAGTGTGGTTCTCTACAGGTAATATTTGTCAAACCATGCTAGTCTTATGTAGCTACATTCGCAGTGCGAGGAATGATATACCACATACAATGCGTGGACTAACTCATCCACACACAAGGGCACAAAAGTAAATTTGTATGATTTCATTGCATCTATCAGCATTTGAAAAACTCGATATATGCTACAATATATTACTGTGATCAAACTTGTACCATATAGTACAGTGTCAGGGCTTGCATAGTGTATATGTGCTATAGCATATACTGTCAATTTTTTTTACCGTGTCCCACCCTTTGGTTTAGAACATTGGAGGATTCGGAAACTAGGGGACTGGATATATCTACCAGTAGTTATATATCAACTCTCTAGGAAACAAGGTGACACGATATAACTGTTGGGAATTTGGGATTTATTTAGGTTATTTATTTAGTTATAATAATTTTGTGTTTATGGTTGTCAAAACACTTAAGAACATATATCATTGTATTGTGTCGAAAAGAAAGCAAGAGGAAATGATTTTCTAAGCATCTTCCACATATGTCACATTAACGCTAATTATATAGTTAATTGTATTGTGCAGGAGGTCTCTTCAATCCCACAAGACATATCTCTTCATGTAAGAGAATATCTGAATATGCACTTACTAATACATTGACTGGGAAAACATTATATTTTGAGAATATAATCAAGCAAAGCCAAGAAAAAGAATGCAGTAATATGAAGCCTCCATGTCGCTTGGTCCACCCAGTAAGATGCCCAAGGAATAGTAAAAAAAGGGCCAAAAATTGTCCGCCTAATCGACAGGGTAAACCTGCTAGGTAGGGTGCGAGTGTAAAATTAAAGTTCTGAGCAAATTTGTGAAATCCTTCTTGTAGGCAGGGCAAGCCCACAAATTCCCTTTGTGTCCTAACCTTGCCTTAAACTCCATGCTTTACTTTGTGAAACCTCTAAGGGGTAAATTGGTTAGGGTGAATCAAGAAAGGGAAAGGGAATTTAAATTCATGACCTCCTTTGTCAGTATATTCGTTATACTATTATCGCTAAACTTCTAGAAAGAGCCACACAAGGCCAAATGATGTAGACATGATCTAATCTCATGAGTATGAGCTCTCAAGACTTTGACCAACTGAACTAGTTGACATCACATACATACTTAATATATGAATCATTACAATTTACAACACTTATCCAATAAATTTTCTAACATGTGTGTGATTTATACTACGTGGATGTTTTATACTCCCTCCGTCCCTTTTTGTTAGCCCCATATTCTTTTTTGGGATGTCCCTAAAAAGACTGTCCACCACTTTACTTCCACATTCACTACATTTGATACGACAAATTTGGTCTGTCATCAACTCACCTCAGCCAAAAGCTAAGAAAGTAAATTAGCTCGAATCGGGCAAACAAAAGGGGACAGAGGGAGTACTTCCTGATCAAGAGCAGCCACCAACGTAGCAACTACTGATCATAAAATCCTAAACATTCCACAATGTACTTCCTTTACATAATATAATCCAATCCATACCCAAAATTCCTTAATGAAGGACAAAAATGAAAATCACAAATTTACTTATTTCAACATCACTCTTATCTAAACTTTTAAGCTGACATTCTTATCCAAAAGTTTATCAACCAAAAAGAAACACAACCACTAAATATGCACCATAATCTACAGGAGAACAGATGAGATGAACAGTAAAAAGAATACTACATGAAAAATTATAGAAGAAACAGAAATTACCAGTGAAAGAGAGTGCAAGAGCGAGAGAAGTAGAGAGAGCAAATTTCACAGAATTGGACCCAACTTGAGACACCCAATTCCTAAAGTGGATTGACATTGCAGGAGTCATTGGAGCGGCTATACTTGCGGGTCTTCCGGCATGAACAAGCCAGGGAAGATGGCAGACCGCCATTTTCTTTCTTTTACCTCGATCACCAACGAGCCTCTGCCTCGGGGAAGGGAAGTGGGATAAGAGTCATAAGACACTATTTAGATTTCTCGGTTTTTTGGTTTTTTTTTTGGGAGTGACCATTCTTTTTTGGAATTTCTTCCCACAATAATACTAATCTATAAAATAATTCTCACTTCACTCCAAAGCTTATGAAAACTAGATAATATGCAAGATTTTTTCGATATACTTCGCATATTTTTGGAAAATATCTTGCTCCGAAGATATGACCTGATTCTAGGTCACGAAATCACCCTCCCAAAGTTTATAAATACTGATTGTACTCTCCAATACTTGTAGCTGCTCTTTTTGGAAAAATTGAGTATTATTCGAAGAGCACCTCAAAGAACAGTTGAATCGTTTCCCTATTTTGAATGCATACTATACTAGGAATTCAATATCCCTTACTTAGTTTTTGTGTAAGCATTATTAAGAGAGCATATTTGAGTTTGTAATTCAGCCACTAATAGGTTAGTGGTTGGTGAGCATTTGGGTGGTCAAGTGCGAGTGCTTGTGAGGTCAAGTGCGAATTAACACATCTATAGTTAGGTGTAGGGTTGAACTATTTGTCCCGAGTAGGTCAAACTGTTCGTGAGCTTTGCTACTTTTGTTCTTTGGAGGAGATTAATAGAAGTGACTAAGTGGTGGAGGACTTTGGTTGAGCCGAACCTCATTAAATCTGTGTGTGCTTTATTTCTACCATTTTCATCGTTAAACCTATTGGTTCCTCATATCGAAAAAGTTACTCAATTCAACCCCCCTTCTTAAGTATCATGTGAACCTTCATGGAACTTGAAACTCGAGAATGTTGAAACAAATCAAAGGACCGAATGTGACCCACACATGTTTGTCAGCTCGACAAATCTCTAGAAGCAACTCGAGCCTTGTACGGCTTCTATGTCATCTAATTATCATTCAAATGTAAGTAAACAACAATAAAATCAATAGACGCTCTATGTTAGGTACAATTTGGGTTAGGTAAGGTTGGATCGTTTATTTTTGCAATTTAGGTTCAGTTCAATCACAAATCAATGTATTCTATGGTAAGAAAAAATTGCATTTTCAAGTTTAAGTGACATTTTGCTTTTATTGCCCGATCATTCGTTAAAAGGAAATGAATTTGACTGCAATAAAACTTCTACAATGAATCTTGAGTAATTGGATATACTGATAAACTTGAATTTAAAAAAAAAAAATCTATTTTTTTTTTATTTTAAAAAAGTGATTTTTAAGTTTTTAATAATAAGATACAAATTTACACATTGTTGTTACGGATTTTTTGCCATATACCCCTGAGTTTTTACGAAAATGCACCGGTCCTCATAGATTCAAAAATGCACAAGGTGCCTCTGAGGTTTCGAAAAGTCATCAGATATCCTTAGTGACTAACGATCGTCAACTCCGTTAGTCATCAAGGTTAAATCAACCTAATTAACCCCTAAATAACCTAATTGATGCTAATTAAATCTAATTAAACCTAATTAATTAAAGGAATTATTGAACCTAATATTATTTCAGTTGAAAATTTCAATTTTTTTCTTGTTTGTGGGTCATGCCTTTCATGCTTTCCGATGCACGTATTTCGAGGCGATTTTGACACGATTTTTTTAAAACGAAAGCCACCGAGCTCCTTTTATGGCCGCGTATTTCGAGAAGCCGGTCAAAATAAGTATAAATACGTCAATTTTTAGGCACGAGTTTCGAGGCTATCTTAAACGGAATTTTTTGAACCATCAAAATGATTTTCATCCTTAATAGCAGCAGATTTCAAGAAGTCGATCGCAATGAATATCAATACGTCAATTTTTTGGGTACGTGATTTGAGACGATCACAAATGGGAGATTTTGACCTTCAAAACAACTTTTTTTTTTGAAAAACGGATGCCACCGAGTGTTCTTTATAGGAGCAAATTTTGAGAAGCCAATCAAAATAAGTACCAATATACGTTAATTTTTTAGTACGAGTTTCGCGACGATCTTAAACGGCAATACGACACTTTTGACTTTCATAACGACTTTTTTGGAAGAACAGATGCACCAATCGTCCTTATGGAGAGCTTCGAGAAACCGATCGAAATGAGTAGCAATACGTGAATTTTTAGGCATGTGTTTTGAGATAATATTAAGAGACATTTTTTTACCTTCCAAAGGACTTATTATGTTAAAACGAGTGCCACCAAGCGACTTAAATGAGTGGGGTGGTGTGGGGATTTAATTAACTAGTGTTAATTAGGATTTAGCTAGAGTTAATTAGGATTTAATTAGCATTAATTAGGTTAATTATGGGTTCTTTGGGTTAATTAGGTTAATTTCAATAGTTTGTTTTTTAAAATATGATAGTTAACGGAAAACTTGACGACAGGGTCAAGTCATGTATTTTTCAAAACTCAAGGGACACCTTGTACATTTTAAAACTGCGAGGACAACCCGATGCATTTTCATAAATCTCACGAGTCATGGGTACCTAGTGAAGAATATATTGTTATCAAAATCCCGATCAGGATCTTACAATCCTCCGAGTTGAGTTTCCAGTTTTTATTTTATTTTGAGGGAACCATGCAAAGGGACTTATTTATTAACTCCTTCGAAGTAAGCAAAACAACATGATTAGAAATATCATCCACCCAACAACATTTACCAATTTCCCAAGAGGGCTAACTCATCGGCAACAGTGTTTCCGGAACGGTTAATATGAGCAGACCACGCTAAAAGGTGAGATTAATTAGAACGAACGGCCCAAAGATTGGATTATTAGAATAAATTTTTCCTTTTAACAATCAACTCCATATGTAAGATAACCGTAAATAACTTTCTAAAAAAAAACAGGTTCCTGTTCCTGGTGCCTTCAAAATCGCAGGCTAACAATTTAATAGATCCCCATGAGCAAATTAGTAACACACAAAATGCTTGGTTTAGCTTCAGACAATCTGCTAGGCAAATATTTACCTGAACTTTTAGACAACAAAACAGAAATCATAGTTTTGAACTGCAACCATTTTTACACTACATATCCCAAAAGGCTAACAGATACCAAAATGATGCTCCCAAACACAGAGAAGGCAATAACTCGAAGATCTGCAAGGTCACACCACAGGTCCAAGACTTTGAAACACCAGAAACCACTGCCGAAGTAATTGCCTAAGGAAAATAAACAGGCCAATTGTAGTAGTACGAGTCACGAGCTTCTTTGCTCATTTCATTCCACTGCAACAAAAGGAAACAGAAATTTTCGGCAAAGACCAACCAAAATACTTGTCGTTCTCATACAACAAACTAAAACAACAAATAGTGTACCTTGAATTTATATGGTTGCCTCTTGGCCATGGCCTTCTTCCAATGGTGCTGCTCATACATCATAGCTCTGTCATGCCAACTACAATTGCAATTTGCATGATAAGAACAGAGACCAAAATGAACTAGTGAAAATTATTTAGTAGCAGATACTATATATATATATATATATATATATATATATATATATAGGAAGATTTGCCAAAAAAAACCTTTTACGAGTTCATTTTTGCGAAAAAAAAACCTTATAAAGCATTTTTTGCGAAAACAAACCAAAAAGTTGATTATATTTGCAAGATGAAACCTAGCCACCACTACCTGCAGCCCCCAACCCTCCCTCCACCCCCTTAGGCGGCACCCCCCACCCCCCTACCCTCTCTCCTCTCCATTCTTCCCTCCCTCACCCCTCCTCCCTCTCCTCTCCTCTCCTTTCGTCCATCCCCCCCCCCCACCGCTGCGCCACCCAAAAACAATGGTGGTAGTGGTAGTGGGTTTCATGGTGGTGGTGGGTTTAGGGTTTCATGGTGTTATGGTCATGTGATGGTGGTGGGTTCGGATTTTCTAGGTTGTGCGGGAGAGGAGCCGCGGGGGGATGGGGTGGGCTGCAGTGGTGGGGGGGTCAATGGCGCAAACGGTGGGGGGGGATGGACGAAGGGAAGGGAGAGGAGAGGAGAGGGGGAAGGGTGAGGGCGGGAAGAAGGGAGAGAGGAGAGAGGGTAGGGGCGAAGGGGGGTGGGGGGTGCCGCCTGAGAGGGTGGATGGAGGGGTTGGGGCTGGCGGTGGGGGGTGGGGTGGACTGCAGGGGTGGTGGGGGCTGGGCTAGGGGTGAAGTGGGGGCTGCAGGGGTGGGTGGGGAGCTGGCGGCAAGTGTTGGTAGTGGTGGCTAGATGGTGATTATGGAGGAAGAAGGGAAATAAAGGTGGTCAACGCCGGAAATTCTATGGTCAACACCGGAAAATGATATTAGGTTTCATCTTGCAAAAATAATTTACAATTTGGTTTGTTTTCGCAAAAAATGCTTTATAAGGTTTTTTTTCGCAAAACTGAACTCTTAAAAGGTTTTTTTTGGCAAAATATATATATATATATATATATATATATATATATATATATATATATATACAAGATCACATGAGAATGCTCCTTACATGAGAAATGAGAATGAATCTCAACCACACGATTGGATTAAAGTTACAACACTTGTTCATTAGAGTTATACTCCCCAAAAAAAATTCGAGCCCAAAAAAAAAATTTTTTTTTCGAATTTTTTTTTTCTAATTTTTTTTCTTTAGAGTTACATCATTTTTTCATTAGAGTTACATCACTTGTTCATTAGAGTTATAGCGCGTAAAATCCATTCTCATTTCTCATGTAAGTATGCATTCTCATATGAACTCACTTCTATATATATATATATATATATATTCTATGACGATAAGAAAATCGCCTAATGCAAGTTGCTTTTCTAAGAAATGAAGTAGAGATCAAAATATTCTTGTTTAGTGAGAAGGCTGCAACAGAACTAAGAACTTCCTGCACCAATACGTTTTACGGACAACCAAAGAATCTATTTGATCTAAAAGTTGCAAACCAGAGTTTCAGATATTTGGGCAAAGAACCCTATAGCTATCTTTATTTTCTAACTAACCTCAGGATTAGCATTATACTCACTGAGAAGTACTAATTTGTGGTACAGTAACTTGTCATTACATCCTACCCTTAACCTGGAATTTAATTATTTTGAAACGAACACCTTCCACGCTCCAACAAAAGATGCATAAGCAGTTAAGCACCACTTCCAAGTTTATCCACAACAATCATCATAGTGCTTCCAAGTGATCAAGAGGTACTTTGTACATAAATTTTGGCAAAAGTCATAATGAAAAAAAGAAAGAATTGTGAAAACAAAGGTAAAAAAAATAACTAAGAAATGCATATAACACGGCACAAGATCACATAGTTAAGTAAAACTAGATAGAGGGAAAAGTTGTATCTGCTCAACTATAGTAGAAGAAAACATTAGAGCATTCACCATCCAATTGTTTTAGTCTGGATAAGAGCACATGCCATTCTTCAGATAGTTAATCATTCGTTAGAGGATAATCCACAATGATAAACTTCTGCCTTGTTTACATCTCTCTTTCCTACTTGCTCCATCCCGACCATTGTTGAAGATTAACTACAAGTCTACAATGCATACAATGAAAGAGTTGGACAAGTTCTATGAACACATCACTCATATCTCACCACCTGCCCAGAGCCAATAATCTCCTCCAGTCTCATTTTGCAAAAGGCTTTATTCAAAGAAAAAGTTACCCAGCAGTAATAATTATTATAATCTTACAAATAAATAGAGCCCAATATGTACGTGGGCGCTTTCTCGCACTTCTATTTAGCCCAATCAATCAACAACTTCAATGATTCTTTTAGATAGCTAAGTAAACCCAATATACATACATTAATCCCAAAAAATTAAGTAATTCATATTTTGGGTAGGAGAAATGATATATGGTGGATGTAGATAAAAAGTAGGACAAAGAATTTTGGGTTAGTCTCACCATTGTGGGGAAAAATAGAGGGACAAAGCAAGATAGAGAGAAAAGACCTAGAAAGTGAGGTGGAAAACAGGGAGAAAGCAAGAAAAATTTGTTGGGGAGCAAGGCAGCCTCACCTTTGCATATGCTTTTAGGAAAAAGAAAAGTCACAGCAAGTAAAAGATGGCAACCAGCCACATTTTCCAATTCATTACTTTAGCTATACGAAGGAGTAATGGCTAGTACATTGTACCCTAAGTGTCATAGTAAATAGAATTCCAGAACAAAAACTATTAATGTATACACATCTACTGCTATGGTTTCAGCAGCTTCAGGAGCTCAAAGTTCCCCAGGACATGACACTGAGTCATTTGCCCCAAAAGAAATGGTATTACTAAATATCACCATACAGCTATACATATAAAAACAAAAGCTACGAGCCTACGACATGATATATTTCTCCAATATTTGGAAAAATCGAGCCAAACCAAGTTATTCCCACTGCACAATTTCAATGTTGACGGACTAAGAAAGACAAGAGGATCCCAGCTGGGTTCTATTCCCCCTTGAATCTCTTTGTAACAGAAACCCTATATAGATGGCCTTTGTCAGGCATTTGTCGAAACTGTAAGGAAAGTTCTCAGACACCCTCTAGTCTTTGCTAAGAATGAAGGAAGGAGGAGAAGAAATAAGAGCTGAACCAAAGAGTTGGACCCTTAACGACTCCATCTTCATCAGTTGCTCATGCACATAATTTCACCTTTCTTTCCTTGTATTCATAAAAAAATGTTTATTTCCAGTTCATAATAGTCCAGTCGAGTACTGAAATTCTAACTACAATAGAGTGAGCTTACATTATAGTGAAGTCAAAAGTTGGAATACACACTGCTTAATTGCAATTAAAAGTTGGATCCTGGTCATATACTTGATTTCCTTCGAACTAGATTGCTCTATAATCCTACACTGGCAAATACCTCCAGCTGCAGTCACCAGCAACCACAGCTAAGATACACTTCCCCCAAACTCTTCTGGGTAGTTGAAATACTGATCACATAATATGTATACCCTACAATGCTTTTCTGACTGGCAGAACTACGCGTTGAAAAAGAAAGTTTACAAAGCCAAAAATCGATAAAAACTAGAAGAAATTAGAGTACGAAGGGATAATCAGAATAGAAAATATAACGAAAATGGATTACGAGAAAGAAAAAATAATACTCTAAACACAAGCCTCAGTAGTTAAAATGGAGGATGATTGATTGATTACTGCAATAAAATCCAACTAAGGGCGAAAAAGCGAACTTTGAACTTTTCTAAGTTACAACTCATAAGAATAGGGATCCAGAAACCCTTTTAATTTACATTCAAACTCTCAAAATCCTAATCCCATATAAACCATCAACCTGGTGAGACATATAAGTATAAGATAATTCCCACTTGTAAAAAGATGCTAAAAACAACGTGAATTCTACACTTTTCATTTTAAGGATTATACACAAATTCTCAAGGAATAGTCACATGGGTGTAATCTTATCCTACATAACTCACAAAAAGAACCACAATTCACGCAAACAATTCCAACAATTCATCCATAATAAAACTATGGCATTCATTATTATTCCAGGTACAAGCAAGCAAACCAACAAACCCCAACATATGTTAAAAATTCAAGCAACAAGAATAGGGCAAAATTAAACTGAAATTATGACATAGACATAATAATAACAATAATAAAGGGCAAAAATAAAGAATTTGATTAAGAAGAAAAAGATGAAAGAGATAAAAGGAAGGGAGAAGATACAGAACTTCCATTGATTAGTGAGTTGCCACATGTAGGGGTTGCACCAAGTAAGAGCGGAGAAAGCAGCGGAACCAATCCAGATGTTCCAGAATCGGTCTGGGTCTGAGTGTGGTATTCCTGGGTCTCCTCTGTACGCATTTCCAAAGTATTTCTCCATCTCTCTCCTCTCCTTCTCGAGTGCTTGTTGCTTTGCTTGTTGCTTTGCTTGTTGCTTGTGGATAAACAAATAGACTGCGTTATGGAGCACAAACAAGTCTACAAAATTCCCTACCGGCCTCTGGAAGGGTTGCCACATCTAGTAGAGACTACATACATCTACCATTCGGCCACGTTCTTTTGGACTTAATTTCAATTTAATTTAATGTAAATATTAAGTTTGGTTTAGTTTAGTTTTAATAATTTAAAAGAATAGGACCTTCATTCACTTTATACTTTACTAGTATTTTTTACACGCGATGCGTGCGCGAACATCGCGGTGATATTGAACATGTTTCTTTTGTTTTCAAAAAATATGGAAGTTACTTTCACTAAAAAAAATCTGGTAGTTTTTTTTTTTTGGGGAAATCTGGTAGTTACATTTGAGTTTTTTTTTTTAAAAGTTCTATGACTTTTTTGCCCTCATAAGTTATCCTGGAAGAATAAAAACATAAAGGGTATTTTAGGGAACTCAGGTGGACACCAAAGTCCTCAAGTGTTCCCATATATAATAGAGATGCAATGCTTATTAGTTTTGTTGAGCTTCTTAGAGGGCTGGAAAGAAATTGAGTAATATGAAACCATTACTTCTTGTTTGGTTTGGATAGTAGGTTGACCATTACCCTTACTTGACGGTAACCCAAACCACAAAATGTTATCCTCCAAATTAGAGGAGTAGCAAAATCCTTTACATTCCCTTACAAGTAGGCATAGAAATGGATCGATTTCGGGGCGGGTGGAGCTTCACCCGCATGCGTCACTCGCATCCATCCGCTCACCTGTATCCATCCATCACCCGCATAAGCCATCACCCACATCCATCCATCCGTTATCCACCGGGTGAACGGGTAGTCGGGTGGTTAGCGGGTGAGAAGATACATAACAATTTTTACAAAAAATTATACCATAAGATACATATTTATTAAAATTTTCAACTAAAAAATTTAATAAAGTAAGTAAATAAACATGTTTAATTGATATTATGGATGATAGATGGGTGTTAAGCGGGTGATGTGACAAGTGACGGATGAAAAAAATATCACCCGCCACCCGTTTTTCATCCGTTTATTTCGGGCTTTCACCCACTTAATAAAACTGGGTTAAACGGATGACGGATGATCCATCATCCATTTCCATCCCTACTTACAAGTGAATCCTTTCCATTGTGTTACACACTAAAGTAATTATTGTTACCATTCCTCCCCTCTACTTGATTCTATTCCCATTCCTCTATTTGAACCAAACGCCCCCTTAAGATTGAACTTTATAAACTTTGATAACAAATTGTCACAGAAAAAAAGATAGTGATATGAGATCATGCTAGATTTTCTTAATCTTTACTATTACATAATTGAATATGTTAATATTAAATTTAGACTTAACATTAGGGAGGTAAGTTTGGCAAGTCAAATAGGAGAACGCCCTATTTCTGCCCTAGTGGGACTGGGATGGGTCTAGGTTTGGTGGGTGGTGGGGAGGGGATGGAGATGAAAATAAAACCCACCATGGATGATGGGCCGGGGGTGGATCTTAGGTTGTACTTGCCCCATCCTCGTCCCCTCCCTACACACCCATCCCCACTTGCATTGCCCCATTCCCGTGTTTAAGAAAAAGTAGTTCATTTTGAAGGAGAAGATTTATTCATTTTGAGTTACATAATTACATATTGAGTGTTGTGTAATGTGAGTCATAAAAGAATGATTAAGTTTTTGTCTAAAATATATTATACTGCTTTTATATCCTTTAACTTGTTTGTTTATTTTTTTAAGGTAAGTCTAAGGCAGGTTTTAGGTGGGACTGTGGGTGATGGAGCGAGGAAGGTGGGGATTAGGTATATGGGGCAAAAAGGGACACGACCCGCTAACTCGACCCCAACCTGATACGAAATTAGTGGGTCTGGGTCAAGGTTTTCATCCGTTTTAAGTAAGCGGGTTGATCCGACACGACCTGTTTATTAAACTTTCTAACCTGAATCCGTCATAGTAACTCGTTTAAGTACTATGCTACTTTTAATATTATCATTTTGGGTTGAAATAGTTTGAATATCTTTCTTAACTATGTAAAATTTTG
Source organism: Beta lomatogona (assembly GCA_947646795.1). Classification (NCBI taxonomy): domain Eukaryota; kingdom Viridiplantae; phylum Streptophyta; class Magnoliopsida; order Caryophyllales; family Amaranthaceae; genus Beta; species Beta lomatogona. The sequence goes on from CANSNZ010000268.1 coordinate 4,213,845, forward strand.
TTTTTGGTTGTTTTTTAGTTTATTTTGATAAAATATTATTAAATAAGAAGTGTGTTAAAAAGATAAACGGGGTTGATTTGTTTGGTTTAATCATATGTTCACGCTTGATAAACGGTTCAGGTAACTCGTTTGATAAACGAGATGGGTTAGGGTTGAGGGGGTTCAACCCGTTTACAGGTAAACCCGACAAGAATTTGACACAACCCGTTTTTATCAGCTATATAATTCGCTGGGTATGGATACTCAAGTGGATGGTGGGACGGGGATGGTTTTACATTAATCCTCGCAGGGGCGGGGATGGGGATGGGGATGAAAATATTAGGTAGGTATGAGAATGGGAAGGGCAACATCCCCCCGCCCCATTGACATCCCTACCTAACATTCATACCTGCTCATGCAAGTACAAATATCATTTTTCATTACCCATCAACCAAATGGATATCAACTACCCGTTTATTCTCGCCTCGCCCTCACATTAACTTAGAACAACTTTATAAATACCTTTTTCCAAGCCATTTGCTAAACTATTATTGTCTTAAACTTCTACTCAATTCTCTTGATAGTTATAAGGCAATCGCCAATGTAGGACATCTAGTTAATTATTCTTTTGTTATTAATCTGTATAATAATTCTAGTTTGCAAAATATCACACAAATGTCGCATTAGAAGCTCCCCTTGAGGGGAGTGTCTCCTAATGATACTTTTTCCTTACTATTAAAACCTACAATAGGGTGGAATGGTGTTTTATCCGACAACTATGGTCAAAGATGGGGTGAAAATTGTTATTAAATGTGGATCGTTGATGAAGTATTCCTTGTGATTTTGAGGCCACAAAAGGTTGAATCCTCCTAATTGTTGTATTTGAGGATATTTTCCTTTTATCGCTTGTCCTAGCTTATTCCTAACTAATGACTTGCAAATATTGGACCAAAAAACCGTGAAGTTTGAGGTATATATGGTGAGGGTCCTTATCAGTTTATCCTAACCAGTATTAAAAAAAGTAATATTGTAATCCAAGTAACGCTAAAGAGAACTCAGTGGGTAAATACACTATGAATGAGCTTTGACTAATTCTTCTCAAGAATATAATAAAAAAAAGGAATTGTATTATTTTACTTCCTACATTTTTCGTAAATGGACGTATTCGTTTACTTCTTTATTAATTATAATCCAAATAAAAGTACCAATATTCCCCTATATATTTTGTCATCTCTCTATCTATAACTCTAAAACATTTGTCGTATCCTCATAAAACATACATCCCCCATTCTTTAAAGGATGTAATATTTTCATAGTACATGCTATCCAAAGCACTACTTTAATCCTTTATATATATCTTTTTGTATAAGTACAATTATAAGAAGTGTAAAAGTATTATTATTGAAGGCGACAATTTATTACATTAATGTTGTTAAAGACCCATAGAGATTGATAACAACATTATTACGGATATTCAACTTCTACTCAATTCTCTTGATAGTTACAAGGCAGCGATGGGATCACTAATATAGTCGTATAATAAAATTCTAAACATTGTATAAATGACGCATTAGAAGCTCCCATCGAGGGTCTCCTAATCCAAAAAAAATAAAAAAAATCGAGGGTCTCCTAATGATACTTTTTGCTTACTATTAAAAAAATAACTCTAATAGACTCTAATACTGTAATTTGTGGCAATAAATATAGATAGAATTTGCTTCTAAAAAAAATATATAGATGGAATTTAATCTCAGGTCTTACACGACTGACACCTCCCAACTCCCAAGACTTCAACTCGCTAAGCTCTTTGAAAGTCTGATCAAGTCCCTAGCCGCCCCCCTTCTCTCTTTCTCTTTTTTTTCTCTCTCTCAAACCCTAGCCTCCCCTACCCCTTCTTCCTCAATTAGGGGCTGCCATAGATGATTTCATCCATGGTAAACCCCTTTTCCCCTATATATTGTTTTGCTGAATAAATTAGTCTCTCTTTATGAGATTTTTTCAAACACTATTATGGGGATTTTAGTTTATGTTGTGGAGATCTCCTTCTCTCCCGTGGGAGTTGTGAGTATGGTTTTTTGTATTTAGGTGTGATAAATTGTTCTCGTTGGTTGAAATTTTAAACTCAACATGAAAGTATTGGAATCTCGGATGCGGTCAACATGGCTCGATCAAGAATGCTCTTTCCAAACTATGTCAGAATGATAGACTTCCTCAACAATAGCTGCTTGATTCAGCAAATACAAGGGGATACAAGGGGGGCTGCGCTGTATTGTTCGATCTGGTTCATTGTAGTTTTTTCGAAGACGAATTTGATTTAACCTTATTTGATTGTATATTATTTTTCTTTAATACCTATTGTAGATACCGTTTGACCTTCAATTAATAAAATTTCTCTTAAAAAAAACTTAGCTTTTTTGACATCCACCTAATACTGTAATTTGTTAGTGGTAAGTGGTAAGAATTTTTGGCAGAGTCATCAATCAAACCAGTAGACATTTCAGACACATTTTTACACAAAACAAAAACCACCATAACTTCCGAGCTCCCCTCACTCTCTAGATCTCATCAATGGCGTCCTCCAAGACGCCCCCATCTCCCTCACCATCTTCTCCCACCACCCTCCAACACCAAAACCAACACCAACACCAACACCAACACCCCCAACAATTCTCCATCAAATTCGGCACCCCAGAATCCCTCTCCCAAATCAAATCCCTCACCGACGTAAACACAATCACTCGTCTCCTCCACGAATGCATCGCCTACCAACGTTCCCTCGATCTCGACCTCGAATCCCTCCTCTCTCAACGCTCTTCTCTCGACAACAACCTTTTATCTCTCCTCAAATCCGCCCAAATCCTCTCCATCGTCCGATCAGACGCCGATCAAGTCCTCTCATCCGTCCGATCCACTTCCATTCTCGCCGAAAATGTCTCCGCCAAAGTCCGACAACTTGACTTAGCTCAGTCTCGTGTTTCCGCCACTCTTCTTCGCCTCGACGCTATTTCTCAGAAATCCGCTTGCATTGATGCGGTGAAATCGGCGCTTCAGTGCGACGATTATGAGTCTGCTGCGATTCATGTTAAGAAGTTTCTAGAGATTGATGGAGAGTTTCCGGATTCTTCTGGTGATGCTCAGAGAGAGGAGATGATTGCGTATAAGAAGCAGTTGGAAGGGATTGTTAAGAAGAAACTTCTTGCTGCTATTGATCAGAGGGATCATGATTCTGTTGTTAAGTTTATTCGCCTTTATCCGCTTTTTGAAAATAATGATGAAGGATTGAAGGTAATTTTTAGTTCGAGTTGCTGTTCTCTTTTAATCTACACACTTTGTATTTTTGCTTGTTTTATAATTTTCACTTGTTAATTGATTTTAGCTGTTAAATGTTGGCAAGCGTGAAAATCAAATTGCGTACATTAGATATAAACGGAGGTATTGGTAACCAATGTGGTAATGTTTCGTTTGTATAATTCCTCAGTGAAACATTTTTCTCTTTTATGTGAGAAATATTTGAGAGAAGTGTTTCACTTATTTCAGAATGGAGGAAGTATGATATTGAGCAGTTGTTTCTAATAGTAGAATGAGGGTGCTTAAAATCATATTTGCTATTGAAATATATCTGTGAATTAATTTTTGTAGAATGAGGGTGCTCAAAATCATGTAACTTTGTATAATTTTCACTTGTTGATGATTGAAGAAATTAATAGTTAAAGTTATGTTGGCGAACGTGAAAGTCAAATTGTGTAGATAAAATAAGAACAGAGGTATTGGTGAGCAATATGGTAATGTTTAATGTGTATATGATATTGGGATTATTTTTTTTAAAGTGGGATGAGGGTGGTTAAAATCATATTTGCTATTGGTATGTTTCTGAAAATTAATTTTAAATGTTTGTGAGAATGAATGTGTATGAATTTGAATGATGTTTTTTTTTTTTTATATATTTGATTGTTGCAGATGTATGTGGGTTACTTGAAGAAGGTGATTTCGTTGAGGTCTAGAACAGAGTTTGAACAATTGGTGGAGTTGATGGAGAATAGTTATTCGAGTAGTAGTAGTAGCAGTAATAGTCAGGTTAATTTTGTTGCTTGCTTGACTAATCTGTTCAGGGATATTGTGTTAGCGATTGAGGAGAATGATGAGGTTTTACGTAGTTTGTGTGGGGAAGATGGGGTTGTCTACGCCATCTTGGGGCTCCAAGAAGAGTGTGATGCAAGGGGTTCTTTGATTCTGAACAAGTTTATGGAGTACAGGAAATTGATGAATTTGACCGAAGAGATTAACTCTTATAGTAAGAATTTGCTCTCAGTTGGGAGTGCGGAGGGTCCTGATCCAAGGGAGGTGGAGTTGTATTTGGAGGAGATTTTGTCCCTTACCCGGTTAGGTGAGGATTACACCGTGTATATGTTGTCAAAGATTAAAGGGCTGAGTTCGATCAATCCGGAGCTTGTCCTAAAAGTTACCGAGGCTTTTGAAAAGGGAGGTTTCAGTAAGGGTCTTTTTGAGGTAACTAAGTTTTATGTTGTCTTGGAGGTATTCTTCATGGTGGAGAATGTGAAAAAGGCTATTATGATCGACGAGCATGTGTCTGATAGCTTGACGACGTCTATGGTGGATGACGTTTTCTATGTATTGCAAAGCTGTTGCCGAAGGGCAATATCCACTTCCAAAAGCGAGTCTGTGGTTTCTGTTTTGTACAGTGCTGCCAACTTGTTGAGTAATGAGTATCTTGAAGCTTTGCAGCAGAAGATGCCAAATCTTGGTGCAAAGCTGTTCCTGGGAGGCGTCGGTGTTCAGAAGACTGGAACAGAAATTGCTACAGCTTTGAATAATATGGACGTCAGTAGCGAATATATCCTCAAGCTCCGGCATGAGATTGAGGAGCAATGTGCAGAGGTAAAGCTTGGATGCTCTATTAGCTTATTCCCATTGAACATAGACGTTTTTCTTTTTAAAATTATTACGGCTGTTACTTGCATGCATTTTTGTCTGAAGTTTGGACTAATGTATCATGTATTCATGTATGCTTCGATCACCCCCCTCCCCCTCATTTGGGCAGTGCACAGTTGGTGCTATTGGAGTCAAATAGTAAGAAAAAGTTTTTGTTGTATTTTGACTATTTTCCTAGTTTATTGCTGACTTGTTTTGAATTCTATTTGATCATCAATCGGATTTAATTCTTATGTAATATTTCTAATTAAATTATTAGTATTACAAAACACTTTTGTAAGTAACTTTTGATGAAAACTTTTTCTTTTATTAACTTAACTATTCTTTATTTCTTCTAAATGTTTATATTTGCTGAACATTTGGTTGAGTTGTTTTTATCTATTGATTAACAAATATCACAAATTATCCACAATTGGTTAAGTTTCGTCAGGATATTGGTGTTTAAAGGAGAATTGAGCTTCAAATAGGACCTTATCCTTTAGTGATTCTTGAGATTCTGGAATCTAAACTTAAGATTTTTATGCATCAATCAGTGTCACTGAGAATTGAGATGCTCTATGTTTGTGGGATATCCATTGGCATTCATGCTGTGAAATTAAGTTGGATCTTGATCAATTTTATTCTATTTTATGAAAGACTTGCTTTCATGTTCATCTTTACCCTGATTTTTCTTTAGATGCGTCTTTATGTTGGGGAATCGATGATGAGTTCCATATCTTAAGGAGCCTTTGTCCATTTTGTTAGGTATTTCCAGCAGCAAGCGATCGGGAGAAAGTAAAATTTTGTCTGCCCATGTTGGGGGAGACGAGCAACAGTTTCAAGCAGGCACTAAATGCTGGTATGGAGCAGCTTGTAGCTACTGTCACTCCTCGTATACGCTCATTTTTGGACAGTGTGGGAACCATTAGCTATGAGTTATCTGAGGCCGAATATGCAGATAACGAGGTTAATGATCCTTGGGTCCAGAGGCTTCTTCATGCCGTTGAAACTAATGCAGCATGGCTTCAGCCTGTAATGACTGCCAACAACTATGATACCTTTGTTCATCTCATCATAGATTTCATCACCAAGAGGCTTGAAGTCATTATGATGCAGAAAAGGTTCAGTCAACTTGGAGGTTTACAGCTTGACAGAGATACTAGGGCTTTGGTAAGTCATTTCTCAAGCATGACTCAGAGAACTGTAAGAGATAAATTTGCTCGACTTACCCAGATGGCGACCATTCTAAATTTGGAAAAGGTCTCTGAGATTTTGGATTTCTGGGGTGAGAACTCAGGGCCAATGACCTGGAGGCTGACTCCTGCAGAGGTGAGGAGAGTACTGGGTCTGAGAGTTGATTTTAAGCCTGAAGCTATAGCTGCTTTAAAATTGTAATCCTTTGTAGGTTTCTTCATTGTTTTACTCTGTTTCATATTCTTGTTTTCCCCTTTAAATTCTCTTTTCCTTATATTAGTTTCCATTTTGCTATATATATAATTCAAGTCTTTTGCGGTGAAGAATGTACAAACTCCTGAGCTGTATCATCTAAAGAGATTTTCCCTTGATCTAATACATTTTTTTGTTTACCTATTTGAATTATGTTTCTGACATCACCTATTCAAAGCAAAATCTCTTTCTTTTGGCCATGGCTTTTTTAGATGACTAGAATCCTAACACCTTAGGTTTTCTGCTTGGCATGATGCCATGATCTTTTCTCGGCTGCCTGTTCTTTGTTGTAAAAGGTTCTCAAGCGTCTTGATCCTTGAAGTTTCTCAGTCTAGGAAGCTAGCTTGATGCGGTTGGAAGGAGGTGAAAGTGTGAAATTGTTAATGATACGGGAAACCTTTCTGGTGTTTGGCTGTATTTCTGTCTGTTGTTCTGGTAGTCTTTATTTCTATACTATATTGTTTTCAATGTTTATTTAAGTATTTGTTACATGGACTGCAAGCATTTCTGATGGTTTGTGTTAGTGGATATTTGGGATTTCACAGGCTATGGTTTGTGGCTGTATTTTCTGAGAATGCATATTGATGAGTTTGAGGTATAATTTACAATTTTGTTGCTTTTTAAGACCTCAGATGGCTTTGTTTAGTTGCTGTGGTGACAGTCTTCAAAGATCCATGAACAGGTAAGAAGAGCTGGTTGACGCCAATGACTTTGAACTAAGGTTATTTGATTGCAGCCTGGTTGCAGATATGAATCTATGCTACAGTATCTTGAATAGTTTTGATTTCCATGAATGTGCTTTGGATTGTGCCATGCTTAGCATTTCAGTTACGCTGATGTCTTATGTGCCTTCCACTGTCTTTGTTTTCTTGTGCTCTGTGTCTTCTTTTCTCTTTTTGTATGTTTCTGCCCCCTGCAGTCCATCCCTTGATAGCTTACAGCGAGCGGCACGGTTTGCCACAACTCCATGCCATGACTCCTGATTTTCATTTGTAGGCTACACATTTCTCTTGTTCAGCACCACCTAGTAGGTTTAGACCTACTGGTTTTTGTTTCAACTGGTATACGTCTTTCCCCTCCCCTTTATGCTTATTGCTAACAACTTGTCGGGAGGATAGTCTGATGCATTTCCATGGTTAATCTTTTTATTTTATATTTTTCTTATTGTGGTACCACTTCACTGTTTATAGTAGTTGTTAGTGCATTATTATAGGGATTGAAGCCAATAAAGAGTGGTGAACAACTGCATGAAGCAGCTAGGTGATTTTGCTCAAGGCATCTCGTCAATTTCAAGGCCATATGACGAGGGTAGCTTTGAAAGCGCGATTACTGGGCTCTTGTGTTTGCGTTCACAAAGCATCTGAGAGATTGAAGCCAATAAAGGGATTGAAGCTAATAAAGAGTGGTGAACAACTGCATGAAGCAGCTAGGTGATTTTGCTCAAGGCATCTCGTCAATTTCAAGGCCATATGATGAGGGTAGCTTTGGAAGCGCGATTACTGGGCTCTTGCGTTTGTGTTCACAAAGCATCTGAGAGATGCTTATGACTTACGAGTGTTTAATGAAACTGCTGCTGAAGGTTCTAGGCAAGTTCTAGAAGGTGGTGAAGTCTAGTAAGATGGTAAATCATTTTGTGGAGAGCTTTAAAGGAAAGATAGGAGCCATTGCTCGAGTAGATGCATAGGAAGAGAGGCCATAGATGATCCGTTGGCAGTCTTCATTCTTCAGTTCTGGGAATGGGATGTGTGAGGTCAAGTGAGCCTACTAGTAATCTAGTAGACTAGTATCATCATTATCTTATAAAATTGTTCTCCGACCTCTCAAATTGATCAGGAGCCCAGAATTGAAATCTCTCAGCTTATCAGAACTTGTGGACTTAGACCCCAAAGGAGGAAGTTATACCACCGAAAGCATAAGAGTGTTCAAAGATCACAAGACCCCAAGATGTTGTACGGGTAACGAGAGATAGAAAACTAAGGTGACTGAGGGGTCAGAGGATTCGAAAGGTTGAGTGACCGACTGATGCAGATCACAAGAGGCAGCTGAAATCTTACAATTCAAGGCCTTCAAGTATTCTGTTTTTGAAGCATTATTAGACATGGTCAGCTCGATTCATATGACTTGGAACATCAGTAATGTCGATGCTAATTTAGCTGGTAGATCAATCAAGGTTCTGTATGTTGATAGCGCCATTAACTGTGGTATTGTTAAGCGAACGTCTGATTTCATGGGCACTGTGGATGATAATGCATTCGTGCAACCAATTCCTTGGATTTCCCTACAAGGCTGATTTCAGTTAGGAAGGCAGTGGATTATTTGAAGTAAAAGTCTGTAAAAAATGTATGTTTGATGATCTGGATATACATATAGGAACAGGCTTAATGAAAAGAGGATATCCCCCTTACCAATTTTTGAGACACTTCCACTAATATTCTTTGACAATAGAGTTCGCTCTCATCCACTAACTTCTGGATATCAACAATGCAAATGAGTACATTTGATTCAGTATTGATGGAAATTTTATTGGTTGTACGATATGTTTAACAGTCTCTGGTTACTTGTAGTATGTTACATTTTCTAAAAGCTGTTTACAAAATTTAATGTTCTAGTTGTCTGAGTTTTGGTATTTCTGCAGATTTGATTCCAAATTTAATCTAAACTCTCAGAAATTATTGGTCGAGTAATGCAGATGAGGTATTTAGGACTTGGAGAGTAGGGGGAAATACAAGGGGATCCATATCTTCAAATACCTCACTTGCCAAGATTTGCGCCTAAAATATACAGGATTTGAGATAAGAACTCAGATTCTTGCCAAGTGCTCTAACTCTTGCTTGATTTCGGGTCCATGTTTAAGAGCTTGTTTGGTAGAAAAGATTTGGAAGGAAAAGAAAGGAAGTGGAAGGAAATATGTTACTTTCCAATGTTTGGTTCATTAAAAAAAAGTTAAGTGAAAGGAAATGGAAGGAATTGGAAGGAAAGACTCTTTAATAAAATTTCACTTTCCTTTCCTCCTAAAAGTGGGGGAATTTGGGAGGAAAGAGAAAATTTATACCAAACATTGGAAGTTAAGGTTTTTTTCCTTTTTCTTCCCTTATTTTCCTTTCTCTTCCCTTCCTTTCTCTTCTCTTCCTTTCCTTTACTAAAATTGAACCAAACAAGCTGTAATTGTTCATACGAAAGTGTGATGATGCTCACATCTAGAGGGGGATTTTTTTTTTTTTTGGGGGTGGGGGGGGGGGAGCCTCACTATTTTTTTTTGCTATTTGGTTGATTAGGTAATTTAGAAGATTTTAATATTACCTTTTTTTTTATGAGATAGTGATGATGGTATATTCCGGCCAAAAAGTCAATTCTTTAGCATTTGATTTTTATTTTTAGTTTATTTCCTCTTTATGACTGTAGCTCACGCTCTAAAACTTTTTCCTCATTTGTGTTCCTGTTGCTCTAAATTTTTGCCATAAAAACCCTATATGCTTCCTTCCTGTCGCTTTTCGACCACATGATTTGCTTACACATAGTACTTCCTCTTCTTCCTCACATTTTCTTTTGTATGTTTCTCTCTTTAATTTGATTTTCCCATTTTGTAATTGAACAAAAATATTTGGAAATCCTTCATCTGAATTTTGTTAATTTGATAATTGTTCATGGTGTGCGATCTCATCCTTAATTATAAAAAATTAAGTTAAATTGTCAATTTAAATCAAATTTTGGCGATTAAATTTTGCAGTTAATTGTCAAAATTTGACTTTGTTGCTGGATATAACATAAATGTACCTTTTTAAAATGATGTTATCTTATAAATTATGGCATAAAAACCCACAAATCACCACTTCTTTTGTAAAAAGAACTCAAAGGACATGAAATAAATGTCAAAATGACGTGAGATTCATGTATACCGTATCCTTCTTGTAGGTGTCTATGTCATTATGCATGTTACCCAATAAGTTATGGTACGGTATAACATGTTACACCAAAGACGCACTAAACTTTATATTATTAACACTAGTTACTTTTATTATCATATAACATACAGGCATATGGTTAAAAGTTTGCGGAGGATAATATGTCAAAGAATTTTTTTGACTATAGAAATTATTGTTTGATGCAAGACGTCTAACTCCTTTTTCCCAGTTTATCGTACATGCTCAAAGGAAATCTATTAAATTATCATTTTTTTCTGAAGGAAAGAAACAAAATCCTAGCTATTGAATTCTACATGGTATATTAATCTCTATTATATAAGGGAAGGGGGGGAGCTATGGTGTCCCCGAATGAAGAGACTATTTTACCCCCCTTTCCCTTTCTAAATTACAAATTCACTTACAAACCAAAGGGGAGCTTCAAACAAAAATACCGAAAATAAAATTATAACAATCACTCACAAGTCAACTAAAATCATAGATTTGCATAATTTACTTTATACAAATCACTCAAATGAGGAAATTTTACAAAAACTAAAAAATTCACTTACAAACTACAACCAATACACTACAACGTCAATACATACTCACAAAAACATTCACAAAAATATGACTTGAAATCAAAGTGTCCACTTTCTTCACAATCTATGAAGTGGTGTACTTAATTCAAAAATCAACTAAAAAATCATAATATTAGAAATCGTAAATAAATTCAATAAAATTTCTATTTTGTTCATAGAATTTAACTTTGAAGAGTAAAAAAAAAAAAAAAAAAAAAAAAGACTGGTGAGACTTAAGCGACAGAGACTAAACCAATCAAATTTTGCAACTAAAAACAATTTCGTATGTCTAATGTTTAAATTTTGACTCTTACTTATGTCGAAGAAAACTGAGTACCTGTTTCGAAAAAAAATCAAAGCACGCATCGCGTGCAAAAAATGCTAGTACTAATATATTAAAAAACGTTTGTAAACAAAGAACGGTACCACGTGGTGTTCTACCTAAGGGAGTTTTACTCTTTGTAATCCACATATAAATAAATAAAAAAGAAAGATATTGTATAGTACAAGGTTTGATCCCGTGACTTAAAGTTTATATATTAAAGTCTTAACCACTAGACCAAGTGATATTTAGTGTTATCATCTTAAAGTTTAATATTAATAAATGAAAATATTCGGTGAGGTCAACTTACAAAGCTTTGTGGGGGGATTCGAAGAATGAGAATGATGCGTCCCCGTCTTATACTATGGACTTGCGGAAAAAGATGTGGAGTTTGAAGGTGCTGCCCCGGGGAAGATTTTTGCATGGAGAGCTATCTCCAATGCGTTGTCAACAAGTTTAGCGCTTCACCGAAGATTGCCGAACCATTGTGCCACTTGTAGTGTGTGTGGGAGGGAAGAGGAGAGTTGTTTGCACGCTTTGCTCTATTGCTCGCTAGCCAAGGAGGTTTGGAACCTTAGCTCGCATGGTATTGTACTACGTGAAGAGATGGGTACGGTTGGTGATTGGTGGGGCTGTTGTTTTGAGAAGATGGATAAAGAGGAGATGTGTATATTCTTGACCACTGTGTGGACGGTTTGGGGTGCAAGATGCAAGTTGTTGATAAGAACGAAGGTGGTGTGCCTACGGAAACATCGCCTATGCTTCGAAAATCAGCAAGGAGGCCTTGGATGCGAGCCCAGCACACTCGGCAGTTGGTGCGATTCTCTCACCTCACCTAGTTTCGTGGTCGAAGCCTACTGGCTCGTGGGTTACAGTGAACGTTGATGCAAGAAAGTGAACGTTGATGCAAGATGCTTGGGGTTGTGGTTTGGGGGTCGTGTGTAGGGATGATAAAGGCACAATGTTGGCTGCGGGAACGTACCAATTCCATGTGGCGTGGGAGCCTCGCTTAGTGGAAGCAAAGGTCATCTTCTATGGCTTGGAGGTAGCTTTGGAGTTGGGTTATCATCACATTGAAGTTGAAAGTGACTGTCTCTTAGCTATTCAAGCTTTGAGGAGTGATAGAGGGGGATCTAGTGAATTTAATTTAATTATTGATGTTGTTTTAGAGTTAGCTAGTTCTTTTAATAATGTTGTTTGGTTTTTTATTAGACGTTCAGGGAATAGAATAAGGTTGCTCATATGTTAGCTCATCTCCAACCTTGGGAGGTTGGCAAACGTATTTGGGTGGATGATGTCCCTTATTATGTTGTTTATATTGCTTTGGTTGATATGGTTTGATATGATCCCCCTTGTTGGGTTTCCCTCAAAAAAAAAAAATTGAAAATTTTCTTTGTCGGGGTATAGCTCGGGCCTAATAAGTAGTTACTACTTAAAATGAGGTATGATTATAAAACTAACATAACTAATATAACTATTTTTGTGGAAGATTTCAATGAACAATGTTGTCGAAAAAAGTTTATTTGGTCGAACCCTTTTTCATTCCCTATGCTAATTTGTTTCTCAAGGTGGAAGAATTTTGCTATTGGAAATCCGGAACTGTGAGTTAAATTCGTTAACTTCTAGAATGGATGAATATGGAGAGGAATGCGGTAAAGGATGGGAAATTAAGTAACATGTTCTAGGCATTGGTCCACACTATAATATAAATGTGGACCGCGTCCATTTAAGTTTTTTTTTTATATATATTTTATTGGATTCTACTGATCCTATGATCTTAACATAACTTCCTATGTTTGCCTCATTAAACACTCAGTAGAGTAGTAGGTCTTCTCCATAAACCATAAAAGCTCTACTATAAAGAAGTAGGCCATATCTATTCAATGATAGGACATCAAATTTATCCTTTTTTGTTTACACTGGTTGAATAAAAAAAAAGAGTCTACACAATACAAGTTACAAGTAAGCAACTAAAACGAGCTTTTTTAGCTCTTACATTACCGTCTACCGAAGCGTAAGAACCTGGTGACCTTGCCCTTTTGTCATCGATACCTACCTTGGGAAAGGAATTATACTTAAGGTATTTCCTTTTCTTTCGTAGCATGGATTGAGAAGCTTGAAGTGGGGTTGAAACCTAGGTGATAGTATACCTACGAACTGGGGATGGAGTTGAGAAAATGAAGGAGGTAATTGCAGCTGACTCCTGTACCAATCCAGTGGAAGAGTGTTTAATGTCACTACTCTTGACATCGACATCCATGATGAATCCTTGCTCATCTGTTCCTTCCATGTCGATCATACCGTCTTTGGTGGATCTGGCAGCTCCAATGTCATAATCCATAGACACTGAGCAACCTATGCTCAGATTAGTAGGAAAATTATCAGCTTGTCCCGGCCTTACCAACTTTGTTACATCGTTGCCCTTCCTTGATGCTGCAAAATCTTTCTTTGGAGTAATACACACAGACATCCATGAGTATTCACTAGGTTTATGAACCATAACTTGCCTTCCTTGTATCACCTTAAAGTAAGTAGAAGAAGAGAGGTGTAGTATATATGACTTCTTGTGCTTGTTTGTAAACCCTAACCTGGTTGATTTGTTCTTGAAAAAGTGCTCGATCTTGACTCTTCAGAAACTGCTTCGATATTTCCTAATACTATCTTCTCATTCACACACTCATTATCGTGTGAAATGGAACCTCCATTGCTACCCGAGCAATGCAAATTGTCTACCTTCCCCTTTGGGATATAGGTAGACTCTAATGGAACAGTTGAAAAGACCTTCAAACTTTTCCTGTTCTTAGCTATCGAACATCTATCATCCAGAGGTCGCTTCCCTCCTAACTGAACGACCTTGTTAAGTACATGCAAGGGATCAAAAGTCCATATTGGTTGACTCTCTTTAGTCAAAGAGCGATCGGGGTTGGCAAGTTCATCATGAACACCTTTGGTAGAAACCACTTGCTCATGTTGGTTTCCTTGAGTTTGACAAAGGTTTGAAAGTTCTACTTTGATAGCTTTGTCAACAGGTTCCAGTATTGATGCTTTATCAAGATCTGAAAGAGCTTCCTGAATTTTACCTATCCTAGCATATGCTTGGCCTCTCTTGTAGAGGCTCCTGGTGTAATACCCCGTATTTTTAGGCATTTATTGAGATTATTTAAAACAATTCTAAATTTTATCTTCAAAACTCATTTTAAACTATTTTAAAATCACATTGGAGAGAATCATTTGGAGGGAAATATAGTTTGAATTTTAAAGGTTAATTTAGTAATTTTTTAACAATAGTTGCTGTTGTCATTATCTTATTTATTTAATTAGTTATTTAAACAAATGTTTGATAAATAATTTTATAAAATCCAAAATTCTTTTTTTGGGTAATAAAATCAGATTATACATTTTAGTATGTAATTTTCGGATTTTTTTTATAAGTGTTGTTTTGAAAAAAATCGGTTTCTTTTAAATAAAACCGAAAACTTTAAATATTTAAAATATTTTTTTAAGTCTTATAATAATCAGATTTTTATGAGATTTATATTGAGTTAGAAAGTATAGGATTTTAATTGATTTGGGAAGATTTAACAATCTCTTTAAAATCAAGCAAAATTGATTTTAGGAAAGAATTTTTATAAATAAAGGAAAATTCAAAAAAAAAAATCCTACTGTAACTACAGCTGCACGGCAGCTTTGCATTGTGTACGAAGAGTTTTACATTCATTTGCCCTAATTTAATGATTTAGGAAAGTTTTTACCTCTATTCTACCCTAGTTTACACTATAAATACCCCTCTAATCCTTCACTTTCTCTTCACCAAAAATCTTGAGAGTTCTTTATAAAGTTTTCTCTAAAGTGAGTGCTCTCTTTGAGTAGTTTTAGTTTTTCACCGAGGAGTTTTAGTGGGAGGTTTTGTAAGTACTCTTTTTCAAGTTGTTTTAATTCCTAGTTTTTGATCTTTTTGAGTTTTATAAAAACATGTTTTTATTGTTTGAGCATGAATCATGTTTACAATTAGTTAGTTATGCATAATTTTCTTTTAGAGTTCATATATTGTTCATCGTTTTGATTAGAACTAGTTTATAATTGATAGGAGGATTTCATTCGTGAGCATTCCCTTACTAGTTGATTTTCTTGTTTCGTGAATTATCAAGGTACGTTTACGTGGCTTGATCTTTAATTGTTATGTATAAACTAGTTATGTGTGTTTTAGTACAAATTATATGAATTGATATATGCAATTGGTTTAATCAAACCTTCTTATCATTTAAGCTAGATAAAAGTTTGTATTTCTCTTGCTTTGTTAACTCGTAGATTTCTATGCTAAATTAACTAAAGATTGTTTTACTTGTTTTAGAAAAATAAAAATCAGTTTGCATGTATAGCCACCCAACTCCTAATGTATGAATGAATTCACTTTTTCAAATCAGTGGCTTTGAGTAAACTCCAAAATGTTAGCATGAGTTTTAGTTTTAAAAGTTCAAATTATCTTTTTTTCCTATAATTAAGCTTGTTTATCATAATTCTTTATTTGAATTAATGAAAAGGTTTACCCCTATGTTATTCTTATTACAATTACCCCTTGGCTTTGTTCAAGATGGGTTCTTCCAAGTCCACTAGTTGGCATCAAGGTTACTCCAATGTCTTTGTATTCATAAAGGGATACTAGCTTGGGGGGTGTGCACACTTAGGATCCGTGGATCAAGGAAAGGGGTTTAAGTTAACTTCTTATATTATTGTTTTCCACTTTTAATGGAATTATTAAAGGAGATATATTCTTTCGTGGTAACGTAAATTTTAAAAATGGTTTAATCTTAACTTTTATTACTAGATTGCGAAATAAAGCATGTTTATGAAAGTATGTGAATTATATATTTACAAAGTTTACAAGTCTTGCATGTAATTGTACTCAGTTTTTCATCTGACTCGTATTTCCTATTTGTTTTGGCTTTGCCCTACTTTCCTTACGGGGAGTAGTTTTCAGGTCCATTGATGATTCATGATGCATGGGAGGAACCTTTTGGGATCACTAGAACTAGATCACTATTTTAGTAGTCTTTAGACTTTTCATATTAGTATTGTGGTTTTTGGATATTAATATTATTTTTATAAATAAAGTTAGAAGTTTCCGCTGCATATTTTGTGTATCAAGTTATAGTATTGCCAAAGTGTGTATATATACGTGGCGGTAATACCCTTAAGTTTCTCCAAGTATTTTACGAAAGCATAAGTTTTTAAAGTGGAGAAATTTGGGGGTGTTACAAAGTGGTATCAGTTTAAAAGCCTAGGGATATGAAACTGGAATCTAAAATTAATGGGTAGACTTAAGGATGGGCATATAGGTTAGAGAGTTTCGCATTCTTTTCATATTTATATTAAATATGCATAAAATCTATTTTATTATTTGAGGAAAAACGATTGATTTGGATAAGTTGGGTTGGCAATGTTTCTGGCAAGGAAAGGCTTAGGCTCTCACCAACGTTGCGTGTAACCAACCCTTTCTTGGAAAATTCATTGGCCCGACTATTCTTTGTCATGAATCAAGTACTCCTTATAAAACATATTTGGAAAAACAAAAGGTTGTACAAATAATTTTGGCAAGAAAAGTTTTAGCATTTTATGTGCATAAGTAGAATAAGATGATAGACTTTGATTTTTTTTGAGTACCTAAATAGTAGGTCGATTTTTATTAAGTTGCATTATTATTTTTAGGACTATTCTTTTGTGGAATAAGGAGAAAGAAATTGCATTATGCAATTTTATTTGGTTAACTATTTGCAAATTAAATGCTTACTTGTTAAATTTTAAATTTCAGATGCTTGAGTTTGTAAGGGATATTTACTACGATGACGCCTATTTTAAGAGGCATTATCATACTATAGCATTCTTTATTCAAGGAATCCAACTTTACGCCAAGTACTTAGTTTCACAAGGAAGAAGAGAAATGAGGGCTGAACCTTGGAAACTTCTACTAGCTCTTATTCACTTACCTAGAATTCCAAAGTATGAAATTCTTCTTAGGAAATATGACGATGTACTATTGAATGAAAATGAGTGGAATAAGCATGAACACGTGCATGAAGGGGTATGGATAGCTGATATGTTGACATTTGAGGGAGACTTATACTATGCAGAGAAGACATGGGAAAGGAACTTAGAGTCTACATCTAATGCTACCATAGAAGTTCCAATAACTGATTCGCTTATGTCTGAAGCCTCATCATCTCATCATCTTACACCACCATCAGTTCGCTCTACAAGTCCAGAATATACACCTACAACTCCTAAAGATAACACTTCAAAGGCACAATCCAACTCTCTTAAAGAAGTGCCACCGAGTCCTGAATACTCACCTCTGTCGCCGACCACCTATGAAAGAGAATTTGGAGGGAGGGAGTCGTACCTATGAATTGTTATGAATAGGATTTTCATGTTAGTCTTAAATAATTGTCAGTAGTTGACAAGTTAATGTAGTAACTTTATGGGGTTATTATTACTATTATCATTTTTGTGTTGCTTTCGAATAAAGAAACTATGTATGCAATTTGATTATTATTAATGAGATAGTTTACCTGTTATATGTTTATTATATGTTCGTTTAGTTAAGATCTATTGTTGTCTACTCAAGAAGATGTCTCAAAGGCATAGGGGTGGAAATAGTGCCAAATTGATTTCTGCTTTGAAAAAGTTGACTAAAATAGCAGCTGCCTTATCCCAAGCTGTGAACACCCCACCCCCGAAGTCCAATGAATTAGATGCATTTAGAGAAGTATTTAAGAGGGTGTCTGCTTCAAAACCCCCTTACTACAATGGGAAAGAGGACCAGCTAGTCTTGAAAACTGAATTAGGGAATTTGACAAGCTTTTTGATGCCATGAACTGCCCAGAAGAGCTTAAGCTGAGTAACGCAGTGTATTACCTGAAGGAGGAAGCAGATCTTTGGTGGAGAGCGCAATTTTGGGTGGGCCGAGTTGAAAGAAGCCTTAAGAACCAAGTTTTATCCTACCCACTTAAGAAAGCAGAAAAGTATGGAGTTCATGAACCTTAGGATGGGGGCCATGTCCATTTCAGAATACTACAGTAAGTTCATAGAGCTAATGAGATTTGCACCTGAAGTAGTACCCACTGAGGCTTTTAAGGCTCAAAGATTTGAGCAAGGCTTGACCCTATCTTTGCAAGGCAAGTTCGGAGGAGCCACCTTTAACACTCTTGATGAGGTTTATGGGAGAGTTGCCCACTTGTATGGGATTAGAGGGAAGGAACTAGAGGGGAACTCTTCAGGAGAAAAGAGGAAAGGGAATGGCAATTACCTGAACCAGGGGAATGAGAAAAAGTTTAAGGGAGGAAGCGAAAGAAGAGATGGAAGAAACCTTGGGGCTAGGACCAATGATCAGACTTCAAGGAATCAATCAGGCGGAGAGAGGCCCAAAAGGGGTGTTCCATTGTAAGAAGTGTAACAAGAACCACCCAGGAAAAGACTGTGAAGGGAAGCCAGTGACTTGTAGGCAGGGCTGTCCCTGAGCCTGGGCAGGAGGGGCGTCCGCCCAGGGCCCAGGGAAGGAGGGGGCCCAATTTAAAAAAAAATCAATTTGAGAAAAATTTATAAACAGCAATTTATTTCAATTGTTCCGACTTTGATGACAGTTCATGTCTTCAATTAATCAAAGACTCCTTGGCTTCTCCCCTAATTACTCCAATTTCCATATTTCCAAGAAGATTTCAATGTGAGGGGGAAAAATCAAATAAAGAACATTTAACTCCTTACACTAATATGAAGGCAACCCCAATAAAAATTAAAAAACATAAAACCTCAATTCTCAAATCTTAATTCACAACCATTATCAAATACGTAACTGAAATTGACCAAGTTTCACACATGGAACTTCGAATTGGAGTTTTTTCTATTTATAATTCGTTTCTAGATCTGAAAATCTGAAGACTAAACAAGCCCTTGCTTGACTTGATGAACTGGCAGCTGCGATGGCGAGCCGGTGACTGGGGGCACGACTGGTGAGTGGTGACTGTCCGCTTCTATCTCTTTGCTTTGCTT
Organism: Beta lomatogona; assembly: GCA_947646795.1. Taxonomy (NCBI): domain Eukaryota; kingdom Viridiplantae; phylum Streptophyta; class Magnoliopsida; order Caryophyllales; family Amaranthaceae; genus Beta; species Beta lomatogona. The sequence continues at coordinate 4,233,044 of CANSNZ010000268.1, forward strand.
GCTTATTTTGGTAAATTAGAAGAAGTCTCTCATCCTCATTTCTAAATTCTAATATGCTATTTGTCTGTGGAGAAATTCACTTTTTGTCTAATGGAGGAATGGACAGTACTATAAAGTTTTTAATTTTCATTACAAGTATAATAAATCAGACATGAAAGATCTGAGGGGTGTAGCTTTCCCTCGATTAGTTCCTCTGTAGGCTTTTGAGGGGTGTAGACATTATTTTAGGAGAAGATCTTGAGGGGTGTAGTTTAGTTGCTGTAGTTTTAGTTGTTTTCTTTGTTCTTTTCTTCTAGTTCTTTCCTTATGCTGAATCAAAAAAAGAAGATAAGAAATGAGACATTTGTCTCATACGGAGAATGACTAAGCTAAGGTAGTAATTGTATTTGATTTTCTTATTTTATTTTATTTTGCACAAAAAAACAATTTAGCAATGAGATTATTTAATTACTTGAAATCAACTAATATGCTACTATTACAGTTTTCAAAATATTCATGTACCTAAATTACTACTAACAATCTACTTAAGAAAGAAGATATAAGAAAAAAAATTATTAACAATTTATTGCTATAGAAATGCTTGACTCATAATTTCTTTTTTTTGTGTGGTGGGTAGGTGAGGGGAGACAATTTTAGTAAGAGATATTAGCTTTTCAATGATAGATAGTAGCAGGAAATTAAATGAAAAATATGTTATTCAAGTTTTTTGATATTTGTAAAACCGTATTGTTTGATTAATCAAGTAAAATGTATGACATTTAATACCAAATGTTGTGAATATCCTACCGTAATATATTATATAAAATTTTATAGCACCAAAAAAATATATTAACAAAATTTAGAAGTATCATATTTATATAAGGGGCCCAATCGTATAATTTGCCCAGGACACTTAAAATGTCAGGAACGGCACTGCTTGTAGGTATTGCCAAAAGCTAGGTCATCATGAGTATGAATGTTACTGGAAATCTGAGGGAAAACTACCTATTCCTGCCTAAGATAACAAGACCATAGCTTCTAACCCGTCAAACCCTACTCAACAATCTGGGAGTGCTAAGCCAGGAAACGGGAATGGAAATAGTCAGACCAAGGGGCGCATATTTGCAATAAATGGTCGTGAGGCTGAGATGTGATAGCTGGTACTTTTTCTGTTAATTCTATGCCTGTTAAAGTTCTATTTGATTCAGGAGCATCGCATTCATTCATGACTAGGACCCTAGGTGAACGTCTAGGACTAGTCAGTCCAGAATACATTTCTGTCAGTTTTGCATTACCATCAGGAGAAGGATTGCATTGTTCTAAGTTGTATAGGCAGGTACCTCTACTTATAGCAGGAATAGAATTCCCGTCTGACTTGATTGAGTATGAGATGAATGACCTAGATGTCATCCTTGGGATGGATTGGCTTGGAAAATATAAGGGTCATATCAATTGTGAGGCTCAAAAGGTAATTTTAACCGGACTAAACAAGGTTAGGGTGACTTACAGGAGGGAAGGGAAACAAAAGGGCTTACGGATAATTTCTGCCTTGCAACTACAGTCTTGTATAAGGAAAGGGTACCCATTGTTTATGTGTAGTGTTCAAGAAATAAGGGAAGAGGTTGAACCTAGCAAGGTACCAGTGGTGAGTGAGTTTCCAGATGTTTTTCCTGACGAGATTCCAGGAATGCCGCCAGTGAGAGATCTTGAATTCACCATAGACTTAGTGCCCGGAACCGGACCAATCTCTAAGGCCCCATACCGAATGGCACCTGCAGAAATGAAGGAACTAAAAGTCCAACTGAATGAGCTGTTGGAGAAAGGCTACATCAGGCCAAGCTCTTCACCATGGGGTGCACCAGTACTGTTTGTGAAAAAGAAAGATGGGAGTTTGAGGCTATGCATTGACTATCGGGAACTAAATAATGTAACTATCAAGAACAAATACCCACTTCCGAGAATAGATGATCTTTTTGACCAACTCAAGGGGGCTCGAATCTTTTCTAAAATAGACATGAGGCCTGGTTATCATCAATTAAGGATTGCGGAGAATGATATCGCAAGGACAATCTTTAGGACTCACTATGGACATTATGAGTTCACGGTGATGCCTTTTGGTTTGACTAATGCACCTGCAGTTTTCATGGATTTGATGCATAGAACTTTCAGAACGTTCTTGGATAAATTTGTTGTTGTTTTCATCGACGACATTCTGGTTTACTCTAAGGATAGGGAGGCACATGAGGAGCATTTAAGACAAGTTTTGTCAAAGTTGAAAGAGCATCAGTTATATGCTAAGCTTTCTAAATGTGAGTTTTGGTTGGAGGAAGTTGCATTTTTGGGCCATGTGATCTCGAAAGAGGGTGTTTCAGTGGATCCCGCTAAGATTCGAGCTGGTACTGAATGGCCTACTTCGAAGAGTGTATCTGATATAAGGAGTTTCTTCGGGTTGGCCGGATATTACCGAAGATTTGTGAAGGACTTCTCTAGGATTTCGAGGCCTATGACTAACTTGATGAAAAAGGAGTGTAAATTTGTTTGGAGTTCAGAGTGTGAGGAGGCATTTCAGAGCTTGAAGAACAGGTTAACTTCACCAGCAGTTTTAGCATTGCGAGATGAAGGTCAACAATATGAGGTTTATAGTGATGCATCGAAATATGGCTTGGGGTGTGTATTGATGCAAAACCGAAGGGTGATTGCTTATGCTTTGAGGCAATTGAAACCTTATGAGGTGAATTATCCAACTCATGATTTGGAATTAGCTGCCGTTGTGTTCGCCTTGAAGATTTGGAGACACTATCTATGTGGAGTAACTTGTAAGATTTATACAGATCATAAGAGCTTGAAGTACATATTTACTCAAAAAGAGTTGAACATGAGGCAAAGGAGATGGTTAGAACTCATTAAGGACTATGACTTGGATATCCAGTATCATGAAGGGAAGGCTAACGTTGTGGTTGATGCTTTGAGTAGGAAGACTAGTCATTCGATTAACGTAATAACATTGCCAAATCAGTTATGTGTGGAGTTTCAGAAGATGAACTTGGAAGTCATGGCGCTAGGAAGCGTAGAAGAACTACTAGGTGCCATATCGATCCAAGCTTCTATTCTTGATGAGATCAGGGAAAGTCAAGCTGGGGATGATAAATTGGAGAAAATTAATGAAAAAATTCAAGAAGGTCAAGTACTAGACTTCAGAATATTTGATGATGGCAGTGTGAGATTCAAAGGAAGATGGTGCGTGCCTCAGAATCGAGGGGATCTTAAGTAGAAATTGATGGAGGAAGCTCACAACTCACCCTACTCAATGCATCCAGGGGGAGATAAGTTGTATAAGAATTTGAAGAAGACTTTTTGGTGGTCAAACATGAAAGAAGCTGCTGAGTTTGTGGCTAAGTGTCTTACTTGTCAAAAGGTAAAGATTGAACATAAGAGACCTCAAGGGATGGTCCAACCTTTGGAAGTGCCTAGCTGGAAATGGGACTCTATCTCAATGGATTTTGTGGGACCCTTGCCCAAAAGTAAGAAAGGAAATGATATTATTTAGGTGGTAGTGGACCGTTTGACTAAGACCGCAATTTTTATACCAATGGAGAATACTTGGTTGATGGATCAATTGGCTATGGCCTATGTGAAGTTCGTAGTGAAATATCATGGAGTACCAAAGGACATCATCTCTGATAGGGATTCTAGGTTCTTATCGAACTTTTGGCAAAGTGTGCAAAAAGCAATAGGGACCAAGCTACTGATGAGTACCGCTTTTCACCCAGGTACTGATGGGCAAACTGAGAGAACTACTCAAACATTGGAAGACATGTTAAGATCTTGTGTAATGGAGTATCAAGGATCATGGGAAGATTACTTGGATTTGATTGAGTACTCCTACAACAACAGTCATCATGCAAGTATTGGAATGGCATCGTTTGAAGCTTTGTATGGTCGAAAATGTCGAAGCTCGATATGTTGGAATGATATAAGTGAAACGATTATACTTGGGCTAGAATTTATCGAGGACACCGTAAAGCAAGTCAGGTTAATTCAGGAAAAGATAAGAGCCACCCAAGATCGACAGAAAAGCTATGCCGATTTGAAGAGGTGGGATGAGGAGTACGAGGTTGGAGAAAGCGTCTTATTCAAAGATTCTCCGACAAAAGGGGTAATGAGGTTTGGAAAGAGAGGCAAGCTAAGCCCAAAGTACATTGGACCCTATAAAATTTTGACCAAGGCGTAACTCCCTTTTTAAGGGGGTAGAATGCGATTGAGTTTCGCGCGCTTTTACATTTTTAGAGCATATAGAGTCGTTATATTGCATCTTACATGTGCATTCATAATTTAGCATGAAAACAAATTTCTTTTAAGGGGGGTAGACTGTAATACCCCGTATTTTTAGGCATTTATTGAGATTATTTAAAACAATTCTAAACTTTATCTTCAAAACTCATTTTAAACTATTTTAAAATCACATTGGAGGGAATCATTTGGAGGGAAATATAGTTTGAATTTTAAAGGTTATTTTAGTATTTTTTTAACAATAGTTGCTCTTGTCATTATCTTATTTATTTAATTAGTTATTTAAACAAATGTTTGATAAATAATTTTATAAAATCCAAAATTCATTTTTTGGGTAATAAAATCAGATTATACATTTTAGTATGTAATTTTTGGATTTTTTTTATAAGTGTTGTTTTGAAAAAAATCGGTTTCTTTTAAATAAAACCGAAAACTTTAAATATTTAAAATATTTTTTTAAGTCTTATAATAATCAGATTTTTATGAGATTCATATTGAGTTAGAAAGTATGGGATTTTAATTGATTTGGGAAGATTTAACAATCTCTTTAAAATCAAGCAAAATTGATTTTAGGAAAGAAGATAAAGGAAAATTCAAAAAAAAAAATATATCCTATTGTAACTACAGCTGCACGGCAGCTTTGCATTGTGTAAGAAGAGTTTTACATTCATTTGCCCTAATTTAATGATTTAGGAAAGTTTTTACCTCTTTTCTACCCTAGTTTACACTGTAAATACCCCTCTAATCCTTCACTTTTTCTTCACCAAAAATCTTGAGAGTTCTTTATAAAGTTTTCTCTAAAGTGAGTGCTCTCTTTGAGTAGTTTTAGTTTTTCACCGAGGAGTTTTAGCGGGAGGTTTTGTAAGTACTCTTTTTCAAGTTGTTTTAATTCCTAGTTTTTGATCTTTTTGAGTTTTATAAAAACATGTTTTTATTGTTTGAGCATGAATCATGTTTACAATTAGTTAGTTATGCATAATTTTCTTTTAGAGTTCATATATTGTTCATCGTTTTGATTAGAACTAGTTTATAATTGATAGGAGGATTTCATTCGTGAGCATTCCCTTACTAGTTGATTTTCTTGTTTCGTGAATTATCAAGGTACGTTTACGTGGCTTGATCTTTAATTGTTATGTATAAACTAGTTATGTGTGTTTTAGTACAAATTATATGAATTGATATATGCAATTGGTTTAATCAAACCTTCTTATCATTTAAGCTAGATAAAAGTTTGTGTTTCTCTTGCTTTGTTAACTCGTAGACTTCTATGCTAAATTAACTAAAGATTGTTTTACTTGTTTTAGAAAAATAAAAATCAGTTTGCATGTATAGCCACCCAACTCCTAATATATGAATGAATTCACTTTTTCAAATCTGTGGCTTTGAGTAAACTCCAAAATGTTAGCATGAGTTTTAGTTTTAAAAGTTTAAATTATCTTTTTTTTCCTATAATTAAGCTTGTTTATCATAATTCTTTATTTGAATTAAAGGAAAGGTTTACCCCTATGTTATTCTTATTACAAGTACCCCTTGGCTTGGTTCAAGAAGGGTTCTTCCAAGTCCACTAGTTGGCACACTTAGGATCCGCGGATCAAAGAAAGGGGTTTAAGTTAACTTCTTATATTATTGTTTTCCACTTTTAATGGAATTATTAAAGGAGATATATTCTTTCGTGGTAACGTGGATTTAAGAATGGTTTAATCTTATCTTTTATTACTAGATTGTGAAATAAAGCATGTTTATGAAAGTATGTAAATATTATATTTACAAAGTTTACAAGTCTTGCATGTAATTGTACTCAGTATTTCAACTGACTCGTATTTCCTATTTATTTTGGCTTTGCCCTACTTTCCTTACGGGGAGTAGTTTTAAGGTCCATTGATGATTCATGATGCATGGGGGGAACCTTTTGGGATCACTAGAACTAGATCACTATTTTAGTAGTCTTTAGACTTTTCACATTAGTATTGTGGTTTTTGGATAATAATATTATTTTTATAAATAAAGTTAGACGTTTCCGCTGCATATTTTGTGTATCAAGTTATAGTATTGCCAAAGTGTGTATTTATACGTGGCGGTAATACCCTTAAGTTTCTCCAAGTATTTTACGAAAGCATAAGTTTTTAAAGTGGAGAAATTTGGGGGTATTACACCTGGTGTTGTTGTAGTTCATTGTCAAGATGACAGAGCATAGAGAAATTACTTTGTCGTATTTGCGAAGCTTGAGTTCACAAGCTGAGAGTTTTTAAAAACAACTCAGAATCAGGATGACAACTTTAGGTTCTTGCAAAGTCTCAAGCGACAGTTCTCCCATAACGAAATCCATTACTGTTTCATAAATCAAGGCGGCAGCACAAAACTCCTGTTTTTTTGAAGTAGCAATTACGTACCCATTTCCTTTAGGTCATAAACCCATTCTATGAGCAACCCAGGGGAAGAATCATCAAAAGTTCCCAAATTCATTACATGAAATTCAAACTCTATACCCAACTTTTGAAACCCGACTTTCCAATATTCTAACTCCTCAAAATCAGAATCCATGATGAGACTAATAAGCACAAACACAAACAAGTAGCACTGATTTCCCAAAACAAAACAAAGAACACAAATATAACACCTAACAGCTAGACCAAATAACTAGACAATCAACCTAAAATTAAACATAAAATTAAATTTAAAATATAAAGAAAATCTATAGGAGGAACCTAAGACTTAGCTCGCAACGGTGGAAGATGTTGTCCCTTGTTAACCAGTCAGCAGCGGAATATTGTGCGATGAGATCGGAAAAAAGGAGGTAGACAGCCGGTATTGTAGATCCCGACCTGTGGTTGCTGGGAGGATAGCCTCAACCCCTTGCCAGGTAAACAAACAAAGTGTGTGAAGCCCGTCGGCAGCCGGAAGGTAAGCGCAGCCACCGGCGAGCTTCACGGGGGGAGGCGCGAAGGACTGTCGCTAGGGTTTCGTTAGGGAGGCGCGAGAGAGCTTTTGTTTGACTTGTGGTAGGAAAATTTATTACTACTACTATTCAGCCTTTAGTAAAATTTATCCTTTGAAGTATATGGAAAGAAATAAAAATTCTTCTATAAAGAATAAACATAGTTTTTCCCATAAAATCTACGAACAACCAAAACAAAAACTCCCTATAATATAGATGTGGGTTATCTCATGATTATCATCACATTACTTCTTTCCTTTGTACTATTTTGCTATTTCTTTCGTAACAAAAATGGGATTCCAACTAATTGGCCCCTTATTGGAATGATTCCAACACTCCTCATAAACTTACTAGAATACATGACTTTTTCATTGAAGTTATGGAGAAATCTAACTTAACTTTCCATTTTAAGGGCCCTTGATTGTCCAACATGCACGTACTTTGTATTGTTGATCCACCCAACCTTCACCACATTTTGAGCAAGAGTTTCGGAAATTACATCAAGGGTTCTAAGTTCTATGAAATCGTGAAGTTTTTGATAATGGAATCATTGTCACAGATTCACCCTTATGGGAGTACCATCGAAATGTGGCTCAATCTTTCTTATATCATCCTGATTTCCACCATTTTGTAGTCGATATAACTTGTGAGAAAATGGAGAATGGACTATTCCCAATCCTTAACCATTTTTCTAAGCACGCAATTGAGTTTGACTTGCAAGATTTATTCTTAAGGTTCATGTATGATACCATGTGTACCATCATGATGGATCATGATCCACAACCCCTGTCACTCGATTTGCCTAATTTTCCACTCTTAAGGTCGTGGCTGATATCGAGCATGTGCTTTTCTCTCATCACCTTAATCCAACATCCATATGGAAGTTCCTAAGGTGGTTCAATGTTGGAGACGAGAAGAAGAACAAGCTAGCGTGGAAAACCCTTGATAATTTCATTTACAATTGCATAGATAGGAAGAGGGAAGAAAGGAGGAAAGGAGAATCTATGCAAAAGGATCAAGACATTGAGATGAGTGTCGATTTATTGACATTATTCATGGATACTGATGAAATCGCAAAAACTCCAACCCGTTAAGATAATGATAAATTTTTTAGGGATACAATTTCAAACTTTTTTCTAGCAGGAAGAGAGACCACTAGTACTGCTTTATCTTAGTTCTTTTGCCTTCTCTCACAAAACCCTCAAGCTGTTCAAAAAATTAAAGAGGAACCAGATACAATAATGCTACACATGGACAATGACGCGGTCCGAATTTCAAAGGAAAAGCAAGCGCAATTCCTAGTACGAACAAACAGATTTACAAGCGATAAATCTGTAAAAACTATGGAATCCATCAGAAAAGAGTTAAAACTCTGAAATATTATTATTAGAAGAAAAGCTGACTTCTAATGATGGCTAATATGTTTAAATAGTCTAAATAAAGCCCTAATACAAAAATTGGGAAAAAACAAAATTGGGAAATTATTAAATTGCTGTTTCGGGCCCTAAACGAACTCAGATGGCTTAAAAAGCATGTAGGTCACAACATAGCGGTGAGTTGGATTTGTTGGCCCGTTTCCCTTTCCAAAAAGGTATTTTATTAACCATTTTGACACCGGGAGCCTGACTAGTGGAAATCATTTCAGGATTTTTCGACGATGGACTTCTTCGTCGAACTGTTCCGCTAACCTTCCTACGTCAATCTCCTCCACCTCTAAAGAACTCGCCCTCGAGTTCGTATCTTCATAAAGAATCTCATCTGTATGGTACTCATAAATGTCAGCAACATTAAAAGTGTTGGAGATGTTCATGTCATCCGGAAGAGCTACCACATAGGCATTATCATTGATCTTGCGAGTCACCTTGAACGGGCCATACTTGCGTGGTTTCAACTTGCTGTAAGTACCAATTGGGAACCTCTCCTTATGCAGAAACACCATCACATCATCTCTCCCACACCGAAAACCTTAGCCCTCCGGTGTTTATTAGTAGCAACTTTATTTTTCTGCCCAGTAGCCTGTAACTTAGCCTTCACAGTTTCTTTGACAGCTACAATCTCAGCTCCTCTGCCATATTTCCAGCAGCCACACTAACTCCAAGAGCCTTAGGAAGCTTAATCATATCAACCACATGTCTAGGAACAGAAGTGTAAACCAGAGAAAATGGTGATTTTGCTGTGGCTGAATGTACCGCACTATTGTACGCAAACTCCACCTGGGGTAAAGCCAAATCCCATTGCTTCGGTTTATCTCCACAAATACTACGAATCATATTCCCAAGAGTCCTGTTAGTCACCTCAGTCTGCCCATCTGTTTGTAGATGAGCTGTAGAACTCCTGTTCAGCGCCGTCCCAAGCATCCTCCAAAAAGTAATCCAGAAGTGGCTAATAAACTTGGTGTCCTATCTGAAGTGATAGAGGTAGGAACCCCATGAAGACGCACCACCTCCCTAAAAAACAACTTAGCTACATTGGATGCATCTGCAGTCTTCTTACAAGCAATGAAGTGTGTCATTTTGGAGAAACGATCAACTACCACAAAAACAGAATCCACGCCTCGTTGAGTACGAGGTAAACCCAACACAAAATCCATTGCCAAATCTTGCCAAATGTCATCAGGAATAGGCAAAGGCATATAAAGACCAGTATTTTGGGACTGAGCTTTGGACACTTGACAAGCATGACATCTTCGGACTATAGCACCAACATTTCTCCTCAAGTGAGGCCAATAATACATCTCTTACAAACCAGCAATTGTCTTGTCCCTACCCAAATGACCTGCTAAGTCCACCGCCATGAAGATCTCTGATCAACTTTTCTCTTAAGGAAGAACAATGAATGCACAACTGATCACCTATAAAAAGATAGCCATCTCACATATGAAAATGTGCACTAGGCTGCCCTTTACTGCACTTGGCCCATAATTCCTTGAATTAAGCATCCTCCTCATGCAACTCCTTCAAACACTCAAAACCCACAATCTCCTAAGGATCTAAAGTAATGAGTAAGGAAGCTCTCCTATGATTTTAAATCTAACGAAAAAGTTGTTGGCCATAGTATGGTACCAATTAATACAATAAGGTAGCACAAAAATCATAAGCAAATTTTGGGATTTAAAGTTTTGGTGCCTTGTGATTTTATGTTGTCATTGTAATGAGAAAGATCTCAGCCTCCTTTAAAATTTCACTCGTGATTTGATTTTAATTCTCATATTATAGAGAGAAAACTATTTAGAGATCTTGAGAGCTTTCAATTCTTGGATGTGTTTCTGATTACAACCATACTAATAACCAATATCTTGTGAATGTAATCCGTAGCATATCCGAAGACACATGAAATTGGACAACAGTTATGAAGACCATTATCATTTATCAATAAAATCATTGCACCCGCGTTTTAATTATAACTGATCAATTAGGATAATTAAAACTGAGAGTGAATAATTTTAACCTTATAACCATGCTTTATTTGAAGGACAATTGAGACATCAGGAACAACTTGCATTGATGTCCTTTTACTGCCTGTATGTCATACTTTTCGATGATAGCAGCTGCAACAGTTTTTATCAGCGTGAAAGCCATGTCCTTCCCAAGGCAAAAACCTCGGCCCTGCACAAAAAGTTAAAACTTGTATGTAGGCTCAAGCTTAATGATTCCTCATTCTGATATCCATCTATCAGGCTTAAACTCATTGCAATCGTCTCGACGTCTCCCCATATCGATTTCATCATTCCCATCGCATACATGTCGAAGATAATATGCGCATTGGTGTTTATTCGATGACCACTCGGAATGTTATCAGACTTCATTGAGCACTTATGGTTAAATGTAAGTGGGAGATATAATCTTAGTGCTTCACATAAAGCACGCGTGAAGATAAACTAGTTGATCATTACTATGCTCGAATAAATTCTCTATAAATAATCCATCCCTTGCATCTATTTTTTGTTCCATCTTTTGTTTAAGAATAGTATCTAGCTCGTGTCTAAGACTGTAATTTAACAATCACTTGTGGATTCTTTGGGAGCAGATAAAAGAACCAAGACAACAGAACACTACTTGCATCGCCTCCTGCTACGAAATAATTTAAAATTGTGTCCCTTAAAAATGTATGACCACTATTATCACTAATTGGAGTTTGTGGCATTTTCAACGTCGCTCATATACAATGATAATAACTCGACGTTTACTTGAAAGTTTTCTCTACTCATCTCTTCTCTCCTCTTAGTATGCAATTATAGATGAAATTGTCAAGAATCTCGCAAGCTTTCTTGTATTCCTTTTCACCTACACCCCAACCACCTTAATATATAGGTGTTGGCATTGCATGACGACCGAAGATCACCTCTTCAATATGCGTTATAGCTTTTGAAACCGGCATTGGAGGAAAATCAATGGAGAGAAGTTCCGAGTCATGGTTCATGAGGATGGCACATATCTATATTATATATGGCAACAGGGGTGGTGATAGAAATTTGAGGGTGTACGCGAAAGTTTTGATGGACCTGTATAGTGTAACAAAATTACATTTTCATTCATTACATTAATAAGAATTCTACAATTATATTTGTGAGAGCTCATATTTCTCACTTATCTCTTTGGTAGAAGTCTTGTTTCTAACCCTCAAAATATTTTATGGGAGCTCTCTTGATTAGTTCATCTTTTAACTCATGCACCTACAATATATGGACATACAATAACTAATATTAGACAAGTGTAAAGAAAAAGGCAAAAATGATTTTTACACTTGTCTAATATTACTTATTTCTACATTGCATATCTTTGATTTTTACAAGATATTTCTAGATACATCACCACTTGATTTTTCTACTTAATGCAAGATTTTTCTAGACTATATACACTATATTTTTCATTACACATATAGATTTTCCAAGATTAACCTCTAACACTCCCCTTAATCTTGAAAAATCTTGTACTTTATAAATTTTAAATTCGTTGATGCACTTGTCATCAACGACCCGACCATGTACTGAAATTGTTTCTGTTAACACCCATGTCACCAATTATCCTCAACTTTGCTTCTTCTTTGTAGTTCTTCAACTTTTTGGGTTGGTACCCTTCCTAATCTTAACTTTCACATTGTTCTCTGAATATATATTCATCCAAAATTTCTTCTTTCTTTCTTATTGATCTCTTAGTTGGTACTCATGTTACCAACAATCATCATTCATCTCCATTGGCATTTGTTCTCTAAATTTTTCTTTTGTTGTGGTGCTCATTTCGTCACCCATCATTGCTAATGCTTATGTCATTAGCAAACTCCATAATTCTCTCTGTGGATTTTTTTTTTCTTATTTCTAACTATCGATGCTCTTGTCACATGCCAACATACTCTGCTAATGCCCTTGTCATTAGCATCATTAAAACACTTTCTTATTCAAAACATATTTTCTTCTTCAAAATATATTTTCTTTTTTCTCTTTTTTTATTTCTTTCTTTCTCCAAATTTTCATCAAAAATTTTGTTTCTCCATCCTTCTTCATTTTTATCCTCAACTTTTATTTTTCTCCATTTTCCTCCATAAATTTCTTCTTCTAGTTTAATTTTCCCATCTTTATCAGCTTCTTTAAGAAAATTTAGATTTAGCACATACCTCTTTGTCTCTTGCCATGTTCCATACTTTCTTCAGATCTTGTAATTCTTCATCTCTCGGGTTTCCGGTCTTCAATTTCTTCGTAGTCACTTTCCAGCTCTGATACCATGATAGAAAGTTGAGGGAGCACGCAGAAGTTTTGATGGACCTGTATTGTGTAGCAAAATTGCATTTTCATTGATTACATTAATAAGAATTCTACAACTATATTTGTGAGAGCCCATATCTCTCTCACTTATCTCTTTGGAATAACTGTTTCTACCCCTCAAAATATTTTGTGGGAGCTTTCTTGATTAGTTTATCTTTCAACTCATGCTCATACAACATATTTATAGTTGTTGTATCCTAGTCTCTAGATTTCTCTACACTTGTATAATATTACTTATTTCTACATCACATATCTTTGATTTTTACAATATATTTCTAGATACACCATCACTTGATTTTTCTCCTTAATGCAAGATTTTTCTAGACTATATACACTATATTTTTCATTATGCATCTAAATTTATCTACACATGTATAATATTACTTATTTCTACATCACATATCTTTGATTTATACAAGATATTTCTAGATACATAATAACTTGATTTTTCTACTTAATGCAAGTTTTTTGTAGACTATATACACTATACTTTTCATTACACATCTAGATTAACCTCTAACAACTGGGACAAGGAAAAATAGAAAAAGGAAAAAAATGAAAAATAAAAAGGATGTAATTACCTAATTAATTAAAAAAAGATAAATAAGGCACAACAAAAAGAAAACAGTGAAAATTTACGATACAGTAAGTTACTTCTCTCTCAACTAAATTTTTGAAAAAACTTAAAAATCCCAAATTTATTAGATATAATTAGTAATTAATTTAATTTTCTACATTTTTCGTAAGTGAACCTCTTAAACAAATCTTGCAAGTCGATTTTGATAGCGTGCTTAGCGACATGGTCAAGTACCGGAAAGAGTCTACTTTCTATCTCTTCCTCAATGTTGTTCATTAAAATTGAGGGGAATTTTGGATGGCCGAAGTAAGATTGAGCCAACTTCCGATGATATTGCCACAAAGTTGAATCTCTATTAAGAATGCCATCTCCAAGTACTTCAAAGTTCAAATATATCATTGAATTCGAGCTTTTGACACAATTTCCAAAGTTCTTGCTAAATATATAGTTAACGTTGGCCGGATCTACTGTAAGTATGAAATTTGTGCTATTAGTAAACCAAGGGCCCTTAACATGGAAAGTCAAGTGAGATTTCTCCATGATTGAGATCACGAATTTGACATTTGGTGGAAGACTATCAAAGTACTTCATTGATGGCATATAAAAGTACTTAATTACGATTTTTTTCAATAAATGCTCTATTTTGTTCAACATATTAAAAGTTATTTTTCAGCAAAAATAAGTTCAAATCAGTTCAGATAAATTCAGATAAGTAAAAATAAGTTGAATAGAATGAAACCAAAGAAGTTAAAGAAAGCATGCACTTCTAATTAATATTTTAAACATAGTACTGAAAAAATGTCCATAAGAATATTGCATAATCACCTCTTTTGTCAAGGTTATCTAATTTGATTAGCAAATTAGTTCGTAATCAAATATATTTATCTTTATTTATCCGTGGAAATCAAATAAAAAAAATCTTTTTTTTTTTCTATTTTTTTGCTTTTTTTTTAATCCCAAATTCGATTCAAATTTATGTTCTCCATAATTGGAGAGATTAATGCCTTCATATCTTTGTGCTTTTCTTTTGTCTTTTTTTGAATTTTGATTTACTTGTGAACTATTTTCAATTCTAACTCTTATTTATCTATCATCGATAGTATAGCTAAAATTTCAAATGTAGTACGTTGTCTTGATCTAACCTTATTATCCTCTATGTAATTGACTTACACAAATTGAAATTATATAAACCATTAAAATGATCATTCTTTACATGACTATAATGTTGTGGAAGTATATTGCTGATTTTTTTATTTTGACAATATTTCCTTTTGATGAAAGATTTTGATATTCTTAAATGAATTTGTTATCTTTGTTTTTTTTGTAAACTTTTTTAGTCTTTCCTTTTTTTAAACCCACAATTTTAAGTTATTCTAATTCTAGTTTTTAAAGATGGCAAATATTTTTGATTGATTGATTATTGTAGGCGTGTTTTTATTTTGCATATGCGGTGTGAGAGCGTATTCGATTCGACTACCCCATTGTAAAGGTTTTATTGAAAATTATTTTGAAAGAAGTCGCCAACAATTCTTTTTAGGAAGAATCATAAACCTAGTTGGATATGGGAAACCGTAGGGACAAATTAGGAACTAATCCAATGTAGATTTCCCCTTCTAGACTCCATAAATGGTCAAAATGAACCAAAGATTGAGTTAGGGGGTGAGGGTACGGATATGGTCATAGTAAACCAAGTTCGCCCATTGCTGGCCTCTACTAAATATCGATTCATGTCAAATTTTATGCCAAAAGAATAACCAAATGATGTTTTAAGCACCCTAAAATTATTTAGTCTAGGTTGGTTCAAGAAACACATAAAAAGACTATTTTTTAGTGATATGTTATTAGGCAATCAATTTACACGGAACCTACCAGGTCGTCCAAATTAATCTGATTAATGTTAGAACAGTTCTTTAGGCCTTGATTTGAAATGATAACATGTGGGTGATAAAAGCAATAAGCCAGGACAATAATATAATATGAATAGAATAATCAGGCAAGCATATTATATACAAAGGCATGAATAATAATATGAATATAAAATAAAGTATAGAAAAGGGGTTAGAATATACAGTAGAAGTTTTCTATTAAAGATCTACATTAGGAAAGAAAATAGTTAGTAACTTCAATATAAAAATAATTAATTTATTCAAGGACCCTCAGGATTATACCGTGGCTTGGCTCTGCGAGATTGACAACCTTTGGGACGAGCAATCGTGAAACCTGAAATTATGAATGTATGAACGTATGTAGATCGAATGTATTTGTGTTCGAAAGTATAGATTTTGTAGGGAAGTTTTATAATTTGTAGAGAAGTTCGTAAAGTATTCGTCGATTTCGAAGTGTGTTAATGTGAAAAATCCGTTCTTAAATTTGTACGGAAATCAGGCCTATTTATAAGGAAAACGACACTGCGCCTCACGCGCCAGCTGCGTCTGGCGCAGGCTGACATGTCAAGCGTATGACGCGGCATGCCCAGTAAAAAGCGTACACGTGGTACTTTTTTGAAAAAGATAAGAAAGAAAACTGCGCTTCGCACAGAGCTGTGAGCCAGGCGCACGACACAGTGTGTGGCACAGTGCCACGTGTCAGGAAAAGCTGCGCCTGACGCCTTTGCCAGCTTCTTTAGAAAACGCGTGTTAAAGATTTTTTTTTAACTGTTAATTCTGAATCTGATTTTACGGGATAAAATCTTATTTTAACTATAAAAAATATCTTTTGAAAATATTTATTTTATTTAATTAATTATTATTAAACAAATAATTGGGCTTTAGAATAGGACTTTAACACTTTTCGAAATCGTTTTGAATAGCTTTTTAGACTGCTCTCCCCTTGGGTCGGACCAATTAAGACCACAATATGTTTCATCATCGGATCCTTAAATGGGGAGACACGATTATGTTTCTACAATTACCTATTATTATTTTAAAAACTTAAACAAAATTGATGTAATTAAAAAAATAAGGGTATATCATAGTCATTTAGTAGGGGGACACCATGTATCCCCCCTTCACTTATATAATAGAGATAATTTGGGGTTTAGAAATGTGGATAAGACTATGAGAGTATATTAGCTTTGGGGGTCTGGTTTATGCTTATGAATATGAGTGGGTTTAAAGTTTTAAACAATGGTGGATCCAGGATTTTCAAATAAAGGATATTGTGATTTTTAAAATAAAAAAATTGTCGAAAATCGGGTAGTTTCACCTTTTTTTTTTCATCTAGGTGTCATTTCCTGTATCCAATACACAAGATAAACTAATTATATCTACTAAATACTCCATATGAAATCAAATCGATAACCAATAATCAATTTATCATATAAATCAATCAATTCAAACTAATTAAATTTTTTCATTCATAATTTTTTTTTTTTTTTTTTGGAAATTAAGTAATATTAACAAACCAAACAAAGCTTACACCTATAAGTTATTCATAATTATTGTTAATTTGTTATATTATCAATTTTATAACTAAACATTAAACAAAGACCTAATATTTGAAATTTAAGTGAATTAAATTAATTATTCCAATAATTTAAGTATTGAAGTTTAACAATCAACAATTAACTTGTAAACAATTAAAAAATTATCGGATTTTTCACCAGGTACCCCTGAGGTTTTACTAGAATCATGAGATACCCCTGCAGTTTGAAGAATTCATCTGGTACCTCTTAAGTTTGCATATAATGTACCAGACAACCTCAATAACTTAATGGTGTTGCAACTGTTAATTTAAATGACCTGAATTCACTTAACCCCAACCTAATTCGCATATTAACCCACATTATACCAAAAATGTCATTTCATATTTATATAAATCGCCTTTTTTCTACGATCAAAATAGTTTTAATAGTGACCTAATTATCTTTTAGGCAATTTTGTCTGCTTTTAAAAATATTTGTTGGGCATAATGTGAAATATTAGGGGAATTAGGATAAGGATTAACTGATTTTGAGTCATTTAAATTAACATAATCAACACCAGTAAGTTATTGAGGGTGTTTGGTATATTATAGGCAAATTTAAGGGGTACCCGATGTATTTTTGAAACCGCAAGGGTATCTCATGAATTTCTTAAAACCTGAGGGGTACTTGGTAAAACATTCGAAAAATTATAGTTTGTTTTCCCTGGAAAAAAAAGGAAAATCGAAGTAGATGAACTTGGCAGCGGGCATATGTCTCTAGGCAGAGCAGTAGCCAGCGACCGGCGAGGTGGTGAGTTTTGGAGGCAGACGACAGTTCTGGGCTTCTGCGTCAAATGTCTCCGTACAGTTCACAGACGACAAATTGCCATATCTTCTTTCTCTTTTTTTTTTATGCTTCCTCTTGATTTTAGTCTCTAGAGATATATTTAGATTTTAATTTTATTTTATTTTTAAAAAGTGGGAGTTGTGATGGAAATAGAAAAGGTAAGGACAAAAATGAAAAAGTAAAAAGTTATGACAGTGACAACTCATAATGCTTTTCAAATTATTTTTTTGCAAAATGGTTTTTTAGTAAGTCAGTGCACTCGACTCCCAACATTAAGTTTGAATCTCTCTTGTTAGATTTGTATACTTTCAAAATGACAACTTTTTATTATTTAAAGTTACAGATAATAGAAAATGTCAATGGTTAAAGTTGTACATTAAAAGACGTGAAAATCCTAGTGTTGCAAGTAAATTGGAACGAAGTTAGCAAAATTTATATGGAGGTAATGGGTTGCCTTGGTGAAGGATAAGGGATATCATAGTGTGTAAATCATGGGTGTTCAAAATAGATGTAGAGTATGATTGTTAATTCGAATGCACACGTAGAGTTATCTAGGTTTAACTCAATGTGTACCTAATGTGTTGGTTTAGGTTAGTTTGGTCATTTGTCCTTTTGGATTCATGTAGAGTTTAAGTTGAATCTAGTTCCCTTAAGGGTTTGAGATGGATTAATGACATGTTCAATTATAGTTTAATCTAGTTATGTTCAATTAAGTTCGGATCAAGTTTAGATTACTAGATAGGGTTAAATTGGGCTTGATTAAGTTAAATATTGGCTAAGTCCAAACCATATTAAAAAAAATGTTTTTGCTACACAATTTTTAATTGATTATGATTCGAATATACAATCGCCAATTAATTTTCAGGAAAAACTAATAAGCAAAAAATATAATCGAGTTCATGGTGAATTTCCTTACTTTATTCAATGGAATATGAAATTTCATGTACATAGATGGACTAATTGCAGGGGAAAAAAAATGTTAAAAGTTGGTTTTTTTAAAAAAATAAGATCTAATTTTGCGATCACTGTATTAAATCACAAGATTAAAAGGTATCTTGATTGATTGTCCAAATTATCTTATTAGGTATGATTTAACTAATTTGCAGGTCTGATTTAGCAAATAAATATAATAGGTGATCACATCATTGCAATTAAATCGGCATAAAAAGACATCCATAGAGTGTAAACATTCATGAGAAGAGAGGGTAGAAAGATTATACAAAATATATACAGATTTAATTATGAATTTAATTCCTACATCATGAAAATGTTAGTATAATTGGAATTAAATTGGAATTGACCTGACTATACCAACGTTGGAGGAATCAATCTTTAGCCTTAAAGAAAGGAAGAATTTGAAAGAAGGTTCAAGGAAATGGAAGAATGAATATTCTTGATTGAATGTGGTTTAGAGAGACTTTTGAGTGTTTAGATATGTTGAAGTATGTATGCAAAGTCCGAGTAAAAGTATGATGTAAACAGGGTAATTATAGTGCAAATACGATTTGGGTTCGGAAATACACGGAATAAAACAAAATCGTGCGCCTAATGCATGAACCCGCGCTTCACGCAAGGCCCCGTGCGCCAAGCGCATAGCACTGGCGCAGTACGCATGTCCCACACAAAGACTTGCTCCCCTCGCGATACACAGGCATCCCGCGCATGGCTCTAGTGCCCCGCGCACTGTAGTTTATCTTTGAATTATCTTTTATTTATAGTTAACAAAGAATAATTGATTTAAATCATCGGATTTTATGAAAGTTTTATGAAATTAACTTCATAAAATATTTATTTGAAAATTCAATTAATAAACATGAATAACTAATTTAAAATGGGTTTTATCTTAAAAAGGACTTTAGAACATATTTTGGACTCAAAAAGGTTTTGGGCAAGAATTTTAATTGCTCCTTTTCAATCCGGACCAATTAGGACTATGGTATGTTTTATCATCGGGTGTTAAAAGGGGGGACAAGATTATGTGTCTACAGTTTTCAACTTAAGTAACCGAGTTGACCAAACATGACATGTTTATTAAACGAATTGAGTTAGGATTAAACGTTCTAACCCGAACCTGACACGATACCGTGTAATTCCTATGCTACTATCAATATATTATTAATTTTTGTAATCCTATGATATCTTTCTTATTTCAATAACATTTTGTACGCAAAAAGTTGGTTAGAAAATATATGATGTTGATTTGTTTGGTTTATATCTACATGGACGCTTCATAAAAGGATTGAGTAACCCGTCTATTAAATAAGTCGAGTCAACCAGGGTTGACGGTTATTTACCCGTTTAGAGTTGAGGGGGTTATGCTCTCTCAAGGGCACCTAGTAAAGGTGTTTGAATAAATTCACCTTGGAATTGACACTATAGCTCAACGCTTACGCACTTTTTAATGCCAAGTGTTTATATTTTTGAGGAAGCAAATTATAACATAGTGTATAAAAAATATTTGATATTACTAACCATATATATTCCATAATTTTATGTGTGATCACGGATAAAAAAGTTTAAATGATATAAAATGTACGCTATGATAAGACTATTGACTTCCATAGTTCAGCCACCCCATGCCCAATTAGCCTTATATATATATAAGGCTAATTGGGCATGGGGTGGCTGAACAATGGAAGTCAATAGTCATGTACGATCGATATAAAATAGTCCCTTTAATTTATAATGTAAAAGTAAAAAATATATTAAAGATACACAATGTAAAAATATACTTTCTCTATTTTATACTTCTTATGTATTGCGCAAAAATCAATAAATTAACAATAAACAATCCAAAATTAACAATGGAGTCTAATACTAATGTAGACACATAATCGTGTCTCCCCATTTAAAGATCCAATGATGAAACATACCGCGGTATTAGTTGGCGTGACCCAACGGAAGAGCAATCTAAATAACCAATTCAAAATTGTGTTTTGAAATGATATTCTAAAGTCCAATTAATTGTTCATGATGATTAATTGTATTTTAAGTCCATAAAATGTTTTAAGTCCATTTAAAAGCCCAATTAAATATTTATTATTTTAATAAATATTTTCCATAAATGTTTTTATCTTTGGTAAATATAAATCAGCTTTTACATCCGTAAAATTCCATCTCCGGAATTTTAGGGATAAAAAATGTATCTTTAAAGCACGCGTAGAATAAAAAACGAATATACTGGAATATGCGCCGGACGCGGCGGCTGCGCTCAGCGCACCACGTGTGTCCAGCACATTGGCCAGAACGCGTTAGGCGAGCCAATGAGCGCTTGACACGTGGATTTGTGACTCACACAGAGTCTTGCGTCTGACGCAAGTCATGTGTGAGACGCAACCTTTCTTTTCTATCTTTTCAAAAACGCGGTTACACGTGCTTAAATCTGATTGGGTTGGCTGCGTCAAGCACACCAATGTGCGCCTGACGCGTGGCACTGCGCCTGCCACGTAGACCTGCGCCTGGCGCATGGCTTGTGTGAGGCACACACCCCTTTTTGCCTATAAATATCTGTGATTTCTCGAATTACAGAGGGCTTTTGATTTATTATTTTACGCATACACAAATTTACGAATATCTCCGCAATACACTTCGAATCTTCAAACACTCAAACACTTTCAACACTACAACTAATTTCTATTCTTAATCATATTGTGTTCCTGGTTCCACGATTTCTCCGCCTAAAGATCATTGCGCTCTTCAATCTAAGCCGCATAGGTATAATTCCTGAGGATCCTTGAATAAATTAACTATTTTTATATTGAAGTTACTAACAATTTATTTCATGATGTAGATCTTTAAGTAATAAATCGTTCTACTATATATTCTAACCCCTTTTCTATACTTTATTTTATATTCATATTATTATTATTCATGCCTTTGTATATTATATGCTTGCCTGATCATTCTATGCATATTATATGATTGTCTTGACTTATTGCTTTTATCATCCACGTGTTATTTTTGCTAATTAAAGACCTAAATAAATGTTCTAACATTAATCAGATTAATTTGGACAACCTGCTAGGTTCCCTGTAATATTGATTGCTTAATAACATGTCACTAAATAATTAGTCTTTTATGTGTTTCCTGAACCAACTTAGACTAAATATTTTTAGGGTGCTTAAAACATTATTTGATTATTCTTTTTCATAAGATATATTGTGAATTGATATTTATTAGAGGCCAGCAATGGGCAACATGGTTCCTGACTGTGTTGTACCCTCACCCCCGAACTCAATCTTTGGTTCATTTCGACCATCTATGGAGTCAGGATGGGGAATTCTACATTGGATAATTTGTCCCTACGGTTTTTCCATATCCAACTAGGTTTATGATTCTTCCTAAAAAGAATTGTTGGCGACTTCTTTCAAAACAATTTTCAATAAAACCTTAACAGTTGAGTAGTCAAATCTAATACGCGCTCACACCGCGTAGGCTAAATAAAATCACGCCTACAACTAATAATGAAGAACATGTCATAGAGGAACGAGCTAGATGGTACTCAAACCTGAAAATTAAAAATATTCTGGAGATTTTCGAATTACAACTATTGAGAAAATATTGTAATAACATGGTTTGTAGGCAAGTAGAGGTGGTAAAAAGTGACACGATCCACTATCTCGACCAGAACCCGACATGAAATTAGCGGGTTTGGGTCAAGTTTCTCAACCTGATTAATTAAGAGGGTTGACCCAATACGACCCGTTTATTAAACCGGTTTGGTCATGGTTGCACTTTCTAATCCGAATATGACACTATACTACTTTTAATATTATCATTTTAGGTTGAAATAGTTCGAAAATCTTTCTTAACAATATAAGATTTAGTATTTGGTTGTTTGATTTAATTTATTTCGGTCAAATATTTTAGTAAATAAGAAGTGGGTTAAAACATGAGGTTGATTTGTTTGATTTATGCATATCTTCATGCTTGATAAACGGGTTAATGAACGTGTCGGGTAACCCGTTTAATAAAAGAATCGGGTTAGGGTTGAGGTTTATTGACCCGTTTAATAAACAGATCGGGTTAGGGTTGAGGGTGTTCAACCCGTTTACCGGTGAACCCAACACAAATTTAACACGACACGTCTCGTTTACCAGCTCAATATGCAAGTCATTAATATTAATTCATTGACTTGTTAATGATAACTTTTGTGGTTTCTTTCTCCTACTAGCTAGTTTGTAGGAAGGGGTTTTTTCACATTGATTTACGTTTGTTATAGTCTCTTATATTCCTCTTCACATCTATCCATATTGTGATTGCATCTCAACTTTCTCTCTAAAAAAATCCTCTCAACTCTAACCCTAACCCCCGGGCCGCCGCCCACCTCTCTAGGCTCGCCGGGGGCTGGCATCTCAGCCTCGTCGCTGGCGAGCCTAGCCCCCTATTAGTCGCTAGCTACTTTCCCCGTCGCCCTCCTGGATGCGCTTTCCTTCCCCTCGTTTTCACTTCCCTTGCTTCCGTTGTTTAACCACCTCCCTTCCAGTGTTTCGGCTTCCCCGTACCCGTCCCCATCGTCGGTTCCCCCTCCCCAGTAGTGAGTCGGTCTCGTTTTGGGCTTCCCCTTTCGTTTTGGGCTTCCCCTCCCCCTCCCCCGTTTCGTGGTCCGTTGCTCTTGGTTTAGGCTTCCCCTCCCCCTTGGTTTCGTATGGGCTTCCCTCCCCCTTCCCCTAGTTAGTGTTACGTAGGTATAGTTTTGGGCTTCCCCTCCCCCCTCCCCTGTTCAATGTAGCGTCGGTCTTGTTTTGGGTTTCCCCCTCCCCCTGGTTTCTTTCCCAGTGGTTGTGCGTCTCTCTCCCCCTTCCCCTAGTGCTTAGTTGGAAGTGCGTCCTCCGTTCCCCCCTCCCTTAAGTTTATTTATCCGCATTCCGTTGTTTAGTTCTTGGTCGTGTTAGTATGAGTTTGTTGTTTGTTTACTCCATCTGCTTGATACTTTTGTTAATTGCTGGAGGTAGTCCATGTCTTCAA
The DNA here is from genome assembly GCA_947646795.1 of Beta lomatogona. NCBI lineage: Eukaryota > Viridiplantae > Streptophyta > Magnoliopsida > Caryophyllales > Amaranthaceae > Beta > Beta lomatogona. The sequence continues at coordinate 4,256,799 of CANSNZ010000268.1, forward strand.
GATGTTGGGTCTAGTTTATGTGGTTGGTTAGGGTTTGCATGGCAAGTGGTTTCATGGTTGGGGTTTGTTTTCTCCGATTTTGAAAAGCGGATGCTTGTTCGAGATCTAACTATGGTTAGATTTCAGTTTCGCTTGGTAATGATATTATCAATCATTGCCTTGACAAAAAGATATCTGAAGGCTGCTCTCCAATTTGTCAATTGGGTTTATAGCACGTCAACTCATTTGCGCTTCTCCTCAAAGGATATGCCTGAAATACCCATTCAAGAGGGTATTGAGTCACAAAGGAATGTGACTCTTCCAGGACTCTTGATCCAAGAATCCCATGAGACAAAAGGTCACTAGGATTGGTCCTGTTGCGAGTTTCTAATCTCGTTGTTACTTTGTTGCCCTGATTGTGAAATCAGTCCACTCCTCCCACTCCTTTTTTTAGGTTTCTAGCGATCGTCATCCACCAGTAGAAGAGCTTCACTACAATTCTCTAACAACACAGACCTCCAGATCGAGCAAATTTATCCAAATTTAAAGTTATTTATGTTATTGTAATTTTTATGTAAGAGCGAGTAAAGCTGAGTTTAGTTTCTTTGTTTTTGTTTGATTTTATTAGCACTAGGCTGTACTTTCATTTTTACATAATGTAAAATTTCCCATTGTAAAAATAAAAAAATAAAAAGCGCACACACACCTATCCATATTGTTTTTCCTTGCTTATTTTATGTTTCCCGATATTCTCAACAAAGAAATTCCAACATGACTAACCTGTACTATATGGTCAGTGTACAATTTGAATATGAAAGATGAGAGAGCACCATTCACCACCAACAAACTTTTTTGTTGTAACCACTTAAGCATATTCTAGTGGTTTGCGGTGTACCACTAGCCAGTAGCCATGCACCATATCGAATCTGAAAAAAGGAAGCTGAGTTATTGGAATAGTTCTAAGCATACTGACATGATAAGATTTGGAAGAAATATCAAATTCTTATTATTTTTGACTGTTGGCATATAATCGTACCTTTTATATGTAAAATAAATATTAAAAAATTTGAACTCCCCACCATGTATAATTAATTGGAATTTTCTTAAAGTATAGGTATTGGAACCTGGAAATATTCCTAAATCAAATAAATGCAGATTTGTAAAATTTATCAAGATGACTACTTATCATTTAAGTATCATGAATAAGTTGGGTCAAGTCGTACGTCCGACATCTGTATCTAAACTTTCTATCTGTAATCTGTCTGCATAATTGCATATATTGCGGAAAGTTCAATAGCTGGCAAATGCATTGGCCATTAGACTTGAGACCTGAGAGGTGTACCGTGTACAACAGTATAGCAAATGAACTAGCGGCTAATATGGGTGAAAGTTTTTCGGATCAAAACCGAAATCCAATTCAATAACTTTAGTTAGTACACCCATATTAGCCGCTAGTTCATTTGCTATACTGTTGTACACGGTACACCTCTCAGGTCTCAAGTATCGTTTTTCCCTGAATAATCCCAAGTTCGCATGTTATCTTCCAATATTGGTCCGACTCCAAGGATAACCTGCTTAGTAGGTAAAAATCGTTGGCCGCACGTATAAATTTATTTATTTTCAATTATATCTCTTTTGGTTTAAGTTTTCTATAATTTAATTTATATTTTAAGTTTTTATGTTAATTTTTAATTATATCTCTTTGTTGGTTTGAATTTTTGAAATTTATGAGTTTGGTAATGATTGCACGAGGCCAGGAATCTAAGAGTTTATGAGTGGGTTTGTTGTCAGATTTTTTTGTTGTACAAGTTTGTTTTGCATTATTATTTATTTTTTATTCAAGTGAGCACCTGTTCTTTCCCTTTCATTTATTTTTTTCCTTTTTTTCAACGGAAATGGATCAACATTTAAATAAAAAAATAAAACATAATGGGCCCCATGAAATTTTTACTTGTTGAACAGGTCACCAAAGGAAAGAGACCAATATGGGAAGACATCATGCCAACTTGAGATTATTCTCGGATAAAAGAAACATTGGATTAATGGTGGAAGATGGCCCAAACATGGGATTATTTTTGACAATTTTGCCTAACTTTAATCTAAATTTGCTTCTTCATCTGTACTCTCCATTTTACTCAATAGTCCAACTAATTATGTTGCAATTATTTAAAAACGAAAGTTAGTACAATTTTCAACTTAAATATGGTAAGTCATTTCTCTCTTTGATCTCTTTTTCTCTGTATTACAATTTTCATTTTTCGAATGAGCTCCATTAATATCAAATTTTGATCTTAATAATTCTTTTTACACTATAAGCTTGTTTAATGTATGGACGGTAGTATCAAAAAATTTTATTTTTCTTGGTGGATCTGTTGCTTGATTTGGAGAAATTGGTCTATTTGATTGAAGATATATTAGAGTTGTAATGCTACATTATCAACCTAAATCTTGATAATTAAAAGTTAATATTACCAAAAAATAGGATAATGGTACGACCGTACGAAAAGCATTAATATAAAATAACAAGAAAATTTAGATTAAAGCTAGTATAATTTAACAATTTAATTTAAAAATTGTGTTCAGAGCTAACTAAAAAGTTATCGTTGTTACATAATTTGAGGAGAGAAAGGCAAAAGGTAATGAAGTTAATTAATTACTTTTCAGGCCCTTAACAAAAACCGTTGAAACTTCAGGTCTTTAATGACAACTTTTGGCAAAATTTAGGTAGGTTATTGTTCTATGTTTAAGTCGCTATCTATCTATCAGTACTCCCTAAATTCTATTTAAAAATTAACTAATAGAGTATTAAAAAAATAATTATTATGTTGAGTTGGATTCCATTACCACAACCCTCAACAAGTCTTTATTAATGGTGAGTAGTCTACCCGGTGGGTAGACAAAGTTTTTTCCCAAATAATGCTAGTTTAAAAATTAATTCCCAATTTACGCCAAGTCTAATATTAATTCCGGCACTACCGTCCACGTAGGATATATGTAAAAACATTTATTTTTAAAAAAATAAGAGTAACCGCTAATACCATTAGCGGTTCATTTAGGGATACCGCTAATGGCACTAGCGGTTTGTTGATGACCCAAGTTTATCTTATTAAACCTGCTTTCTCTCTCTTTACGCTTCCCCACGAAAATAACTCAACACACACTTTCTCTCTCTCTCAACCTCCATCGCTACCACCGACTGCCTCTTTCGCCTCGACCAACCATCGATAGCCTCCACCGCCATCTGTCGCCATTACACCATGCGATGCCGACCTCCATCGCGACCATTGACAACCTCCATCGCCTCGGCCAACCATCTATAGCCTCCTCCGACATTCGTCGCCACAACACCATGCATGCCGACCACCCTTCAATTATTTCTTCAACTTACATCTCTAATTCTCGATTTTTCACATCTATCAATTATGGCATCTGGGTTGCTCTGTTTTTGTTACGTTTCCTCTCAAATTTGCTAAATTTCACCATGGTTTTTCTGGATCAATGATTGAAATTGTGCTAAAGATGTGACTTTTTTTAGTGGGTATAGATGAGAGATTGTTTGTTTTGGGTTAGAAATTGAAGTGATAATTAATGTAAATTCATGTCATCTATTCACTGCTATTATATGATTCAGTTGTCTTCTTCTATTTTTTTATTTCTTCTTGGCGCAAAACCGCTACTGAGAGTAGTGGTGTAGTTGAGTCAACCGCTATTTCAAGTAGCGGTTTATGATAGAATTTCAACCGCTTTTCGGATTAGCGATTTCCTGCTAAGGCAATTAAAAGAATTATTTTTGCACCTTCCTATCCTACGTGGACGGTAGTGCCGAAATTAATTTTAGACTTGGCGTGAATTGGGAATTAATTTTTAACCTAGCATTATTTGGGGAAAAAATTCCGATTTTCAACCATCTCCTGTAGCAGAGACTGATATACATCGCCAAACTCGCGAAGTCCACAATTATATGCACACTCAATAGTCCTTTTCCCTAATCATGCACCCTCTTTTGATAACGAACTTAAGATCTAACTAACTAAAACTTATACTCTATTTTACTATTTATTTTCTATATATCTTTCGCCTTTGTGGTACGTCCTTCTTCGCATAACTACCCCCTCAGCAAGGGTGGGGCTTAACCTGGATGAGGTGCTCGATCGCGTAGGGCCCTCCAAAAATAAGGTCCCCCCGAAAAATTGAATTTATTCTTATTGCTATAATTTAGAAGTAGAAAGATTGATTTGGACCAGTGGTGATTGAAAGGCCCTAGATGTTCAAGGTTAAGAGGTCAAATCTTGGTAATGTGTTTTTTTGGAAAGGGTAGCCACTTTTCTCTCACCCTCATCTTTTCATCTTCCTTCATCAATTTCCACCATAGCCATTTATACCTCACCTTTTCAATCTTCATAGAAAACTTTTCAAAGTCCATATCTTAATTGATTAGTCCATTAATACTTCACATTTTAAGTGAATATCTACGAAGTATTTTTCCTAGTAGATGATTATGTAATTTGATATTCTCTCTACAATCTAGTGAAGTTATTTTATGTTAATAAAATCAACTTTTTTTTTTTTAAAAAAAAAACTAGAGATTTAAGGGCCCCATTTCAAGAATATGCATAGGGCCCTCAACAGCCAACATCCTAGCTCCGGCCCTGCCTCTCATGACTTTAATATCTTAAGTTTTATTTCATCAGTGGGTAAATTTACTAATTTAGTCGTCAGTGACTTCAAAGCAAAGGCGTCTACACTGAAGTTGGGATGTTTTCACTTTGTGACAACTGATAAACCTCCAAATTTGTTTTCTCTTTGAAATACAGTAAATGTAGACTTTATAGAGAAAATACACATCACAGCATATTATAAAAATCTGGACTTCGCGAGTTCGTGATGTATAGAAATGTACGCATATAAAATACATGCAAACGGTTTTAGTGAATATAGGTGATCAGTGTCGTTCCTGACATTTTAAGTGTCCTGGGCAAATTATAAGATTGGTCCCCTTATATAAATATGATACTTCTAAATTTTATTAATATATTTTTTTGGTGCTATAAAATTTTATATAATATATTACGGTAGGATATTCACAACATTTGGTATTAAATGTCATACATTTTACTTGATTAATCAAACAATACGGTTTTACAAATATCAAAAAACTTGAATAACATATTATTCATTTAATTTCCTGCTACTATCTATCATTGAAAAATTAATATCTCTTACTAAAATTGTCTCCCCTCACCTACCCACCACACAAAAAAAAAGAAATTATGAGTCAAGCATTTCTATAGCAATAAATTGTTAATAATTTTTTTTCTTATATCTTCTTTCTTAAGTAGATTGTTAGTAGTAATTTAGGTACATGAATATTTTGAAAACTGTAATAGTAGCATATTAGTTGATTTCAAGTAATTAAATAATCTCATTGCTATATTGTTTTTTTGTGCAAAATAAAATAAAATAAGAAAATCAAATACAATTACTACCTTAGCTTAGTCATTCTCCGTACGAGACAAATGTCTCATTTCTTATCTTCTTTTTTTGATTCAGCATAAGGAAAGAACTAGAAGAAAAGAACAAAGAAAACAACTAAAACTACAGCAACTAAACTACACCCCTCAAGATCTTCTCCTAAAATAATGTCTACACCCCTCAAAAGCCTACAGAGGAACTAATCGAGGGAAAGCTACACCCCTCAGATCTTTCATGTCTGATTTATTATACTTGTAATGAAAATTAAAAACTTTATAGTATTGTCCATTCCTCCATTAGACAAAAAGTGAATTTCTCCACAGACAAATAGCATATTAGAATTTAGAAATGAGGATGAAAGACCTCTTCTAATTTACCAAAATAAGCAAGCAAAGCAAAGAGATAGATGCGGACAGTCACCACTCACCAGTCGTGCCCCCAGTCACCGGCTCGCCATCGCAGCTGCCAGTTCATCAAGTCAAGCAAGGGCTTGTTTAGTCTTCAGATTTTCAGATCTAGAAACGAATTATAAATAGAAAAAACTCCAATTCGAAGTTCCATGTGTGAAACTTGGTCAATGTCAGTTACGTATTTGATAATGGTTGTGAATTAAGATTTGAGAATTGAGGTTTTATGTTTTTTAATTTTTAATGGGGTTGCCTTCATATTAGTGTAAGGAGTTAAATGTTCTTTATTTGATTTTTTCCCCCTCACATTGAAATCTTCTTGGAAATATGGAAATTGGAGTAATTAGGGGAGAAGCCAATGAGTCTTTGATTAATTGAAGACATGAACTGTCATCAAAGTCGGAACAATTGAAATAAATTGCTGTTTATAAATTTTTCTCAAATTGATTTTTTTTTTAAATTGGGCCCCCTCCTTCCCTAGGCCCTGGGCAGACGCCCCTCCTGCCCAGGCTCAGGGACGGCCCTGTAGGTGATAGATAGCTTCAGATACATATTCACATGCTGACAAGTGACATGCACATCCTTATTCTTGCGGAACTTTGTCTCACATATTACTAGGTCCTAAACACACGAATATACAATAATACAAGCTTTATAATTTTTAGACCCGTAACCTATTATCTATATAGCTGGAAAATATAAACATAACTTGAACTGAACTGAACTGCGAAAAACTTAATAGAATTAAACTAAATTGAACTGAAAACAAGTCTAAAAGAACAGGGCCTAAGACCGCCGATAATGTAAATTTTTCTTAAAAAAAAAAGTGTTAAAAGTATCCCAAAAACATAGTTGGTTATATTGATTTCTCTTTTACAAAACAATGGTTAATTGAATATCTACCACAATGAATGGATCATACAAAAAGGTAAAATGGTGTTAACAAGCAAAGGATATATGCAAGTTAGAAGACCAAAAAATCGTCTGACATAGAAGGTTGCTCCAACCCTTTAACCCACACATCTTTTTTTATGCTTGCTTCATGCATTTTACTACTACTAGTCTTACAATTTTCATTTCCCTCAAATTTCTTATTACTTTCACTAATATTTTTAGGCACCTCTTCTTTTTTAAATATTCCATAAACAACAGACTCTACATCAATTGCTTTAATTCCATCTATACCCTCCTCTTCCACCTCTTTCTCTACAGGAATAAAAGGGGGCCTCTCCAGCCGTAGGATCATTTCCCAATCAACCTCCTTGAAAAAATTGTGGCCCTTGATTCCCTCCAATGATATCCTCCGCTTTGGATCTTTCTCAAGTAATTTCCTAATCAAATCCCTCAACGGCGTCGTTTCACCAACCAACTCAGGTGACTTTGACAAAATTTTGTAAAACGTTTCTTTCCTATTTTTTCCTATAAAAGGTGTCGTCCCATACAACATCTCATGTAAAACGATGCCGAAACTCCACCAATCCACGGCAAAATCATGACCATGCCCTTGAATGATCTCTGGTGCCACGTATTCCTCTGTCCCTACGAACGAGTTGGACTTCCCAGCTAAGTCTGACTCGGACGAGTTTCCCGACTCGTACCCTGTTCTACTCAATTTCACCGAGTCTTCTGGTGAAAATCCAGATTTACTGCATTTATAAAAGGAATATAATCTAGGTAATTTGGATTTTTTCCTTTCTAACTCGGGCTTCTTCACCGAGTCGTAACTCGGTCGTGTCGGCGATTTCGCAACAAGTTTGGTTGAGAGATCAAAATCCACTAGCATTAAATGCCCGTTTTCATGAATTAACATATTTTCTGGCTTTAAATCTCTGTATACTATTCCCTTTTTGTGCAAATATTCCAATGCCAAAACCATCTCAGCCCCATAAAACCTGAAACCAAAAATAACAACTTTCTTAGGGCTTTCTCGTTATCGCTTTTTGTATTCTGTTTTCATTTTTTCCGGAAATAACTCAAATTGCAATACTTCCTCCATTCACTTTTAGTTGCAACATGTGAATATAACAAGATCTCACATGACTATATTTTGCCTTACATATATATAGATCACCAAATGCAAAATCTCATATATTGAAACTAAAAGTGAACGGAGAAATTACTAATTTCCATTATTTTATTGTCGATTGTTATAATAAATATGATTATTCTTAATATCGTTCCACAACTTATATAATATATGAATTCTAAATCTTAAAACTGAAAACTGAGAACTGGCTGTAATATCGAAAAGGACCCTTAATAAACAAAAAAAAAAACTCCGAAAATTTACAGCTTATATGAAATATTTACCTGATAATATCATCGGAGAACATCTTTTCAACTTGCTCCTTCCTCAATAAATTAAGACTACCACCTGTGCAATAATCAATTGCATACCCAAAAACATTCTCTGTTTCAAGAACACCTTTAAGCTTAGGCAAAAGAGGGTGATCAAATTCCCTTAAAACTTGTTGTTCAAAAAATATTCTGTTTTGCACTTCAACCCCATTACTCTGATTCTCCCTTTTGCTTTTAATGGCGGATTTCAACACCACTTTTAACGCCAAATCTTCTCCTGAACCATCAATTTTAACGTGAAAAACGACGCCTTTTGCTCCTCTTCCAACTGGGCCAAAAACTTTCAACTGATTTAATTCCAAATTTGGTATAATTGATTCTTCTTTCATCACTTCCCCTGTTTCTTCTCTCTTAGAAGTTAGTTCTCCGATTTTTGAATGAAAAAAATGTGCAATTTGTTTTCCTAAAATGTGGGATGTCTGTTATTTATTTTTTTGGGTTGGTAGTGTTTTTCAAGTGTGCGTAAAAAGGGGAAGAAAGTCAAGATTTTTAGCTTGGTGAGGAAGAAATTGAAAAGGAGGGTACGAAGAAATGAGGGAATGTTTTGTGGGGAGGGGGAAAGAAGACTAGAAGAGAACTTAAAATGGGAGCCGGGATGGAGATGATGTTAGGGAATGTACGTAATGTTTGTGCTGTTTCTAGAAGCTGACTCGTGAAGGGAGAAAAAATGGTTAAAATGGTTGGAAATATAGAGGTCTTCAAAGGTAACAAAATATATGAATAAAATATGATGATAAGAAGATTGTTGTGTCGTGAATACACCACTAACTTGAAAATGATAATTGGCGCAACTAGGAGTGATAATGAGTCTGGCCTGTTCGCGAACAGTTCGAGATCTGCTCGGTCAAATCTCGTGGGGGCTTGGCTTGGATTCGAACTCGGCTCGAGACTTTAACGAGCCGATCTGAGCTAGACAAAGACCGGATCGATAGCTCATGAACAGGCTCGATTATACTTTTATATAGAAAAATAATATATATTAAAAAAGGAAAAAGAAAGAAAACATGTACAAACTAGTGGTGATAAAGAGTCAAGCCTGTTCGTGAACAGTTCGAGCTCGACTCATTTAACATTTGGTCAAAGTTCGGCTTGAACAAAGTTCGACTCGAGCTCGAATAAAGTTAAACGAACATAAGTCGAGCAGACCACAGTTCGGGCTCGACTCGTTCGATAAGCAGGCCTAAGCGCAACCACGGTGCTCAATTGTATTTGCGATTCCGTTCCCTAAGGTTAACACACCTCTCTTACAAAGACACTTTTGGGTAAGAGGTTGTAGTCACATGAACTTATGCCCAAAAAGAAGAGGAAGAGAAGAGAAAGAAGTTAGGAAGATCAAGATTATCAAGCATCCCATCCAAAAAGTAAAATATATAACTTATTAAGAGAGGCAAAGCTAGAGTCACCACTCTAAGCAATAACGTGTAACACCCTCAAATTTCTCTCTTTTTGAAGAATATATTTTAATATAAAACCCTTGAGAAACTTGAGAGTATTACCGACACGTGATAACGTTAAAGGTTAAAAGATACTAACTACTAACTAAATTTTAGTAATGCAGTGGAAATAATAAAAATAACTTCTCTTTATTGATAAATACTTCCTCCGGTCTTTATTAGTTTACCGTATTCCTTTTTGGGATGTCCCTTATTAGTTTACCCATTTCTTTTATTTCTATTTTTGGAATGGGACCACTAACTTTCCATCACACATACATTCAACTTTAATATAAAATAATAGTTTTTCTTTCTTTGTATGTCCCACAACATTATTTCTTCTAAAACTTTGTGCAAAAGAAACAAGGTAAACTAAATAAAGACCGGAGGGAGTATAACTTTATTGTTCAACTATGACTACGGAAAATAGGAAATAAAATAACAACTACTAGGCTACTTATTATTCCTCACTAGCTCCTCCATGTAAAGTATGCATCAAATCAAACTGTAAAGTCTGCTCGCCAAAATAGGGTCATCACAGGACCAAAACCATAAAACAAAACAAACAAAAATAGAAGCGTGTCAGGAAAAAAAAAATATTGAGTACATGTATATGCAAAATGTTAAACACTTTATTCAATTAAACATTCAAAATAATTTCATAAAGCTTCCTTGGATACTTGTAATACTTATATAATATAAAGTATATAACTTTAATAAAACTCCTTTCCTTGCCTAGGTACCTTTCATAAAGTGTGCACACACCTCCCAAATTTAGTATTTCTTACTGAGTCTATTACGAGGGGTTACTACCTTGTCCACATAACTTATACAAAAAGTACACGAGTAAAATATAGTAATAGCTACCTTTCTTGCTAATAAATAACAAGCTGTTGCTTCTTCATAATTGCGATCATAAAAGTTCATATATCTAATAAAAATCCTTTGGAAATAATCCTCCTTTAAAAAGTATAATAAATCTTATAAAATTTTAGCCAAAGGCATAAATAGAAACCATTAGCTCTTGAAATTAATATAATTATGATAGCCATAAAAAGGTAGGTGTTGCAAAACACGTTGCTTACCAATGCTAGTGTATTATATGAGACTTTAAACCAAGTAAGAGTATAAGGGTTGATAATAAATCATGCGGCCTTGCGGCTAATATCAAAGTAGGATAACAATACGTAAAAATTACTAGCAAACATAGTATGACACTCATACATATTTGACTAAAAATTAGGTTAAACATGTATATATCTAGATCGATGGTGAACTTAACCTTAAGACTAACATGATTATAAAACGTTTATAACATGATTATATAAAACTTATAAAGTTTATATTCAAACTCATTAAAACATGTATTACAATCCAAAAGAATAACCCTACGAACATGATACCATGTATGCAAAATAATATATAAAGATCTACATATACACGCACCTTGAAAATTAATAACTAGTAAGGGAGAAGAGAAAGGGTAGGCCAAGAGGGAAAGAGAGTTTAAACTTGAGAAAATAGATGTATTCCTCAAATTTGGTGTGAAGAATATGAGGGGTAGTGTAGGCCCCTATTTATACTAGATAGGTAGAGTCGTAATAGGACCAGAAAACTAAAAGATGGGTTTAAGAGAAAAGATAAATAAATTTAGCTAAGATCCAACTACTTTTTACGATCATCTAATTAGGATTGGGGAAAAATATAAATTATCCCCTAAGATATATAATCTAGAAGCTTAAATTAATCAAAAGATAAAAGAAATAAAACTAACCAAACTTTTGATACTAATAAGGCTCTGTTTGGCAACACATTTAAGTCACCTTAAATGAGTAGGTGCTAAATGTTTAAGTCATTTAAAATAAATAGTCGTGTTTGGGGGTAAGAGCTTAAATTTTATTTAAGCTAAAAAATTGACTGAAATTGAGTTGCTATCAAATATAGCATCTCAATTTCAGGTGCTGAAATTTTCAGCTACCTTATCAGTTCAGCTCTTTTCAGCTACCTTATCAGTTTCAGCTCTATTTCAGCTTAAACTCACTGGCGTGACCGCATGAGTTGTGTGCCGGAAATCAAATTTGTTTTTTTTTTTTTAATTTTTGTAAATCTTTTTGGATTTATTTTAAAACACTTTTAATTTTATTTAAACAAACTATTTGGATTAGAATTAGGAAACTTAGGCCCAACATTTAATTTGGGCTAGAATTTATTTGAAATACCCATAATCTATTATAAAAGCCTATTTAAAAACCTTTATAATTAATAATAAGCTTTATTAGTAAATAAAACCTTTTAAAAATTATAACTAAAAATACAGAGTATCACATAAAGCATATAAAACCTCCTTCATAAATATGAGAAAATCCCCCAAAGTTAATGAAGGAATTACAAGAAGAAGGGAAGAAAAATTCTTCGGATTTGTGTCATTGCCCGATCGGGCGAAGTTGCCTACCCAGTCGGGGGGAAGCCAAAACTACATTTTCCCACAAATTCTCTCGCCTTCCGGCCCGGACCATCCGACGAGACACTTTTTTCCTCTTTTCTAATCTTTACTCCAACAAAAATATGTAATTGTTTCAAAAGAAGAAAATTGTGTTTTGAGGAAGCAAGTTGTTGTTCCTTATGTTTGACTTATCAGTTAGGGAATTGGGTGTTACAAAACTTAAAGGTTTAAGACTATTTGAAAAGAAAGTTAGATTGTTGAATGAAAGTTTTTCTTCTCATACGTATAGAATAGGAAAATTCTATATGGTGACCCTCAACTTTTTAAAATTCTATTTGGTAGACAACTTTTATCTTTCCTCTATTTGGTAACCCTCTACTTTATTTTTTGTATTTTCTTTGACCTTATTACATTTTAAAATTATTTTTTAAATAAAAACTGATTTTTTAATTACAAAAACTGATTTTAAAATGAAAAAAAAAACTCAAACCCTCCCCCCACCATAACCACCCATCCTACCACCCCCTCTCCTCCCCTAGCCTAACCCTAACTCACCAGGCAACCCCCCCACACCCTTCGACAAACCCCCCACACCCTGCCCCCATCCCGTCCCCGTTTCCGGCGCCCCCTCCCCTTCCCTTCTCCATTTCCGACCTCCTCCCTACCGAAAACAACCCCCTCCCAGAAACCACTTCTCCTTCCCTACCGTTTTCTCTCTCCTCCCCGTGCTTTCTCTCTCGCCGGAGCTCCATGTTCTCTCTCCTCTGTTAGTGGTTGGAGTTGTGTGGTGTTCTTTGCCCGAATTCCCCACCCCCGCTCCCGTTTTTCTTTTGCGTTGGTGGTGGTAGTTATCGTGTGCTCTCTCTCTCCTCCGTCGCGGTCTTCGCTGTTGGTGGTTCTCGTCGTCGTGCTATTGTTGCTGTCGCGGTGGCCCAAATCGGCAACGGGGATTGGGATGGGATGAAATCGGAACAGGAAGGGGAGGGGTGGCCGGAAACGAAAAGGGGAAGGAGGGTGGGGGATGGGTGGTTATGGTGGGGGAGGGTTTGGGTTTTTATTTAATTTCAAAATCAGCTTTTTGTATTTGAAAAATCAGTTTTGTAATTAAAAAATAATTTTAATATGCAATAAGGTTAAAGAAAATAAAAAAAATAGAGTAGAGGGTTACCAAATAGAGGAAAGATAAAAATTATCTACCAAATAGAATTTTAAAAAGTTGAGGGCCACCATATAAAATTTCCCTATAGAATATGATATACTTTCTTTTGTAATGATCTAATAGTAATATAGGAGAGACGCACATTGATTAATGTGATGAGAGAGAGGAAAAAAAAGGGTAATGTGAGGTTAGAAAGAATGAAGAGGGATTTTTGGGCCGGGCCGGGTTTTTGGGTTTCGGGGGGCGTTTTGCGATCTTTTTTTTTTTTTTTTTTTTTTATTTGTATAATGGTAAAAAAAAAAAAAAAAAAAAAAAAAAAAAAAAAAAGGAAAAAGGAGAGGGGGAAAAAATTACAATTCAAATTATACTCGAGTCTAGATTATAGTGTAGCCAACCAATTTGAATTATACCATTAAACCGAAAAAAAAAAAAGATAAGAAGGGAAAAAAAAAAAAAATGACTTACAATGTGAAAGGTGAGAAGGAGGGAGGAATAGTAAAATAAGGGAAAAAAAAGAGGGAACAGTAATGTGACAATGGTTGGAGGGGACATAAAAGGGAAGAGAGGAAATATGGAAAGAAGAGAGGATGGTTAATGTTAAAAAAAAAAAAAAATTATAAAAGAGGTAATGAAAACATAGAGGAGGAGGGGGGAGGAGGTTTATTTTTTTTTATCATGCGCTCTCCGTGGACATAGGTTGGTTTTTTTTAATTAAGATTGGTGGGTCTCGTTCCATTTAAAGCACCTAAAGATAGAAAGTGTTGCGATTATGTATAAGAGATCGGAAGAAGTTTGTATTGGAAAAAGAATATTCACTTCAAGGTATTTAATATTATTTGCAAATAGAAATAACACCTTCTTTCCTCAAAAAAATAAAATAAATAAATAACACCTTCTCGTGAAAGAAAACAAAAATGAATTTCATAAAACTATCTAATTTTTTGTAAAGAGGAGTAAGTGAGGGGGGTTTGAAAAATTTTTAAAAAAAAAAAAAAAAAAAAAAAAATCTAATACTTTTCTCATACTCAATACAAAATCGCACATCCATACAATATACTTTGTATGACATATTTTTTTTGTAGCCTGTTTGCATAGTCAACAATGCAACTTTAGTTGATAGCTAGTCAATTACGTAGTTTGAAAAAAAACATTTGCTTTCATTTGTGGAGGATGCAACATAATCAACAATGGGTGAGCATTCAATTTTGTGATATGTTTTAGAGCTAATCAAGGGTGCACCGGCTCGCTAGCCCAAACTGGGAAAAAAATGCAGGATTAGGCAACCGAAAAGCTCGAACTCAGCCCATTATAACCCACTTAGGCCTAAAAGTTCACCTTGAATTTTATGGTTTCGAGTATGTTTTTTTTTACTAAAGCTTAGCCCAATTTTTAATCACGTCTACTATGTTCATTACAAGGTATTACCAACTCATTAAAGCCTTGCCAATTTAAAATGCACAAAATACGCCCCCTATGACATTAGTCACGAAGATGGTGAATTCTATTTTCGTACACGAGTTCTTCGAATTTCTTTAAAGAAAGTGCTTTGGTGAATAAGATAACAAGACTATCACATAATCAAACTTGTTGGATCTCAAAATTTCCTTCTTTGTTTAGATCTTGTGTGAATAAGATTTTGTGATAAATGCTTTGTTCTGATTCCCTTAGTGCACGTTTCATGCACTTTGGTAGTACAAATAGTGTTGTTGTCTTCATAGATTAAATATGAAAATCTGTTTTATCCCACATTGTTCTTTTTGAATATGACAAATCATTTACTTAACCCATACATATTTCACGTCCTGCTTCTTAAGCAATCAACTTTTACATGATTTAATGATATCGTCGTCAACGTCTACTTTATTGATTTCCATGATATTACAGTATATTCATAAGTCAACACATATCTAGTTTGTGATTTAATTTTATGTGGATCAAATATATATCTAACATTCGTGTATCCGTTGGTGGCCCATGACTTTGATTGGTAGCATAATCCTAGCTATATCTTATGCTCCTCCAATATAGCAGAATAATGCTTTATTGCGTTCCAATGCCCCTTTGTAGGTAAGTTATTGTACCTGGTTAGTAAGATCACCTGAATGCTATACAGATTCGTGTATGTGTTGTTTATCACATACACTAGGGCACCAATAACACTTAAGTATAATACCTCTTTCCTACAATTATCTCGTATATCTTTAGGATCAATAATAAGTTATGTTTGTTATATATATATATATATCTATACGTCGTGAATCATGAAGAGAGGGGAAAAAAACTTGATTGAATAGGAGAATAAGTGCAGTGTTTGTTCATACATCTATTAGTTTAGGAATACATTGATTTATTCATGAAGCAAGTTATCTTCCTTCCACTATTTAATAAGGGTCCGATTCGTGCCCCTTATTGTATAGTGGGATCCCAAATCCCTCCCCCGAACTTATGTAAGGGATACTCATCTTACCTTAAAAATGAAATACTAGATTCATGTCAAACTTTGGAGATACTATATAAATAACAAAAAAGAGGCCCTTGAAAAGAAAAGAAAAAAAACAAGAGAGGGACACAAATTAAAACTTATCTTCGCTTTATAATTGTATTTTTACAAAATGAAGCATGAATAGTGAAAAATTAAAAATGACACATTTATATACAATGAAGTAAGTATTGGAACATTTCCGTGATGAATATTTTATGTCCATCTAAGACATTTTCGTAATTAAAATACTATTTACATAAAATCGTAGAATTTAAATGTGTAGTCCTAATACCTTCTTTATAAATCAAGAATTATACATTTATCTTCGTACAATGAATTAGGAATGTATATAGGTAACATTTTACCAAACTAAGCTTGGCCTAGCTAGTGGAAAATAGTGAATCTTTCCACCTCAAGGTTGGGGGTTCAATCCCCACTAGGGGCACTTTAGGATAAGGCATCCCCTTGCCCTTCCCCCCTCCCCACAAAAGGGGCTTTTGGTTCAAATATTTGGAATGGATTGGTATGAGAATCCTATGAATTTGGATTCACAATCCATTTTTTATGCCATAGAAATCCTATACTTCCTATCTCCCGCTTATCGGCCACATAATCCGTTCACACATATTACTCCCTCTTCTTCCTCATATTTTCTTCTCATTTTATTTTGTGTGTTTATCTCTCTTTAATTTGATTTTCCCATTTGGTAATTGGACAAAAATATTTGGAAATCCTCCATTTGAGTTTTGTTAATAATGATAATTTTTCATACGAAATTAGTATGGGAGCTATTCCTTAACTATAAAAATTAAATTATTGGATTATCAATTTGTATCAAATTATGCAGTTAATCACGAAAATTTCACTTTTTCAAAGGAAATATGTTGAATTAAGGTACCTTTTTTTTAATAAAATATTTTATTCTATAAGGTACTTTTTGTCAAAATAATATTAGAGGTACAATCTCACAAAAACAGTATTAATATTTTATAAAAATTAAATTGTATTTTTTATATAGCACTGCTAATGATATTAGATATTTAATTTTATTCTTTAAACCTCAGGTTGTGTTAAAGATTGTATCCTACAAATCACTAATGTTACTAGTGTTTATGGAGCTAAAAAAATTGCAACTCTTTTATCTAATTATATGTAACACCCCCAAAATCCATACACGGCTAAACTACGTTGCATCGACTTTGGGAGTGTTACCGCCACGGTGAAACGCAAGGCATAATAAAATCAAAACGTTAACAACTCCTTATTAAGAAAACTACATTGCAGCGGAAATAAAATGTTTACTTTAAACTACAACTCGGGAATCACCATGGACCCCTTTTTTTCAAACCATTAACACGAATATTAGTTATTCTATAAGTTCAACAAAACACTTAAGAGTTTTTAAACCAGAAAATATCCCCAGTATGCCAAACTCATGCAGCATCACCAGCATACCTAATCTGCTCCCCATTGAAATATCAATGGTTCATCACAGGTCAACAAAACATCACAAATAATAAACAATCAGCTATGCTGAGTACGTACATAATCAGTTAAATAATACATCAAACATAAACAGAATAATAATAATCATTCCTAGACATGATACTACAAGAATACTACAATTCATTTTTATAGTTTAAATGGCATCGAACGGGCACCGTCATCTTTCTAGAATCATACGGGCTACTTAATCCTTAATAGACTACTTAGTCTATTAGATGGAAGGTAAATACGATTTCGTTCCGTTCCACATCCATCACCTTAGTATGCATACCCCCAAGATCGTACGGAACCTTCCGCCTACTTGAGTTATCAAAATTTATAAGGACACTACTGTCGTCACAGTAGGCCTGTGTAGGAGTGTAGAACAAGTTTCACACTCCCCCCATTGTTCATTACTTGTAGGGAATCCGACTACAAGTTTATTGCCAACAATCCTTTTTAGCGATACTCATTCATACAACATTAAGCATATGATTTCTATAACATCACATACAATCCTTTAGTTTAGGAAATCTCTTATAAATCCTTGCTACAATTATTCATCATAGCATTTCAATCCAACATCTCATTTCATGCTTGTGATACAATAGAATTACGCATTCCAATAACAATTCATTCTATTTTACAAGTCATACAACAAGGAAATACATACAGATTTCCAATTGATTTCATGTTACCAAACAATCTCATCAACCATAATCAACAACAGTTCCCTATCATGATTCTAGGTTCCAATATAACAATCATAACCTAAACATGATACTAATATATCAAACTGAACTAGTACGCGTACGTACCTTGTAACGGAGAATCTTTGCTGACTATTAAAACGTTCCGCTTATGAAATTGAGACCTAATCGAAATATAAAAATAATTCAGTTCCAAGTCCTTGATATCATTAAAATAAGACCAACTTAACTACTATGTAAAACTTAGTGTTTTGAACAATAAAAGTAAACGTTCTTGTTGTTTAAACTTCCTTTTCATGAACTCTATTAAAACTAATATATTGAGAACTTAATAATAAGTTTGCGAATCTGATTCCTTCTCACTTTTTTTGTACTTGTTCATGACAATAAAACTTAAACGACTATATAAGTATAAAATAAGAATTAAGAAATAACGTCATCATAAGAACTACTAATACACTTGTAAATCTGATTTCGTTTAACTTTTACACTACTTTATTTATAATAACAAACTTAACTAGATACATATATAAGAACTATAAAATCGGAATTGAAGAAATAAAATCAAAGTAAGAACTAGTAGTGTAATATAAATCTAATTTCTTTTAGTTCATAATATGTACCTTTATTTAAAATCACAACTTTACCCAATATACATAAGTATAATAAAAACAGAATTGAGAATTAAAAATCATCATAAGAACTATTAGTATAATTACAAATCTGATTTATATTCTTTACTTTATGTCTTATTTAACAATCATCAAACTTAATCAAAGTTAATCAAAGAATAACAAAATCAGATTATATGAATTAATTTAAAGTAGAAAAGAGAAATTTTTTTTTTTACCGAAAGGACTTCGCCGGCGACGTATTGAAGAAATCCGGCTGCAACACCAGCCACACGCCACCACGCTCGAAGGTTCGAGCCCACGCACTCACCACGCGTCCCTCGCCTCGACGCACCGCACGCCCTCGACGAATCCAGCAGTCGAAGCCTCGTGTGACCACAACTCCCACCCCTCGACTCGACCTACACGAACCTGCCTCCCACTGTGTTGCGCGTCGCGAGTCTCTGCCGACGAGTTGCTGTGCTTGACGAAGCAGTAGAGCCGACGAAGCAACAGGGATAGACTGATGAGGGAAGAAGAACGTAGGAGGAGGAGGAAGGATGGAGCGCAGGAGAGAAGAAGAAAGGAGGAGAGAGAAAAAGACCTTTGAGGAGTAAAAACGGCTGAGTAAATAAAATAGGGTTCTTTTAATTTTTTTCTCTCTCCTATTTATAGCATGAGAAACCTTGGTCTAATAGGATTTGTTTCCCAAATCAAATTCCGATTTCTTATTTTATTTGGAAAATAAAGCGAAACCAAACTATAATATAATTAGGTACAACAATAGGTTATATAGTTAAATTAAAACACTTTCAACTTTATTCTTTATATTTTCTTATTTATAACAAAATAACTCCCAAAAATACGGAGTATTACAGGCTTCCCCCCTTAAAGGAAGTTTCGTCCCGAAACTTTGAGGTAGCCCGTCTAAACGACGATCTTTTGCACTTCTAAGTCCCAATATTTCACAAGCATTTTCTATTTTTCGCAAGTCACATAAGCAATAATACACATAAATAACAAACTTAAGCAAACTTTAGGTGAAGCGCGAAATTCTATCGCATTCTCCCCCTCTTAAAAGAAAAGTTACGTCCCCGTAACTCGCCTACCTCTTCAAAAAGCTCAGGGTACTTCAGACGCATCGCATCTTCTGCTTCCCATGTGGCCTCTTCAGTATTTTGATTTCTCCACAACACCTTCACGATTTTGACGTCCTTATTTCTCGTACTACGTACCTTGTGGTCTAGGATCTTGATGGGTTTCTCCTCATAGGAAAAGGTTTCGTCTAACTCGACGTTTTCAGGTTCTAGGACATACGACTCGTCAGGTACGTATTTCCGGAGTTGGGATACGTGAAACACGTTGTGAACCCTTTCTAACTCGTTTGGCAATTATAAGCGATAAGCCACTTTGCCTACTTTCGCCAAAATCTCATATGGTCCTATGAACTTAGGGCTTAGTTTCCCATTCTTCCCAAATCGCATCACTCCTTTCATTGGAGACACCTTAAGCAACACTTTTTCACCAACTTCATAGTTCTCTTCCCTTCGCTTCTGATCCGCATAGGACTTCTGCCTGTCCTGTGCAGCCCTAATCTTCTCTTGAATGATTCGCATTTGATCAACAGTCTATTGAATCATTTCAGGACCTAACACCACAGTCTCACTAATATCGTTCCAGCACAAAGGACTGCGACACTTTCTCCCATACAACGCTTCAAATGGAGCCATTTTGATACTAGCATGATAAAT
This sequence comes from Beta lomatogona, assembly GCA_947646795.1. Classification (NCBI taxonomy): domain Eukaryota; kingdom Viridiplantae; phylum Streptophyta; class Magnoliopsida; order Caryophyllales; family Amaranthaceae; genus Beta; species Beta lomatogona. Next base: position 4,277,089 of record CANSNZ010000268.1, read on the forward strand.
GTTGTTGTATGAGAACTCTATGAGGTCTAAATGGTCTTCCCATGATCCCTGGTATTCTAAGGCACAAGCTCTTAACATTTCTTCCAAGGTCTGGATGGTTCTTTCTGTTTGACCGTCTGTAGCTGGGTGAAAGGTTGTACTCATCAATAGCTCACAACTAAATGCTTCCTGGACTTTTTTCCAGAAATTCGAAAGGAATCGCGAATCCCTATCAGACACTATTCTCGTGGGTACTCCGTGCAATCGAATGACATGTTTAACATATGCTTTGGCTAGGGCTTCCATACTCCACGTGTCTTTCATGGGTATGAACCATGCAGTTTTGGTCAATCGATCCACTATCACCCATATTGTGTTATTGCCTCCCCGACTCCTAGGTAAGGCTACGACGAAGTCCATGGATATCGAATCCCACTTCCATATTGGAATGTCCAGAGGTTGGATTTTGCCTTGAGGTCTCTTGTGTTCACTCTTAACCTTCCGGCACGTCAGACATTTGGAAACAAGCTCGGCTACTGCCCTCTTCATTCCAGGCCACCAAAACATCTTTTTGAGGTCCTTATATAACTTATCTCCCCCTGGGTGGACGGAATAACTCGTATTATGACCTTCACTCATTATCTTTTGCTTCAACTCCTCACATTTTTGCGGGACACACCACCGACCCTTGTAGCGTATGCTCCCATCCTCATGGATTTCAAATCCTTCTGCTTTTCCCTCCTTAAGTTTTGCTTTGACCCGCTCAAGTTTCACATCCCCAGGCTGACCCTCTCTTATTTCATCTAGGAAGTTGGGCTGGATGGTTAGGGCACTCAATAACTTTTCCACTTCCCCTTTATGAACCACTTCAAGCTTGAGTTTAGAAAATTCTTCACAAAGTTTGTCAGCAACTACCAAGGTGTTCGGGCTATGGCTAGACTTACGACTCAATGCATCAGCAACAACGTTTGCTTTACCCTCATGGTATTGAATGTCCAAGTCATAGTCCTTAATGAGCTCTAACCACCTGCGTTGTCGCATATTAAGGTCTTTCTGGGTGAAGATGTATTTGAGGTTTTTGTGATAAGTAAAAATTCGACAACTCACCCCGTAAAGGTAATGTCTCCAGATTTTTAGGGCAAAGACAATTGTGGCCAACTCTAGGTCATGTGTAGGGTAATTAACCTCATATGGTTTCAGTTGACGGGACGCATAAGCTATAACTTTCCCATTTTGCATAAGAACACAACCCAACCCATTCTTTGACGCATCACTATATACATCATACCCCTCATCCCCATTAGGCAAGGCTAGAACAGGTGCTGAGGTTAGTCTCTCCTGGAGTGTTTGAAAGGCTTTCTCACTATCTTCAGTCCAGTTAAACTTGCAATCTTTCTTCATTAAGTTAGTCATGGGTTTTGCTATCTTCGAAAATTCTTTAACAAACCTCCTATAATAACCGGCTAAACACAAGAAATTCCTTATATCTGTGACATTCTTTGGTGTAGGCCATTCACTCACAGCTTTTATCTTTGCAGGATCTACTGACACACCCTCCTTAGAGACGAAATGACCCAAAAATGACACCTTTTTTTAACCAAAACTCACACTTTGAAAACTTTGCATACAGTTGGTTCTCCCTAAGTGTTTGTAAAATAAGCCTCAAATGTCCCTCATGGTCTTCCTTGCTCCTTGAATAGATCAATATATCGTCTATGAACACGACTACGAATTTATCGAGGTAGGGTAAAAAAATCCTATTCATGAGGTCCCTGAAAATTGCAGGTGCATTGGTTAATCCAAAAAGGCATGACGGTAAACTCATAGTGTCCATACCTAGTCCTGAAGGCAGTTTTAGGTATATCTTGGTCAGCAATCCTCAACTGATGGTAACCAGACCTTAAATCTATTTTGGAGAACATTCCCGCACCCTGAAGTTGGTCAAACAAGTCATCTATCCTAGGTAATGGATATTTGTTTTTCACAGTGACATTGTTCAACTCACGGTAGTCTATACACAACCTCAAACTACCATCCTTCTTTTTCACAAATATGACAAGGGCTCCCCATGGTGACATATTAGGTCTAATGTACCCCTTCTCTAGTAGTTCTTCCAACTGGTTTTTCAATTCGTTCATTTCTGCTGGAGCCATTCGGTATGGGGCTTTTGAGATAGGTCCAGTTCCAGGGACTAGGTCAACAGTGAACTCTACATCTCTCTTTGGCGGCATACCAGGTATTTCTTCAGGAAAAACATCCTGAAATTCGCTGACTATAGGCACATTCTCAGGTTTCAATGGATCATCCTCAACCCTTCTCACAGAACACATAAAGAGAGGCCATCCTTTGTCTATATAACCCTTAAGTAGCAAGGCATTGATTACCTTAATCCCAGGTTCTCGAGGTATTCTCCTATATGACACCCTTTTTCCCGAAGGATCTCTCAGTTCCACTTTCTATGCATCACAATCTATCTTAGCCTTGTACTTCCTAAGCCAGTCCATCCCCAAAATGACATCTAGGTTCGATAAGTTAAACTCTATTAGGTCGGAAGGAAAGAAGCCCTCCCCTATTTTCAGCGAGACATTCACGAATTTCTTAGAGCAATTTACAGTATCCCCAGACGGAATAATTATAGGCATAGAAATTGACTCGGACTCAACCAGTGCTAGAGTTCTAACAGTTGTATGGCCAATAAAAGACAAAGATGCTCCAAAATCGAACAATACTTTAACAAGAATTGAGTTGATAGAGAAAATACCAGTGACAACATCTCTACGAGCTTCCTCTTCACTAGCCGTCATTATATACAGCTTCCCTTTGCCCTTATTATCATCGTTGTTGGTCACATGGTTCCCAGATGGTGCCTGATTATTTGCATTAGTTGGTGGTTTGGAGTAATTAGAGTTCCCTGACCCATTGTATGCATTTCCACCATTCCCATTCCCATTCCTAGGCTTGTCTCCAAAGTTCCCTTTCTATTGACCATTGGGGTTAACCTTATTCTTTGAGTAGCACTCATACGCCCTATGCCTCAATTTTCCACATTCACGACACTCCACCTTATTACCCTCGCAATCTCTCCCAGGAGGGTTGTTTGGGCACTTCTTACACATGTACACACACTCAGGTCTGCGATTGTTGGTGTTATTGTTGTGGTTATTGTTATTGTGTTGAGTGTTGTTGTTGTTGGGTCCCTTACCAAAGTTTCTTTGGGAGGTTTGATTGTTCTGGTTCCCATGGTGTTTCTTTTCGAACCTCTGAACCTCGGGATTTGGATTCTCATTTCGTTTCTCACCTTGTTTACCCCCTTTCTCTCGTTTCCTTATCGCATATAGGTGGGCAGCTTTGCCAAAGACATGGTCCAACGAGGTGAAAGTATCTCCCCCCAGTCTCCCTTGTAGGTCAAGGGTGAGCCCTAATTTAAAACGTGAGGCCTTAGCTTCCTCAGTAGGGGCAATTTCAGGAGCAAATCTCATCAACTCAATGAATTTGCGGTAATACTCCTCAACAGACAGGTTCCCTTGTTCTAGCATCATAAACTCTTGGGCTTTCTGCTTTTTGAGGTATGGTGGGTAATACTTATCCCTCAGGGCTTTCTTGAAGGTTTCCCACCCAAAGTCAGGTTGTTTAAGGAGGTTGTCCTTAGCTTGGGTCCACCAAAAGTGGGCATCCCCCTGTAGGTAATAACTTGCTAAGGGCACAGTCTTGTCATCGGGACAAGAGAGGGTAAATAAAAGCTTATCAAACTCCCCAACCCAGTTTTCCAATTCTTCGGGTCCCCCTTTCCCATTTAGTACTGGTGGGTTCCTACAGGCAACCTTTTCAGACAAGTCCCCATCCCGGTGATGTCCTTGGGCTAGGTTAGCTGTGATCTGCACTATATCACGGATCGATTGCTCGACATTCAGAGAGGTATCAGGCGTGCCGCCTTGACGAACCATTCTGCGCTGAAAAATGACACAACGGCTGTTTCAGCGACATGCACATAGTCGTTTATTTATTTAACTACTACACATTGGCACGTTCATATAACACGTTTTTATTGCGAACAATCATTAAGTCTTTATCGACTTGCAATATAAACATCTCAAATAAGACGTTACATCAAATAAAAGAATAAAACTGTTGTATTATTATTGGAAAGGGTAAAATTTATTGTTTCTAAGGAAAGCATAATTTGAATAAATAAAGGAATAAAAGAATACTAATTTGCTACTTGGCATGCAAGCCTTATTAAAACTGAAATAAACGAATAAAATAGTATTATAATCCTAATTATATAATAAAAAAAACTAGGGACTATAATGGTGAGATTCGTCATCTGAATTAGGATTTTCTATTCCTTCTTCCATGTCAGCTTCGTCCTCAGAAGACTTATCATCCTCTATAGGTTCATCTTCCTCCAGAGGTTCTTCTTCTATGGGCTCTTCTTCTGCTTCTTGGTCATTTAACTCAATCGGATCCTCTTCAGCAGGCTCATTCTCATTAGGATCTCCCTATTCAGCAGGCTCATTTTCATTAGGATCTCCCTCTTCCTCATTTTCATTAGGATCTCCCTCTTCCTCATCTTCGAAGTCAAGTATAGGTTCAGCATTATCTTCCCTAATCACTGCGATGAATGTCCTATTATTCCCCTCATCATCGAAAATGTAGGTAACAGTTCTGAGGTTTGACGCTATGTGGTAGTCCTCGGGTATGAACTCATCCTCAAAACTTTGGTACCTAACTCTTTTTGCAGCTCTAAAGGACGCTTGCGGCTCAGATTTAACACTAGGGTTCTCAGAATTCACATTAGTTCCCGAGCTTTCCCCCACATGATAGGTTCCTCTAACTAGAGGTGATGAGGTAGAGGGCTCCCAACTTATTTTCTCACGAATTCTCCATTCATTTTCACAGTATTTAAGATCAGTAATGAAATGTCCTACAGTATAGGAAGGTATTGGTTCCAGGTATGTGTGTTTGGCTATGTTAAAACCCCCATTTTCTGACCATATATCCCCATATCTACGGTGTATGAAAAGGTAGGGTTCCTCCTTAGGGACGTACTGCAGCATACAATATATTTTCTCCACTTCAGTCTTTAGTCTAATATCTCCCTGTAAGGTCCTACACTACGTTGCATCGACTTTGGTAGTGTTACCGCCGCGGTGAAACGCAAGGCATAATAAAATCAAAATGTTAACAACTCCTTATTAAGAAAACTACATTGCAGCGGAAATAAAATGTTTACTTTAAACTACTACTCGGGAATCACCATGGACCCCTTTTTTTCAAACCATTAACACGAATATTAATTATTCTATAAGTTCAACAAAACATTACCAGCATCACCAGCATATCCCCCGTATGCCAAACTCATGCAGCATCACCAGCATACCTAAACTGCTCCCCATTGAAATATCAATGGTTCATCACAGGTCAATAAAACATCACAAATAACAAACAATCAGCTATGCTCAGTACGTACATAATCAGTTAAATAATACATCAAACGTAAACAGAATAATAATAATCATCCCTAGACATGATACTACAAGAATACTACAATTCATTTTCACCGTCATCTTTCTAGAATCATACGGGCTACTTAATCCTTAATAGACAACTTAGTCTATTAGATGGAAGGTAAATACGATTTCGTTCCGTTCGACATCCATCACCTTAGTATGCATACCCCCAAGATCGTACGGAACCTTCCGCCTACTTGAGTTATCAAAATTTATAAGGACACTACTGTCGTCACAGTAGGCCTGTGTAGGAGTGTAGAACAAGTCTCACACTCCCCCCATTGTTCATTACTTGTAGGGAATCCGACTACAAGTTTATTGCCAACAATCCTTTTTAGCGATACTCATTCATACAACATTAAGCATATGATTTCTATAACATCACACAAAATCCTTTAGTTTAGGCAATCTCTTATAAATCCTTGCTACAATTATTCATCATAGCATTTCAATCCAACATCTCATTTCATGCTTGTGATACAATAGAATTACGCATTCCAATAACAATTCATTCTATTTCACAAGTCATACAACAAGGAAATACATACAGATTTCCAATTGATTTCATGTTACCAAATAATCTCATCAACCATAATCAACAACAGTTCCCTATCATGATTCTAGGTTCCAATATAACAATCATAACCTAAACATGATACTAATATATCAAACTGAACTAGTACGCGTACGTACCTTGTAACGGAGAATCTTAGCTGACTATTAAAACGTTCCGCTTATGAAATTGAGACCTAATCGAAATATAAAAATAATTTAGTTCTAAGTCCTTGATATCATTAAAATGAAACCAACTTAACTACTATGTAAACTTAGTGTTTTGAACAATAAAAGTAAACGTTCTTGTTGTTTAAACTTCCTTTTCATGAACTCTATTAAAACTAATATTTTTAGAACTTAATAATAAGTTTGCGAATCTGATTTCCTCTAACTTATTTTATACTTGTTCATGACAATAAAATTAAACGACTATATAAGTATAAAATAAGAATTAAGAAATAACGTCATCATAAGAACTACTAATACACTTGTAAATCTGATTTCGTTTAACTTTTACACTACTTTATTTATAATAACAAACTTAACTAGATACATATATAAGAACTATAAAATCGGAATTGAAGAAATAAAATCAAAGTAAGAACTAGTAATGTAATATAAATCTGATTTCTTTTAGTTCATAATATGTACCTTTATTTAAAATCACAACTTTACCCAATATACATAAGTATAATAATAACAGAATTGAGAATTAAAAATCATCATAAGAACTATTAGTATAATTAAAAATCTGATTTATATTCTTTACTTTATGTCTTATTTAAAAATCATCAAACTTAATCAAAGAATAACAAAATCAGATTATATGAATTAATTTAAAGTAGAAAAGAGAATTTTTTTTTTTTTTACCGAAAGGACTTCGCCGGCGACGTATTGAAGAAATCCGGCTGCAACACCAGCCATACTTCACCACGCTTGAAGGTTCGAGCCCACGCATGCACCACACGTCCCTCGCCTCGACGCACCGCACGCCCTCGACGAACCCAGCAGTCGAAGCCTCGCGCGACCACAACTCGCACCCCTCGACTCGACCCACACGAACGTGCCTCCCACTGTGCTGCGCGTCGCGAGTCTCTGCTAACGAGTTGTTGTGCTTGACGAAGCAGTAGAGCCGACGAAGCAACAGGGAAAGACTGATGAGGGAAGAAGAACGTAGGAGGAGGAGGAAGGATGGAGCGCAGGAGAGAAGAAGAAAGGAGAAGAGAGAAAAAGACCTTTGAGGAGTAAAAACGGCTGAGTAAAAAAATAGGGTTCTTTTAATTTTTTTTCTCTCCTATTTATAGCATGAGAAACCTTGGTCTAATAGGATTTGTTTCCCAAATCAAATTCCGATTTCTTATTTTATTTGGAAAATAAAGCGAAACCAAACTATGATATAATTAGGTACAATAATAGGTTATATAGTTAAATTAAAACACTTTCAACTTTATTCTTTATATTTTCTTATTTATAACAAAATAACTCCCAAAAAAACGGAGTATTACATTATACATGTACATAATGATGAGAAATACTTTAATATAATTATACAAAAATTGGTTTTAATCAGTTCTTGTATTCGATTCATGAAACTAACCACCTTTTAATATATTTAATTAAATATAACTACGCTTCATACTACGTAAGTGTAATAATTAGTGATCCGGGGGATGTACGTAATTTGCAGGTTTGTGTTGGAGGCACGGAGTGGATCAAAAGTGAGTTTGATTACAAAGTTGTAATTAAATTAGTGATGCGGGGTTGTATTTAGAATATCAAATTTGGTAGTGCTCAAGTAAGCATATAAGAATTAAGTATTTTATTGTACATCGAGTAAAGTATTATGTAATATGATGTTTCGTTTTGGGGTTATTGTAATATGCGCTTATAACCCACATGTGCAAAATCGATGTTTTGTAGTTACGTTCCATTGCAGGTGATTGTGTAATGTAATCAAACCTTAATTAATGATAATTAAGAATTGTGAGTATTAAATATGATTAATTAGCAGCTCGAAAGTGCAGGCTGTTACAATAAGTCTTGAAATTGAAACCTACTAATGGATTATGTCCAATACCCCGTCAACCATAGCCCACTTTTGTATTCGTGTTCATTTTTCCCTAAAATCTTCTTTCTAGCTTCCTTTTTCAATTTGTTCAACCAAAGGTAAAACTAAGTGAGATGTCCTCAATTCTTAACTAATAATCGATTTTATCAATTTGTGAATTAAGGAATTAGAGTTGATCATAAAATACTTAATAAATTTTTGTCGCTGATAGTTAGAAAGACGCAGTGCGAGTCAAGATAACATTATGCAAAATCAAAAAATCGGGGTGCACTGCATTTAAAGATCAATCAATATACTTAATTTTTTGTGGAAATTGGAATCTAACAATATTAGTGGGTTGTATAAATTTTATTATTGTAAATAAAGGTCCAAATGTCTTCCACATCTCATTCTCCTACTTATATTATCACCAAGTGCAATATTGTGGAGTTTCCGTATGAGGCTTTGAAGTTCCAGATAATTAAACGACAACCCTAGTATGAGATTCATATCTTGCAAATTCCAATTGCAAAATTTTATTTTAATGGAACTTTTCCGTCTCCAATTGAAAACATCGGGGAATAACGAATTGTACCCCTAGTGAACCCTAATTTCTCAATTGAGAAATCGAAGAATCGATCTTGTATAATTTTGGACATTTTGCCCTATATATTTTTAGACATGGTCCAAAATAATAGTTTTTTACATTTCATTCTCCAAAGAGAGACACAAGAGTGATAAAAGCTCCCCTAAGTTAGGGAAATGAACCACAGCTCCTCTGGTCTTCTCGCCCCCTATTAAAAAGCCATTCCTCATTACATCATCTTCATCTCCTCCCTAGTTCTCTTTCATGGCTAATTTTCCCGACTGATCCAGCGCCATGTTGCTCTCAATTCACCCACTTTCCATAAATCCTCTATAATTGTACCAAGCTTATCCTCTTACCCAAATAACTGACGTACACCTGCCAAGCTCTTGAATTACAGCTCAATAAAGTTTACATGCCTTTTTGCAGAAGAAATTCTACATCAGATATTAAAAATCCCTCAAATTCTCCTCATGAATCTGGAATCAACCAGATAAGTATCTCTCCCTTTTCGCTACTTTTACTTATCTCCCTTATTTTTATCCGGAAAAATAACTATGCTAACCTTTAATTACATGTCACTTGTAGAGATGAAGTTTCAAACTACTTGGGTTCTTCTAAGCTTTGCTGTAAATTGCTTAGTTTTTCTAAATTGCATGCCTTCTTTGATAAATTTTTGTATTTTGGCTGTCTTTATTATATTAATACTTCAATGGTCCGATTTATATATTTAGAAAGTTACAGATTTCCCACCAAAAAAACACAGTATTCTAAATTGTTTCCTCTTACCAGCCTGTTTACTCATCTTTGTTTTCATGTCAATTTGTCCCTCTACTCCCTCAATCACCGACCATGGATATGATATCCAATCCGTTTATGTTCCCCATTTACCTCTTCACATCCCAACACTGATGTTGCAGGTGGATTTGACCATGGTGCTGGAAATTCAGGCATACCCATTAGATCCTCTTCCCCCACATCAGAATTACAACCTATACCTGGGATGGTGGGAGATATACATCACCCAATACCTTCCCCTCCTCTCACCATCACACAATGACATCACTCACAACAATTCAATTCCTGCTACCTCTCAACCCTAACGTATGAATACCACTCATAATATGGGTCCAGATCTCAACCTAGGGCCTGATGTTAATCTTCTTAATGACCTGTCCATAAATTGCCTTTTGGGCAAACCCTTTGGTGATCCAGTACTTATATTTGTTGTAATTAAGAAGCTTAAAAAGGCAATGGACTTGCCTTCTAGATATGGGAATGGTTGGCTTATCTTTTGTTTTTGCTAACACTGAAGACATGGAATTGGTTTGGAATAATAGGCCATGGTATGTGCAAGGTCTAATGCTAGCCACTATCCCATGGATTCCAGCTTTGAATCCTTTTTCTTATCAATTTTTACTTCTCTAGCTCTCTGGGTAAGGCTTAATCTTCTCTCTCTCGGATTATGATCTTCTAATTGCCTTAGTAAGCTGCTACTCCCAGTTGGCCAGTTTATCAGAATAGAGCGTACTCGTGCAAGATTTGCTCGTGTTTGCATGGAGGCTGAAGTCATAGAATTTGTATTTGGTTCTCTTTTTGTCATAGACACAATTGGAAAAAGAGAAATCTTTCTAAACTCTGAAGGAATCATTGAAGTCTGCCTGTTATGTTGCTCTAATACTCATATGCTTGATGCCTGCCCGTCTCGAGCTACCCCATCTATGCAGTTTGTTGTTGATCGCTTGCGGTTTACTTCTCTTCATCAAAACCCATCTGCCAAGTGCAAGGCCAACCTCCTAACGAGGTGAATGGTCGCTAGATTAAGGTGGTGCCTCAGAAGTGAGGTAAATATACAAAGTCTGCTGCTCCTATTCCCAATACAATCACCCCTAACTCATAAGCTAATTCTCTGGTCGAATCTCCCAAGCCTAAGTCCATCTCTACTATACAACCACCTGAAATAAACCCATTTCACCACCCCCACCATACCCTGTCCTTCGCCTATACCTCAGTCCAACTCTTTTGAATCCTTGTTGGTCACTGCAACTATCCAGGAAATATATCCATGCAACTTACACTCTCTGCCAGAGCCTTTCCTCACTAAAACTAGTGACCAACTCCTACCAATTATGGAATATGGAACCAACATGCCTCCTACATCTCAATCCCCTTCAAATGCAATATATGCCAAGGAGCTGGAAGAAACCGATAAGTTGTTCTACAATGCTTTAGGCCACGATCTCGAAATGTCTATTTCCACTGGCTCAGATAAATGCCGCCGACAAGAGGATGAGGAAGACTCAGCCTCTTCTAAGCAAAATAAGAAATGATAAATATGAAGTTACTTTTGAAATCCTATTTCCTTGGAAGGAAAGTAGGTAATTTTGCCTCCTTATATGGGTTACTAACTACCCTACTTAGATACTATAATCGGAAGCTTCTTTTTGCGCATCCCTATGGATGCTTAGGACTGTATATATTTAAATATCTATTTTGTAGTAAGTACTATATGACCCATGTTGTAAGTCTCAGGCTCTATGATGATATCTATAATAAAATACTAGTAGAGGTTGTTTATGTTTACCCCTTCTTCTTATCCACTTCTTATCTACTCTGAATTTTCTATGGACGTTCAAGACATATTGGCCTATCTCTGGATAGTTTTGTATATGTCTTTGCCTTTTAATATGACTCTTTCTTGGATCCATAAAAAAACTTTCCTGCAAAGTTACTTCGTTAATTTACATCTTGGGTCCATACAAAGTGCATTGCTATTTGCTACACCTTGGTGTGTTCCCAACATCTTTATTATACAGCACAATTGCACAGTTTCTATACCCACATGCTAACATGCTTGTGGTGATATGTAAACCCCCATGTTTAGACTTTGTTGCTGTAACTGCACTAGTAGCTGATGTGATCCCAATGTTTCCTTTTATTCTTAATGTTTGTTGTAATTTTTCATCAGTCAAGTCTAATTCAACAGGCCACTCATTTCCACTATGCATGTATATTTCAAGCACCGACTTCTCACTTCCGTCAACTCAAGAAATCTGACGATGGCAAACCACTGCCATGGTCTTATTATTACTATTAAGAAATTGCTAGATGGGCTTTGATAATATGAAATCTGTTGACCCTATAGGACAGTATGGTGGAATATGGATATTCTGGAATACTAATATTTGTGACTTATTAGAAATAAACCTTCTTTACAAATTAGCCCACTTGAAACTTTTCCATAAGGAGAAACAAATAACACTAAGGTTACTGGAATTTATGCTCCAGCTCAAGAGAGAGAGAGAGAATAAGAATTTTGGTAGAATTATATCAACACTTTTGCTCTTTTACAGAACCATGACTAATTCTTGGTGACTTTAATGAACTCCTAAATTTTTATGATAAAAAAGGGGACATTCACTTTGAAAATAAACATCAATAGGACCATGGTATATGAACGACTAGACAGAGGCATAGCACACTCTGCTTGGCAACACATATTCCATAATAGCATATTAAATGAAGTTTTTTCTTGCTCTAACCACGCCCCAATTATTTACCAAACAAGAAGCTTCCAACCCTCTATACCCCATCACTTTCGATTTCAGAATGCATGGACTCATGACTCTAAGGTTAAAAAAATTGTTCAAAAACATTGGCATTCCTTTATTAGAGGATTAAAATTTCATACCGTTTGTCACAAGCTGAGGAGAATCAAATATGACCTAAAATCATGGCATTCAATAACTTATGGAAATACTCAAAGGAAAATGGTAGAAATTGGAACCAAATTGAAAAATCTAGAATCTCATATATTACAATTTCCGCATAATAAACATAAATAACTGATGAGTGATATTTATATCACTCAAATACCTTATTTTCCTCATGTTTAGAGTCATTTTTTTCTCTTCATTTATCACTTTCTAGCTTATTTTGCTTAATTTAGAGTAATTGAGTTATTTGTAGCTTTAATGAATATTAGTTACTTATGTATCACTTTCTAGAGTGAATATTAGTTATTTTGGCTATTAATATATGGTTTGGTAATGCTTATTTGTGTTTGATGTTGTAGGATTAACTTTAGAGGTCTCCATACCACACACCAAGCATCGAATGGAGCAATTTTGCCAAAATAAGAGCTTTTGGAACGATTCGTGCATAAGGATCATATTCAAACGGCCATAACTTTCATCATACAAAATATTTTTCAGTGATTCAAGTTGGAGGTAAAAATTTGGATCGATATCTTTCCAACGAGTGGTCACAAGCCCAATTCCGATGAAAAATGAATGAGATATGGCTGTTTGAAGTCGGGCGCGTCTGCCAGAACTGCGCGCCCGCCCCGTATTGTCTAGCGCGCCCGCACCATAGGCCCAGAAAACATCCTGCTTGCGTGAATTTGTATGGAGAGCCCGCTCCAAAGTATATGGAGTGCCCGCGCCACTTGAATTATGCGGAAATCCTGTTTTTCGGCCCGTTTAATGATGTAATGTTTAAATCTTTTAAAATGACAAATCCCTAACTTTTGAAGGGGGGAGAGGAGAGCTAGCCTCCATAAGCTTAGTTAGAGGTTTTAGTTAGCGTTTTTAGAGAGAGAACCTCTCATCTTCTAGAGAGATAAGTGAGAGAAACTTGTTGAAAGCTTGGATTTTCAAGAATCTAAGAAGGAAACTTGAAGATTTGGAGACTCCTTGCAACTTTAATGATAATTTCTTACTCTCTATCATGTTTTGTTGCTTTATCTATTTATTTTCATGTCATTTTCACTCTATTTAATTGTTCATCCTAGATTAGTGTTTGATTTCATGTTTTTAGTTTGTTATTTAGTTCACTTTTTATAATTTATTATGATTTGTGAGTAGTTATTTTGCTTGGGAGGGGATGAAGCCATTAATGATATCATGAGCCTTTGGGTCATATTTGGGGTTATTTTGGAAAATGAAATCAAATGAGCAATAGGGGTTTTATTGTTGGTTTTTGTGATTGGCCTCCATGGAAATTTAATTATTAGTCACTTCAATGAAGGATTGAAAGATGAAATTGAAGAGTTGACTCCCTATTTGTTCACTTAACTAAACTTGCATGAAAATAGGGGTTTTAGTTAAGGGATATATTTAGTCATCTTGTTATTCATGCTCTTGAGTTGGGGGTTTGTTGCATGAAAATAGGACATAATCTCCAATTTGAGTAACCCTCTTTAGCTTGAAAGAGTAATTAGGGATATGTTAGATGATCCCTTTGATTCATTCTCTTTATACTGCCCCCTTATTTGCCTAATTGTTTTCATGGTTGAAATAATTGGTGAATTCCCCCACCCTAGTTCCTTTTATTTAATAGTTTTTAGTTGATAATTGACAAATCTCTTAACTATATAGCTTAGCCTAGCTTATTATAATTAACATTTTCGGTGATTACCCTTAGTCCTTGTGGAAGAATGACCCTTACTTGCCATTATACTTAGGTTAGTGGTTAGTTAGGTTGTTTGATTTAGGGATTTTGTCCAACGACCAAAATTTCTCCTATCAATAACAACACATGCAACGTCTAACACTAGTGGAAAAAAGTCCATCCGATGCGGTCAAAATCATACTTATTGATCCGGTTTTGGTCCGCATCGGATGGGCTCGCAGCAGATCCAAAATATTTACTGATCCGGACCAAAACCGGAGCAGTAAATTATTTACTGATCCGGTTTTTAGTGAAAATCGGATCAAATAACCCCCCAAAAACCAAAAAAACTTTTTTTTTTTTTGCATTTTTTCATTATTAATCAATACAAAAATCAATAATATATATAAAAACTCATTTTATTAAGCATATTATGCCCAATTGAAGCATAAATAATTAAATACATAAAAATATTAACATACACAACTATGACATACAAGAAAATGTAATCCTATAAAATTTGAGACCTTAATGGTACTAAATCAATCCCAACAGCCAATAGGGATATGCAACAAAAGCATCTTACACGGGAGAACTCGAGGATACAAGTGACTATTATATTCACCAATTTTCCTTCGCAGACAAAATTCTACATGGCTTAAACCATCCGTGCAAAACAAGAGTTCTCTCTCAGTCCATTCTATAGAAGGATACACGCTTCATCAGGTTCGCAAGTATGTCAAGCTAAAATTCAGTGTCAAAACAAAAGACCATAACTCGGCTGACCATGGCCCTGGCAAATGGAATGTAACTCAAACTATACCTGCAAATACAGTCACAAGACACCATAATCAATAGAGAATAAAAACATGATATTGTAACATTCTAATCATTTTTCATTTTGTATCGGGGGAAAGGTGGAGGTAAATAATTGCACATCCTATTTTGATGATTATATATTTTGACAAGGATTACTTTTGGTTCGAGCATCACATGAGATTGGTTTATGATCATACCATCTAACCCAATCACCAAAAAATTATGTGTCAAGTGAAGAGAAAGAACGGAATGACTCAAATAAGAAAGCGAATAATTTTGAACTGAACAAACACTAATAAAATGCACAATTAACTGGAGAAATAATTCTACTTTCTGTCAAAAAAAGGAACGAATACGTGACGCGGAACCTCTGAACTAACACCAAAGTGGTCCTGCAGTGACTGCAAATGAACGTTGAAGATTCCATTGAAGCAGTGAACAGAAAACTAAGCTCGTGTAGTAGCCTGTGCTCAAGTGATGCTTAATTGGCGAATTAGTTGCTTGCATAAGATTAAAAGATTAGAAAAAAAATATTACCTGCTCCATAAGTCTAATTCCCGTAGTTAGAACAAGGATCATAATCCAAGAGGCGAGTCTCAAACCATTCTGCTCCCATACGCCAGTCAATCCCCATATCCCTTACAAGAAAAGAACAAACAATCTGACACAAAAGATCCAAATGCCTCTATTAGTTAATTAAAAGACTTTCTTCACAATATTAGTGAACCAAACGACCCCTAAGGGTTACTGGAATTTATGCTCCAGCTCAAGAGAGAGAGAGAGAGAATAGGAATTTTGGTAGAATTATATCAACACTTTTGCTCTCTTACTGAACCATGGCTAATTCTTGGTGACTTTAATGAACTCCTAAATTTTTATGATAAAAAAGGGGACATTCACTTTGAAAATAAACATCAATGGGACCACGGTATATGAACAAATAGATAGAGGCATAGCACACTCCGCTTGGCAACACATATTCCATGATAGCATATTAAATGAACTTTTTTCTTGCTCTAACCACGCCCTAATCATTTACCAAACAAGAAGCTTCTAACTCTCTATACGCCATCACTTTCGATTTCAGAATGCATGGACTCATGACTCTGAGGTTAAAAAAATTGTTTAAAAATTGGCATTCCTTTATTAGAGGATCAAAATTTCATACCATTTGTCACAAGCTGAGGAAAATCAAATTTGACCTAAAATCATGGCATTCAAGAACTTATGGAAATACTCAAAGGAAACTGGTAGAAAATGGAACCAAATTAAAAAATCTAGAAGCTCATATATTACAATTTCCGCATAATAAACATATATAACAATACATGCACAGTCTAACAAAACAATGAGAGCGACTCTTAGCATTCTCCAGGCAATATTGGGGAAAATACCCCCCGCAAAAAGTGGTTAACACAGAGAGACCGTAACTCTAGATTTTTTTTCATGAAAAACAAAGTCCCGAAAACAAAAACAAACTATCTACCGCCTTAAAAATGACCTCGACCAATGGAAAACAGATCAAGACGAAATCCACCGCATAATGCTTTAGGATTTTAAAAAACGATCCCAATCGGATGTACTACCTAATCGACTATTATCGATACCTTGTATAGCAAAAAGTGTGTCTGAAATGGACAATCACGAACTCATCAAACCTATTCAAGATGAGGAGATTAAACAAGTGTTTTTTGACATAGACCCCCATAGATCAGCCTGGATCGGTCGGATTTGGATCCTCATTCTTTCAACCTTTTTGGCCCATTATAAGTCAAGATCTTTGTGGCGCAATTAAAACCTTTTTCAGACATAGTCAATTCTTAAGAAGCCTAAATCATTCTCTTATTACGCGTATTCCTAGGAATCTAATCCCTGAACGATCCACCCACTTCCGACCTATAAGTCTTTGCACTACATTATATAAGACCATTTCAAAAATCCTAGTTAATCGACTACGATTGTAACATCCCTAAATTACTCACTTTAGAAATAAATAATAAATAAATAATATTTGAGTAATTTAGGAGTATTATTGCCACGCGACTTTCACGCTTTTGGCAACCAACTGCTAACTAACCCAATAACTTGCAGCGGAAGACTTAACCAAAAATAATAAGTCTTTATTATTAAAAATAAATATTGTCTCAAACTTAAAACAAATAAAACTTCCTAAACTAGGTGAAGACCCACTTCCTATGCACATCCAAAGTTCACTTGCAAAACTGCTTACCAAAAAGGTAAACAGGGCAAAGCCAAATAGGAAAAAGGAAATACATGTCAGTATAAAACTGAGTACGATACGTACAAGATAGGTAACACATTCACTACTTTGCAACATATTACATTTCGAAATCTCCTTAACTAATAATTCAAGGATAACTTTTAAGAACAAACTCTTTCCAAATAACTTGGATTAAAATTATCTTGAAAACAATTCCTCTTCTTATCTCCCCTTTTTTTACCTAAGTGTGCACACCTCCAAGCTAATCATCCCATCACGGATCTATATCAAGGGGTAACAATAATTACCAACAAGTGGACTTTGAAACATAAATCCTTCTTGACGTTGATCAAGCGGTAATATAAGAATACGAATTAGTAAGTCATGGATAATGCTCCTTCTCTCATAAACAACTTTTGAACACACAAAGTTCATTAAACCATTCAAACCATTTCTTGTCATAATAATTTAAATTTCCGAAAATGATAACAAAACATTCATATAATATGATTGATAAATTTATTCCTTCTTTTCATTTCCAAAAGTGAACAATAAAATGTTGTAAGAATTTTAAACTAAATTCTAAATCAATTCAACCATTACATCAATAAACAACTTTAACACATAAAACCACATTTCAAAAGATCTAGCTACATAACGTACCTTGATCTTGCACAAAGAGTATACTAGCAACTTCACTTAGTCTTATGGTTGAGCGTTCTCCTAACCAACCAATAATCTAATAAGTAACTTATCACATGAACATAAACATGAATTCCTAGAAATGAACTATATACATAACCTATCATGAACAAAATATTAAACTTAGAAACACAAATATCTTTAATTATTAAACCAAATAAAATTGAAATTACTTGAATAAGAAATACAAAACTAAAATAGATTAAAAAGTGAAGAAAGAACCTTGAAGTAAGAGAGTTTGGATTCTTCAAAGTTTTTGGTGTAGGAACATATGGCTTGAGGTTTGGGGTATTTATACGCGTAGAATAGGGAGTACTTAGTTTCCAAAATTAAATATTTTGTAACCTTCATCATAATTTAGGAGATTAATCGCAAGATTTGTAACATCCATCATTAATTTGAGAGCTTTAGAAAATCAAAACTCCCACCCTAATTAGAGTGGTCGCCCCCATGCTCCAATTTTTTTTAAGAAAATCTCCATCATAAAGGAGAAAATCATTACTAAATATTTAAATGTTTAAAATTTAATCAACAAGATTTTGTCTAGGATTTAAATCTAAAAGTTTAACAAATCAAGTTTGGCGCCATATTCCTGCCAAAATAATTTAAAACGAGTGAAATTACTAAAATACCTTTTACTTAAAATATTTATTTTAGAAAATAAATATTTATTTACTTAAATAAATACTCAAAAATATGGGGGTGTTACAACGCCCAGTTCTCCAATCTACTATTAGCCCTCTACAAAGTGCGTTCACCAGTGGCAGAGTAATCCACGATAATGTTTTGATAGTACAAGAAATTATTAACTCTTTTCACAAATAAAAAAACACTACACAGGATGGTTTGCATTAAAATTTGATATGGAAAAAGGCTTATGAAAGACTGGAATACTAGGTTTTCATCCCATTTGGATAAACTGGATTAAGTTTTGCATATCTTCAGTCACCTATTTTTATCCATCAATTCTATAACTCTGCAATCTTCAACCATCATGCAAGGAGATCCCTTATCACCATACCTACTTATTATATGCGTGGATCGGAGGTAATTGCACAACAACTCTTGACGGCTCAAAATCCTAAATCAGGCATTGGGTTCAAAGTTACACCACAAACTCAAAATTTCCCGGGCTTTTCTTTGCCAACGACTGCCTGATTTTTGGCAAAGCAACTCAAACATCCACGACCAACCTTAAACAAATACTAGATAATTTTTGCAGTGCTTCAGGCCAACTTAAAAAATTACCACAAGTCCTCGACCATTTTATCTAAATATGCACTTCTAGTAGGAAAATAACTACAAATTGCGAGCTATCTTCACATGCAACCAAAAATGTCTCTTGGATGATATCTCGGAGTCCATTTTTCCTCTTATAAATGCCTCACATAAGACTTTCATCACCTATTGGAGAAATATGACAAAAGCTCAACTCATGGTCTA
This sequence comes from Beta lomatogona, assembly GCA_947646795.1. NCBI lineage: Eukaryota > Viridiplantae > Streptophyta > Magnoliopsida > Caryophyllales > Amaranthaceae > Beta > Beta lomatogona. Next base: position 4,296,342 of record CANSNZ010000268.1, read on the forward strand.
ACATGTTTCTATCCAGGGCTGGATAAATGGTATTAATCCAAAGCTCCCTTGAAAGCAACCCCCCCCAATTGTCATGGCCTCCTCAAGAGTACCAAATTATATTGCTAAATCTCTAGATACTCTTTGTAATAGCCAATAATTTTAAGTAGAGTTAAATTATATATTAACGAAGTTATGCTACTTGGGAAAATTTATATTATTATGACTCACTTATATTATGGGAATTTATGAATTAAAGTATTTTGGATTTTTGGTAATCTAAAATCATATTTTTTTTTTTTAAAAAAAAAGGGGAGAAAACTCATTTTCTTCCATCTCTTACGTGGCATGTGGTGGAGATGCCACAATAAGGCTTTGTAGTCCAAATTTCATCACACATAACCCAAAATTAAAACCCCAATTCTCTTCTCTCACTCATAATCCATTTCACTTTCCCTCTACTTCTCTCAGCTTAGACCTCCTCTTTGGAGCCACCTCTGTTTCTCTTTCTTCAAATCTCATTTCTTTGTGAACTAGTGGTGCTGCTGCCACCGGTGTTGTTGCTGTTGGTTGTTCTTCCGCCCCATTTTCTCTCTCCTCTGCTGCTGCGGTTGTGTGGCGTTGCGCTGTTGCTGCTCCTTGCCGGCGTTTTGGCACCGTCGCTGCTGCCACGATTTCTTTCCCCTCTATTCTGTTTGTTGAGTTGCTGCTGTCGTTGTCTCGGTACTCCTCTAGTTGAGAGGTGTAAGCTAAGTTTCTTACCTCCTCTTGTTTGATTCAAGCAATTCAAGCCCTTGCAAATGAGTTTTATTTTCTGGTTTCATAAATAAATTCAGTTTTGAATCTTATTGTTGAATAGTAAAATCTGTTTTATGATAAGAGTTTGTTAAGAATAAAGATTGAATATTTTTCCTTTAGTTGGTAGATTGAAACTTGTTTTAGAGTTCTCTTTGTATCTTTAATTACAATTTCCATTAGTTTACGATTTGGATATAATTTATATTATTTCAAACCATATTGAGATTTATGATGGTGAATTTGTTATACTACTAGACTGTTTACTTAATTCGTGTATAAGTAATTTATGAGTTAAGTATATTTTGCAATATTTGACAAATTAGTATGTATTACTCCCTCCGTTTCATTTTAATTGTTACACTTTGACATTTTACACTATTCACAAGTTGCACTTTGACCCTCATTTGTGATTTATACATGAATAAAAACATAGTCATGTGGGATATTTTTAGATTCGTCTTAGTATGTATCTTATTAATATGTACTTTTTATAATTTTTACAAATACAAAAGTAGATATATATATCCTCAAAGTTTTACATTGGCATGCGTGAAAAGTGTAAGTGTAACCATTAAAAAGAAACGGAGGGAGTATTATTCTGTAAGCATCTTGAATCTGGTTGTTAACTACTCTTGTTAAGAAGTTATGATGATGAAACTTTTGGGCTCTTTAAGAATTGGTCGTCAATTGTGGTTGGTCTAGTTGTAAGTTATAATTAGATTATTAGAATAATTCTACTAGAAGTGATCGATTATATTAGTTTGTTACGGGAAGGGAAATGGAAATGGTTAATAACTCCATGTTGATTATCGTTGTTGAGGTAAACCTTAGAAACTATATAATGGAGGTCAAGTGATTCCGGAGTTAAAGATAAAGAATTCTTGGAGATAAATTATTAAGTCCGAGCTATAGTTGGTGATCCATAATGTCGAATTGTTGGGGATCGTTTCAAGGTACACACATGTCCTTCCACCTTTGTACAATAAATTGATATTTTATATGATTATATGTATTTCATGAATTGAACTCAAAACACTTTTACATGTTTTAACTATTGGATTGTTCAAAAGAGACAATTGCGTATACAAAAGATTTGTCGAATACCTGAATATGAGTTTTAAGCCAAAAACGGAATATTAATTATATGTTAGGTTTTATTGATTGAATCTCTGATTATAAATTATACTAAGTACTACTATATTTTACATGATGATTGTATGAACCAGCCAGACAGAGGTTTTAGTTATATGAGAATACTATTTTCTATTATTGGTAAATTAAATCTATTTGTTTTTATATTCAAGTGTAGATTGCTTCATAAGTTTCATGAATAGCGCTTATATATGAAAGTGATTGAAGATTGGTTATATGAGTTTTTGACTTATTTGAATTGGTTTTACAATATGAATGCCGATTTATGAACCTCGAGGGCTTCGATTGCAAAATGTTTTATGCTTACGAGTTTTAATCTCAACTAAAATTCTATTTCGATGATGTGGAGTAAACAAAGGAATTTTATCAAAGGATGTTTGACTTATATCATACTAAGTTTCTTAAGATTTGGGTTGCAACTTGCAATGACCGGTTCAATGATTTGCGATGCAAGTATTATATAGAAATACTGAGAGTGCGAATAAAATTGTATTTATGGTATGAGATTTTGATTATAAATAGTATTAACTTTGGCATTTATGAATTTGAGTTCTGAAATATATGGATTTGCGAAACTATGAAACAGATTTGATTTTGTTAATGATGGGGAAGAAACTGCAGCAGCAGTGATGAACGCATCGTGGCATGTGTGTGATATAAAATGACAGGATATGTCCTGGGAATAAGTCTTGCAGGCTGTACAAATATTGGTGGGGGAAACGTCCCCATGAGTTTAGAGATGGTGGCAAGGTCGCCTCTCTATTCGTATTCTCTTCCCCAGTTAAGTAGTAAGTTGATTAAGACGGAAACTATAAAAGTATTTCTTGATTCAATTCATAAAATTTTGTATGGAACTCTTATACTTCTATTGCAAGAGCTAGTATCTGATACGACACTTTAATGATTTATGAGTGAGTTTTCTTATGAGGAAAAAGAATAGTTTTTAAAGGATTTCCTAGTTGGAGTTATGTCTCCAAGTTATATTTGAATTGATATTTAATTATGCATTTTGTTTTGGTGAAACTTTTAAAGGAGTGTCAGTTTTGACGTAATACCAAGAAAGTGTTTATGAGGAAGATTTTAAGTGAACTAAATTATATTCAAGATAGACTTACATTTATATGCCGTTTTCAGAAGATTCATGAGGTATTTATATAGTTTAGTATGCATTCCGAGATGTTGTAAAGATCATTCCAGGCATGTTTATTTCATATGTGGAAGAGTATTATATTATCTTTATATGTGTTACTTGTATATTGTGAATTTATTTATCTAAGCAAAAACGGTAAATTAAGCCACTACAATGAATTTATGGTTGGACGGTGTGTACTCAGTTTTCCTGATTTTGTTCTTGGAACCTGTCCTGGTGGGGGCATAGTTCATTGTTAGTAATTTTGCAGGTTTGTGGGTGAAGGCTCGGAGTGGATCAAGAGTAAGAGTTGGATGATAAAATTGTAATTAGATTAGCGATTCAGGAGTTATACCTAGAAGTATTATGTAATCTGATATTTGGTTTTGAAGATGCTTTGTTGTGGGCCCTAACCCACAGGTCCAGGATCATGTAAAAAGGTTATGTTTTCGCTGCGAGTGAATATAATTCGAGGTTTATTAAGTATTAATTGTGATTAGTGAAACTCAAGTGTGATTAGCTAACAGCTCGGAAGTGCGAGCTGTTACACTCTTAATAGCAATTTTTTCTGGAAAAACTCCTCCAAGTCACAAGGTATCCCACTCATTTAATATCTTGGGATAAAATCTACAGACCAAAATCCTTAGGAGGTCTAGGTCTCCAAAAACCAAAACAAGTAAACCAAGCATTTTTAGCCAAATTAGGATGGAAAGTGGTATCAAACCACTCTAATATATGGACTTCGGTAATAAGGAAAAAGTACTTGAATAAAAACTCCTTCTTTGAATGTGCGACTAAGCAATATGACTTTGCCATTTGGAAAGCAATCCTTCAGGCCCGCGAATAGTGGATTTGTTTCGAGGAATATATGCTTCTAAAAGATCTTTCATACTGTGCCCATCTCAAAGTTTGTTCTATACATATGACCAGCAACAAGGAAAATAAATGCAATAGCTAAATGATTATGAGCAATATGAATCAGCCATAAACTTTGCGCTTGTTTTCATTAGACGAGGAACGCAATGGAATCTAGGAATTGGAAACAAGATTTTGGCTCGATAATTGGTGCCTCCAACCTAGTATTATTGAATACTTAAAAAATAGACCTCGACTTTATTCAAAACCTCCAATTAACAGTAATGACTGTATCACCCCCTATAAAGAATGAAATATAGATTATTTTACGACTCCTTATCCCAGAACATCTTGTCCACATAATATTGGTTATACCTATCCCAAATCAGGAGCAGTTAGACACCCCGTGTTGGGGCCTCACAAACAACGGGAATTTCTCAATCAAGTCGGCCACATGGCTAGCACATGACCCCAATAGCTTCCTAAAACCAAAATGGGCCTTTAATTGGATATGGCACCTAGACATCCCCTCGAAGTTAAAAGTGTTCATATGGCAGATGCTTCAAGACGGTCTGCCTACTCGTGACAACCTGATAAAACGAAACATCACTACATCTTTAGATTGTCCCTTCTACAACAGCCAACCAGAATCCAAAAACCATATTTTTGCCCAATGCTCCATCATATGGAGATTATGGAATTCCCAGAAGTTCAAGGCTTTATTCAAGGGAAACTTCCAAACAAACCCATTGACCAATGTTTGCTCCCCTACGCTCAAAAAACGACCCGTCCATCCCAAAAGTCATATCAATTCGTTGGAACATATGGAAAGAGAGAAACATTTTTATTTTTAGTAATGACCATTTGTCAACTAATAGAATTATGTATATAGCAAAATATAACTTCTCTGAACGGCAAGCCAAAGTTAAAGGAAGATCTGACTACTAACAACCCATTTCAAGCTTGTAGGTACCCCAAAACTATTCGTGTTCGATGGAACCCACCACCCACCAATACTATCAAACTCAGTCTGCTAACTGAAAGTCCTCGGTCGTGAGTATTGTTCTACGGACTCCGAATGGAGATATCCTCAATACAAGTGCGTTTAAATTCGGACTTACCCCTCCTCTCGTGTCTGAAGCTCGTGCACTTCGGGCTGGTGTTCTTATGGCTAAAAGTCTCAATATTCACCATCTTTTTGTTAAACGGGATAATCAAGTCCTTATTAGCATCATTCAAGGGAAATTCAACTGCCCCTAGTAAGCTTAACTACCTCATCAAGGATATTCTCCAAATCATTCGGACAATCCACTTCACTCGCATATTACGTGAAGCCAATCGTGTTGCTGATCATTTATCAAAATTAAGGCACACTCTGCCTAGTTTAACAACTATCATAAAAACAGCAACTGACATGTGTCTTATTCAACTTCTTTGTTTTGATAAATTAGGAAAATTCCTTGAGAAGGATTTCTTAATTTCCTCCTTGTACCTTTAAAAAAAACTTTATAAAATTTGTGTAACTCAAAAGATTAATATATTTAATTATTTTATTAAGTTAGTTATTCCAATAAGTTGACACGAGAAAGATAATCAAATCCAAATTTTCCTAATACCACTACAAAGTCCACATTTTTCCTTTGGGAGGCAATATTTAGGAAAATTACCCAAACTTTAGTATTTTTTTTATTTAAATTAGAACTTTATTAGGTTATTGGTAATGTAACCTTCGAATTAAGGGTAATTTTCCAACCCAAAAATATTTTTTTTACCCCCTTGAGCCCTGTTTTTTTGGACTTATTTACAGTTAATTTCAGTTCAGTTAATTTAATTTCAATTAATTTAATTTAATTTAATTTCAGTTTAGTTAATTTAATTTAAGTTCAGTTAAGTTCAAAAAAATTAATAATAATAGTAATAATAATAAAATAATAATAATAAAATAATAATAATAATAATAAATAAATAATAAATAATAGATAATAGATAATAGATAATAAATAATAAATAATAAATAATAAATAATAAATAATAAATAATAAATAATAAATAATTATAAGAACTATAATAAATATTAATGATTATAATAAATAATAAATAATAATAATAATGATAATAATAACAATAATAAATAATAATAATAGTAAATAATAAATAATAAATAAATAATAATAATAAATAATAATAGTATTATTATTAATAATAATAAATACTAATAATAGTAATCGTAATAAAAAATAATAAATAAAAAATAATAAATAATAAATAATTATAACAATTATAATAAATAATAATGATTATAATAAATAATAATAATAATAATAATAATGATAATAATAATAATAAATAATAATAATAGTAAATAATAAATAATAAATAATAAATAATAATAATAATAAATAATAATAATAATATTATTAATAATAATAAATGCTAATAATAATAATCGTAATAATAAATAATAAATAATATTATTAATAATAATAAATGCTAATAATAATAATCGTAATAATAAATAATATATATACTTCATATAATAAATAATATATAATAAATAATTAATATTAGTAATAAATAATAATAATAATAATTTTAATTTCTATTCAATTAATTTAATTTTAATTAATTTCAGTTCAGTTAATTTAATTTCTGTCAAAATAGGTTCAAATCAACCGAGTCTTGGTCAACCTTTTTATCACCATTAGAGAGCTCTATATCCGTCCTTGGCGTAAGCTGCCGTCTATGACGTTTCACAAAATCAATGTTCTGGCTAAAAGATTATACCTTTTTCTTCCCCCTTTTCACCCATTTCCTTCATTTATTTTGTGGCTCAATTATTTTAGTTTCAAGGTTTTCATCTTCCTTTAACTTTGGGTTCGTTTCTCCATTCTAAGGATGATGGCTCAATGTGTTACTGCAGTTAGTTTTGTGCAAACAACAACATTATCTCCCCATAACTATAACCTCCATGGGTTCTACAGCAAACCCAAGTTGCTAATTCAGTGTAATAAGTCAATATTATTTGCCAATTTTCAAAGAAATGGAGGTCTTTCATCTTCATGGCAAGGTATTAAACTCTGTTTTCTTTTTACTGTTCAAATTTTCAATATTTTATCAGCCGAAACGAACAATTTATTTGATGTTGAAATGTGCTTATTAACAGGGTCCTCAGAGGTGTCAAGTTATGTTGCAAATTGCTCCTGTAAGGTATTATAATGTGATGCTCAGGCCTCAGCCTTTAACCATTTTTTTTTTTTTTAATTTCTTGTGCTTCAATTTTACTATAAAAACGGCAATGCATATTTCTACCCATTAATATCTCTAATTCTCTATAAGTAAAAATTATAAAAAGTTTATATACCTTTGTTATACCGTTTTGTCAGACTTTTAGTTTAATGCTTGAATCATATCTTGACACCCCTAATTGGAAATTCTTTGTTAGGATAAAGGTGTTTTAAGAGTTTGGACGAAGTAAAGTGCATTTTCTAGTGTCATTGAATGCTGCACTGCCAAAAATTCAAGGGGATTGTCCCATTTAGGCTGCTTATGAAGTACATAGTCACAAAGTGATGTTAGTTCTTTCTCCGACCGTTGTTTAAATAGGGTCAGGATTTATTGATTTATGATTTCTGTCAACGCTTACAGATGGTTAGTATACGCTTTTGCCTATAAAATGGAAGAACAACTTGGTTAATGTGGGATCTTAGGTCTCTAATAGAGGACAGTAGGACCTGAAATGTTACCGCCCTCCCTCCCAAAAATGGAAGCGGAAATGTTATGAGGCTATTGGGTCGGCAGACACATAATGGTCTTTCTTCTTTCTTTGTACGTATCACGAGAATGAGGTAAAACAACAAACAACATAGGGAGCAGTCACTAATGTGGCATGAACTCTTGTGCCACAAAGTCAAAATATCCCAAACTGATTCCTTCTCAACAGAAGCAGGCGGTCAAGCTCGTTTATTTCTACTCATTGGAGTTGGTGTCCTGATGCTGGATCTGAAACTGCTGAATTCATCCTTGTTGCATTTCTATTTTGTTTCCTTCACATCATTAACTAAAATATATGACACTTGTCAACCCATATAGCCTGTGTACTAAGGCAGTCGTTCTTGTCCCTGGACATTTTACTCCACCTTGTCAAGATAAATAAGGAAGGATTGATACTGGTTTCGTGGTATATTGCTAACAAAATATTCAACAGGCTTCTTTGTTTATCTTAGCGAAGGCTCTGTAATCTCTTACTCATACTGAGTGTCATATAAGTTTTTATTATTTCCTGTCCATTTATTGAATGAAATTTCTTGATTGTGTGAGAGTTCTGTGTGGCAAAGATTGCATCGGAAATTTGAATTTTTGACATCCCTTCACAACCTGTAAGGAAATGTCTATGACTGATGGCTTTCCCAATTGCTTTTTTTTTTTGGCTCTCCTAGTTTATTCATTTCCAGTCAGGTCTAAGTAATTATCTGCTATATATCTGTCACTTAGATTTTTTGTACTAGCCCAAGATTGTACAAGACTACCAAATAATATGAATAAGCCTCCATGCCTCCTAAAAACTAATCCAACTATCCAAGGCAATAAGGAGCTTTGTGTAAGTATTATGCTCATAAGATTTTGACAGTGCATAGGCAGTGTTTTAAATACATAATCAGCAGCGTGTTTCCCTGTTAAAAGCCTTACCTTAGAACAACATAATACTTATATTGTTGTAACCTTTATAAAACGCGTTGTTCTTTGTCTTTGTATCTGAACCCTATTCTGTACTTAGGCCAAAGTTCTTGGCAGGGAAGAAAGTGTTCCATCTATACAAACGCTTCGAAGATTACCTACAGAGGAGCTTTCTGCAAAGATTGTCATGGTCAGATTTGATTCTTCCATCCTGTTTCACCAGAAGCTGGACCAATCTATCTCCATAACTTCTAATGAATTCTTCACTATTAAGTACGTCTATGAAGCTGGAGCAAAGGTAATTTTGATTAGTGGCTGGAATGTCAAATGCAATGCCAAAATTCTATCTGAAGAGGCTGTTGCAGGTAAGATAGTTCGTCACTGATTGTCGTTTTCAACATAATACTGGCTGCTTGCTGATTCGATTTTCTGTAATAGAAAAGTATATTAAATGCTGCTTTGTGGCTTCAGAGATTATGACCCTGTGACTTATGATGGGAGGGAGAGTGAATGTGTTCTCGTAATTTTATTGAGAGTTCAGGGAGTATATATTATGCCTTTCCATCATTTATTACAATAACTAAGATGTGGGGTAGCCATATTGTCCTTTTGTATATAACTAATATTGATTCCAGAGATGGTTTGAATGTTGCATTGCACTGCCATTGCAAGAACTAGTACAACCAAGAACAAGAAGTTTGTGGATTTCAAAGAAGATAACCATTTTCCAAAGAGCCAATATTATTTTGTGAGAGAAGGCAAAGAGGGTATCAGTTTTATGAGCTCATGCAACTCATTGCTTGCAAACTTAACAAGAAACTTATAGAAGTACTTTGTGGCCAAGGATAGAATGCGTTGTCAACTACTAGTTATATGCTTATCATTGACCAATTGTAGTGTACTCCCTCTGTTTTTTTTTTTTTTTATCTTTCTCACTTGGAATCTTGGCACTATTCATACTTAGAGAGAATCTTCTCAATTTTTTTCAATCTATAAGAAAAAATATAGTCATGTAGGGTCTTGTTTGATTCGTCTCAATCAGTACATTATTAATATTCAATCATTATAATTTTTACTAATATATAATGAAAGATATTTAAGTTCAAAGAGGTGCAATGGGAGACGCACACAGGAAAGTGAGAATGATAAAAAAAACAGAGGGAGTATTGGTTAGTTGATTCAATTATACTTCCTCCGTTTTGTAATAGATGCATCATATTGACTTTTTACACTTTTTGGATATCAACTTTGACTATATTTAAGAACTAATCTATAAAGATAAATGTAATTATTTAAATTGTTGTTGGGTTAATCTCAGTTTATATTTTCAAATATAATTGTATGCCAAGTCAATATGATGCATCTATTAAAAAGCAGAGGAAGTATTTGCAATAATATTGAAATTTCTCCTTTTTACATCCCCTCAGCCTTCCCTTTCTTGTAATCATACAGAATGGTGGATTCAAACTTTAAACCAAAACAATAATCTCATCTTGTCATTCAGTAGTCCTGCAATTTTTAAAGGAGAAACACTAATTTATATACAGTTGTCTTTGTTGATTGGCAGAACTCCTTTCATCAGTTCTCCAACTTAAAGTTGTCCCCGGCAAATGCAACTTTGCACATCAGCAGCCGAAGGTGGAACTATTTGAAGAAGCAGATATCATCCTTCTCGAAAATCTATCTAAGTACAAACAAGAACTTGCCAATGACTCAGAATTTGCTAGGAAATTATCATCCGGGGTTGATATTTTTGTCAATGATTCGTTTTCAACAGCTCACAAAATTCTTGCATCAACTGTTGGAGTTACTCAGTTCTGTTATGCTTGTGTAGCTGGATTTTATTTTGAAGAGTGTTTGATAAAATTAAAGACAATTCCAGAATGCACCCACAGTCCGAGTGTTGGAGTGGTATACCTTGCTACTATTTGCTTCTAAATTTTTATTGTGTTGGAGGCATTTATGCTGCTCATTTTAAGGTAAATTATCATGTCGCATTGGTTAATGTATCTTAATTTTGTCTAGGTAGGAGGGGGAAACCTCAGGGACAAAGCAGCAGCCTTGCGCGTTTTAGCTTCAAAATGTGATGGGCTGGTTTTTGTGGGGATGATGGCGTTACAAATCATGCATGCCATGGGAATGCCTGTTCCCTTGTATTTGGTTGAGAAAGAAGGAGCTAAAGAGGCTGTAGAAATAATGAAGTATGCTGAATCTAGAAGCATACCTATTCTACTGCCAAGTGACTTTTTGTGCAAGCATAAGATGCAAGTTAAAACTTTTCCTGCTCAAAGTATCTTGGATGGTAAGTTTTTTTCTTTACCCTCTCTGATCTTGATTCGAGGAACGGAAAGTCTTGGGTGAGACTGAGACGGCTTAATCCGTAAACTGATATGCCATAAGCTGGAAAGTATACATAAACTGATAAAAAATATGGTTAAACTGATAAATATATAGCTTAAACTGATAAGTTCAGTTTATGCCATAATCGATAAGTTCAGTTTATACAATATACGGATAAAAAATATGGTTAAATTGATTAATTTAAAGCTTAAATTGATAAATATATGCTTTAAAACGATACAAAAGTGTCATAATCTGAAAGTCGTCTCAGCCAAGACGCTTTGTTCGAGGAAAGATTGTGTGAAATTGGGGCATCCTTAGAACTCTCTACCAACATTGTGTTTTGTCTCTCACTGGAAAGATTTCTTTGAACTAAAGAAAATGAGATTTTGTAGTTCATGCAACACTTGTAATTTCAAGGCCAAACTCTATAAGCTTTGACCACAAACTCTCACCATTATACCGAGAAAGAAAAAGTCGTGTGGGATCTTGTTAGATTTATCTCAATGTGTAGTTTTAATAATCAAATCTTCATAATTTTTATTAGTACATAATTGAAGTTATTGGTCAAAGTTGTGCATTGGAGACCGCGAAAGTGTTGCAAGTATTATGGAACGGAGGAAGTAGTAGTGTGCGTTGGAGAGTATGAAAGTCAAAAGTGTTAGCAATTAGAAGTCAACAGAGGAAGTATATAGTAGAAACTCCTATATAAGCAGGAAGAAGTTGTAAATTCAGGCTATGTGTTCTTACTTCTCCCCCTTATGTTGGAGAGCTTGTTACTTGTTCCCGAAAAAATCAGACTAGAGTAAGGTCAAAAGATTCAGACCAAGCAGAGAGATTCATATTAGACCACACTAGAAGTCGTTTCAATATACTACATAGAATACCATCTCTTTGTATGGACTTTGTCAGGTAAGATTTTAAATGCAGGATAAGTATTTAATATGTTCAATATAATGTGTGCATGGCTAAAGTAGCAATTGTTTGACATATTGGTGTTATATTCATGAGTATGGATTATGTCTAGTAGTCAACCAATATTTAGGATCTTAGAAACTAATTTGCATTATATGGATTGTAACACATCATAAGGCTGTGCACCACATAGTGCTCTTATTAAGTTATTATTGTATAGTGGGGAAGGGACATGTATATTGTAGTTATGATTTGTTTGAATCGATGCCAAGTACTTTTCCTCTTTATCTGGTTTTTCAGGCATCCAGCATAGCTTAGTTTACTTGTTTACTCTTGCGGGTTAACTTGTTTATGTCTTCAATGTTAGTACTTGTGTGAACTACTTCCTTTGTTTTCTTTAGTTGCAACACTTTGCAGCTTTCGGATGTTTTGAAATAATTGCAACACTTTGCAGCTTTCGGATGTTTTGAAATAATTACAACACATTCCAGCTTTCGGATGATTTGAAATAGTTGCAACATTCCCATTTTGACTTGTTGTGTATGTCCCTTTCTTCTCATCATGTGGGAGCTTTTCCCATTTATCTCTATCTTTCTTCATAGCTCTCCTGCAGTACGGTGCATCCCCATGTTGGAAAGGCAGGTTGAAACATTATTTTCTGGGCTTTGACTGTTGGAATTTTAATAGTTTAAATGGCTTTTTTTTTCCCCAAAATCAAACTATTTAGTATGCTAACAACTAATAATCAATTGTTAATGTCAGGGGCAGTTTTAGTAACACTTAATGCTACAAGGTTACTTTATAGTCAATATAAATAAGCGAAACTGCTTAACTAAACATATTCTTTTGACTATTTAATTACACTAATAAGCTATATGTGAATAGCCAATATTACTCACCTATTCCCCATCAACTCCTTTCAGAATATTAGTGTGTCATCTTTAGCTTTTAGATCCTTCATACATTCTAGATCTTAGTCCTTCCTTGTTTACGATCTCTTACAACTTACTATGCAATTTATGACTTCATTCATTGGCATCGAGAATATAATTTGCTAAAAGAGGACTCAAATTTTGACTAGAAATATACTACCTCCGTTCTTTTTCTATTGCAACAATAGAGTTTTCACGCTTGCCAATGCACAACTTTAACTATTAATATCTTTAATTAATTTTTAGTAAAAATTATACAAATTTGATATTTTGAAAGTATAAATCAAGACGAATCTAACAAAATTCCACATGACTATATTTTTCCTTGTGTAAAAATCACAAGAGATAGTGAAAGGGTGGTGAGTGAATAGTGTAAAAATCTCATTGTTGCAATAGATAAAGAACGGAGGAAGTATTATGTATTCTTGTAGGGGAGATTTACATCAAATTCTTGAAGCTCTTTGATTCTTTATCTCTGTGTAAACTTTTGTCTAATCTAAAACATGTCTTTTATTTAAGTTATTGATTTCCTAATGAATATTGTTTCCTTTAATTTTTTGCACTTCATTCCTTTTATTTGCTGTGCCTTAACATTTAATGGAGGTAATTTCTGCTGCAAATTCTATTGAAAATGATTGCCAATCCTTTTGACCTTAATGGCAGGAAGAATATCATTAGGATTTGCTCTGACCTTCTTTATCTACAATGTGTTATTAGGTTGGAAGCCTGTTGATCTTGGACCAAATTCATTCGTAGAGATTGCCACTTTTCTGTCAAGATGTAAGGTGATCAGTCCCTTTGTTATCTAGTGTTTGTTCTAGTTGACTTTACTAAAAGATGAAGAAAAGTGAAGATGAACCAATAAGAATAATTTTATAAAGGAGTGCTGCATTGAATATATAGAGTGGAAAATTTAGGATGGTTAATCTGAACATACCAAATGGAGAGAAACATAATCACATTTGATGATGCAATTGCTGAGACTATTCACAAACCTTCCCCGTCACCCTAGTCATCGTCTTTTGATGATTGCATGAAAAGCAGAAATTTCAATTCATTCTTCTTGTTGCTTGGTATATTCTTCTGTGGTTCTGCCTGAGGTTGAGTCAGCTTGTTTTGCTTAACATACTCCAATATGAACACTGTGTAATCATGTTTTACAATGACCAACTTTTCAGTGTTGTCTTGTTTCTTCTGATGATGATTAAGATGTAATTGTGTTTGGGTAAGATGAGCATGGGTCTATATAGAAATACACAAGCACTGCAGAACACACCACATTGTCTAGTGGAAAACCCTGTCTTGTATCAAAGGGAAACCATGGATCAATCATCCATTACATGACATAATGATTTCCCAGGGTTAACTCAAAGACATTTTATCTCTCTGACCCTCCACCGTTTTGATGGATAAACTTGTGTACTCTCACCATGTACAACTGTCAACAATCAGGTTTCTTGGTGATTTTCATCTTCTTCATCCCCCCTAAAAGGCATTCCCCAGCAAGGCAGATAGTCTCTCAGTTGAGTTGCTTGTCTCTCATAGTTTTATAGACCTGCACAACACCTTGCTAGGGATCTTCCTGCTTGGTATGGCTCACAGCCCCACACATATAAAACATGTCATGCAAGATATAAACAATGATACACACTTTTGGTTGCTATATAATGTACCAGTGCAATGAGACTGCATCTTGTTCCAAGCTTGTGGTATACACTTTCTTTTTGGGTTCCTAAAATTGATACTCCATGATTAGGAAGTGTTCTATGGTTTGTGGAGCTACACCAGTGACAATTGAATTACAATTCTTTTGATATGAGTACTTCCAACACTCATGGCACTGCCTATCATCACTATTGTACAGAGGTTTCAGAAAAGTAACTGGATAGCTGAATAAATAAAGCATTGGAGCTCACTAAGAGATGTCTTTGAGTCCTTATGGGAGGAGTACAATTCCTTAAAGTCGAAGCTACTGGTTTAATGGCATTTCTTCCCTAGGGCTAGAATCTGGCTCAAGAAGATCCCGTAAGGAAAACGTTCATGTGATTAGTAGGGATGATTGTGGTGGTTTAAGTTAGGATGCGTGGAGTTATACAAAAAAGATGGTTTGTAGGTCACTAGGCAAAAGGAGTTTTGGTTAAGTAGGCCGCTTTGGAAGTTAGTCCATCTGTATCAAGTGTTGTTGTTGGAAATCTAAGTGAGTACTTTAGAACTTAGGAGGAATCTCTTAAAATAACAGGAGAATGGTGCTTGATATGGTGAAAGTTAAAGGTTCACTTCAAACTCCGTTCATGATGGTAACATAAGTTTGTTTGACTGGGATGGGGTCTTCTTATATGATATTGTGGGGGATAATGACTTTAGAGGTGATATCTTCTCTTGTTTGATGAAAAGGAAAGCATGCCTAATGACATTAAGGGCCATATAGAGATTTATTTATTATGGGATTTTTGTCTTGTATGTTGAATGGGATCTCTTTCATCTTTTATGCTCCTAGCTAATTATGATTGAAACATAACTTGTCACCTGTTATTTTTTATTCTAGGTGTTGCTTAGTGATATCTAGCATTTGATAGAACACGAGATGTGTGAAACCAAGCATATATATTCCATCTATTACTTCATAGGCTAACGCGTAGCTCCTTCCTTTTGGAAATGATAGCCTAATTGGGAATCTTTTTCGATTGAGATTAGCTAGTAAATTAAGATGATTGTACCTCTAGTGTTTGAGGATCACCGAAATTAATAGGTTCCTATAGCAAAGAGCTTCTCCAAAGCATTCCTTTGTTATCTACTCATAAAAGAAGAAGAAAAAAGGGTTGGGATTTAGTTAACTCTAGAAAATTTAGATAATTATTCTGGAAATTTAAAAATCCATAATTTGAAAAAATTAAAATTATATTACACATAAACCAAAAGAAGCTACACTAAATTGATTTAAATTTCCACACATTTTTAAATACACAACGATGCTAGGCCTTAATCCCAATTGGTTCCATGAACCAAAAATTTATTTTTAGTGGTTGTCCATAGAGATTCCCTCCCTTCAATCACTTCTATCAAGTGCTATATGCTCATAGGAACTCATTTCATTTATATCATTATACAATTCATGTTTAGCTTCTCTTGGCCTATTATGAGATCTCCTCAATCTCAACTTTTCACTTTCCATACTAGTGCATCAGAGTTGATGTCTCACATGCCTACAAACTTAGCCGATTCCGCCTTATGTTATCCTCAATATGCACATATCTATATAAGAGAGTATATTTTTGCGATCCCAATCTTAAAATCTCCAAAGGTCAAATAAATAGTTGAAATTCATAATTTTCGTAAATTAATATTATAAAGGAATGAATATTCAGGGTATTAAACTTTTTGCATTTTATTATCAAAATATTCCCTCGATATCCAAACACATTTATGCATTGGCTCTCATAGAAACTAGATTTGTGGCCCGTGTAATACATGAGCTATACTTTTTGTTAAAAAAAAGTCATATTTCTTTGTTGAAAAAAGAAATTTATTTTAAAGTAAAATAATTGTAAGAAATAATTAATGAAATACAATGCACCATCTGTTTCGCAATAAGCTTTACACTTACCAAAGATGGATGTTTCACAATAACCTCAACATTTGCATACTTATGTCCTTTGGGTCTATATCATCTCTTTCTCTCTCCAACCACTTGGGGCCACTTTTCTTCCATTCTATCTCTCTCCACTTTTTTCTTTTTTGTGCAACTTCAAATGTTAAGCTTATTGCGATATAGAGAGAGTAATGGATCAAATATACATATTAGGTCATATATTAGTAATCTCAACTACTTTTTGTGTTGATATATTAGTAATCTCAACTACATTTCGGGTTTAGGCCCAGCTATTTAGGTTAATTATTAGGGTACTACATAAACCCTATAATTAACTTTTGCCTCCATATTCTGTAAAGAGGTGCCAATTGTCGATTCCTAGGCAAACTATTTGGCATTTCCTAATATCTAAAGTTTCTCTAAGAAGTGGAAATAATTAAAACCCTTATGAGTTTTCTTTGCTTGTTTGCAATGAAGAAAACCTGGCAATAACTATTGTAAGAAATATTGTAAATTTTTTCCGGCAAAATGTTAGTCTTAGACAAGACCAAAATATAATTATGAAACCAAAGAAAAATCAAATTCAATGATAGTCGGATAAACAAAGCCTTTTATCTTTTTAAATGCAACACAATAAGTTTAACAAAACAAAAGCAAAATAACTTGGCAAATATGCTCCCCACAACTTGCTCAAAAAACTTAAAAGGTCATTCATTATAGCTACTTACTAGAATTATGGGTAGGCAAAACATCAAAAATTGCATAACACCTCAACGTACTTATTTTTTCATGGTTAAGTGAACCAAAAATTCTTTCAGTATAAATCTATAAAAGGAAAGATGTAAAGCTTCTGCTGAGTCGCTAAAGCTTCATTTCCACCTCTAATAACACATCTCTGGTAGAAGATAGTAACATCTGATCATCACTTGTTTAATTTATAGTATTTGCTATTTTACTTCTATCTTTTGCCCCTTGTTGATCTCTGCGATAATGGTCCACTATTGTAATACCTTGTGTCACTTAATTGTTTCTAATTTAGTGACAAAGGATATTCAATTGCTGCTAACACAATGCTTTCGATTTTCAGAAGATTATATGGATAGGTCCTGTTAAAGTCGGACAGTCTGATCAGAAAAGGGGTGGAGAATCTCGATTGGTACATATTCTTGATGAAGTAAGCCAACACGGTTGCCATATAACAATCATTGGACATATGGCATGTGAGGCAGTTCGTCAGATATCAAGATCTTCAC
Organism: Beta lomatogona; assembly: GCA_947646795.1. Lineage (NCBI taxonomy): Eukaryota > Viridiplantae > Streptophyta > Magnoliopsida > Caryophyllales > Amaranthaceae > Beta > Beta lomatogona. The sequence continues at coordinate 4,313,958 of CANSNZ010000268.1, forward strand.
CTGCATATTCTATGGTTGAGCATGCATCTGTTGTTTGGGAATATCTAAAAGGAAGGACTCTTCCAGGCCTTCTAGCATTAGATAGAGTATGTTATGTTTTTCTCATGTCCTGAACTTTTCCAGCAGAAATAACTGTTTTTTTACTCATCTGTCATCTATCTTCATGAATTTCATGGTGTTGTTAGATATTTTCTAGAGTCTATTGTTTATTAATTTTTATCTTATGAATATAATAGTTGAAGTCACATACTACTTTAGCATCCTGAAACAATTGATTATGTAGTGGTAGGCCATTTCTGCTATTAAGATTGTTACATGTATGTCATTAGATTTTTCTTGTACTATCAAAACTTGTTTGATGATAAGTACTGCAATAGGCTGCATCCGTTGATACTTTCGCTGATGATTCTGAATACCTTTGTGGAATACCATTTGATCAACCTGTAATACCATTCACCTAGCATTCTCATTTTTCAATTTTTCATTTGTTGATTTTGGTCCCTGGAAGGCTACTTCAGTGTTTCAAAGGAGTTAAATGCTAATTAGCACTGATGCGGATACGGGGACAAAAGAACAGAAAAATCAAAATTGTAAAAAAGAACGAGTACTGTGTGGATATGGCAGATCATGAACACCAAAATAACCAATTTCTTGTAAATGATACAAGTAATTACTCTTGTTTCTAGGCAGTAGTGCACTACAGCTGTATGTCATGGGGGGTCTTTTACCCCCTTCCCTTCCCAACTTAGATGAAATTGAAGGGAAAAGAAAGAGAAACACTTGAGTACAGCTTGTAAATTATTACATCTCTCTTAGTTCTTTTTTTTCGGGGTACTGTGAATACTTGGAAAAGGGCAGATTAATTATTGCCTTCATATTTCTAGGTGATCTCATACCAAAGCTTTGACTTTTCAAATCCTTGTTATTAATAAAAAGAGAATATGAAATATTAAACACAAGTCCACATTAATTGCTGTTTTTGTTTAGCAGACCAAATACAATCATACAAATTACGTTAATTACTTGTATTATTTTAATAATCTTTTTAATAACTTTTTTGCCGTATCCATGCCGTACTCCTATTTTACAATTTTGATTTTGTCATTTCGTGTCCCCCATATCCGTATCGGTGCTACACCCCGATACCTCATGGATAGCCCGTAGTTACCAAATGAGAATCTAGGACCATCCACTGTAAGACACTAGTCCTCGTTCATGCTCTAGGAGATTAAGCGTCCTAAACTTTTCTAGTTAGACCTACTTTAACCGTGGAATGTCTTAGCATATGAGCTTCTTAGAAGGGAGGTGCACCTTTATATTGATGGTAATAGGTGTTAGCAACAGAAGTGCTAATAGGTGTTAGCAAAAGATGTTATGTTTGGCAGCTTGGGCTCTGAGCTGTAAATTACCCTACTTCCCATCTTTAATTGCTGATGTGGGATTTTTTCTTAGGCTAGGATGCTTTCCTGAAGCTGTTTGATAGTTTGACCTTAAAACAAAATATGGCAAAAAGTTGAGCTCCTGATTTTAGTTTTCTTTCACGAGGTCCATCCTCTAGAATTTGTATAAAATATTTACATGTTCTAGTGGCTTTAACTATCTAATGCTAGCATATCCTCTTATGGTCCCCCCCTCCTTCCTAGATTACTGTTAAAAAAATTATAAGACCTTGGGTGATTGGATTTTGGAAGGCTTGATTTGATCCTTTGATGGACAGATCATGCTTGTTTCGTATTTTTCTCCTTGCATTTATGTTGTATTAGTACAAAATGTTCTTAGAAGAGTATTTAAGAAGATTGAAACAAGATTGAGGACTTTTAATGGTCCTTCTGCAGAGAAACAAATTTAGCCATCATTTAGTTGGTGACAAGTTCTACTAAATTAATGGATGAGGTTGGCTGGATCTTGAGAGTATGCTATCTAATTCGGATCAATGCTTCAAGGGAAGATTGATTTTAGTGCTTTCCTCTAGACCTAGATTCCCTTTCGCACAAAGTGCTTATTACAAGTGATTCCATCAAGAGGATTAGCGGGGAGCTTAAGCATTGGTTTTTTTTTTTTTTTTTTTGGTCTTTCAAATATTTGCAAGTTTTTTCTCATATCCTCGTATTTTGGGGTTTTAAGCTTTGTCTAAGGGATGAAACCTAGATATTGAAATCTTAGATTAGGAAAGTCAATTTTTTGTAATTCTTGATGATTGTACGACTTTTTGCTGTGGAAGTGGATAATCTCTCAGATTTAAGTATATTAAAATTCATTGGCGTCTCTACAGATTCATAGAAGGGTGTCCTGAGTTGATGATACTTGGAAGTTGGGTTTCTTGAGAGTTTAAATGCTGAAGAATCCATTTCTCCTTCAAATATCCATTCTTAATCTTTTCCCTCTTCAAATTACCTTAAGATTTGGGAGGCTACTCGAAGGGTTAAACCTTCTGCTTTTATTGTTGTCCATAACAGAACAAGCACACTTATTACGTTGCAAACAAGGAGTTTTTATGACAGGGTATCTCTTGTTTGCGTGTTATGCAAACTGCTAAGCGATGGGAAGACTTATGAACTTTCATCTATGCACGGTCATTGTTCTTAGCGTATTTGGAACTAGTCATATGAGAACTTGGCCTTATGGGGAATATTGGGTGAGTCCTTCAAATCCAATGTTAGCATATGACTGAGAAGTAGGTATCTTGGTGCTGTTTATATGAACATAATCTACTGTGTTTGGTTGGAGCAGAGTGAGAATTTGTTAGCTTGAGGAGTTTCAAAAGCATTAGTTTATATGTAGTTCTGTTACTGCCTGTGATTTAGTTCTGACCTAAGAGAGCCTTTTAGGAGTGCCATTCTATTGAGTTGAAGCAATGTAAAAGATAAATATATTTAGTGTTCTGTTCTGATGGAAGATTTTCTTGCCTTATGTTAGAGATTCTTCTCTTCTGAAATTCATTTTTTCTGCCATTGAATTGAAGTTTGACGGACTGCATTATTTTCAACAAAAAAAAAAAAAAATATAACTGGATGTGATGTGACATTATGTGGGTGCTGCTTTTTGTCCTTTAAATGCTGGCTCTCATAGTCAGTAAAAAAAGAGGTTTTAAAATATATGAAAGCATATGTTTCAAATTCCCCAGCTGATGCGGCTAATTCCCCAGTATGATGACACTTGAATGGAAATGCAGGCATACCCGTTTGAGGTAGATTTGTAACCCCTCACATAATGTTGCAGGCATACTCATTTGAGATAGAGTGGAATATGATTTACCCTGATCCTACCCAATCTTTGGCGGTCGACATTGGAAGTGGTAATTTTTACTCCTCCTATTCTTACTTTCCATATTGTTAGGACTTTCTTTTGGGAAACATTTCACTGCTGGTTGAGGTATTGGCTGATTACTGTGTAGCCCAATTCCATTATGTGAATTTATTTTTTAAAACCAACATCCCAAAATGGTACATGTCCTTTTTTACAATATCTCCTTTTTTCACTTTTCTATTTTATTTTCTATGTATATATAAAACCTCCATTTCCAGCTTTCCTTTCTCTTCCTATAACTCAAACTTTTAGGTTTCCTTATTATTGGTTGCTCACGTGTCTTTGGGTTTCCCCCGACCTTAATAGGAATATTATTTATGCATGTTTATTAAATTAGTCCTATGTTGCTCAGACTCTTCATTTCACCTCAAGTACCCGAGTCGAATCCTCGACACTCAGACATGGGTGGGACACTCAGACACTTCATTTTAGGCCAAAAAATTGAAAAAGTTCCACAATAGTCGAGTCGGACACTTTGACACGTACCCGTGTCAAACATGGGTACTTGAGTCCGAGCAACACATTTACGTCTTTTGACCTTCTTCTCATTATAAAATAAAATGTAAGAAGTTAAAATTTGAAGGATCCATAAAGGAAACAACTTTTATTGCAACGTGAATTATCTAGAAAATTGGTTTTTGTTTCCTATATATAAAATCCTAATATTTGAATGATAGCCCGCACATTAGAAGGGAAAGTTTCATCAAGATTGCACAAAAACTTGTGCTTATTTTCTCATTTCAAGTATTATTCATTTGGTAAGCATGTTCCTAAACTCTTCAACTTTTTAGCTTCATCAATTGAGTGACAGTGACCCTTACTGTTTTATGACAAACCTTATCTTGACCACAAAATATATGCTCAAAAACATGGAGTTCATCAATGAGATGTTTGCTCTTGCATTGAAACCATTAGAACGGTGTTAGCCATAGCTGCACAAATGGAGTCATTTGTCTATCAGCTTGATGTAATATCTGCATTTTGTAACAGAGTTTGAACACAGGCTTATGAAATTCAAGGGAAAGAAGAGAAAATTAATTGTTTCACGATATTTTCATGACTTGGGACACGTTGATAGGCTGTAAAATTTAATGCTCTTAAAATTTGTTGATAAATTTCGAATTGCTCAAAAGGAGGATTTGGTTGCTGGTGATTCAGATTTATTTACTTGAAGTTTCTGTCATGTTCTGTGGTGTGGGCTGAAAGAACCTAGAATCTTTTTCTTCATTGTTCTTTGTTATTGAATCTATCCCTGAAATGTAGAGGCTAGACTGCAGTTGATTGCTTTCATGAGAAGAACTGAAAGCGAATATGTGTAGTTCTTGTAATTTGTTCATGCTTGCAATTATTTAGTGTGTGTGGTTGGAGAATTAGAATCTAAAAACTTGGAGTTGGCATTAGGTTTCGGCTGTATAGCTTTACCTAATTGGTGTCTTTCAGGTTATTGCAAACAATTTAATCTCAGGTTTCAGCTTAATTGTTTGCTCTACTTCTAATTGCGGAGAGTATGCAATGTCCTTTATGTACATTGTCGTTTCTATAGAATCTTACTTCTTATGTAATACTGATTTTACAAGAAAGAGAGGGTGCAGATCCTGTTTCTAACTAATAATCTTTGACTTGATGCAGGAAATGGATTATTTCTCATGGGAATGGCTAATATGCAGAAGGACTTAAATTTTCTTGGTCTGGAGATTAATAAAAAGGTTACTATATGCCCCCTCCCCATTCAGTGAACCCCTGAATTGGCTGCTATGCAGAAAGGTATTATTTCTCACCCTTTGTATATCCATTTTCAGCTGGTCACACGCTGTCTGGAGTCTGCGGATCAATCAGGACTGAAGAATTTGTATGTATCAGTGATTACTTTATATGGAGATGGTGCTTTATGTGTGGGAGCAATTTTCTATTTTTTTAGCTGGAATTCTTGGCAAATTCTATTATTTTCCTTGTCTCATAGGTGAGGCTGGCCAGAGCGTTGTCGGTCTACCTTTGTAGTAAAAGGTCAATATTATAAGAGACCTTGTTATTGAGTCCTACACTCTTTTAGCCTTTTCTGCTCAGACATTTCACTTATATTAAAACTTAGGTCATGACTATGAAAATATTGCACCATATATATTCTGAGTTTCATGTGATATCTGTAGTAGAGTCCATCTTTGAATATGATTATAAAATTGAGGTGAGAATAGAGGTTCAAGCCTTGTGTTAGTTCATAGTCGTTTAAGGACTAAGGCCCTGTTCTTTTGGACTGAAATTAGCCGACTTGAATTGAATTAAGCTGAGCTCAACTGAACTGAACTGAAAGTGTGAGAGGAAACTAACTGAACCAAGTACTGAACTGAACTGAAACTAAGGCCATAAGAACAGGGCCTAAATATAAATAGGAAGCTGCACAACTAAGCTTATCTAAAACATCTTGGCAGTCATTTATACCACTGATGCAGTATGTATCACTTCTCTGGGCAAGCAATTAGAAAAATTTCATATCGTTCAGTGCTGTTATAATTATCAGACCTTTGCTTATCTCATCTAATTATGGTTTGTCTGTGCTAGACACTTCATAGCAACAAATGCCACGTCGTCATTTCAGACCATTGTCTCCAGTTACCCAGGACGACTCGTCCTTGTTTCAATTCAAGTAAGCAAACTTTTCCATATGTAGAATAATTGCTGTTATAGTAACTCCTCCACCAGAAAATATTTCATCAGTTTTATGCTGCATATTTCTTTGTCAGGATTGTTTTATTGCCTCTGTACAAAGTTACTATGTAGGTTTTGCACTATCAGGCATCCTGTGACATGCTGACAGTTGCTCTTAAGTATGCATGCTAATTGTTGCTGCTCTGCTAGTTGTCAGTTGACTTGTATGCCTGTATGCTGCAGTAGGATTAAGTCTTCTTTATGTTGTCTCCCTTACGGCCTTACTGTTATCTCTCCCTGGAAAAAGAAAATGTCTTCACTATAAGCAGTTGACCATTCAGTACTGTGCAATCTACCCCATCCAGTATACTAAGGCATGGAGAAAATGCCTTTTCTCAAGATCTGTTTGCACTATCACAAGTCACAACTGTAACTAAATTATTTAGCACATCATTTTTCTGCTAATACCCTGCAAAAGTTAAATAGCTCTTATCGTGACATTTTTGCTCGGTGTTCTGTTTGTCAGTCAACATGTTGTATTCATCAGCACACTTATGCCAAACTCATTACTGTCCAAAATTTTCTTAGATATTATGGATAGAGTGGGTTCTGAAGGAGTAGTGTCTTTAAGGTTTCAAGAATTGAACGAGTAGAGATGAATGTTCCATGATATACAAAATTGGTGAGTTTTAGAATTAGATATAAAATAGACTTCAGTAATTTGCCCATACCGATTACTCAATTTGAATACCTGAATAAAATCTGTACTCAACCTTAAACCAGATAACCCAATCTTGAATACAAGTGAATCTGAACGGAACCAACCCATAGATTATTGACTTTTTATTAAAAAAAAAAAGTAATGGACTGTAGACTCAAATATGACAAAAAGTCCAATAACTTGAACCAAAGTAGAACTGAATCAAATGTCTCATTCAATGCATATAGAACCTAATCTGGATGACCTCCTTTCATATAATACCTCCAAATCTTGCTGACTTTTTTGAAGACTAAACCTTCTTTTAAGGTTTACGTTTTGACGATTAAGCATTTCTAGAATTAGTTTTGACGTTATCTAAGTAAACAAAGCTAGTCACTATCATGTTACTAGCTCTGACCGTAATTGACTCAGTCAAATGATGGTTAGCTACAGCACTTGCGCTTCATCATTTGCTGATGCATGCACTGGGCCACTGGCATTCCTGAAAGGCATTTCAAGAGATGCATAATATTGAGTAATTTGGTGTCTAATGATATTTACAACCTCAAATACAAATTTTTCTGTATTTCATTTGCATCACCTCCGTCATGCTCTTCAAAATTTAAGAATTTTGGTTCATCATCTCTCTTGCTCTCGCTCTTGCTGTTTTGCTTGCTACAATATAGTCCGCACTGTTTTTTGTTAATTCTTAATAACATAGCAGGTATTTTCTTACTCCTGACGAGCTTTTTTCCGTATTTTTATTCTTCTCGACATTGTGATGCTTTTTCATTTGTCACGCATCACTTTTGTAAAGATTACTGGACACTGTAATCAAGCACAAAAGCGAGCGACCAAACAATGAAAGCAATAAATCAAGATGGATCTACATGGTTTTACAAGAAAAAAAGTTGCTTTATACAGGAGTACAAACTCACAGCCAAAGGATAACAAAGTATAATCAATGGAACCAAAGAGGGATTAAAAACTATGATACTTGGACACGGCATTTTGGCCGGAGTACTGGTGCTGATACGACTCGACATGGATCCGTGTACGAAATACGGGGCGGATATGTCACTTTGCACTCGGACACGGCTAGATCTGGGAGGAGGGGTACTATTGAAGAGAGAGATATCCAATTACCTTATCTGTAAACCCTAGATCTAATAATTCTACGAGAAATATGCAATTTTAGTTCTCGAGATATTGGGGCTTTTACTCGGGAGGTTGAGTCATTTGCAATTAGGGCTCATATTGGCACTAGTACCTGGCAAAATGTCGTTCCTAGTATCATAGCTTGTGACAATATCGGAATATCCATCTAACTGGTTTGTTATTTCATTCAGTGTCCCAACCCTGATTTTAATCAGCCTGAGCATAGATGGAGGATGGTGCAAAGGTCACTTGTTCAAGCTATAATTAGTGAGCTTGCTCCTGGAGGAAAGGTATGATAATCTTACAGCAGCATCTTAATCATTTTCTTTCTTTTTTTGTCTCCCTTTATTTAATTGGAATTTCAGTAACCATACACTTGATTGACTAGCATGGCAACTTTCCAGTCAAATACCTTGTATTTCTGCATCATTATGATGTTTATGTTTATGTTGGCGCCAAACAAAAGAGCCTAAATCAATTATGTGCTACCCTATGACTCCAAATACAGGTCTGGGGAATGTGGAAGGGGGGGTGGGTTGATGCTTGAACACTTTCTGACAAGCTGTTAGCTCACAAATTATGACTAATCTCACAATAACAATTAAAATGACTGCCGTTTGTATGAATCAAATCTCGAGTCTTCTGCTATTGATGTAAAACCACTTTTTGATCTTCTGACTATGAACCTGACTTAAGTTTCCCCCAAATCTTTGACTAAATTTTAGGTGTTTCTTCAGTCTGATGTTGAAGAAGTTGCAATGAGAATGTGCAAGCAATTCTTAGAGAAAGGAAAGGAAAAGCTTGACATCGTGTATGACGATAAGGACATGGTGCCTGGTCCTGGAGGATGGCTTGAAGAAAATCCATTTGGAGTTCGGTCTGATTGGGAAAGCCATGTTCTTGCTCGTGGGGATCCCATGTACAGATTGATGCTCTGTAAAAGATAGCTGCTAATGTAGAAAGACAATATTCCTTTGATGGGCTATAAAATGCCAACCTCATATGATAGCATTTGGAAATTCGTTATACAATAAAGCAAGTTTCCCTTGTGATATTTTCTTCTACAGTTAATTACAGCATATGAAGCCCTTCAGACATCAAAATTCCAGGTTCGAGTCCGGTCAGGCTTCAAACAAAGCAAAAGCTCGCCCTACCTGTGTTGCTGCATTGCCAGGACTTAAACTTGATACCTAGACGTCGAGAACGACTCCCTGTGTTGTAGAGCATCAAACAGTTACTTTGTAGTAATAAATCATCTACATATATCTGATTTTGTCATCTTGTTTACATCCTAAATTTGTTTTGTTTTCTCATTTGCTAAATCTTTTTTATATCGAACAAGAGCGTGAGATATGTAAAACGAGCGAACTTATTTCTGAAAATAGCAAATATTGGTATCTCATTTGCAGAAGCTATTTGTATTTGACAGCACCAATATGAGCAAACTAGTTCCTAAAGTGAGCAAAGTTTGTTTTCTCAGTTGCTGAAACTACTCCCTCCGTTTCATTTTAATCTACACACTTTGACATTTTACACTATTCACAAATTTCACTTTGACCATCATTTGTGATTTATACGCGGATGAAAATATAGTCTGTGATATTGTTAGTTCATCATAACATGTATTTTATTAATATGTTTTTTATAATTTTTACAAATACAAAACTAAAGTATATCTCAAGTTTTTTCGTGAAAAGTGTATGTTTAAAATGAAACGGATGGAGTGTTAAATTTTACACGAGCTCTAGATATATAAAATGAGGAAACTTGTTCCTAAGATGATCAAATCAGGAAGTTGTTATGAGGTCATCAAATAGAAAATGAGCAAAAGTGTGTAAAATGAGCAAAAGTGTAATGAATTATACCTAAAATGAGCGAATTAGAAAGTTGATACATTAGGTAATACATACTCTCTTTGTCCCGTAAAAGTGTTACATAACTAAAGTAACACTTACATAAGTGTTATCATAGACTTTAAAAAAAGTGTTATCTAATAGCATATGTAACACAGGTAGATGTAACACCTACTTAAGTGTTACTTATAGTATATTATGTACTATGTGAACAAAGAACTTATTAGTTACTACTTGATGTCTGTATAGTTGGATGAAGATGATCTAGAGGTAGACTAATGGAAACAAGAACAAAAATAGAAGGCACCAACATAAGGTACTTTTTTTGAGATTGTAATAACTAGTCATTGTCACTTTGTTTTTTTTTTTTTTTTTATCCAAGTCATTGTCACTTTGTCAGTACTAAGAAAGCAATGTAATATCAGAAAGAGAAAATGTCGAAATAGTCTCAGACAGTATTTATATTCATATCCATCCTCTCTGACTATATAGCCTCAGACTAATACTATATGTAACTGATGACTTAATCCATTAGGTGTTCTAAACGTGATTTCTGGTTTTGAGCTACTCTCACATGGACGGAACATGAAGTCCAATATGCTGAATTTGAATCGCCACGGCTCTTTCATCAGTATCTCTTGTGACCTTGAACTCTCTCTCGAATTTATCCCCTGAAAATATTAGGAATAACGTCATATTTTGTGAATGATGAAAACCATATAATTTAAAAGTTACATATAATTACCTTCATAATCAGTGAAGTCGACCGTCAATCCCTTGTCTGACAGTTCGTATTCCAAGTCCAGGCCATCTATAGTGAAACAAAGGATAACAAGATTAGCCAAATCCAAAGAATCTGCTGATTGATCAATGATCAAACCACTGCGACTATTAGTATTTATAGTGCTCGTAATATTTGGACAGAAGCCGTCAAATCCGTTCATCAAGTACAGCTTCGAATGCCACAGGGATATTGTGGTTTTGGTCTCGCCACATTCATCTTCACACACAGGGCAGATTCCAGTATAGACATCTAGCATATAAAAGAAACTGTTATACATCTTCGAATGCCACAGAGATAAGAGAAGGAACTCCAACATTGCTCAATATCTAAATCTAACTCCCTTATTTTTTGGGATGAATTATTTCATCCTCCACCCACTCTGCCACTTGCACTTTGCCAAGGATGTATTTGTGACTTGTGATCCTACATAGTAAAACCAGCTTACATATCCCAATTCCCAGCAAACAAAAACATTTGATGCAATTTTTTATGCTTAACAGAACCCAAACCCATTTCTCTTTCATCCTCTTTAGCCTTTAACCAATTCCAATGCCCATTTAGCTCTTTTCTATCATTTGAAAATTGGAAGCAAGCTTCTTCATACAAATACTATACAGAGTACTAAATCTGCTACTTTCGTGCTAGAAATTCAAAGACAACTTTGCAATGTAAATTTTACAGTATTATTTTTATACTCTTTTTCAGAATACATAGTTTAAGTAATCACCATAATATGACTTACTATATTTCTAGAGAAAAACTCTCATCAAGAGAGACTAGCAATTTTCATATAAGAAATAAAACAAAACAGACTACACTCTTACTATATACTTTTATTTCTGTTTATGTATTTGTAACTAAATGCAAACACTATATGGTATATATACCAAAAGAAGGTCATTGCTAATTATCTGTTAGAATGGTTATGTTTCCCTGTGATCAAGTGACACCTTAGTTTTACATTAATATGAATATGTCGATTGTAATTTTCATATTTCTCATTACACATTCTCTACATTATGTAAGAACATTATACCTTCAATAAAAGATGCATTAGTTTTAAAAACCTGAGATTGAAGGATAAAGTGTGATGGCTATGAATATCTTCTGTTGATGATCTTCCTAATACATCTAATTACTGCGTTTCAAATTCAGTAATTTGACAGGTCTTAATAATACTTACATCCAACCTGGCTCAATGTCAATTGCAACTGACACAAATTTTTCCCAATGTTTCGCAAGCGTACTCGCTCGTTGTTATTGCAAGAACATCAACATATTCACCCCCCTCCACCATTGGTGATCGAAATTAACAGCTAATAGGAACCAACTAATGTATAAATTGATAGATAATTTTCTTGATAATATTATTGAACTGTAGAGAGCACTATTATTATAAAGGCAAGAATCCAGGAGATAGAAACGTAGCACAACAAACTTAGCTAAACCTAAGCTAGAATAAAGGAGAAGCAAGACAATCTGCTAACAATATATTGACTTGATGGATAAGTCTTCTTGACTAGGATTAAATTAAGGAAAGCAGGAAACTACTCTAACAAACTCAGAAATTCAAACTGTTACTCAATTGTGAATTATCCTTTAATATAAAACACTAGACATGCAAGAAAATTACCTGCAACCCATAAACCTGGGAGAAGATTAGACACCAATCAAGTATCCATGTTGATTCAATTCCTTGATACTAAGCTCATGATCTAGTGCTCCTACCCATACGCTTGGTGACATAATAATGACACCTCCAACTAGCCTAGCTCCAGCTGCCATGCATTTTATTTGACTCTATTTAGAATTACTAACAAGCATGCAATGCAAGCAATAAAAGGTGAATACGAATAAAATGTTGGTTCGATCAATTCATACCAATTTGACAATAATCGTCGATATAGATCGGATTGTATGCAGGAGGTGGCGCGAATACAGCATGATACGTATCCTTCCACGTCCCGTCATCCATGCTAAGATCTCCGCCAATCGGCATTGTGACACCAAGGTCACGTAACAAGAACTCCTTCCAAAATGTGTCATCAATGACAATCGCAAACCATCTCCAAGAACATATCATGTTACAGAGTGACCTTATATCTAACTTCAATGCAATTTTCCTCCATATGTCCTTGTTATGACTATGCTCTGCCATCACTTTGCTCGAAAAAATACAAAATCAGAAACATTATGTAGTATGTAGCAAAGACGTGAAACACATATATATTCAAATACATAATATACATTATGCCAACATACATTATTATTGTTGGTAAAATTAGAAGAGACACAAAACAAGGAAAATGTAAAGGTATAACAAAGGTATAACAGGCTAACAGCGGAAGAGTATAAACGAAACTGATGCAACAAACTAAATTTATGTTTTACTCACAAACAACTACATAAATGACTTACATTAAGATACAGTTAGACTCCCTAAACACTAATAACTAACTAGAGAAAAGTGGGGATAATGATCCACCAATTGCTCCACTCACTATACCACTAATAACAAATAACAAAAACTGACATTAGACTAAGAAAACAAACTCCGATCCCTAAATCAATGTGTAAAGAGTTTTGAATCCCTCCAATTATTAGATGTGAACACAGTAGAATTCTATTAACAAACCACAACCAACCAAATTCAACCAAAAAACGATGTAATAGTATAATATCTCTAATTGAAGTTTTTAAAATGTAAATAATCAATTCAATTAAGGAGACCATAGAAGAAAAATTTTCAGAAAATTTACAGAGAAGAAAGGGAAATGAAAATGAAAGAGATTAAAAAATAACATACATTATTATAAGATGTAAAGAACAGTATAATTCTATTAACAAACAACAACAAACGATATTCAATTCACAAACAGCAATCTAATAGTATAATAATCTCTAATTGGAGATTTTTGAAATGTAAATAATCAATTTAAAGACACAATAACGAATTATCATGAAAATCGACCCACATTTTCAGTTAACATAGAGCACCAATCACCAACAAATGAGAGATGAATCTTTACCTTAAACTGGATTTTCTTGATCAAATTCTTCAGAAAATTTAGCAAATGATACAAGGAATGGAGATCAAAAATGGAGGAGAGAGTAACAAAATAACAGAGTTCAGCACTCTGTTTCGCGCTATTTTTCGGTAAAAATGAAAAGTGAGAGGGTGCTGTTATGTGGGTTTGCCTTGCGCAATTATATTTTGACACGTGTTATAGAGTTTGTTATATTCAAACAACCTTTTTTCCTTTTTTTTTTATAATTAGCAAACAAATGAAGTATTAGGTATGATAATGCATTATAGGGAGCTTGGTGAAGTTGCATTTTAAATAAATATAGTCATTGGTGAATTGAATTATGACATACATTCAACGGGCCCAATCTCTATTCTATATGTCAAGAGGGGTAGGACAATAAAAAATAGAAAAAGAAAAAGACAAAAAAAGGGGGTAACTACCAATTATAAAAAAATAGAAAAAGGAAAAATAAAAAGGGAACTACCTAATTAATTAAAAAAATAAAAAGATGAAAGTCAAAAATTTAAAAATCCTCAATTTATTATATGTAATTAGTAATTAATTTAATTTTTCTACATACCCTCAAAAAAAAATTCTACATGTTTTCGCACTCATCGCGTGCATATAAAACTAGTGTTTCAAATGTCGTCTTAGTTAAAGTGATCAGTTAAATGTTGTCTTAGTTTTTCCAAGTGTCACTCTAACTAGGATGACATTGCCCCAAAAGGAAACCTAGGTCCATACTAATATTAGTATATACTAGTGGTTGGAACGTGTAAATTTTGTCTACAGGCTACAACCCTTTACCGTCTTTTTAGCTTTGCATTTATTAAGGATAATGGTCGTTCACAAATTTTCAAGTGGAAGAAAATTCAAATAGATGTGGAAAAAAATTGGAGGGCCATTTAATAATTTGAGTAGTTGCAAACATAAATATGATGCAATTAGAAAGGTTTGGCATAATTAGCGTAAATTTAAATCGTCGAAAACTGGTTTAGGATGAGATCCAACTTCTGGAAAAATTTGATGTTTCAGATGAATGGTGGCAAAGAAATAACAAGGTGTAGTCGTTACGACTATGATTCGACAATAATTTTTTCTAGGGTTGGTGTGTTTGTTTGTGGGTAGATGGGGAGGGATATTCAACAATACTGCTCTTCAATTCAAAACCAATGCTAATAGATGTTGTTTTTAACCCAAAGTGGAAATTATATTAAACTTAAACCGTCTTAAACATTACAACCAAATAAGGCATTAAACTAAGTAAACTCCTATTACAGACTAAGCGAAAAGTACTAGTGGAAAGAAACCAGCTAATCAAGTCATTGGGTTGACAAGCTCCTGGATGTAGTTTTGAATCACGCATTGGGGAGCAATGAAATGATCCTTCCTGTCTTCATTCATTTCCATGCCAAACTTGGCAAGCTTGTGAGCCACTAACATTTGTGTCACGCCTAGCATGGAGCACCACCACAGTCAAGTCTTCCTGCAAGAGCTTGACCACATCGTAGATAAGTGCATTGAGTTCATGATGAGGCAGATGTTGGGCACGATCAATCATGAGCTTAAGAGCTTGTGCATCCGTCTCGACCTCAAGCCGATCAATACCAAAACCTCTAGCGACCGACAGGCCCTCTCTTATCGTCATAAGTTCAGCTGCAGCAGGGTTAATGACATGAATAAAGAAACCCATGAACCAGGTACCATCACTTCTTCGTATCACACCACCGCCACTAGCCTTATCCTGAGACTTCCAAGAGCCATCAGTATTCAACTTAAGGTATCCATGCATAGGAGGCTTCCAAGCAAGCTTGCATTGAGTGACACTAGCAGAAGGATTGTTTCTTTGAAAAGCATCGTTAGTGCAAATATAATCCACATAAAATCTGTTAAAATAAGTTGAAGATCTAGACATGATTCCCTCGAAGACAGTTTTATTTCTTAGCGCTCCAAATGTGCCATAAACCCGTTACAAAAATAACATGCCAAGTCGAAGACTGTTTAAGATTAAAGGAAAGCCAATCATCCCAATCTGAATTAAAAAATTCTTTGAGATCAAAATCAGCAGAGGGAGGAAAGGCAACAAAAATTCTTTTCCATAGAATGCTAGCATGAAAGCAGTCACGAAAAAGATGGAGACGAGTTTCTAGGTATAGACCACAACAACAACAAGTTGGATCGAAGGAAGGAATTTTCCTCAAAAGATTAGAAGCAGTAGGCAAGATAGCATGTAAAACATTCCAAAGAAAAACTTTACATTTAAAAGGGCATTTTAATTTCCAAACCTTAGACCAATGGTGAAACCAAAGTGAGATATCTTCACCATTTCCAATCTACATTATGAGGCCATTCTTTAAAAGAACCCTTTAAGGATATCTCGCCAAATTGGGGAATGAGTAGGAATTGAAGTAGCATCCAAAAAACTACCCTTTTTGCAATATTTATCTTTTAACAATCGAACCCATAATTTGTTAGGTTGGGTTAGAGCTGTCAAAAAATGACCTGATCTGAGAACCCGACCTGAACCTATAATGACCTGTAACTGACTTGCACCTGAAATTTTGGTAAAATAGGTCACCTGTAACCTGACCTGTACCCGACCTGATAATAACTGATAACTGATCTTGACCCAATACTCCATGACATGAACCTGAGCCGACACCCGACCAAAAAAGACCAATAACTGAATTGATGCGACCTGACAACAATCCGGACCTGATTAGACACCTGACTTGATTAGGACCTGAATTCGATCATAACTCGACGCAACCTGCTATTGTCCCGACCTGTTGCAACCTGTGACATGATTTTACCAGACTTGTTGCGACCTGGTACCCGTTTTTTTACCGATATAATCTACCCGATACCCGATTTTCTCCGACTTGTTGGTTGTTGATAATTCGACTTGTCATTAACCTAGCCATATAGCAACATAAATATATGTTACCTTTATTTATATAACCCGAATAAAGTAAAACATGTATTAAAGTTAATCTGAGCTTAACATTTTATAATTTTGATATAATGAATTTGAACAAATAGCATTGATAAAATTGTAACCTATTGATATCCTTAATTTGCAGTATAAAAAATACTAAGTGTAACTTCTTTTGATCATGTAATATTTTGAAGTCCTATAATTATTTAAGAATTAATATCATCTAATTTATTTATGGGAATAAACTATATCGTTACTCATAAAGAATGCTTTGTCCTGAACTCGAACTGACCCGCAAGTGAGCCGAAACCAAGTATTGCATAACCCAATTATATGTTCCAAATTGATAATTACCAACCTGAACTTAACCCGAATCCGACAATGACCAAAACCATTGTTGTCCTGACCTATTAACTATCTGACCCACATATGACCTGAACCTGAAATGACTTGCTACAAACCTGTCATAAACCCGATCTGACACCATGTGGCCACAAATGATGA
The DNA here is from genome assembly GCA_947646795.1 of Beta lomatogona. Classification (NCBI taxonomy): domain Eukaryota; kingdom Viridiplantae; phylum Streptophyta; class Magnoliopsida; order Caryophyllales; family Amaranthaceae; genus Beta; species Beta lomatogona. The sequence goes on from CANSNZ010000268.1 coordinate 4,330,873, forward strand.
CCTGTCCCGAAATTGAATGTGCCGAACCCAACCGAACTTGTAAAAACAAATAAACCGAGGCAGAATTGACTGAATTAGGACCGTTCTCGACTTGCACCCGACCTGTTGGATCTGATAACATGATACCACTTGACTGAATATGTCCTGAAACCTCAGATGACCCAACCTGAACCCGACTCGAGTAACTGAATTGACAGCTATAGGTTGGGTGATGATCTTCCAACCTAACTTAGCCATGAAGCATAAGTTCCACCTTTGCAAATCTCGAATACCCAAGCCTCCCCCTAACATGGGCCTACATTCCATATCCCAAGATGTGCGGGAGATGTAATGACTATGCCCAACCTTATTCCAAAGAAAACGCTTAACATCTTTTTGCAAGTCATTAAGGACTCCAATAGGAATAAGACCAGTCTGCATAGCATGCAATGAGTAGGTATTCAAAACTGATTTAATTAGGGTACACCTACCTGCCATATTTAGAAGTTTTGCCTGCCACCCCTGGATTTTATTCTTAGTTTTATCTAGAAGATCAAAATAATCCCCTTTCCTAAGCTTGTTAGGACTAATTTGAACTCCAAGATATTTCCCAAAGGTAGTGACATGGTTAAGATGGCAATGATTGGAAAGGGAAGTACGAACATTCCAATTCATTTTCCTAGGCACAATCATGGTGGATTTTTTAGAGTTCAAGAATAAACCTGAAAGATTGACAAATTCTTGGAGCGTGTAGAAAATGACATCCAGATTATCAATAGAAGCCTGGCCAAAAAGGAAAACATCGTCAGTATAGAATAAATGAGATAAAGAGACATTGGAAGAGATCTTGAGAGGTTTCTAAACTTTTTGTCCCACTCTCTCCTCAATCATTAGGGAAAGCCTTTCCATGCATAAAACAAAGATATAAGACGAGAGAGAATCTCCTTACCTTATACCTCTAGAAGGTGCAAATTCCTAAAGAACGGAAACCGTAGGAGTGGAGATGACAGACATGATGAAATTAACAAGACCATGCGGAAAATTAAAACCCAACAAGGTCTCTCTGATGAAACCCCACTCTAAACTATCAAAAGCCTTAGTTAAATCTATCTTTAAGGCCATGATGTTAGTCCTTTTTTTTTAACCTTATTAAAGAAATGGGAAACTTCTTTAATGATGATGATGTTCTCATCAATGGTTCTATTCATAATAAAGCTTGATTGCAACGGACTAATTAAATCATGCAAGAGGGGGCAAATTCTTGAGGCAACCACTTTAGTTATTAGCTTAAGAATTGTATTACACAACCCAATAGGTCTGAAATCATTTATGGTACTTGGGGAGTCCTTCTTAGGAATTAGGCACAGATAAGTAGTGTTAATAGAAGGAGGAACACCCCCAGAATTAAAGCATTGATTAACAAATCAAACAATAGAAGGGTGAAGATCATCCCAATATTGTTGATAAAATCGGTCCTGAATTCCGTCAGGACCCGGACATTTAAGGGGGGGGCTATGTAATCTAAGACAGTCTTCAACTCAAGTTCAGAATTAGGTGAACTAAGATATTGAACTTGGTGAGGATCAAGAGGTTTAGGATAAGTGAACCTATCAGCCCTAGAAGAAGACACAAGTTTTGATTGGAAAATTTTAACAAAAGCATCTCTTGCCATCTGCTTAAGAATCAAATCATCAAAACCCCAATTTCCATCACTATCTTGTAAAGCATGAATCTTCCCTCTAGATTTTTTAACTTTGGCAATAATATGAAAATAACGAGTATTATAATCACCTTACCTTCGCTAGTCCAAACTGGCTTTTTGAGCCCAAACCCTTTTTTCAATGGAATGAATATTATAAGTTCAAGAAGAAGATCTTTTTCCAAGGAAATAAGGAAAGAGGAATCTTTTTTAGCAAGGGAAATTCAGATACCATTTAAGCGAGAATAAATCCGACGCTTTTGAAGAGTTAAATTACCAAAGATATTAGTGTTCCAAGCATCAACTGATTTAAAAAATTTATCACGACTCGTTAAAAAATCAGTTTGGGGATTTGTCTGAAGTTCATAAAATCAGAATGGGCCAACCATACTTCCTTACATCTAAAAGGGAAATTTTTACCAGTAGGCTTCGAAGCATGCAAATCAATACATAACGGGCAATGATCAGAATAAGTTCTTGGGAGGTGGCTTACTTGAGTGGCTGGAAATTCAGAATTCCAAGAGTAGTTTACAAGAGCACGATCTAATCTCTCACGGATCAAAGCTACGCCCTCCCTGGCATTAGTCCAAGTATATGGGTTTTCGTGGAAACCCAAATCCACTAAACATGCAGAATCCATAAAACTGGTAAGAGCCCGACATTGAGAAGGTCTGAAGTTCCGGCCTCCAGATTTTTCGGCTGGCTACAGGCTTGATTTAGGTCGTCCGCCATCAACCAAGGAACATCCTCAGGAGTTAGTAGTTGTGCATAGAGCATGCATTCCAGTGAGGAGAAATTCTGGATGCTTGGGACTAAATTTGAACATCGAATGAAAGTAATAGGCTGAAGACTTACTCCAATTAACCAGCTCAATAGTCTCTTTCCACATCAACCAGATTCCCCCTTTCATTCCATGGGGAGGAACGGCTTTAAACTCATCGAGCCCTAGAAGTTTAGTAACTTGTCTTGCACGACATTCCTCAGCTTTGGTTTCCAAGATAATGAACATTGATGGTTTATTAAAACGCACCACATCTCATGCATGCGGAACAAAGGCGTTGCTGGAAGTAGCCCTAACATTTTACACTATTGTTTTCATTTTTAAATTAGGAAAAGGTTTGGGACCATCAAGACGCATTGGTTCCTTCCCCTTCGTTGATAGGATCGACTGATATTCCTCCCAATCCTTCCAGATTGGGTACATCCCCAACCCCCAATTGTCCGAAAGAGTAATTGGAGACATTAGGGCATTGATTTCCAGTTTGTTCAGATGACTTAGCGAGTGGCGGGTCTCCAGCTGCATGCCCACCACCTTTTTTTGGACCATAAACATTACAATATGGTTCTTGGAGAGCTCTAAATCGAGTTCGTGACTTTTTAATTGCAAATGAAAACTTGGAATGGTGTGAGAAGGAGGAAGTAGTAGGTTGGGAACTGGGGGCTGAGGTGGGTTTAAGTGAAAGAAATGCGGGGTCGTTGGGGTGCAATTGTTTGAGTGTGGTCGGAATTTGGCTTCTCTTAGCATGCGAATTGCTTCTTAAGTCACGATTTTTTTATATGAATCTGGGCTACAAGTTTGGTTCTGGGTTCTTTTAATTTTCTTTTGTTGGGTGAAAATTTATTTTTCAAGCTTGATTGAAATGTTTAGCTGTTTCTTTGGTTAGTTATTTCTATTTCTCCATATTTCTTTTCACAACATTTTGTACTCGTTCGAGTTATACGAACTCAAATATAAGATTGGAAGAAAATGGAGATCGAAGAATGTTGAGACTGAAATTTCGAGGCACGAGCATCTAAAAAGGTAAGGTAATCTTCATTTTGGCTTCTAAGTTTTTCATTTTGCTTACTTGTCTAATTGCGAACCAGCTTTCCTCTTTCTCTTTCGTTTTCTCTCCCTCCTATGTATGATATACTTTCCTTTCTCCTCCGCACCAAAAGAAAATTGATGTAGTCTTTGAATCAAATCAATTTTCTTTGTTGTGTGAAATAGGGCAACCTTTAGTCCTTTACATTTAAAGCAACAAATGGGAATGGTTCAATGCCTTTAATCGCTTTCCATGGAGAATGCTAAGCTTTATTCTCAATTTTTGCCAAACATATTTATGTTTGGACAAACAATGTAAAAATTACGACTACTCTTTTGTTAATTTTCTTTCGCATTCATTTTTTGCTAATTTCGCACAATTTCGGGATTCTGTGTCAGACATTAAACATGGGCCCTATGGGGTTGTAAAAAGGATCCACAATCCCATATTTTAATAACTTAATTAAATTTTTGATTAAAAATGGTTGAAAAAATTACTAACTTTCTTAAATACTTCAATGTTATTTTCTTTTTCAGGAAGGAGACATCTTAGATAAACAAAATAGTTAAGATATATCAAACACAAATATATGAAAAAAGAAGTACATATATTAGGGGTAAAATTTTGGAATAACAAATGTTTTCCATCTAATTAACTCATAAAAATAAAATATATTGGTGGGGCCTTTAAAAGAGGGTCCTAAGCGGTTGCTCACTTTGATTATGTGTCTGAGACCCTCCGTATACTTCATCTTTCTTTTAGTTGCAACAAAAGGTTATTATTTGTGTGACAATAAATTCCTTTGTTGCAAGTAAATAAAAACGGATGAAGTATATAGATAATTTGTGGTTAAAGTGTGGAATTGTTGTGCGAACTGTGAGTGTGAGAAAACCAATAAAAAGATCAACATAAGAGAACACAAGGATTTACGTGGTTCGGTCAAAATTGACCTACGTCCACAGGTGGGGGATTCGAGCTTCTCCACTATGATGGAGAAAAACAGAGAGAATAATACAAGGGAGTCCTAAAATACTAGAGGCTAATAGTTGTGTGTCAAACAATGATGATCACCGAAATGGTCCTTTTATAACATAAGGAAACCCTAATAAACCCTAGAATAATCTCCTAGTATAACTATAATGACGGCTTAAAAACTTAGGGTTAAAAACAACATAAAAACCCGTGAAAAACTCATCGCTCGGTCCTCTCTCTCTCTCTCTCTCTCTCTATCTATCTTTCCTCCCTACATGTTTTCTTTCTCTCTCCTTCATTTCGGGCCGCCAGCCGCCGCCGCAGCCAGCAACCCAGCGCCGGTGTTTCCCTCTCCTTGGCTGGCGGTTTTTCTTCCTCTCCTCTTTGGTTATTTTCTTCCTCCTCTATATTATTTTAATGATTAGTTTCATGTTTTTAAGTATTGTTTTAATGCTTTAATAATTAAAGTTTGTATCTTTGATGATTTACATATAAATTTCAGATTATATAATTAGTATAGTAAAGTAATTAAATACTAGATTTATTAATTATGTTTAAACTAGGGTTTTAAGCATCAAAGTATGAATTTTTAGGGTTTTATGAGTTGGAAATTGTAGTACTATATTATAGTTTATGAAAACTGAGTACTCTTATGTTTATGATTATGTTTAAGTATGTTTTAAAGGGTTTTAAATATATTATAAGTTGCTGGAATTTTTATTAGTATGCTTATGATGGAGTTTTAAGTGTCAAAGCAAGGATTTTTTAGAGTTTTAATAACTAGTATGGTAGTAATATACTAGAAGACATTAATAGATGAAGTCTTAATGATTAAAAAGGTTTTTAAACACTTTTAAAGAGGGTTTAAAATATTTTAAAGTTTATAGAATTTTATTTGCGTATTGATTAGTGGTTGTATTGATATTTGGTAGGCAGAGAATTCTCTTTAGGTTATTTCGAAGGTTGTTAAAGTGGCCTTGCATATTGTCTACATAAGGTACGTACATACCTATGTGTTGGTAGACTAGTATCATGTCCTAAGATTAGGATTGATGTAGTATCATGTATAGGGAACTATTTATAGTTCATATATATGTGATTTATATTCAAGTGGAATTACATGTTTTATACCGTTGTGTGAAGCATGTTGCCTACGTTGGTTGTATTATGTTTGTATGGATGATTGATGCAAGCCTATGGGATTGGGAACTTTATTTTATTAATTCACATGAGGGATTAATAATTATGTTGTTATTATATCATAAATTGGATCATGTAGTTCCCTTTGGATTATTTTATTTACTTTATGAGGACCGAGGGCCTTATTTGGTAAGTTGGTTATTCACCTATGAAAGGTTGGTTGATTATTGAGTTAGATGAACACATAAATAATGGTTATGGAACTAATAATGGATTATTCTTGGATTGTTATGTTGTTGATCACTTTATCTAATCCTAAGATAAAAATGGAAGTTTTATGCATCCCTGATGATTATATTATTTTTCTTACTTTGTGAGTCATAACAAGTAGATAATTTATTAATCACTTAAAGTGGAAAGTGAATAGCAATAAGCTTTAGACTTGTGCATGTGTGAAGTGTTGGACTAGTATGAGTTGGAGTACATGGTGGTAGCCCGTGGCTTTTCTTCGGACCGGATTGATCACCATGTCCTATTTTATCTAATTAGTACCTCGATATCATTGGTCATGAGAGTATGGAATCGCGCCCGTACTTCATCTTCTAAATTGAAGACTGGTTTGGTTTGAACAACTCTTTCCATTGCCTATTCAATCTAAATTTAATTAACTTATTGGTTGTGGAGTCAAGTTCAGTAAAGTTAGGTTGTCATGTTATTATATTATTATTTAACGTTGCTTTAGTGTTGTTAGTATCATGTTAGGTTTTATATTTATTTATTATGTAGTACTCAACTTTGCTGATTACATGCTTTTGTGTGTATGTCGATCATGGATGTTCTTTATTGATCCTGTGATGACCCATTGTGTGACCAGTCTCTCAGGATCAATAGTGCATTGTCCATTCTAGGTTTGAAGATGATGCATCATGGGTTCGGGATTCGTGGAGAACTTGTGTTAGCTTTATACTTTTAGTTGACTTTCAATTATGGTTTGAGTTTGACTTTATGTTGGTTTGAGTTTTAGTTTGGTTTTGGAGTTGACTTATGGTTGACTAAGTTATTAAATTTTCAAAGTATTTATTCATTTATTTCCGCTGCAAAATTCTGAATAAGCCGATACGTTATCACACGGACGATAATGCTTTGATAATTCTCTAAGTCTTATATTAAAAAGGTATTTTCAAAAATAGAGAATTGTCGGGGTGTTACACTTTGAGTAGGAAGTCGAGTCATAGCGTGAATGCGTTGGTAGTTCCTGAGGAATTTTGCCGAGATATGCAAAGGCTTAGCCTAGAAATTCTAAATCCTGGGGAGATCGAGGCAAGATTGAGTGATTTGTCATTGAGGTTGTCAGTTTTCGATGAGATCAAAGAGGGTCAAGTTGGAGACAAGCACCTAGATAAGATTAAGGAGAATATGAAGCAAGGCAAAGAAGTTGACTTTAAGATTCATGATGATGGAAGCTTGAGGTTCAAGGGAAGGTGGTGTGTACCACAGGAATGTAAGGAGCTTAAGAGAAGGCTTATGGGAGAGGGGCATAATACTCCATATTCTGTGCACCCTGGGGGTGATAAGTTGTATAAGGATCTCAACGAGATTTATTGGTGGTAGAATATGAAGCGTGAAGTCGCTGAGTTCGTGTCAAAGTGTCTGACCTGTCAGAAGGTAAAGATAGACCATAAGAGACCGATGGGGAAGGTTCAATCCTTAGAGGTTCCTGGATGGAAGTGGGATTCTATATCCATGGATTTTGTGACTGCTTGGTCGAAGACGATAAATGGCATTGATACTTTTGGGTTATCGTGGACCTTCTGACGAAGTCTGCCGTGTTCGTTTCGATCAAAGAGACATGGAAGAAGAAGCAACTTGCTAAGACGTACATCAAGCATGTGGTGAGACTGCATGGAGTTCCGACGTATATTATTTCAGATCGTGATTCGAGATTCCTCTCGAAATTTTGGAAAAGGTCCAGTTGAATATTGGAACAACGTTGAAGATGAGTACTGCTTTTTATCCTGCAACTGATGGTCAGACTAAAAGGACCAATGAGAATATGGAAGATATGTTGAGAGCGTGCGCAATTGATTTCCAAGGTAGTTGGAAAGATCACTTGGATTTGGTTGAGTTTTCATATAACAATAGTTACCATGCGAGTATCAAAATGGCTCCATTTGAGGCGTTGTATGGAAGGAAGTGTAGAAGTCCCATTTGCTGGAATGATTTTAGTGAAAATGTAGTATTGGGGACGAAATTTATTAAGGATACTGTTAAGAATGTGAAGTTGATTCAAGCTAGAATGCGAGCTGCTCAAGATAGGCAGAAAAGTTATGCTGATTTGAAGCGAAGAGAAGATGAATTCGCAGTTGGTGATAAGGTGCTTTTGAAAGTGTCACCAACAAAAGGAGTGATGAGATTTAGTAAGAAGGGCAAATTAAGTGCTAAGTATGTAGGCCCATATGAGATTTTGCAAAGAATTGGGAAGGTAGCTTATAAGTTGGCTTTGCCAATGAAATTTGAGAAGATGCATGATGTGTTTCACATTTCGCAACTCAAGAGATATAACCCTGATGAGAATCATGTTTTGGAGCCCGAATGAATTCAAATTGATATTAGCCTCACATATGAGGAAAGACCTGTGAAAATCTTGGATAGAAAAGTGCGTAGTACACGCAATATGGATGTGAATATTGTGAAAGTACTTTGGTCTAACCATGAGTCCGAAGAGGCAACGTGGAAAGCCGAAGATGAAATGAAGAAGAAATATCCTGAGTTATTTATTGAGGTGAGTTACAAGGGCGTAACTCGTTTTCTTTAATGGGGGTAGAATGCGATAGAATTTCGCACTTTTTGCCTTATTTTATTGTATTTTTATGCTTATTTTGGCGATTTGCACATGTTGTTGCAAAATAGATTGGTTCTCCGCATAGAAAAAGGTGTTCATGAGTAACACAAGTGGTTTTAAAGTTGGTAAAGTGTGCACACGTTGTGACACAAGTATTTTCAAATGGAAGATTAAGTCAAAATTATGAAACTGTGATGGTTTTCGTGCCAAGTTTCGGGGCGAAACTTCTTTTAAGAGGGGTAGACTGTAATCCCCCACAATTTTATGAAAGTTATATATATATATATATATATATATATATATATATATATATATATATATATATATTAAAATAATTAATTTATTAAAGTGTTGACTATTTTAAAGTCAAAGGGATTATTTAATGTTTTTAAATAATCAAATATTTTTATATATATATATATATATATATATATTTATTTAGTCATACTTTGAAAGTTATATTAAAATAATTAATTTATTAAAGTGTTGACTATTTTAAAGTCAAAGGGATTATTTAATGTTTTTAAATAATCAAATATTTTATTTAGTCATACTTTGAAAGTTATTTAATACTTCAATTATTTTTGAGTTGTAGTATAAAAGGTTTTTAAAATGGGTTAGAGGAGCCCAACTCAACTCAAGCACCCAATCAACTAATTTAAAAAGTCCAACATATTTCCCTAAGCCCACAAGAGTTAGTGTGGCAAACTTATAACCCCATTAGAGCCCAAAAATCCCCACACTAAATTACTCACCCTAATTTTTCTCTCCTCTTTTCTTTCTCTCTCTCCTGCACCGGTTTCTCCCCCTCTTCTTTGGTTTTTCTTTCTTTTTCTCTCGGTCTCACTCGGCAACCACCGTCCGACCACCACCACCGTGCGACCATGGCAGCAGCAGCCCCCGGCAGCCGCGCCTCCCAGCCGTGTTGTGTCTTCCTCTTCCTTCCTCTTATTGGTTTATTTCTTCCGCCTCTATATTATTTTAATATTAGGTTTATGTTTTAAGTATTAGTTTAATATTTTCATGATTAAAGTTTGTAACTTTGATGATTTAAATATAAATTTCAGATTATATGATTAGTATGGTAAAGTAATTAAATTTCATACTTATTATATACATTTAAGTTAGGGTTTTAAGCATCAAAGCATGGATTTTTAATGTTTTAAGAGTTGGAAATTGTAGTACTATGTTATAGTTTATGAAAATTGGATACTTTAATACTCCATTTATAACTATTTTAGAATGACTTTTAAAGGGTTTTAAGCATGTTATAAGTTGCTGGAATTTTTATTAGTATACTTATGATAGATTTTTAAATATCAAAGTATGGATTTTTGAGGGTTTTTAATGACTAGTATGGTAGTAATATACTAGAAGACACTAATAGTTGAAATTTTAATGATTAAGAGGGTTTTAAAACACTTATTAAGAGGGTTTAAAATATTTTAAAGTTTGCTAGAAATTAATTAGATTATGGATTCTTGGTTATGTTGGTATTTGGTAGGCGGAGAATTTTCTCTAGATGATTTCTAAGGTTGATAAAGTGGCCTCTCATATTATCTACACAATGTTAGTAGACTAGTATCATGTCCTAAGATTAGGATTGATGTGGTATCATGTATAGGGAACTTTGTATTAGGGCTGTTCATAATGATCCAAACCGAGCGATCCGATTCGCTATCCGGTCGATCCGATCAAAAAAAAAATTGGATATCCGATCTGATTTTTTGAGTTTCGGATATTTCGGATCAGATATCCGAAAAAATCGGGTGCGGATCACGTTTTTTGAGTTTTCGGATATCCGAAATATCCGTTTTTTTATTACCTTATATTGTTTTTTTATTTTTGGTTAAATAAAAATAAAAGAGAACCCTAAAGCCTAAACGCCTAACATTACGGTTGCCTCTCACAACCTCACACTAGTTCTCATTCTCTCTGTTATCTCTCTGCTGTACCGTCGGCGATTGTAAGGCTCGCCTGCAGCCTTCTCCAACACCACCCTCTCCAGCGCCGCCACGCTGATCTGCTACTACTCCTTCTTTCTCTAAGTATACTTTGTCATGCGTCAGCTGCTAGAGTGCACTCCTCCACCCCAACCACTCCGTCAGCCTCTAGGCCCCGCCGACGCCACTCCTTTAGCCGCTCACCAGGCCAGCCGCGACCCCATCTCACTTCCTCTTCTTCTGTGTGCTTTGTGAGTTTAAAGAATGATAAAAAAATTTAGAATAAATTCTTGAATTTTTGTATCTTTGGGATAAAATTTTGCTGTATTTTTTTGGATAAAAATCATTTCCTCTTCTTCTCTAAATTATTGTTGTACTTTGTAAAGAATAGAGCTTGTAGTTGAGTTGTCAGTTTGGTGCGTTGAAAATTTGTTGTACTTTTTACCTCTTCCTATGAAATGGTGTTTTATATTTTATAATTTCGGATATCCGGTTATCCGATCCGAAAATTTTCGAATACCCGAAAATCAAATATCTGATTATTTTCGGATCGGATTCGGATCGCAATTTTGTCGATCCGAAATTTTCGGATATACGAAATGAACAGCCCTACTTTGTATAGTTCATATGTGGTTTATATTCAAGTGGAATTGCATGTTTTGTGCCGTTGTGTGAAGCATGTTGCCTATGTTGGTTATAATATGTTTGTATGGATGATTGGTGCGAGCATGTGGGATTGGGAACTTTATTTTATTAATTCACATGAAGGATTAATATTTATATTGTTTATTGGATCATGTTGTTCCCTTTGGATTATTTTACTATATTTACCTCATGAGGATCGTGGACCTTATTTGGTAAGTTGGATATTCACATATGGAAATGTTGGTTGATTTTTAACGTAGATCAACAAATAAATATTGGTTTATTATTAAACTAAGTAATGGAATTATTCTTGGATTATTTGAGTTGTTGATTACCTTATCTAATCCTAAGAAAAAAATGGAAGTTTTGTGTATCCATGATGTTTATGTTGGTTGTCTTACTTTATGAGTCACAACAACTAAATAAATTATTAATAACTTAAAGTGAATAGCACTAAGCTTTAGACTTGTGCACGTCTGAAGTGTTGGACTGGTATGAGTTGGAGTACATGGTGCTAGCCCATGGCTTTTCTTGGGAGCGGATTGATCACCGTGTCCTATTTTTATTTTAAAGGTTCCTTGATATCGTAGGTCAGGGGAGTACGGAGTCGCGCCCGTACTTCGTCTTCTAGATTGAAGATTGGTTTGGTTTAAAACCCTAAAAATCCATGCTTTGATACTTAATATCTCAATTCAAACATAATAAATAAATCTGAAATTTAATTACTTCGTTAGATAAACTATATAATCTTAGATTTATATTTATATCATCAAACTATAACTTTAAACATAAACATATTAAAACAATTCTTAAAAATATAAACTTTGCATTAAATATAACTTTAGGAGGAAGAAAAATAACCAAAGAAAAGGAGAGGAGGAGGGAGACACACGGCGGCACAGGGGGCGGCGGCTGCTACCGGCTGCTGCTAGCCTGATCGGTGGTGGTCGCCGGTCAAACACAAAGGAGGAGAGAGGATCGAAAGAGAGAAAAAGAAAAGAGAGAGAAAAGAATAGGGGGACGAAAAATAGGGAGAAGAGGAGGAGAGAGAAAATAAGTGTGGGAAAAATTGGGGTTTTGGGGGTTTATATAGTTTCCCCTTTTTGGGCTTAGGAAAAGGTGTTTGGGCTAAAATAATATTTAATGGTTGAGTGGTTTGAGTAGTTGGGTTCCTCTAACCCAATTTAAAATCCCTTTAGTTAAACCAAAATGTATTTTAAGCTATTTAAATATATTTCAAAGTATGACTAAATAAAATGTTTAACTTCTTTAAATCATTAAATAATTCATTTGACTTTCAAATAGTAACCTTTCAAGAAAAAAATCGTTTAAATACTAAAACATACTAAAATATATATACATATACATTAAAATATATTTATAAAATTCATAACTTTTACGGGGGATTACAGTATTTCTTGTGGAAACACATCTTGGTATGTGTTAATGAGAGGGGTGAGCAAGGGATGGTCAGGTTTGTTGTTGTCTTGCTTTGGTTCTTGTTAATCACTTAGCAATAATTCACGAAAGATAGAGTGTTCATGGTGATCAGCTTGGAGTAAGGTGGTTAAGGAATGTTATTTTTCTTTGGTGGAATGGTGTTTGTTGTCTTGTAAGGCTATGATAGGGGTAAGGACAATTTTTTGGTTGTTTTGGAGGAAAGAGTAGGTGTTCTTGTATCCATCATGGATCACACGCCTATCAAACAACCAAGGTCTCCCTAACAAATCATGACAAGCATCCATAGGGATGACATCACACCATAGTTCTTCCTTATACACACTACCAATGCTAGAAGATAATAGCACTCGTACAATAACTTGAATTCCCTTACCTTGATTGAGTCATTGGATCACATATGGCCTAGGATGGGGTGATGTAGGAAGTTTGAGCTTATCTACCATGGTTTGAGTAGCCACGTTGCTACAGCTTCCTCCATCAATAATCAAGGTACAAACCTTTCCTCCAATGGTGCATCTAGTATGAAAGATAGCCTCTCTTTGTTGCATTCTTCGAGGCTAGAAACTCCACTCAAGGCCCTTGCTTCTTACAACAAGACATTCTTCTTCAACATGACCAATCTCTTCTTCTTCTTTTCTCTCTTCATTAAACTCCTCTTCATACTCCTAGTCTCCTCCTATCCTCCTATTTCTTCCTCATTCTCTTCTTGAAAAGTCTCAAACTCCATAAGACTCACAACATTTTTGTTAGGACATTCCGAGACAATATGCCCTAGTCCTTGGCACCTAAAGCATCTTCTAGGGGTTTTGTTTAGAGTAGGGATTGTAGTGTTTTGAGGTTTTGGGACAAAAGGGGTGGTTGGTTTAGTTTTAGAGGTGGTAGGTCGAGAATTGGGGTAGTTTTAGCAAAGGTACGTGAGGTATCAACTTTGTCTTTGGTCTTTTGTTGCTTATCAACCTTATGAACAAAGATGATTAATTTTTCTAATGTAAAGTAATGGAGTAACTCTACTACATTTGGTATTCTTGTGTCTAACCCTCCAAGAAATCTCACTAGAGTTTGAGGTTCATTTTCTTGAATCTACACTTCATAAGGAAAGCTTCAAAATCTCGTGCATACTCCTCCACTCTCTTACTTCCTTGCTGCGAATGACGAAGTTTTGCAAAGTTTTCTTGCACATAGTAAGTAGGCAAGAACTTCTTCTTCAAGAGTTTCTTCATCTTCTCCCAAGTTCTCACTTTGTCCTTCCCTTCTCATTCTCTCTTAGACCATATGCTCCCCCACCATGTGGATGCATACTTTCCCAATTTGAGGGCTACTAGTTTGACCCTCTTGTCTTCCGGCACTTGCTTATGTTCAAAGACTCTCTCCACTTTCCTCATCCACTCAATAAACTCATCAGCATCTAGCCTTCTATCATAGTCAGGAATATAAACTTTGATGTCATTGGAAGCTATATTGTTGTTAAAGTTCCTCTGAAAAGGTTTTTCTACTCCTTTTGTTTTGTTTGAGTTAGACCTCCTTGGAAAAAAGGTTTCAATTTCAGCCGTATCTCTTGCGGGCCAAAACGGCATTTTTGGCTAAAAATCTCCTCCTTCTTGTAAAAAAAAAAAGTGGATGTTTAATTTGATTGAGAATTGTCTCACTTGTTCTTGTAGCAAAGCCACTCTAGCAATGCTCTCTCTCCTTTTTTTTCTTCTAAAAGCCTCATGGTCTCATGTAGGGATGGCAATCCACTCCAGATCCAACCCTAGTCCGCTCCAATCTGAAGGAAAAAATCCGAGCCGACTCCGACAAAAAAAAAATGAATCTGAATCCGTTTAAAAAGTCTGACTCCGAGTCGGAGGAGGCTCGGAGTCGGATCCTATTAGAAAAATCCGACATCCGAATCCGACTCCGACTTTAAGGCAATTAATTCTTTTTTATTTATATTAATGTATTATGGATTAATGGATGTATAATTTGACTCTGACTTTGAGACAATTGTATTATATAAGATTTTTTTCATTGAATAAATTATTGTTAAAAATAATAGTAATGTTTAATTTCCAGAAGATTATTAAAAAAAATAGTAAATTAGATTATTTGTATTATAGAAGATTTTTCTATTAAAAAAAATAGGGCAAAAAAAAACGTTGTATCAGAATCGGATGTTAGGATTTTAAGTCGGAGTCGAAGTCGGAGTCAGATTTAAAATCCGACTTCTTGTAGGGCCGGAGTCGGATTATGCATAATCCAATCCAAGTCCGGCCCATTGTCATCTCTAGTCTCATGCCAATTGGCATGAGGGTTTCCTTCATCCTCCATGAATGAGTTTACTTGTTTTTGGTTTCGGTTTTTAGGCTAAGGTTTAGGACGAGTTTAGGGATTGTGTTTAGGCTTGATTGTGGTTTAATGGAATGTGTTTAGGGTAGGATTTAATCTAGCTCTAATACCAAGATGATGTGTATTCGAATTAGCAATTGGAATACACATGAAAGGAACGAAGAACAATCAAGCTAAGTTAGCTTCAATGGCGACTAAGCTTAGCTAGGGCGGATAGTTTTAATCCTTTAGAGATAAAATCACACCACTCTAATGAATTATAACTCTCCTAAGATCACAAACTAGCTTGCCAAGCTAATTAAGTAAAGGAAACAATTCTTATCCGGTTCTAATCCAAGAAGCATAATTAAGAATCAAAGATAATCACACTCTTGTGTTTGGTCATAAAACTTCACTGATTTTCATTGATTTCATTTGTTCTATTTTTACAAGCTTTATGTCCCTTTTCTGATTTTTGGAATTAAAAGAAAATACATAAATTAATTAAAATAACTAAGCAAGTAGGCACCTTAAATAGGAACCGCTTTCCTCTTCAGTTGAACGTGCAAGGTGTTGATTGTAGGCGCCTTAAAAGCAGGAGCTAACTCCTCCTTGTAAGCTAATCAGCTCCTTTGCCTTCTCCTCCTTGGACGTGCATTATGGAGATATAAATTACATCCTAAGACTTGTAACTACAGCACAAACGCCTCATTACATGACTCCATTAAAAACAAACTTAACAACTTAAAACAAACCGAATTGAAAGAAAACCTAACTAAACAAGGACTCTTCTAGCTCGACATTAATGACTAAAGAACAAAGCTTAAACAAAGCTTAGAAAATTAGATTAACCATGGATCTTCAATGGATTGAAATAAAGAGAAATAACTCAATATTTCATGCAAAGTAATAGCAACCAAGGCAATCAGCTTTGGATCTTTTATAGCAACCATAGATGGATCTCCATCACTTACCCATATGCTCAAAATCTCTTAAGGAACTAGATACGAGGAAATACACGCAAGGAAGCTAACGTACACCAAATTTCAAAATTTCATACTCCCTTTGTCCTTTTTTTCTCTTTGCACCAAGGTTCAGCTTTTCGTAAGAGCATCTTCGGATCAAATAGTACCAAAAAAACATATGGGGCACGTGCCACAACATCAAGAAAACTGTTAGCATGTAACATTCAGCATTCCGAGAATTAGGCATTCGAAGTATAGAACAGTTCAATAGAGCTATGTTGCTCAAACAAGCTTGGACGATGCAGACTCCACATTTACCACCTAGTATTAAAATTTGCAAAACAGATAATTAAAGAATGGGTACAATAGAATAGTAATATTAGTGATTTTTCATAAATTACAGGAAAAGTATTAGATAATCAGATGATTTAAAATTAGTATCAGCTTCCACGAAACAAACTGGACCACGAAGATATATTGATAAACTACGATCCCATGTCCAGCACTTCGCTCATAAATTACCCAATTGTGCAAGATAAACATTGTCATGGGGTTCTAATATCATTAGAAGACTTCAATTAAATGAACTACATAATCTTTCTTTTCTTAGTAATCTGCATTGGATTCTGGATCATGTCCTGATCATTCGCGTATTGAGCTGCTATTCTTGCTCGTAGTTCCCCCAATGTTTCGTCTTCATTTGCTCTTTCTATAACCTGAAAGTTGAAGGAAGAAATCACAAAACACTCCAAGAGAACTTGCGTTAAAAAACAAATGTACTTCAATAACCACATATGTATAACTAAGGCATAACCAACATATAAATAAAGACCACAATTCGTACCATCGGCCGCCCATAAACATGGATCCTTGATAGCGCTTTCAATGCATCCTGGGCCCCTTGTTTTGTGGAATACTCCACAAAAGCAAACCCTCTGTGTTTTACTCCCCCAACATTTTTAGGAAGCCTCAAACTTTTCACCTGTATCATATTTAACAATAGCGGGTGTAAATTATACCAACTTTTGTGTGTTCAAGGACATAAAATCAGATTGTAGTCTATAGTGATCATCACTAACTTAAAGTGAAACCTAGTATTAACATAGACACCAGCCAAGCTGAAATCCAACTATAGGTGTAATCCTTGTCTACCCTCGACATATATCAAACACAGATACACAAACGATTTTAGTGCTAAGCAAGTTGTAGCAGTCAAGGGAATATAGAGAAGCTTAGCAAATAAAAGCTGCTGCTATCGTTCCTCTCACTATTACTGACATAAAACAAGTATAAACATATAAACATATATAATGAGGAAAATACTACTGCCAAAAAAAAAGAGGAAAATGTTATATAATTAATATATTAAGAGTCTAAGACCATCAAATGATGGTAAGTAATAAAGAATATTATCAGGAAAACTCTTTATAGGTTAACCCCCACCAAGGATAGGGTCACAAATGTGTAATATATTACAGTATGCATTATGTGCCCTCGGCAAGCATTTTAAACAAGAAGTTAAGTTAGTAAACGGACTGATTATTAAAAACCTTGGACGCCGGTAAGAGATCATAAGTCTCTTCCATGAAATGCGTGTCAAGGGCATATGTTAATTTTAAAAGCAAAGTATTACTACCTTGACACATTTCATAATGTTACTACTGTAAGTTCTGTGAGATTTCTGTCTTGAAGAAATGTAGTGTTTATCACTTATCAGAGAGTTTTAGGAAAAGCAAAATTTAGAGAGAGTTTTGGAGTCACTCTTGACCATGGATATAACATGTTACTTGATAGTCAGATGCAAATTATACAGTAGATCATTATTCTCAGATGTTTCTCTTGTGGACAAAGCATGGAGCTTACCTGACCAAAAGGACTGAACAATTGTCTTAATTCTTTCTTCGTTGCCTCAAACGGCAAGTTTCTAACTATTAATTTCGTGGAACTTTGACCCTTCTGAACTTTCTGAAGAGCTCTGGTATCGTTCTTGGGCTTAGAAAGTTGCAACTTCAACGCATGCCCATCCAAAATAGTCCCCTACATGATACATTATAACAGAATTAGGCTACAAAACTAAACACGCCTTCTAATAGATATGAACCTGATACAAAATACTAATACCTACCTGTAACACCTGAAGAACATAATTTGCTGTCTTTAAACAATCAAACTCCACAAAACCATAACCACTTGAGACATACTTCCCGTCTTCTAAGTGCTTTACAACCTGAAAATCAGAAGCTTAAACAGACAGACCACAACTAACATAACAATATATGTGGGAGAGGCTAAACTCTAAAAATACTTACCCTAGCGCTCAAAATCTTTCCTTCATTCACGTTTTCCCTAAAATACTTCCCCAGCTTCTCATCTGTTGTCCCAAAATGAAGGTTCTTCACATAAAGGGTCCGTAACTGTATCAACAAGAATGCACAATGGTAATAATAGAAGACAATTCCATCCCATCAACAAAATAGTAGCAATAAGTCATGCACATAGATGTAAGTTATTCCGGCGCATTATCGTGAAGGTTCCTTCAGACCTTTAGTTGTTGAAGTATTTAACTAGTGAACAAAGTGTTAGTTATTTGGAGGGGTTTATTTTATCTGTGAATTCATGGTGAACCCAGTAATTTGGAAATCTCATCTCTTGCAATTTGCCACTTCTACTTCAAGAGAAATTCCAGCTGATACTTCTTCTTTCAAGTTTGACCATTTAGCAACAATATATGCATCATCTAAACACAATCTATAATGAACATGCCGAAGCATGGTACTCCTGAGTCCTGACACAAACACCAAACCAGGTGAACCCTCCCATGCATATGGGATTATTGGGTGCACAAAAAGGGAGGTATTTAATTTTCTTTCAGCAACTAAAAAGTTCAATATATCTGATGAACAATAAGCAAGTGTAAAAAGTAAAGCAGAACAACGCTCTGAGATATAAACAGGCAAAGATCAAAATAGTCAATCATGGAACTTAAAGTCTCTGTAAGCACGACATAAGAATATAGTGCATCCAACCTCAGCTCCGTCGGAATCAATTTCAACTTGGTTTATCTCCTCAAGTTGCTGCTCTAGTAAGACTTCCTTGGCTTCTGGATTCTTAATGGCCATATCCTTCTTTGAATCATCACTAGGCACCGGATCTTGACAAAGGATATTGCTGGGAGCCCATTCCAAATATAATATAGAATCCCTGACGGAAAGACATGATAGAATATTAGAAACACTATTGTAGAAAGTGACCACGAAATGGCACAATGAGCCTTGTGGGTAACAAGCAATGATTTGGAAAGGAGTACACCTCATGCACAAGACAACTATACTTGAACACCCAAGTATCGGTGGATAATGTATCATAATATCATATACTTCCTCCATTTCATAATTATTGACACGGTTTGATTTTTCCACTATTCACACGCTCTCATTTGACTGTGTTTTGTGAATTCTATGTAAGGCAAAATATAGTCATGTGGGATCTTGTTAGACTTGTCTCGATATATACTTCCGTAATATCATTTTTTTTATAATTTTTACTTATAAGGATTTAGAGTTATTAATTTTTAAAATATGCATTAACAAGCGTGTCGAGAGAAGAGCGTCAAGTATTTTGAAACAGAGGAAGTACTTTTTTAGGAACCAAAATGTCACTTTACAGCTACAAAAGCAGCAGAAACTTATAGTCTGCAATAACCTCCAAGAAATTCAAGAAGCAAGACAATAGCACAAAGCAAGTAATTGAATATGGGGAAAGAAGATGCAAAAGAAAGATAATAAACATTGAGATGAGGAACTAGGTTTGATGATTTTATTCTTGGGCTTGGCAGTGAAGCAAACAATAGAAGCTATCTTTGACCATTACAAGTTGTGACCGCAACAGCGTTTTTCCATGACCAGGAAATCAGGACTTTAGAGTTCAGGGTAGGCTGAATGGATTCATAATGGGCACAAAATCTACATCCCTTTTTTGGCTAAAGAAAAACTTTTGAACCTCTTAAGAAGCATTATGATTGAATCTGAGTATCTGAGAGTTCACTGTTTTTTCCCCCTTCTGGATAAATTCCTCTAATGCTACAATATACGGACATCTCAAGTTGTTCTGCTGCCATCAAAATTTCACAGCGCATGGGTAGGCCTCAGACTTGGAAAGGGCCTCTTAGAAGGTGCCTATCTTGCCATGATCAAGAGTCTGGTACTAATGGTGCATGAGATGTGAAGAGTAAGGAAACTTATTTTCAGACTTACTAGTTTTGCAGGTTAACTTGTGGGGGTTTTGCGACAAACTACCTTAACAAATATTAATTGTCCCAAATTACTGAAAGGTACCAAAATAATTTTTCCTGCGTTGACATTTGGTGTTAGGTTATTAAAAACCACGTGCCGGTAACATGACTCGTGGTTTTGCTAAAGTCACCCCTTTTGCCCAATTTTCCCTCCATTTCTCTCGTTCCCTTGGCATTGTGTTGGCTCTTGCTTTTTCTCTTGTGTCTAATTAATTGTGAATGAGATAAATGGAAAGAAAATTGGGGTAAGTGGGAGAAATTAGCAAACAATAGGGCTCGTGTCACCGGCACGTGGGTTTTAATGACCTGAAAACATAGGTCAACACCGGAAAAAGCATTTTGGTACATGTCAACAATGAATTAGGGTTTTCAATGTAATTTGAGACAATCAAATTTTGTTAAGGTAATTTCTCGCAAAAAGTTAAACCCTTTGGGACAAAAGACCAACCCCAAATAATTCACATCTTGCTACCTCACCCACTTTCATTAATCATTTAAGGTGATTAATATCAGATTGACAAGGTGCACAATTAGAAGGGAGTTAGACACACTGTGACATTAATTGGTACATATGATCAAGATAACCTACCATTTTTCTCTTTTAGAATAGGCACAAGAAGCAAGAAAAAAGGTACATTCAAACATTTACCTGTAACGCTTGTAACGGAGGCAATTAAAAGCAGCACGAGCTTCAGCTGGTTCGACAAAGATTACCTAGTAAAACATAACAAGGAAGCGATGAGGACCTATTGCTATCAGCCCCTCAAAGTCAACAATCATGATTTATACCAAAACCAAAATCAAAAAGAAAACTTAGCGAGATTAACAAAAGTGATATCATATACTAGAAATCTCCATGTCGACTACCTAGATAGAAAAGGCCAAATTAGAAGTTAATGTACATTGTGACTCAGGCTAGCCAATCAGCATCAAATGACGCATCATGAACCTCTATCATGCAGCAGATTTGGTACCTCTATCATGCAGCAGATTCGGTACCTCTATCATGCAGCAATAAATTATTAGCAAAAATACTCTAGAAGTAGCAAGTACATCTTAAAATAAAAGCAAACACAGTAATTGAACACCATCGTCACCACTCAACTCACAAGGCAACTGAGGATATAGCGTAAACTAGAAAAGGGAAAAAGAAATAAGGAAAATTAATTGGCAAAAATCTATAAATCCTTGTTCATAATCTATAAACAATAACACAGAAAATCTCTAAACTCAACTGCTTGCCTAAATCTCGCAAGGTGATCAGCTGGATACGACATGATGTATCTATGAAATTCTTCTAATAAAAGCTAGATTCCCTACAATACCAGTGCCCCAACACCTCACATGAGAACTGCCAATAGCATGGTTCATCAAGTGAAACTTACAAAGCCTTATCCTTCCTATTTTACATAGGCTACTAACTACTAGTATTAAATTATTGGCTACAAATGCTAGGTTTTTTCACGCCAAACCAATCAAATGACAGTCATAATTTAAATTTGATCCAGGTGTGGACACTAATACAAGCAAACGGAAGTTAAGTTAAAATCAAGACATTCCAAGTCAGAGCTCTAGATATTATTTCCCCCGATTTGTAAAATTTTATCCTAGTCAGCCAATTTATATCTCGTTTTCCCACTCCCAGCCCCCAAATAGAAAAGGAGGTCGCCTCAAGCATCGGGTAAGGGATAAAGATGAAACAAATAATGCGTTTCATGAACAAAATAAAGAGACAGCTGTCAATGGGAATTCCACATTCACAGGCTTAGTTAAAATTTAAAATTAGTATAAGAATCTCATACCAACGCCAATGTTCTTGTCGGAGGAAAGATAACATTGTCAAGGCTCCCAAATCTGCCAAACATTTCAGAGAGTTCCCTTTCGCATGAACTGAACGGCAAATTTTTGACTAGAAGGACATGGTTGCTTCTCTTGGCACCTTCGGATTTCCTAGCAGCAAATTCCTCCAAGGAAGCCACATTTACTCCAGCCTTTGCTAGAGCCTTTTTAGTTTCTGCAATAATATTAATTTCTCCAAGAGCAATGCGTACAGCAACATCATCAGCTTCACGATCTAGTAAGACACTCTTACTGACCCCATATTTCCTAGCAATATTTTCAACAATCTGCAGAAGATAGGAGCAACTGGTGTATGAAAGCAAATTTTTGGAGAAGGAATAGACATAACAGACAATGAAGCACAGGACGTCATACAAATAGCTATTAGCTAACAGAGAAAAGGAAATGCACACTCAGTATATAAAAGCACATAGCAAAACTCGCAATAAAAAGCAATTGTTGCACTGACAAGCTAAAATAGTAAAGCGTAGAGTTCCCAACAACTCTGATGCAGAGTTCCGTACCAGAAGTGCTCTCCCAGGACGTCAAAATACTAAATGTTTGTAAAAGCAAAAGGCAAAATTCTGAAAGAACCGTAGATAACCATATATTAGTAGAGAAGAGGTTTTCTACAAGGCATTTGCTCGTGTTTCCAGGTCAAAAATAAGATCATTTCCTACTCACCCTCCATGACATACATAGAACACAGAGCGCACATACACTACGAAAGTACGAAGTATAAATTCTCCGAACTTGTAATTACGGAAGTAAGCTCTTCCACTTCCTACATAAGGAGACATTCACAAACAAAGTACTCAGTAAGTCAGTAGGGTAGAAGATACCAACTGTTACCTCATTAGTTTGAAAGCTATGAATTATGTAAAACTTTTTCCATGGGAGGCATGTGCAGTGGAAGAACCAGATAACAATTCACAACGATTGCTCAAATAGAAGAGTTACTGGTAGCAAAAATGGATGTTTAAACAAGACTCAACGCATTGGTTTCTAGAAAGAAACCCAATCGCTAAGGGGAAAGGGTTCGACCACTATTTTAACTAAAAGCTCTGAACATTAAAGCTAAAGGACCTATTACGAGATACACTCCTGCAGATAATATCCATCGACACGGCAGCGCATAGATTAGACATTAGATGAGTCTCGTGTGATAAACAGCAGCTTTAGTACGCTAAGCCAAAATAGCTCTATAATGTGGTTCAGATATAGGATACCTATCTAGACAGAATTACTTTTCTAAGAAAGAAGTAGATCATACAAACAAAACCACTGTAGTCATGGGAAGGGGGGGAACCTCTAAGCGAATGATCTCTTTCCTATTACAAAAGTAAACTTGAAAATATGACCCTACCAAAGCAGATATGAATGAAAGTAAGCACAGGAATCAAGATTTAAATGGAAAAGTGAGATATGAGATCTAAATGCAAAACAATTACACAAATTTCACACCCAAGATGAAGAAACTACAAAAGAATGAGGAAGCCAAAATGGGTTGAAATACCTAGACGAGTTTTGCCCATCATCATTAAGTATGGGAACACTGATAAGAGGCATCAGTCGTCTAGGTAGTTGCAGCAAACCAAAATAAGAGCTTAGTTTTGATACATCCCAGGCAAGTGCTTTAGAGCTAAGAGGTGATAAGGTGCATACTTCATGAAACACGAATCACACGTTTGAAACCAACTAAGGACATGGATAGCTGTAGCCTATTAGAGAGACTTCGAAATATGCACTCAGTGGTGAGTAGTGACCTTATGAATTGCAACCCAAACTTTATACCACTATATTCCCTCCATGTCATTATCAGTTGCATTGTTTCTAAATGGCACAACTACTAAGAATGAGGAAAGAGAATATTGAAAAGAAAATTCTACCCTCCTTTCCTCCCATCACCCACGACCCACCTCTATGACCCGGATCATGACCACACACTGCACCATTAAAATCATCATCAATCTACCTGTCCACCACCCTCATTAAGGGCAGCTACCCACCAAACCACCACCAACATTTGCAGCCACGACACCCCCACAATCAATGTTAACCACCATCTCACCATCCACCAACCATCATCGTGTGACTTCACTCAACCACCAGTCTTCACCACACTCGGCATAGCTATCCTCCCACCAGCTACACAACCCTCCCACCAGCCACCCCTGGTCAATTGGAGTACATATTTTGATATAAATATTGATTCTATAGTGAATCAACCAAGCTAAGCTTGGCCTAGTGGTAAGGAAAGAACCTTCCAACCTTAAGGTTGGGTGTTCGATCCCCACTAGGGGTACTTTGGGGAGAGGGTTTTCCCTTACCATCCCCCCTAATCTCAAAGTGTATACCCCATAGTATTACATAGAAATTTAATGCCTTCATACAATACTCCATACATATTTAACTAGTGTATGCGTACAAAAAGAATTTCAAATTATTCATCTCAATTAGTTGACATTCACTTCCAAATTATATGTTTCGTCGTTTTGGAAAAATAAAAAAAAAAATCAAAATCCATCATTTCAAATTCAGTTTGTTGTTTGGAAAAATCTATGGACTTGCAATTCTATAAATTTTTACCTCGTAAATAATGGTAAATTGAATTACAAAAGCAAAATCATCAACTACAAATAAATGAATAAGTCGGTGATTAGTTTAAAGTAATCTCAAATCAAAGTATTGGATGTTCATATGTGCCGCCAACGCCAGTGGCTTGTGTTATTTGAATAAAGATACTGTCGGCATGGAAGAACATTGCCTTCTAATCCAGATGCATCCATTCAGTACAGAAAAAATCCACCTAGCTTTGGTGTCTATAAATACCTCCGCCGAGTGGAGGAATGAGCCTTTTGTTCTAGCAAATGACGAATGAGCGGCAATGTATCTTGGTGGTGATGATGGATGAGTGAAAAAGGGGTTTGGGAAAGGAGAGAAAAGGAGAAAAAAAATGAAGAGTGAAAACCAAGGATATAGAAAGAAACCCAACCATTGTTAGAGAGGGGATGAGCAGTGAGAAGTAGGTCGATGTGTGGCAGGAAATTTCAATGATATGGTAAATCATGTCATTCAAATCCCTTAAAAGTTAAAACTAGGTCTTTATAAAATATATCAAAACCTGTATCAAATTCCAGAATTGAGATCCTTGATGTCCAAACCCTGACTTGTGCAATTACAACCTTTTAATTTGTTTGGTTGTCATGAATAAAAATAAAATTCGTAGAAATTTTGAGAGACTGGGGTAGGTCCATAATCTCCCATGTTTCGTGGGAATAATATTCCCAAGGAAGTTGAAAGCCCCCCATTTTCTCCTGTTGTTGTCAACCAATCAACTAGCCTTTGTGCAAATTTATCAAGGGCAACCAAACAAGCACTTCATTCTAAAAAGACGACAGGCATCTATTCCCTAACTCTACTATCCATAGTTTATTTTAATCTTAAAACTACTTCTTGACTAATTTATTTATTAGTATAATTATTTTATTAAACTTTCATAACATCTGCCATATGTTTGATGGTGTTTACCCATATGACATATTTTAGGGGAACTAGTTTAACTTTAACACAAATTTATAATGTCTAGGTATTACGCCTAACAACTCTATACAACTAAACCGAAAAAATTACTTCCACCTTAACTAGATAGTTGCAAAGAACTTTTTTATTATACCTCATAGATAATGGCAATTTGTTGCAACTATTAGTTACGGAGGAAGTCTAAAACCAAATTCAAGTAAACAACACATCATTTTTGTTACCCCAACAGAAAGTATTCCACAATTGCAATCGAAACTGTATTTTGGAACCATGCACAACAATTAACATACCCATTTGAAACATATATTAGGGGTGCAAATGTTTAAATTCCAATCATGAAAACTCAGAAAGTTATTCTGGTCGAATTCCACCACACAAGTCGGTGAAAGGTGAGTAGAGGGAAAAAGGAGAGGATGGTGCGGCAGTGCTAGTCCACTTATGGTGTCAGCGGTGTTGGTCTGTTGAGCATGGTGTTGACAGTGCTGTCAAAGAAGATGACGCAGGACAGGTGGAGATTGTGGTGGTGGCATTAGTGGTGGGGTGGCGGTCATGATTGTTGGAGGGTGGGAAGGGTGAGGAGAGAGAACAAGAGGAAGTTAAGATGAGAGGGTATCGTGAAACGAAATCAAGAGGGGCATTATGGTTTTTATGTCAATATCAGCTTACTATAAGAGAAATGGTGCAACTATCATGACAATTCCAAAAAATTAAGAAGGTGCAACTATTTTAACACCATTTTGAAACTGAGGTAGTATTTTAGACTGATGACGCCATTCAACAAAGGCTAAACTAACTTAAGCAATGTGACTGTAATAATTAATCCAATTTTTTGAGATCTTCAAATTTCTAAATATACATAGCAAAGAGCAATATATCAACATCCCTTATTCCCTTATCTTTTCAAAAAAAAAAAAAAATCCCTTATTCCCTTAGACAATAAGCCATCACTGAAATCCTTTAGCCTTCCAAAAGAGGACTACTGGCAACAAACACAAAGTTCTAAATTAACCATAATGATGATAATACATAATATGGTTAGGAAATAGAGCATACAGTGTCAGTACGCATAAACAAACTGTTCCATGCTCGAGTATCACCATTTGATTCTAAGGCCTTCCTTTTTTCCTCCCTCTGCTGCTTATATGTTTTGCCTTTGCCCTCAGGTATATGATTTCTGGTACAAAGTTGAATCGAGTATTAAACTCACATCCATAACTTAGGATACAATTAACCAAGAGCAGACCTTAATGAACCTTACTCTATATTGTGCAAACCACGTGCATTTTCTGCTGGAACTACATGTAGAATTCTCCCCTGAAAAATTTGATCACCCTGCGCCCTGAATAAAGGAGAAAAAAACCATTACAAGTACCTTTTTTTTAACATAAATTTAAGGACATGATTAACAACTTTACACAGAAGGGAAGACCAAGACACCCAGCAACAAATGTACAAAAGGGACCCAATAACTTATATTAAGTGTAATTGGAGCACCAATTCATCTGCAGCCTTGTCCCATCAAAAAGCAGATAAAATTTCATCCCCAAAATCCCAAATACACTTCAAAGACTGGCAAATCCCCAAGAAAAATGTGAAAGGTCCCGCTAACAAAATATGCACCAGAATGAAGTCAGCACAACACACTTCAAATGCAACATTGCAACTTCACTTGTTACTCTCACTTAGTCCCACACATAAAATATTTAGATTTTTAGAAAGTCCCTCAATGAGCGAGGACACATCCACTGCTCCTATAGCATAACTACCGCCTAAACAGATCATTTACACTACCTCACATTGAAAAATTCAAAAACAAATGTTAACCCAATTCCTTACTTCTCCCGCACGTGACACAAACATCTGGACATAGACGAATACCAATACTACACCAATGGAGGTTATCGCTTGTACCAGCAAATCAAGAAGCACAGCTTTA
Source organism: Beta lomatogona (assembly GCA_947646795.1). Taxonomy (NCBI): domain Eukaryota; kingdom Viridiplantae; phylum Streptophyta; class Magnoliopsida; order Caryophyllales; family Amaranthaceae; genus Beta; species Beta lomatogona. The sequence goes on from CANSNZ010000268.1 coordinate 4,358,237, forward strand.
AAAATACCACAAATAAAGATCACATATGGGACTTTGTTTACAAGGATCATGGATGGTGATAGGGATTATTAATCCCATATAATGGATTTCCCTTGTTTGTTTAAGTGATATGGGACTAATTAAGGGGATTAGGATGGGGATTTAAACCTCCTTAATACCACCAAAATACTATATAGAGGGGGGCAGGTATTACCAATGGGATTACTACTAAAAAAATTAATTTAATTTAGTCCCCATCATATTCCCACTATATAGTATATACCAAACAAGGGATTGGAATATCTAATTTTCCCAACAATTAAATTCTCATCCCATTCCCATCCTTTAATCCCTATAATCCCCGTCCCTCTAAATAAATGCCCCATAGAGCTATTACCCCTAAACCATGATTTGCATAACCAAACATCTAACTATCATTAAACAGGCAATAGTACACAATCCGATTATCCTTAGAATCATACAGAGTACCTTGCAGCTTCTTCTAGCGAGTTATAAAGAACATAACCGAAACCTCTAGGTTGTTTTGTCTCTTTCTCAATGACGAGATGGACATCTTTGACCTTTCCAAATTTATTGAAGAACTCTGCCACTTCATCTTCCCTGTCAAATATGCATGCACGTCAAACCATATAGATTAGGATGACAGTAATTACAAAACAATCAAGACCCACAACAAGTCAAGAAGACTAACGTTGCAGTATAGGGAAGATTCCAAACATAAATACGACAGGTTTGAAGCATTCTGTGTGCATCTTCCAAATGACAACTTTGGTTCCCAAGGTTTATCGATTCATCACAAGGACCACCTTTTAGCAGACATTCTTGCTTCTCTGAATAAAAGTTTCCATGAATATTCTGCTGCACCTGATTTTCTCGAGCAGGAGAATCATCATCCTGACTACACTTTATCCCATTTTCGTGAGTATCACTCTCTGAATCAGACCAGTCTTTCCTAATAATGCTTTTAAAGTAATCCATATCTGTGACAGCAGAATCACAGGACAACTTGTGAGATTTTATTGTCCCGCCCTCCTTTTGAGCACTTTTATGTGTATTGGGCACCCCTACGGACTTGTTCCAAACTTGTTGGTTTAACTGAGTAGGCTTCTCTATTGCAGTAAATGCTTGATTATACATAGGTGCTTCTAGATCATCGGCCCAAAATTTTCTCTTAGAACATGGTCGCATAACTCGCATAAATTCCTGAAACTTGGGATCATCGATTTCATTAATTTTGTTGTCGGTCTTCCTTATAATTTTAGCATCGACGCCAGAAACCAAAAACTTGTTTTCAGCAGATTTCTGTTTCTCCTTTGAGTAGCGGCTCCAAGGGCGAGGAATGTTAGGATCTGAAGATTTCCAACCAACCTGACAACATAAACAAATTGAACAACAAGTGAAAGTGTTGCAATTAAAAAGGAACATAGGAAGTAAGCATGTACATTGTAGAGGTGAAGAGAGTTTGTAGATGCATCCGAAACAGAAAGCTAACCTGGCAAGTAATTCTGGAGCAATCCACATAAGAATTGTTGAAATATTTAATGGCCTCTTGCGCTTGTTGCTCTGTCCTGTACCCAACGAAGCCCATACGCCTACTCTTCCCCTCTCTAACCATACCATTCCATTCCATTAATTTTACCGATACATATATACACTTCATCCGTTCTGAAATAAAATAGTGTAACACTTCTCACAAAAAGAGATAAGTGTTTCACTTATTTCACGACGGAGGAAGTATGAAATAAGCAGCAATGAATGCATAAATAGAAGAGGAGAGGAGAGGAGAGGAGAGAGAATTACTTGGTACGGAGAAGCAGGGCATCAGTGAGGTCGCCAATTTGGGAAAAGTGGGATTTGAAACGATCCAAAGTAAGGTGTTTTGGCAAATTCTTAACGCATATTCTAGATTTCTCTGTAATCTCACCACCATCACCATTCATGGCACTGCGATTAGGGTTTAAATTGCATAACCTAATTAAATTACAACCATATATATCATATATCAACGAATTACGAATTCACCTGCTGCGTCTGCACTATACTTTACCTTTGAAATTTCAAATTCAAATTCAAATTCAAATTCATATTCATATTCATGGTAATGGAACAGTTATTCTTACCTCACATGCTGCTGCTGCTGCTGCTTCATTGGAGGAGAGAGAAAGGTCAGAAGTCGCCAACTCAGTGTAAGCTGCAAATTGCAATGGAGGAAGTGTGATAGATATGTCCGTGTCAGGGGAACAAAGTCACAAACATAGGAGACAGGAGTACTTATAAACCTCGGAAATTATCGAAAATATTCCCCAACCCCAATATCGATTATCGACCCAAAAACCAACAATTTTCTCTCCTTTGGAGCCGGGCCCAAGTAACAAAATTGTATAAACTGGATAAAAATATGTCTAATATGTAGGCCCAAGTTAATTTTCGAGTCAGACCTCCAAAAACTTGCCTCCCAAGTAGGGATGTAAATGGGTCGGATTCGGGGCGGTGGAGCGTCACCCGCATCCATCACCCGCTTCCATCCGCTCCACCCAATCCATCCATCACCCGCTTTAACCATCACCCGGATCCATGCATCCACTTTTCACGGGGGTGAAATCGCATCATATTGTTACAAAATAAAAAAATATTCACGCCAACTGTGCAAAGGGTTCAACAATTGATAAATATGATAATCTTCAATGTTTAAATATCAATTAATACCAAAATCCAAAGACAAATAACACTGGGCAGAAGCAACCTACCAACATTACATAAATATTGTTCCAAAATAACACACTCCAAATACAAGCCAACAACAGAACACTAAAGTAGCAATAGTAGCAATACAACATCAGTACATCACATTTTTATACAAACGCAATTAAAAGTCCAAGCCATCTTCATCTCCCTGTTAAAGAAAGAAGGAATAGTAGATTAGGAGATGAATATAAATTTATTTAATTACTAAAGTTGTTAATATACAAAGACATTACTGAGTCCACATCAACTACTTCACTTCCATTTCCACTAGTACTTTCCTCTATATCCACTGCATCAAAATCTTCTAAAATAGTTGCACATGATTGAACATTGTCGAAATAAGACCCTATTTCAAAATAACAAATATATTAAACAAAAAAAAACAAATTAAGAGTATGTAAGATTGTAGAATTAATGGTTAGAATAATATGTTACCTGAATAATCCCCAAGAATCCAATTTTGCATACACATTAAAGCTTCCACGGTGTTGATAGTAAGTCTATAACGATGAGGGCTAATTACTCTTCCACCCATACTAAATGCGCTTTCTGATGCAACCGTAGAGGCCGAAATTGCTAAGATATATTTTGCAATCCTTTTCAAGGTGGGATATTTTAGCTTAATGCTCCAATACTTCAAAATATCAAAACAATCAGTCTCCGGCAAGGCTTCCTCCTCCAAGTAATGGTCCAATTCAGACTTAACATTCACCTTCTTCTTTTTTGTTTTCTTCATTTTACTCCACTTATCATCCACATCGTCCCCTTCAACTCCAATAACACTAGATATGGGTCGTTTACCAAGCACACTACTTTCAAAAGAGTTGGAAGGATACATCTCATTATAGAATGCTTTGTCTTGGTACTCATACAAAATGTCATACAAATTGTTTTTCACCCTCTCAATCTCATCCTCAGCCTCGTCACCATAAATGTCATTGAAATAAAACTCAACACATTCTAATTTATTCCTAGGATCTAAAATGGCAGCCACAACTAATACCTCATTAATAATTAACCAACACTTATTGAACTTGTCAATCATCTTAATGCCATTTCCCTGATAATTTGTGAGTCACTTAACAACCAAGAGGACAAAGCAAGTTTGATTTCACAAATTTGACGAAAAAATAAATTGAAAGTTGGGAACTTTCTTCCTGAAAATAGTTCAGTCACCTTATGAAACTTTTTCAACTTATCAGAAATTATTGAAACAATTTCCCAATCTTGATTGGTGGGTAGAACAAATTTTATCCGAGGACTTTGACGCTTGATACTAGCAAACACATCCTTGTATGGCAAAACATATTGAAGCATCAAAAAAGTTGAGTTCCATCTAGTTTTACAATCAAGGACTACCTTCCTAGGTTCTTCTTCTTTCATAGACTTAACTTCATCCTCAAAAATCTTTTTTTTTGTTAGGAGTTGCTACCCAAAATGAGACACAATCACGAACCCTCTCAATCCCCTCACCAATAACATCCAATCCATCTTGCACTATAAGATTCAAAATATGTGCACTACATCTCATATGCAAAAATCTACCCTTCAAAATCAAAGATTCTTAAATCTTGGTGTCAAAATATCCATCATAGCATCATTTGTAGAACAATTGTCAACAACCACAGAGGATATTTTTTTCAGCAATATTATACATATTCATTGTATCCAATAAAACTTGAGCCAATGTGTCCTTTGTGTGTGGACAAGGCACATATGCAAACCTATTATACAACAAAAGAGCGAGAATGAATACCAAACTAACAAGCAGCAAACAACATAAACAACAAGCTGTAAACAATGAATCAATATAATAACATACAGAACATCAAATAGATGTATATAATACCTTAGATTCGAGCAAACATAAACCAATATAATAACATATAAGCAACATGAACCAATATAGTACCTTAGAGTTTTGTTTCGCAACATCCAGAATTGATTGATATAATGGGCAGTCACAACCATATAACCTTTCTTCTGATGTGAAGCAGTCCACATGTCAGTCGTAATGGCAATCTTTGACTCGCTATTCTCCAGCACCTTTTTCAACCCTGCTTTCTCACTTGTGAACATTTTTCATAATATCGGCTCTAAGAGTAGTACGAGATATGACCTTGAAGCTTGGATTTAAGCTACTCACAAATCTCCTAAATCCTATGTGATCGACAATAGCCAAAGGATACTCATGCATAATCACCATGTTAGCTATCTTTCCTAGACACTTCGTGATTAAAGTTTGTTGCATCCACACTACAAGTACCATCAGATTTTCGGCTAACATTCAACAACTTTTGGCGAATATCAACTTTAAGGTTCTTTTTTGAAACAATTTCCCAATCTTGATTGGTGAGTAGAACAAATTTTATCCGAGGACTTTGACGCTTGATACTAGCAAACACATCCTTGTATGGCAAAACAGGTTGAAGCATCAAAAAAGTTGAGTTCCATCTAGTTTTACAATCAAGGACTAACTTCCTAGGTTCTTCTTCTTTCATAGACTTAACTTCATCCTCAAAAATCTTTTTTCTTTTAGGAGTTGTTGTAACAGCCCATGTGTTTGAAGCAGATTTAATTAAGGGATAATTATTTATCTTTAATTAATTATGATATTTTGGTATAAGTTGATGTATTTTATTAATAAAAATTAGTGTTTCCCATCACTTTTGTTCTCTCTCGTGGCTTCTGGTAAAAATGACACCTTATTGTTTTGTTGTCAAATTGTTGTCCCGTTTCAACAGAATAAGTGGAACCCAAAAGCACCCAAATCCCTCCTCTATCTCTCACCTTCATTTGAACCCTCAAGCCACCGCTCCCCTTGCTTCGTTGCTTTGTCCCTGTTTTTCTCTCTCTTCGGTTTTGTTGTTTTGAAGGTCAGTCTTGCTTGCGTTTTTATCTTCCGGCCACCATGGCTGGTGTTCGTCGCCGCCGTTGTTGTGGATCGCGAGTGCTGTCGTCACTTGTTCTTGGCTTGCTGCCGATTTTCTCTCTCCTCCCCTTTGCTGCAGCTGCGCTGATGTCCTGTTAGCATTCCGGCAAGAAGTGCCGCTGCTGTCAATCCTCCCCGTTCGCCATCAATTCTAGTACTCTACATCTCTCCTAAGTTTTTGTTAGTGTGTTGGTGTCATTGTTCTTAGCTCTTTATGGAGGTATAATCAAATTTCTTAATTTGTTTCTATGTTCAAGAGTTGAAATTCGAAATATTGGTCGAGATTATTGTAAAATCAGTTTGTGAATCTATGTATCATGCTTCCCCAATTGTTCTCTACTTTGATTTGAAGGATTTTATAGAAACCATAAATCATAAACTTGTATTTCGTTTCCAAGCTTTACAAATTAGTTATCTGTTATCATTTTCTAATGATTGAAACTAATTTGAATTTATATTTATGGGTTGCAAAGAAATTAATTCTGGAATATATGAGGAAAGAAGAGAGATATTGGAGATTTCAAGTAAGCTTGGAAAGATTGTCAAATAGTTGGGTAAGAGGACTTGTATATAAAGATTAATTGTAGTATTCTTAAACTTATTGTGAATAGAGAAGGTATATGGGAATTGAGTGAATGAATTCTAAAATTTGTCTATGGGTTTAGTTTACAGAAAAAGGCATTATCTTGGTAAATTTAATCAGATAATTGTGTGATATTGAGAATAGCTACTAATGATAATTATTGTTTGTGGTAAATTATGCGGAGGTCAAGATCATCTAAGCTAGAATAATGGATTATTGAAGAGCAATTTCGGGGCTTTAGCAATATTTGAAGGTTAAGTAAAGGTACACATTGTCCCTCCACCTTATAACTAAATATGTTTGTGCAACTGTAAGTTGAATGAATTTCATGATTATTATTAAAAGGAATTAGAATTCTGACTTGAAATGGTTTTATGATCAAGTCAAGTTTGTTTCAAAGTGCGATATTTAAGTATTAAGTTTCTGATTAATTACAGTACATGATTTAGCGCAAGTGTTTGATTATAAAGAGTTTAGTATTGACTTCTGAATCATGCTTTGAGATATATTTATAAGTTTTTAGCTTTGGAAAATAGTCTTATTCAAGGATTTTGAAGTAGAGGTTGCCCAGTGATATCAGCTTATGCTATATTAAGTCAATCATGTTCCGTATTGAAAAATATTTGGTTTCTGAGACTTAAGAGTATAAGTTAATCGTGACCCACATTTTAAGATATTATATGAAAATGATATATGGACGTTTGATTATAAGTATTTAAGTAATGTCGATATAATTCTCTGTGTAATTGAAGGAGTATTTATAAGTGAGCTATTCTGAGCAATTTCGTATGGTCTGGAATAAAGTATAGACTTAAGTCAATGGGATTGACAAGCTTATGGAACTCCACTACGTTTTACTATTATTCGTATATATATATATATGTATATATATACATGTATATATATGTATATATATATACATGTATATATATATATATATTTCTCAATGTTTTTATAATTGTTGTGGGTCTTGAATTGGGCAACCTCGTATAACTATGCGACATATGATAAGCTAAATTTCGAATAATCAGATTACGTCTCCAATGAGAGACAATTGAATATGGTTTAAAGGTTATGGAGTTTCGATGTTATAGTTTGCTGTCAGTTAATTAGATTTCAAGATTACTATTTTGATAAGCGATATCTGAACTAGAGAGTTGATAGAGTTTTTGGAAATGCAATTATGAACTTATGGAAGAAGATTATTAGAAGTACTATTATACAATACGTCATATCATAATTGTGTATTATTAAAAGGTTAATTATGCTATTTAGAATTTCTCAGTGTGTGCGTGGTATTATTATGATAATTATGATAAACTTAAAGGAGTAATTCAGTGAGTTTGATATAATTGGTGAGCTCTACTTCAGAATAATTGGAAGTGTATCGGATATGTCTATATCTCCACTAAGATTTGTAATTTAATCGCATAGAGGTTACAACTCTAAGTTATTGGGAATTCGAGTAGATTGTGATTGACAAGAGGTTTAAGATTTGAGCTTCGTGTATCTATTTGGAGGATCTCATTATGGAATAATATTTAAGATGTAATTGTTATCAACTTTGAGATATATGGACTTGGCTTTTGGAAGATACGAGTTTAAGAAGCAATGAACTAAGTATTGCAATTTTGGTTTTGTGAGGGGAAGGAATCCAGATTACAAGTTAAATTAAATCAATTGGAGATATCTTCAAAAAACTTTTGGGAAGTTTGGCTTTATATATGTCAAGTAATTGAGGAGTGAATTGGTTGTTGAGGAGTTCAACTAAGGAATATAAATTGTTGTGTGAGATAGTTGAGTTGACGACTAAAGTTGTAATCCTAAAACAAGCTTCATATTTAAATATCTAAGAATGGGTTAATAAAATTGTCTGGAAAACTTATGAGTTTAAAAAAATGAGATAACTACATACTAAAGGTATCGTGAATAACCGACATCAAGTTAAGTAAGGTCAAGGATGAGAACGTCATAATAATAATATAAGAGTTCGATATTTGAGTGTTAAAGGAGTATATGATAGTAATCTGATATTGTATTGCCGAAGTCATGGGAATTGTAAATTCCCTATTTGAGGATGTGATATAACTTAAAATAGGAATTTTATAATATGAGCGTCGAACTAGGATATATAATAGATATAAGATGTGTTACTTTCTAAACTAAAGGAATAAGATCAAGAAAAGGGAAGTTAGGGTAATGTGAATCTTTTGTGTTTGAGTATCATAAAATTAGTGATATGAATTGATAATAAAGTTGTGTCCTGATATTATAATATAGCTAAGTTACTAGAAGATCGCAAGTTCAAGAATGAAGTGTTGAATACTTAAGATGTGGGGTTAACCATCAAGTCTTTTGGAGGAAGCATCAAGTCATTTGGAGGAAGCACCTATAATTATAATATAAATCCGAATTCTAGAAGTCATAAGTTTCCATATATTTAAATTACAAAGTTAGGTTATGAGATGTGTGTATCATGAAGTGTAAGTATATGTGATACAAACTATGAAATCTATTATGATTATGAGCGATGAACAATTTATTTGTATTATCATATTTTGACTATATAAAGTTTATATAAGATTTAAATTCTGTTTTGATCTTTTGGTCAGCATATAGAACTGGACCATAATTTATTTAAAGTTATATTTGAGTTGTTTTTAGCAAATGAATTCTATAAAGGATTGAATATATATACTAAATTATTAGAAACTCGTGTATACTGCATTTATCAAACGATTTGAGTTTGTATATGAATTACTCAAATGCGATTATATTATGAAAATTTGATATGTTTGATTTGAGAACTATGGATAAGAGCTTCAAATAATATTGAATTATGAAATATGTGTTCTGTTTGAATGATATATTTTGATTCCGTTTCGTAAAGGGGAAGAAGCGATTATGTTAAGAGATTTTGATATATGTGACTCGAGAATTATGAATTTGAGTTTTGGAAAAATATTGAATTGAGAATTATGTATTTTGAATCTGTTTCTGTGAGGGGAAGAAGCTACTAGAGTAGTGATGAACAACATTTTGTATTCTGTATATCTGTATCCTGGGGACATGTCCTGAAAAGTCTTGCAAGCAGTACATAACGGAAGAGGGAGACGTCCCTTGTAAAAGTTTAGAGAATGCGCAAGAATGGCAACTCTATTCGTGTTCTCTTCCCCAATGTAATATGATTTCTAAAAGAAAATAGAATATGTATTTGAATATTCGAGTGGTTTCGTGGAAAGTTATTTCAAACGATAATTTCTGAAGTGATGTCTTACTCACCCAAGTTATGAAATTCATGCGCCGATTATGGAAATGATTTACCAAGAAACTCGTTAGGAATTTATGAAAGGTGTTAACTACGATATATATATTGGATTAAAGGTTTTTGTATCTGAACCACAGGAGTGAGAGATATTTATTGACGTAAAGTATGTTAGAGTTTATTTCGAAAAATCGTGTTAACTCTATAGAATTCTCATGGTTCTGTCAATTGAAGTATATATATTATTTACGTTATGAGATTATTATTTTAAACAAGAATAAGTAACATTATAAATTGCGTTCAAGTATTTGTTATATGATTCTTTATTTATGACTTCTCTGTATCTTGATTTCAATTGTCTCGTAAGATGAACTCAAATATGTAAATATGTTTTAAGCCACTAAAAAGATTTTCTGGTTGGACAATGTGTACTCAGTTTCACTTATTTTGTTCTTGGAACCTGTCCTATGGTGGGGGCAGTGTTCATTGCTAGTGATTTTGCAGGTATTATAAGAACTCTGAGATGGATAGTGGAAATGGACGTAAGTGTTATAAGAAATGGCTTCCGGATGAGCAGTGGTGGAAATTATATAGTTTAGTTAAGAAAATTTTTATGGTGTATTATTACATAGTTTTAGAGACTTGTTTTAGAATAATTCTTTGTATACACATTTTGGAATGTTATATTGTGGCCTCGTAACCCACAGGTCCAGGATCGTGTAAAAGGTTATGTTCCGCTGCAAGATAATATAATTCGAGGTTTATTAAGTGTAAATTGAGATTTATGAACGTTAAGTGTGATTAGCTAGCAGCTCGGAAGTGCGGGCTGTTACAGTTGCTACCCAAAATGAGACACAATCACGAACCCTCTCAATCCCTTCACCAATAACATTCAATCCATCTTGCACTATAAGATTCAAAATATGTGCACTACATCTCATATGCAAAAATCTACCCTTCAAAATCAAAGATTCTTCACTAAATCTTGGTGTCAAAATATCCATCATAGCATCATTTGTAGAACAATTTTCAACAACCGCAGAGGAGATTTTTTCAGCAATATTATACATATTCATTGTATCCAATAAAACTTGAGCCAATGTGTCCTTTGTGTGTGGACAAGGCACATATGCAAACCTATTATACAACAAAAGAGCGAGAATGAATACCAAACTAGCTAACAAGCAGCAAACAATATAAACAACAAGCAATAAACAATGAATCAATATAATAACATACAGAACATCAAATAGATGTATGCAATCATAAAGGCAGCACAAACCAATATAATACCTTAGATTCGAGCAAACATAAACCAATATAATAACATATAGGCAACATGAACCAATATAGTACCTCAGAGTTTTGTTTCGCAACATCCAGAATTGATTGATATAATGGGCAGTCACAGCCATATAACCTTTCTTCTGATTTGAAGCAGTCCACATGTCAGTCGTAATGGCAATCTTTAACTCGCTATTCTCCAGCACCTTTTTCAACCCTGCTTTCTCACTTGTGAACATTTTTCATAATATCGGCTCTAAGAGTAGTACGAGATATGATCTTGAAGCTTGGATTTAAGCTACTCACAAATCTCCTAAATCCTATGTGATCGACATTAGCCAAAGGATACTCATGCATAATCACCATGTTAGCTAGCTCTTTCCTGGACACTTCTTGATTAAAGTTTGTTGCATCCACACTACAAGTACCATCAGATTTTCGGCTAACATTCAACAACTTTTGGCGAATATCAACTTTAAGATTCTTTTTTGAGCACCTTAGATTCAAATGATCCTTTAGGTGAGAAGTCCCATTAGTTGTGTTAGCCGACAACCTCTTATCACAATGAACACACTGTGCCTTTTTTTCATCATTTACTGTTAACCTTTCAAAATGATCCCATACAGGAGATGTAAGCTTTCTACCTTTACGGGAGAGTGAAGGCGCGCGGAAGACTTTATTTACCTTCAATTTCTTGTGCTTGTTGGGATGAAAAATCTGCAGAAGATCACTTCTTCGACATAGAAGGATGCAACGGTGGACGAGTTAATTTATATATTTCCTCTTTTACGGTGTTATAAAAAAAGTTATTATGAGCTTAAGAACTAATGAATACTTTGAGTATGACTATATAAATTAGAAGCTACAATACACTGTCATTTGCACTGTCTTCAATAATAATATAAATTGGAGGTGATCAAAAGACGGGTCGGGATACCCATTAGTTGGCTCGGGCAAAAATCCGAGTCAATTTTTTGTGCCAAAGCCCGCTGTTTCGGACGAAAAAACAACGCCTTTTTGGGGCCAAATTTTGAACTAAAATGTCATTTTTAGGTTGCCCAAAACCCGTCTCAAATATTAGAAAAAAATCGATTCGGGCCCAAAAAATTTGCACAAGCTCGCGGGGCGGGCACACTTTGATCAGCTCTAATATAATAAATATAGCTATCATACCTCTATTCTAAGGTGTAAGCTAATGTTTTTATTTGTGTACAAGAATCCATGATCAAAATTTTCTTTATATTCGAACTAAGCTCTTTAATATCTTAAAACTTATAATTGAATGATAAGCTTTTAACTTGCAGAATTACTTATGATTGTTTATGTTATTCTTAATTTGTCACTTCAAAAAAAAAAAAAAAAATTGTAAGTGAGTTTAACAGATCATGTTCTTTATTAAGTTTTACATTTGACTTTAAAAATTTTCATCTACGATTTTGATAACGTTTTAGATATCATTTGAGACAACAAAACAAAAACGTTCCACTATAGGTTGTGAAATATCAATTACGTACGTTTGTGCAACAATTCTTAACTATGATTTTCATTGTCGAATACGTTTTGGTGAAGAATTTTTTTATCAAGTTTACTCCATGGGAAAGAGATTTAATAAGCCATATTAACCCTATGACAACCCATCTTTATCTTGATATTATTCGGCGAGCAGTAATAATTGGTACCAATTAAGACCGTTAAGTCTTAGTAAAGTTTAACCAAACGTTCTTTTTCGGGCAGCCTCTAATATCTAAGACTCGATGCTCTGTATCTTATTCTCAATATCCAACATATGAGATGTTATATAAAAAATTGAAACCCATCTCATCATGTCAAGGTGAGACGCATCATACACAGTACCTCCTCTTTAAGAAAAAGTCCTACGATATAATATTATACCTTTTGAATCTACTAATCTCATGGATCAATAATACGAAAAAGGTACAACAAACAGAGAATAGAGGAGACATAACATATGTTTATGGTTAAAAAAACAACCGCACTACTTGCTAATCGTATTTACCGTATATCGCCCATATTTATACGATATTTTATTCTCTTTCTCCTTCCTCTACTTGTTCTTTTTCCATACCCAGCACTAAGGAATTAGGGTCGGCTCAAGTGTTGAGCTTCCCCATCTTCCCTAGCGAAGTATAGGGTTCAATTCCTACCCCAAGCATTTGCTTGGGATTTAAGGGGATTGGGGGTGTATATTTGTAACGAGCCTCTGAGTTGGGGGCCTTGTGCGAGGGCATCTAGAGGATTTCTCCAAACCTATTAAAAAACATATCCACCACCACCCAGCCACCACTGCCACCACTACCACCACCCACACCCCCCGCACCCCACCCCATACACCCTCGCCACCACCCACCCTCCCGGCCGCATCCCCAGCCCCAATCCTCTCCCACGGCGCCCCATGCTAGCCCCCAAACTTCCCCCCTATGGGCAGCCCTCCCCTAACCCAAGGCCCCCTCGTAGCCCTTATATTTCACTGATATTTCTGCTTAAGCCATCTTGCTGAAAGCATGCTTACTGAGAATGAGGGAATTGGTAAGCAACATCTTGTAAAATCCTTCTCCATTTCATTTGGTTTATTTTGTTACCTGATAGCAAGGGCCACAACCAACTCCATTACGGTAGAGATCTGACGCAGTTGAGACATGTCCGTCATTAACACCACAGCCTGAGCCCGCCTTCTTCTTATTCCTCTTTCTCCATTCCTCCTCCCGCACCTGCAATTTCAAAAAAAATTTTTTTTTTGTTACGTTCATCGCGGAACAGAAAGGAATTTTCAATTCTACTTTAGTGGAACCGGATAAAATAGTCGGTTTAACCATGGTGGAAACGAATTATTGGTTTGGTTCATACTAAAAATTCTGAAATTTTATATCTTTGACCTTTGGGTAAAACAAATACAAAATACGTATAAAAATATGGACGGTGTTTCGTAACTACGAGTAGTAAATAGTAAGACTCTAAAAAAGGCACACAAGATGATGTTATTCAGTTTTATTTTTATATTAGACATAGATTACCCATACCAACTAGAGCTCTATATCCTCGTTATTACTTCATGCTCACGGCACACCCAAATATATATACTTCTTATTCCCTAAAATTCTTTATTTCATCCCCCATAAAGAAAATAATTACTCCCCATGAAGTATGCTTTTAAGGACACAAAAGTAACATTTAAATTAGAAAAGAAGGGAAAATAAAAAGAAAAAGAAAATTTTGCAGAGAAGTTTAACCAGGTTGTTCGCCGCCCCGGCTACAGTCGTCTACGGCAAGTTGCTACCTCCACCGCTCATCTGCTTTTGGTACATTTTTCTCTCTCCAACTTTTTCTGTTTTAGGGTTCATTTCTTATCGAATTTTTCCCTCAATTTCATTGAAATCTCGTCTTACTTCCATAAAAATTATTCCTATCAAACAATTAAGCCTTTTCTATCTTCCAATTTTGTAACTTAGGGCGAATTATTTGAGTTAAAATCATCTCTGCAACGCTGAAATTCGGCAATTAGGTTATTTTCTTCCCAGAAATTTGATTTTTATAATATCAGATTATTCCTTGCGAATCTCTTTTTCCTGCTTTTGATAATTTGTTGAATTTCGTCTGTGTTCCATGAATTCAGTGATACCTAGATGAAATGAATCTTTTATTTTTTATTTTTTTGGGATTAAGGCGTGATGATATAAGTGTTACTGGCTCTTTTCTTAGCTGGATAGGCTGAGATTTTAGATGATAATTTATCGTAAGTAATTTGGTCCTAGGTTAACATAACTGCATTGTGTTTCTGTAGTTATGGCGTGTGACTAGGGTTTTAAAGTGGTTGGAATCTTTCATTTAAATCGCGGAGCATAAGATTTGATACTAAATGAGATCACATCATCGATAATATTTTCGCTTTTGTCGCTGTTTTTGCATTTATTCCATCTTTAGAAAATAGATTCACTTTTAGGGAGCAATTGTTCTCATCAATATCGCGTGCGAGGTTTTCGTAGTATGCCAACAAAACCTTCTTTGTCGTTCAATGAGTATCTTGGTTCTATTGATATCACACCTTTCTTCTGTTTTGTCATTTGTGTGATATCCATCTAATCATGCACCTTTATGTTATGTTGGCCTAGAATTAATTGTGTTGTCTTACTTTTTTTTGTTGGTGTGTCCTTAAGCTATATCAACGTCTTGAGTTTAACTAAGCTTGTAATGGTGAATGTAGATTCGGAGGTTGTACAGTCAGTAATAAAACTCAAAGGTTACGGCATGAAAATCTAGAGACTGTGTTATGTTGTAAACATGCAGACAACGGAAAAGACTCCTTTACCATGTCTTGAACACCATTTTCTAGATACCAATGTTGGTCACAATGGAGAACCCCCTGTAATACCATCCTCATCTGAAGACATAGTCACCTCACAGCCCGGTAAGCTGTAGTTGGTTTAATGTTTTCTATAGGGGGAAGCAGCAAGTTTTTTTTTTTTTTTTTGGAAAGTGAGAACGAGCAAAATTTGATTGTCATCAACTCATCATTAAATGGGAATGAATTGCAGCTAAACGACCAACGCGGCAATGGGCTGCATGGACACGGGAGGAGGAGGAGAGTTTCTTCACTGCGTTGCGGCAGGTTGGCAAGGCAAGTTCTCTCATTAGGTAGTAATGCAGGTGGATGATTAATTGGTTGTATTGTTTTTAATAGGAAATGTTTTGTCTCTTAAGTGCAGAATTTTGAAAAGATCACATGTCGGGTGCAAAGTAAAAATAAGGACCAGGTATCCTATATATGTGCATATTTTTGTTTTCATGCTCTACATACTATTAACAAATTCCACCTTTTACTTGTTATGAACCAGGTCAGACATTATTACTACCGACTTGTGAGGCGCATGAACAAGTTATTGGGTCCTGGCTTGTCTTTGGATGCTAAAAACTCTAAAGACACTAATGCTGCGATGTTGCGTTGGTAATATGATTTCTAATCAGTTTTGCGCTTCAACGATGTCCTCACATTCGCTAATTCTGTGAACATATATATATATATATATATATATATATATATATTATATATATATATATATATATATATATTATATATATATATTTGTTGGCATGTTGAAGTTCATTTTGCCTTATTATAGCAGTTATTTGACCATGTTGTAGAAGTTCCACTTTCTTGCATCATAGGAGTAACTGTTATGTGCTTTGTGGCTGAGTCAGATGTAGGTTCTGGCTTGCGTTAGCGTCAATACTAAGTTTGTGAATTCCCAACTTCTGAGCAGCTTATTGACCCCCTGAATGAGCAGACAACTAATAGGGTAGCAAGACAAATTGAGACCTTGAGGGTCTGAGGTACTTGACCACAATGTGGTTTGTACCAGTTTAATATGTGTCTTGTCATGTGTGCAGATTTAGATCTTACTAATGAGATGTATCACCAAACCTGATGCCCCTTTCCAAAAGTTTTTTTGCACCGGAAGTGATATAGGAAGTAGCATTGCCTTTATTTAAAGCTTAAACCCCAAACTTATGAGACTAAACTTGTCTAGTGTGAACTTATTGTATTAGACCCAAACTGAGTTTACCTATGTTTAATATCCCTGGACTGAACTTATTGTGAATTGAACTTATCAAAAATCATTACCTTTGTACTGATTTATCTGAAGTTTTTTAAAGGTCATAACAATTAATTGATATCTGAACGTGTCGAAATATATTCGACTTCCAACTTTTTTCAGGTGAAAAGAACTATCCAACTATTTTTCTTCTGTTAAAAAACCATATGTCCTCAAATTATGCTAGTTCTAGTTTTGTTTTTAGCCTTTCTAAAATTGGCAAAGAGTTCAGCTTCACTGCGCAAAGACGTCTTCTCCTGTTATATATAAACAATCACTTGCGTTGTCTATTTATTATATACGTTATCTTAAAAGAGCATGTTTTATTTGACTGAAAATATGGCTAATTTAGGAGCACTTTTGTAGCTTGCATTATTGCATATATGCATGTAGGTTTTATTATTGGTGCTAACCTGCAAAACTTGGTGAGAGTGGGACTGGAATTAATATATCAAGTGTTCAAACTTTAATTGAATGAAGCATTTAGATAGTGGAACCATCTTGTTTGGATAATTTTCCTTCTTTTCCCTTTTAGCGCAATTTAAAAACTTCACACTTTTTTATATAATCCTAGTTGTTGAATGTTGATCCTAAATATTTGTATGAAATGGGTGTTTACAAAGTCAAAATCGTGGAATTTGTATGTATATAAATACTTCTGTTACCTATGTGCTTAAATTGACCACATATTATGGAATTGAAATCCTCAAACATTGACAAGTCAAAACACATAAAAACAAACATAATTTTTTAAAAACTTTTATGATGAGTATTGTGGTGCCGAATCAAATATATAAGTAAGTTCCACGAATTTTACATAGAAAATGATGACGGCCGTATTTTTCATAATATTGGAAATTTAAGCGGTGAAGATTCATCTTGCTTAAGGGAGGGAGAGGGGGAGGGAGGAAGAGGGAGGAAGAGGGAGAGAGAGACCAAGAGGGGGGAGAGAGGAGGGAGAGGGAGAGGGAGAGGGGGAGGGGGAGGGGGGGAGAGGGGGAGGGGGAGGGGGAGAAAGAGGGGGGAGGGAGGGGGAGGGGGAGAGAAAGAGGGGGAGAAGGGGAGGGAGAGAAAGAGGGGGAGAGGGAGGAAAAAGAGGGGAAGGGGAGGGAGAGAGAGACAGAGAGGGGAGGGGGAGGCAGGGAGAGAGAGTGTGTTCTAAGCAGGTTTTCTTCCTTGGCGAGTTGTATGCTTTAATGTTTACCTATTCCTGTAGGTTCAGACTTCTAACCCTAGAACTCTGACTTTTTGTCACGACCCTCTAATTTAGAGCTTACCTTAGGTGTATTTGAAATTGTATTGTTGAAAAGGTCATTGGTATCCTTTGTGTTATACATGTCTTGGAATACAAACATGACTTACATGAGAGTTTTTGTGAGGAATTTTCTTTGATAAGGCATTAGGAAAGAGAGTAGGGATCATCTTGTGAGTTCAGATATAGTTTTATATTTAGGTAGTATAGGGAGCTGGGATGCCATAGATCTAGCCTAAAGATCTCTGTCTAGCTGGCAGATGGCTTTGGTGTTATCGTGCTGAGGCTTGAATTCCCTATGGAACAAATTGATGAAAGGAATTTTACTAGTGGCCTTCTATGTGAAGAGTTGGAGTATTTTGTCTGGGATTAAGGCTATGTACACAGACAGTGATATGTTGTTTCAATTATTTTCTGATACATTGTATAAATAAAATAAGAAAGATAGTGTTTTGACAAGAATCGGGTTAGGATCTGCCTCTTTGTCTTTTAGTTTTGCATAAGAAATTTTATATTGATACAATGTAGAATTAAGAAGATTGCCTACATTAAGATTTCTTCTTAAGGTTTATTGATAAGTGCTTAGTACAACTATTTATGGTAACTTTTCATGCTAGTCTTGAATACTATCTGAAACCATTTGGAAACTAAGCCCAAGTGGAATTAATTGAAGATAGAGGTAGAATATATGAGAATTAAAATTGTAGTTATTTTATAATCTTAGTGGTTGTTTGGTATACAGGAAATTATGTAGGCAATAGAAATTCCCATGATTTTCGGATTTGGATAGTTATTTGGTTGACGGGAAGTGGGGAAAATGGGGGCTATGAAAATTCATGGGAATTTGAAATTCCCACAAAATGTAGGAATTGATTTACCTACCCTCCCCTTGGTCACTCACAATTCCTACATAAATTCCTATGAATTACAACTTCTCTTATGACTACCAAACAACTTAGACTAATTCATAGGAATTTCATAAGGGAATAAAATTCCCACAAATTGTAAATTCCTATGGGAATAATTCCCATTGCAACCAAACAAGCACTTAGATAAGAAATAAGGAAAAGTGGGGGACTATCTAGCAATGTTATTCTTTCTTCTATTAAGAAGAAAAAGGAGAAGTATCAGAAAACATGCCTAACATGTTGGGCATCTGAAAAGCTAATAGGTTCAGGAGCACTTGAAGAGTTGAAGGTACTGCCACAAAGAGGTGTACTACTTGTTCCCATATCACTCCGCTGCACCAGCCTTATCATGGGTGATGTGGTCATTGCTCTCCCTGTCGAAGCACCCAAATCATAGACAGAAATGTAGAAACGCATAGCAACACCTTTTAATTACTGCTTCTCCTTAATCCAACTTATTTTACTAGCATGTGTTCCATCAAAGAAGTAGAGCACAACCAAACTCCCTCTGTAACCTATAAAGCCTACTTCATAGAGCATCAACCCCCTATTGATGAAGGAAGAAATAAGGACTAGATTCTACTCTTTTGAAATGCCTCGAGACAAACGTTACGAGTAGGGTTGTAAATTGGATGGATTAACTTGGACTTTGCTCAATCCAAAATATTTTGGACTTAAAGTTTTGAGTCCAAATCTAATCCAAACAATTTTTTTAGTTTTGAGCTCCTTTAAACTCTTAGGGGGCGTTTGGTTTGGGGTTTTCAGGAAAGGGTAAGAGAATCAACTAGCTTGATTCTCTTACTTGTTGTTTGTTAAGCCATATCAATCATTCCCTTTACCCTCTCCTTTCCCCCAAACTCCTCTACTTTCATTCCCCACCCTTCCCCAAGGTTTCACTTACCCTTTCTTTCTTCTACCCCATGGTGGCATTGACCAATCATTGACCACTATCCCAACCACCAACCCAACCACACAACCACCACAACAACCACCGAACCCACCACCCCAACAACTAAACCACCACTTCAAGCACCCTAACCACCATGAGCGCCATCTAAACCACCATGACCGCCACCTAAACCACCATTACCGCCAATGAAACCACCACGTTAACCCCTAAAATTACCATATGCCACCAAAACCTCCACCCCTTGCACCGAAAACCACGAACACAAGGCCGAAACCACCAACCCATGCACCGAAAACCACGTACCTATGGCCGAAACCACCACTCGGTCCAAATCCACCCACACGAAAAAAATCCCAACCCAACTAAAAAACCCAACTCTAATCCTTGATTATGGCTTTAGATGGTCAAATTCGGCCATAAAAACTTCAGATCTGAAGTTTTTATGATCGAATTTGACCTTTAAAACCTCAAATGTGGCCTTCAATGGTGGTAAAGAAGGAAGGGGGAGGACTGGTGAGGTGCAGTCGGTGAGGTGGCGGCGGTGGGTGGCGGCAGTGAGAGGCCGAGTTGATGGGCGGCAGTGAGAGGGCGGTGCGAGTGGTGGTACTTAGGAGAGAAGGGGGAAAAATAGTGAGAGGAAGAAGATGAGTTCTCAACCAAACAACATTCTTAATCAAAGGGTTTTCTTTTCCTTTCTCCTTGTTTATCTTTCTTAAACCCTTTCCTTTTCCCCTTCGTAAACCAAACGCCCCCTTAATGTACTCTTTTCTGCTAAGTGTACACCATTTTTTAGTTTTGAGCTTAAGTTTGGTTTTCCGCGCATCTCCCCCCCTCTCTTTATGTGTGTGTGTAGAATAGTCCAAGTCTAGTCCAGTCCGAAGTAGTTTGTACTCGAAACTTGAGTCCAAATCCGATCTGATCTTTTTTCATTCCAGTCTTGGACTGGATTCGGCTGGACTTCAGAAGTCCACTTTTACCCCTAATTAGGAGATGGGACCTTCATACGTACCTGTAAGTGCCGGTGGATTTCTCTTGATATGCTCAGGTACATTGTTTCATTAGCTTTGAATTGTTTATTGGGTATTCTACAAGAAGATGGAGTGTTCATATGTGCATCATCTCAACTATCACATTGAAGAGAATTTAGTATGTCACGATACTATTGAGTCAGAGTTCTTGAATTTCCTAACACTTTTTGGTTATTCGCTGTTTCTAAATGACTCTTCCTTAAATTCATTGTCATCATATTTTTTTGTCATCGTCTGATTACATCCTTAAGATTACACTTGTATGAACTATGAAGTTTCAATTTCTGGTTTTGCGATGGGCATTTGGTTGCTAACTCTAATTTGGAATTTCCTTCTTGTGTGGGTTTTTTTTTCTGTCTTTGTGGATTTCGCTATCTGTAGAAGCTGGTTTGTAAAGATTATAATCAATGACTGAGGAAGTTAAATCACAACTTACTGAGAAAATATAATCTGTTATAGCTTGCTTTAACTCCTAGCTTCAAAATCTTGGCGTTAGAAGCACACTGATGGACCTATAAAAATTTAGCATTTTTGATGAATATAGATAATATTATCATTAAAAGAATTATAAATTATTGCAAGGGGAGTGTAGTATTGTAATAATAACAATATCAAAGGTTATGGATGAGAGTAGTTGGCTTTCATCTAGCTATTAAGTGATAAGGAGTTGTTGGCATGATCTTTCTTTGGTGACTTGTTTTTTCTAAATGTTAACCGATTCAAAAGAGAGTGTCATTGCAGTGGTTGAAACAACAGTAATTATTGCTATTTTAAGATTTAAGTCAAAAACCATTACCCTTATTTTTGGAAATTCAATTGCAAAGGATGATAATTTAGCAATTGCAAAATTGTTCAGTTTGGGGAGTTGTCTCGCAGTTGTCCGTCGCAAAAATACTGGATTTTTGAGTGAGACTTTTGTCAGTCAATAGTTGATTGAGGTTGTCTGCTTCAGCCCCACAGATATTATGTGTCTGACCTTTGTAATAGCCTAGTGTTTTGCTGACTGGTTAACCAACTGCTCTTGCTCGCTGTCTTTTTGTCAGCATATTTTATTCACTTATTATGCATTATATGATTATGACAGGTGGTCTTTACTGGAAAAGTACAGTTGCAAGGCCTCAAAACTTCACCTGAAGCCGCGTAGGTTTAAAATATTTATAGAGGCACTGGTTAGTCTTAACTGAGTTTTTTGTTTGACAGGAATAGAAGTTTGAGTTCTGGAAGCAAATTCTATATTTGAAAATTTTCTTTTGCTTGCAGGAACACCAACTTACGAAAGATAGAAAAAAGAATGTTAATAAACGAATGCCTCTAGGGGAAAATTATTCTCCTCCTTCATCAACTACTACTTCAAATCAGATAAAGTTGTCTGGCAATGATGCACGGGTTGTTAAAATTGTTGTAGTTGACAGTCAGAATGTTCAGAAAGCAGGGCAAGGAAGAGGGTCTTCAGCACGACGTAATCCAAATATGGGCGTTATTCGCAATATCAGTAAAGGAGAGTCCTCTCATGCAAAGCCACCCAGGCAACGACGAAAAACAGGTTCACATTCATCATCCTACATAGTCATGCGTTACCAGTCTTATTTTGTTACAATAACTATATTAAGATGATTTTGAATTTGAAACAGATGAAAAGTGTAAATTTTCGCCCCCCCCCCTCCTGGAACTCGTGAGCTTGCCTAATTGGATATATTTGGTTGTGATTTATAACATTAGTTAATTAAGTCAGTTCTGTATGTTTTTAATCCTGCA
The DNA here is from genome assembly GCA_947646795.1 of Beta lomatogona. Taxonomy (NCBI): domain Eukaryota; kingdom Viridiplantae; phylum Streptophyta; class Magnoliopsida; order Caryophyllales; family Amaranthaceae; genus Beta; species Beta lomatogona. The sequence goes on from CANSNZ010000268.1 coordinate 4,380,508, forward strand.
ACTATTAGGGTTTTGGCTTTGTTCTCCCCAACTTAATTTTGCTGAACTAAAATATTTTATGCTAATTTTTTTAACTTGACTTCTGACCTGAACTAAACTTATTTTGGCTGAACTTATGTATTTTTGCTAGACTTATTTGACCCGATTTTTTTTGCTTAACCTATACTTATATTTGCTTAATTTGAACTTGTCCCTCTCTCTTTCTTGTCAGTAAGTTTAGAGCTTTGAATTCTTTTCCACCGGTGAATCTATTAATCATTCTTTTCATGTCATTATGCTTCACTTCTCTGCTTTCTTTCTAAAAAATTTCTCTGGCGCAGTCCTCATCCTAAAAGAGCAACTCCTGCCTTGGCTTATAAACTTATTGTTAGTCACGTTTTCACTATGTATAGGAGCTGCTTCTGCCGCTGCAATGAAAAGATGGGAGAAGGCTGCCATGGCTGGTGTCTCCTTGGTTGCTGATGCAGCTGAGCACCTGGAGCGCACTGCTGGTGAGTGGATTGGCTGTGTTGTCTGTTCAGGCAGTTGTTTTAGCATTGATGTCCCTTGACCTATATTAAATTATAAATTCTCAATTTCTTGATACCTCAAAACTTATACTGATCATTTGAACTGTGCAGAGCAAAATGATTTAGGTCCTTCACTGCAAGTACAAGGGAACTCACCAAATCTTTCCAAAGGCATTGCCATAGAGGACAATTTACAACCTATTGTAAAATTAAAACTACAGCTGTTCCCAATTGATGAAACTACCAGAAAAGCACTGGAAATGGTAAGATAAATGTTGTTTCTTTATATGTTACATTGTATCAATAAAAAGCGGTTAAAGTAAGGTGTCGATATTGGTATTTTGTTGATGGTTGTGCAGGACAAGCATAATCCACATTTGGAGCTGACTTTAAGTTCACGAAAGAAGATATCTTCTATTCTGGAGCATCTTGATCGTAAATGGGGAACTTCCAGTGTAGCATCTGGGGAACTCATGCTTTTCCCTTTCAGCATCCAGAGAGAAAATCTGTTGGGATATCAGAGATGGTCTCGGGATTCGGTTGTAACTGCTGCTGAAGTCTATGCCATGATTGGTAGCCCTCTAGTGTTCCGACTGAGGTTCTGTCTCCCCTATCTTTTTCATGTGTTTTTGTTACTTTCAACTGCTTTTATTACTCATGTAGATTTTTTTTTCTTGATAAAGATATGGCTGGATTTCTAGCAACGAGCTTCAATCAGGCAGCTCACAAATGATTTCAGTATCTTCAAGCCATTATAGTGAGCAAGAAAATAGAAGAAATCAAGCACTAATGGAACAATCATGTCCACCAACAGAAGTGGAAGACAAGCTGGAAAAACTTGTCGATCACATGCTAAGCGAACATCAAACCTCAGATAAACAAAACAGTTTTCTTAAAGAGTCAACAGCTGCTACTTCTGGTGAAGCGAATAAGAATTCTGATATTGGTCTTCAAAATGATGCCTTTGAGATGCAGAACTTACTATCGAGTGTATTGTCGAAGAGAATTGAAGCTTGTGTTGATTCTACTTCAACAAATATGAAAGATGTGGTAATTTCCCTTCTTTTTTTTTTTTTGAGAAAATTGGGTTTGCATTGCCATCTATATGCATTATAACTGCTCTTTACTAAAATAATTCAATTGGGCTTTGCGCACGCCTGTACATCATTTTTCATCCTAATTTCTGTTTTTCATCATCGTTGGCATTTGCATATTCATGTAGTAATTTTTGAATATTTCCAGATACCTTTGCTTATTTTTTTCTTTATAAATTTCCTTCTCTTCAAGATTTGCCTCAGTTTGTAAGAGTACTTGCTGCCTGAACTTCATGCTTGTATTAAGCTTCTCAAGTACTGCCCCCTGTGCTTTATGTAGGTTGATCAGAGAGCAATAAAGAATCCAAGTTTGTCCACTAGAGAGTGGGCTGATAGAGTTACAAATGCTACTGTTGGGAAACAATCAACTGAAGTTTCGGATGTTATGGATGCCGACTGTAATGAGACTCCCTATTTCAAGGACTCTGAGCGTGTTGAGGAGATTCCATTCACTTGTGACTCATTTGATGCAGCAATTGCTGCGCATATAATTAGTCAAAGCAAGATTGGCTTCTCTGGACCCCCTCCACATTCATCATCAATTTGGGATGCTGAAGAAACATGTGATGCATTTTCATTTCAGAATAGAGTTGTATCTAACCAGGTTCCAACTTCGGCCTCAGCTGCTGCTTCAATTGGCGGTGCAGGGCTTTTTAGAACAAATTTAGCAGGGACCAGCACCAAAGTTCAGGTTATTTTCCTAATTGGAGTCTGTTCTCTTCAACTGGAAAGATAATTACTTGTAGTATAATTCAGTTTTCATCAACAAAAACAAGTTATAATCAATAGACATCACTAAAAATGAGATATATACTAAAATCCAATTTTAAAACAACCAGTAACTGCATATGAGAAAATTAGAGAATCAACAATCAAATTTAATCAGTAAAAATTAGGTTATTTCTGCAAAAAAAAAAAAAAATGCTTAGGTAAAGATGTGTTATTGCTTCAATTGTATCATTTACTAGAAAATCTGTCCATAAACACTGTTTGACTTGCCACAAAATTTTGTATTCATGCAGGATTCACAGGATAGAACGATGGCTGAGAAAAATGTCCTGGAGAACACCATAAATGAGTGTCAATCTGATACCCATGAAATAGATAGTTCTGCTAAAGATTTCAGTAGTCTTACAGATATTTATTGGGTACGTTTTCATTTCTTTTTTTCTGTTTTATCATTTTGTTCAATTTTTAGAGTTGTGGTTGGTCCTCTTCAGGATGAGAAGTGACATTATCTTTTCATTAGCAGCATGTCATTATATGGTGGTACTCAATACTCATTGCTTGTTGAATCTTTGTTTGCTTTTCAGCCTGACTCATTAGGACCGTTAGAGTTGGATGTACCTTCATGTAAATACTATAGCGAAGATCTAATTTTAAGCGATAGTTTGAGTGGCTTGAATCGTCTTCTAGCGAGCAGCCTTGATGCATTCCAAAACTGTTCTTTCTTTGGCTTGGATGAAAAAAGACCCCCTTCTCCAGCTACTGGAACTCAAGGAGGTGCTACCTTCGCTGGCAAAATTGGTACAAGTGATAGTGCCGGAGTGCAATCTCTTCAAGTATAAGTTTTGGAGAACAGGAATCATGATCTAGGTAGTTTGTCGATGGCTTCATCAGTTCTATGTCATGTAATCAAAAATTAATATCTCTTGGTCTGTTTTTTGGGGTGGTGGCTGAGGTTTATATGTTCTGCCTACATATTCCCTTCACTCTGTACAGAAGTTGCATGTGAAGGACCCCATAAAGAGTTCTGTCTCATATTTGATGTTGTTCGTCACTGTAAATGTATTTCAAATTCACTTTTATGAAAAGACTTCAGGAAAGATATAAAAATGAACGTCTTCCTTAAATCATTTTATGACTTGCTCAGACATTTGTAGAACTTTGATAGGGAATTACCTTCTCTTACTTTGTTTCTTGAGACTTGAGAGGGAAAAAGCTCGAAACGTTGTAATTAATACTTTGTTGTGACTTGTAGTTTTTGCCGATTAACAAACTTGATCAATAACATTTATATAACAACACGTTTGTTTATATACTTCTTTGGTTTTTAATTAATACATTATATTAACTTTTTACTCTATTTGGATATCAATTTTGACTATATTTAATTACTACTAGCCCTCTGTTTTCTTAATAGTTGCAGCCATTTGCACTATTCATGTATTGACTTTGGTTGTGAATTTGTGACTAATACTTCATATAATATAAACTCTAGCATGTAAGATGTTGGATTTATCTCAATAGGGCTTTTATGTTTAATGATGTTCACAAATAGATTATTAGAGATATTAATGATCAAATCGGTTTATTGACGAGTGTGAAAGTCAAAACGTTGCAACTATTAAAATGCGGTAGAAGTGTAATGATAAATATCATTTCTTTAATCATATCATTGGGTTTATTTCAATTTACATTTTCTCTTCAAAAAAAATGTACATCTACAAGATATGTTATTTTCATGATTTTTAATAATATGTAATTGAAAATATCAATGGTCAAAGATGTTATCGACATATGTGCCTAATTAATATGATGTATCGTGAAAAGAAACAGAGAAAGCATATCGTGAAAAGAAATTTGGTTATATGGAAACTTGTTAGTAGTGCATAAAGTTAGTTGAACAACTAAAAAACAAGATAGGGAGTATTCTAATCTAATATTATAACATGAACTATGAACTTCTATTACCAATTATCAACCATTTTATTAAGGGATTTCTTTTTACCGGGGGTTGGTAACATAGTAGTTCAAACAAGATCCATTAACAATAACTTAAATTGAGTTTATCTTCTCCGAAAAATACGAGGAAAGCAGAAATTTGTTAATATATATTTTCATGATAATCTATAAGCACACCACATTAGCCTATACATGAATTCACCTTTTTTTGCTATCCTTATCGAATAACTATAGACTAAATCTGTATATTTTATGTGTATTCCAAAATTCTAGTACCGATATTGCCATTAGCTTTGGAATTTTCATTTCTAAGTCCTATGATATACACTTTATTATGAGATTAAAAGTAGTCAAATGTAGTCCAATCATATATATTCTGAAAACATAGAATTAGTCAAAAAAATATTTCTTCTTAAAAGTATTTCACTATATATGTTTTTTAGTTTTTAACATAACTCAAACACTGGAATTCTTTCTTTCTTTCTTTCTTTCTACACAAGAAAGGAAGCCGTACCTACTCATCTTACTCTTACCCCCAGTCCCCACTAAAGTGCAACCCTTATAAATAATACGACCTGTGTCTTCCCTCATTTCACCGCTCTGCTAAACTTTTCTTCTCTGCACTCATCCAACAAACTACAAACTATGGCTGATCAACCTGAATCCTCCGAGTAAGCTTTTCTTTCTTTAACTTGTCAATTTCACTCTCAACTGAATCTAATTTTTTTTTCAATCAAATCCTTGAATCTTTGATTTTTTTTATGCAATTTACTGAATCTTTGTTATGAAATTTTCACAGCAAGGGTCCGAAAAGAGACTATAGCACCGCGATTTTGGAGCGCAAGAAATCTCCGAATCGATTGGTGGTTGATGAAGCCGTGAATGATGATAATTCAGTTGTTTCTATGCACCCTGATACCATGGAAAAACTTCAGCTCTTTCGCGGCGATACAGTTCTAGTCAAGGTTTAATTTCCATCTTCGTTTTTCTTTCTTTATAATTCTTGATCATTTTTAGGGTTTTTATATGTTACAATGGCGGGGACACCGGGTATTTAAAAGATCGTAAGTTTGAGGGTACTGTGTGGAATTTTAGAACGACGACGTAGATGTCGTGGAAACACGATTGTAGAAAAACCTAATTATTTACAATTTCTGTTGTTTTGTATGGTGAGGCGATCTATTTGATGTTTTTAGTTACTTAGGGTTTTTGGAATTGTGGGTTTTGAAGTTGTTTTCGTTTGAATTTCTGTGTGAGGTTTATTATGTTGTTAATTTGATTAACGAGGAGGATATTGTGAGGTTTAGGTCTCTGTGCGAGACAGTATATTTGGTTTTGGGTGCTGGGTTGTTTGCTCTCTAGTTGAAGGGTTTATGGAAGTTCCGCTGAAAAAGCTGTGTCGTTTATATGAAGACTACCAATTAATCGCTGATGGCATATTGGGACTTCTTTGTGATGAGTTTTGACCAAACTATGTTGTAAGTTGGTTAGATGGTTTACCAGGATTTTAAATTTTTAAGTTCAAAGTGGAAGATTTTGCTACATACCCATAAAAGGAAAGGAAAAGTTTGCTTAGTTGGACTTGGGGACTTTTGTAGGTTCAGATGTTGGAGAATTTTTGTGGGTTCAGATGCTAGCCTTCTGTGTTTTGTTCGATAGAGCTCTAAGATTTGTCCATCGGATTCTTACAGGGGCTCATTATTGTGTGTAACTGAGGTCACTACTTAAATGAAATTATGGTTGAGGCTATTTTGTATATAAGTTTGTTTTGGATCAATGGAGACTTGAGTATGCAATCACTTTTTTTGGCCATGGATGTTTGAAGTTCTAAACACCATTATGGCATTATGACTATGTTCACCTACATTTGTAACGAACAAAATGATGGATCAGTAGATTTTTCCGATTATGTAAAACCTCTAAGAATTTTAAATGGCCTATTTCAGCAGTTTGATAAGAAGGAAAAACACTGGGATTCTTAATATTTTAGTTATTTTTTTGTATGGCACAGATGTGTTCAGTTTTATGCAGGTCGTCTCCTTTTATGGATGTTTGAGTTGTTGAGTGTTCCATAGTTTTCTATTATTAATGTTAAAACTGACAGTTTTTTGAGAACTCTAATTTGGTTTACTATTGCAATCTCTGTTCATGTTTTCTGCAAGAGAATTAAACACAAATGGAGTTTTGACTTTTGTTTTCTGTTTCGGTGACAATCTCCAGGGTAAGAAAAGGAAAGACACAATCTGCATTGCCCTTGCTGACGAGACATGTGAAGAACCAAAGATTAGGATGAACAAGGTTGTGAGATCTAATCTAAGGGTGCGACTAGGTGATGTGGTTTCTGTACACCAATGTCCTGATGTGAAATATGGGAAGCGTGTCCATATTCTTCCTATTGATGACACCATTGAGGGCGTCACTGGAAATCTATTTGATGCATACCTGAAACGTGAGTTTCCACTTTCCATAGCATTTGGATATCTCAATTTACTGTATCTAACCTGTGTTTTAAAGTTTTTTTATCATAAATTGCTGTGAAGATATTAATATACTTCCTCCGGTTTTTTTTCTTGTAACGTTTTGTCTTTCAGGTTGATTATATATACAACTTTAACCATTAATATCTCTAATTATATATTTGGGAAAATTATAAAAAGTTGAAATCTTGTAAATATGTATTGAGATAAATCCAACAACACCTTTACCTGCTAAAATTTATATTTTATATCATTCGCAAATTTCCGGTCAAAGTAAGTGAATGAATAGGCCAAAAGTCAAAACGTTGCAAGTAAAAAGAAACATAGGAAGTAATTATTTTCTGCACTGGGTAGACTTGAGCCTTTTATTGTTCTTGATTACCCTCAGGATCGAGTATAGTTTATGCATGAAGAAGATAACATCGAACCCTTGGGGAAGTTATCGTGATGATTCAGGGATGGTCCTTCAATATAAAACTCTAATGTAGTTCTGTATAGTTTTTAATGTTGAGCTTCTTCGTGGCGTGATTTTGCACCAATTTGTAGTTGGGTTCAATGTAAGCTGAGCTAGCTGGCTAGTTCAGTTGCAGCTTAGTTTTGTTGCTTCTTTTGATAGTGTTGCTTTAAGCAATTTCTCCCTTTGGTAGTGCATGTAATGTGCAATTTTTGTTACAATATGCTTACAGTCCAAGAGAGTTGCAAACTTTTAGCATTGAACAATGTCTTAGCATTGAACAATGCTTTGAATTCAAATATTTCTCTCATCATAGGTCCTTTAGCTTCTGCTTTGTTGGTTTATTGCTTGATGCTTCTCAATTATCACTAATGGCGGATTATAGAAGGGGCGGCTAGGAATAGGGGCTATGGTCGTTTTGGTTTTTTTGGCCCTTTTGGGGGGGTAAAAAACTGTAACTCTATAAGATATTATTAACAAACTGCAGTTTAGTGCACAAAACTAATCTTGGCACAGTGGCAGGGAAGCAAGGCGCAAAGAGAAAGTTGACAGCTAAGATACCAAGTTCGAACCTTGCATCAATACAATTGGGCTATTTTTGTTTTTCTTCATTTTAATGCTTTTCTTTTTCTTTCTTTTCCCCCTATATCTTTGGCTTATATCCATATGCCTAATTTAGAAAAATCTTTTCCATTGATTGTTACTATGTTCTATTCTTCTTTATAAAAAAACTTCCCTTTTTTTTTAACTATAATAGTACTTTTTCCCCCCTCAAATCATTCCAAACAATCATAAAATATAAGTTTATCTCTATTTTTTTTGGTTGCGACTTAAGAAAGCAATTTGGTAATTGATTTAGTCGCTAATGAACTTTTCCTTCAATTTCTTAAAAATTTACTTAATTCCTTGAAGATTTCATAATGTTCAAACAAATTAATGGAAAAACTTGCTTAAAAATTGAAGCGTTGAGATTTAGATCGATTACATTAGCTACAAGATCTTTATGGTCATTAATAATAGTATATCTAATTTTTGGTGTGCTTGTATTAGTGTCTGTATTCATCATTTAAAATTTTACAGTAGAGTTTTTAATTTATCGACTTGGCCTTTGTAAAATAGTTGGTCAAGATCCGTCACTAATTGTCACCAAGCACACATGAAAATACCCTCCACTTGTACCTTAATTTTACAAGGCCCAAGGCACAACAGGTACCTAGATGCTGAGTCAAGAGGTTTTTACTAGAATATGGACTATGTCCCTGTTATTTAGCGCCACTTCCTCTCTTCGAGTAATTACACTTTAAAGCATCAACAACTTAGCAATATATGAAAAAGCCTGAAACATAAAGTGAAAAATACTGGAGCACGTATGATTTTAATGTGCATGTTATGGAATGGCTTATCATGAAACGTTAAGTTGAAATTCCTTTTATCTAACAACCTTTACATAATGGAACATTCTTGGTTCAACTGTATGTAACAGCTTCCTATGAGCTGAGCTTCTAAACCTTTTTTGTGTCTGCTTTTCAGCATATTTTCAGGAAGCCTACCGCCCATTGAGGAAGGGTGACCTGTTTCTTGTGAGAGGGGGAATGAGAAGTGTTGAATTTAAGGTTATCGAGACTGATCCTCCTGAATATTGTGTGGTTGCCCCGGATACTGAGATTTATTGTGAGGGTGAACCAATTAAACGAGAAGAGGAGGATAGACTAGATGAGGTAGGCTATGATGACGTAGGTGGCGTTAGGAAACAGATGGCCCAGATTAGGGAGCTGGTAGAATTGCCACTGAGACACCCACAGTTGTTCAAATCTATTGGTGTCAAGCCACCTAAGGGAATCTTGCTCTATGGACCACCAGGGTCAGGAAAGACTTTGATAGCCCGAGCTGTGGCGAATGAAACTGGTGCATTTTTCTTCTGTATTAATGGGCCAGAGATCATGTCAAAATTGGCTGGGGAAAGTGAGAGCAATCTTAGGAAAGCCTTTGAGGAAGCTGAGAAGAATGCTCCGTCCATCATCTTTATTGATGAGATTGATTCAATTGCGCCCAAGCGAGAGAAAACCAATGGAGAGGTTGAGAGGCGTATTGTTTCCCAGCTCTTGACTCTTATGGATGGGCTTAAATCACGGGCACATGTCATTGTTATGGGTGCTACTAATCGTCCAAACAGCATTGACCCTGCACTGAGAAGGTTTGGTCGATTCGACAGGGAAATAGATATTGGTGTTCCAGATGAAGTTGGGCGACTTGAGATTCTCCGCATTCACACTAAAAATATGAAGCTTTCTGATGAGGTATAGACCTTTCTAGTCCCCTCTGGAAAGTGATCTTAATAATTTCATTGTTTTAATAATTTGTTTAATTGAGTTCCTTTTCATCAAACAGGTTGATTTGGAAAGAATTTCCAAGGACACGCATGGCTATGTTGGTGCCGACCTAGCTGCCTTATGTACTGAAGCTGCACTTCAATGTATCAGAGAGAAGATGGATGTAATTGATCTGGAAGATGAGACTATTGATGCTGAGATCCTTAATTCCATGGCTGTTACAAATGAACACTTCCAGACTGCTCTTGGGCAGAGTAATCCATCTGCTCTGCGTGAAACGGTCGGTTTATGTTTATGATTTAATTAGAATTTCTTTTTTTCATTGTCGTTGTAATTGATCATGACTGGTTTTGGTATGTCAGGTTGTGGAAGTTCCAAATGTCACTTGGGAAGACATTGGTGGGCTTGAAAACGTTAAAAGGGAGCTTCAGGAGGTGCTTTCATTTTGCCCGTAGTAGCCCTGTTTGTCTTTTATCTTATTTTGTAGACTGAACACTTTATATTTCTTTATTGTAGACTGTTCAATATCCAGTGGAGCATCCTGAAAAGTTCGAGAAATTTGGGATGTCTCCTTCCAAGGGAGTTCTTTTCTATGGGCCTCCTGGATGTGGAAAGACTTTGCTGGCAAAGGCTATTGCTAATGAGTGTCAGGCTAACTTCATCAGCGTGAAAGGACCTGAATTGCTAACTATGTGGTTCGGAGAGAGTGAGGCTAATGTTCGAGAGATTTTTGACAAGGCCCGCCAGTCAGCTCCATGTGTTCTGTTCTTTGATGAGCTTGATTCAATTGCAACTCAGGTATGCACCTGTTTGGCTGAGCTTATGCTATTTTCCCCATGTTTCTCATTGATGGGATCTGGCATCTTTTTGTGTGTAAAATCTGATGATAATGGAAGTTTCTGATTTCTGGCATTTAAGACTTACGAGGTTTGAGTTCTAAATATTTAGTTGACCGACTTGCACTCCCTTTTGAAAGTATTACAACAATTTGATGTTTGAAGCCCTGTTTGGCATTTCTGTAGAGTTGTTCTCTGTTTTACTTGTCCAGTTCTTTGCATGGTTGCTTTTAACTTTTTTGTTATTTCAGCCTCAATTTTGAAGGAAGACTATAGAGGATACCGTTGGAAGAGGGAAAAAAAATTTAGTGCACACTGCACACTGATGCCATAACTTAGAATAAATTCTCAAAAAGCTTTTGATGTATTACAAAATACATTGATTTAAACACTACATTAATGTTTTCATGTTTGCTAATCTCAACTAATTGTGCTAGGGATTCTTGGATTATTAATGTTTGAATGTCAATATTGCATGCCATTGCTGTCAATTAGCTTCTTGGATCCCACTTATTCTTGCTTCAGCGATTATTTGGTTGAGTACTTGAGTTTGCCAATTGGTCTACTTTGACGGTCCTCAGTCCTCGCACAGTTTTATGTTTTAAAAAATAATGGAGTTTTTGTTTAGTTTTATTTCACGCTTAATAGTTCTGATGGAACTGTGGTTCGTGGTTGTGTTTTATGCAGAGGGGAAGCAGTTCCGGTGATGCAGGTGGCGCCGCTGACAGGGTTTTGAACCAACTTTTGACCGAAATGGATGGAATGTCTGCCAAAAAGACTGTTTTCATCATTGGAGCCACAAATAGACCTGATATTATTGATCCAGCTCTTCTGAGACCTGGTCGTCTTGATCAACTAATCTACATTCCTCTTCCAGATGAGGAGTCTCGCTTTTCCATATTTAAGGCTGCCTTGAGAAAGTCTCCTATTGCCAAAGATGTTGATATTAGAGCACTTGCCAAGTACACACAGGGCTTCAGTGGAGCAGATATTACAGAAATATGTCAGCGGGCTTGCAAATATGCCATTAGAGAAAATATTGAGAAGGCAAGTATCTTTGCTTTGGTAGAGTGATTTCTGATAGTCCATCTTCTGCATTCCTACAATTTTCTAGTAGGAAAATTGGGCTTTTATTGCAAATATTCTTATTCTTCTGTGTGCCTTTTAGCATTTTGATACCTCATGTAACACTTAAATTTATGGTCGTTTGATTTGCCATGAGATTGGTGGGAATAGGGATTTTGTGTGGTCAATTAATGGGTTGTGCTCAAACTAAGTCCTAAATTTGGATTATTGGCAAGAGATTTAGTAGAAACAGAATGTAGGGACATCTGGAGGTGAGATGGCATTTCTGAAGTCTGAATGTATGCAACTATGCAAGTAGAGGTGTTCTATGGGGACTACTGAGTCTATTTAGTTCACTATTGATAATTGTACTTTTTTTGGGTTCTCTAGATAAATGCATTCTTGATATTATTTTGAGAATAAATCAATTTAACTGTCTTTAATTATTTACAGGACATTGAAAGAAAGAAAAGGGTCTAACTAGATAAATGCATTCTTGATATTATTTTGAGAATAAATCAATTTAACTGTCTTTAATTATTTACAGGACATTGAAAGAGAGAGAAGGGGAAGGGATAACCCCGAGGCGATGGAGGAGGATGTGGATGAAGTTGCTGAAATTACAGCTGCCCATTTTGAGGAATCGATGAAATATGCCCGGAGGAGTGTCAGTGATGCTGATATTCGTAAATATCAGGCATTTGCTCAGACCTTGCAGCAGTCTAGAGGGTTTGGCTCAGAGTTCCGTTTTGCTACTACCACTTCTGGGACTACTGGTACTGATGCATTCACGGCCTCTGCTGGTGGAGCTGACGAAGATGACCTCTATAACTAGGCTGTGTTTGGCTGTCATTGTATCTCATCCGACCAATATACTTTTCTTTTAAGAGGATGTTCATACTGCTTTTACTACTACTGTGATAACTTGTTTCTCGTTAGTTAATAACGTTTTCCCCCCCTTTTGCTTCTAGAATTCATCGTGCTTCTTGATTAATATTGCCGGGAGCTGTTACTGTTAATCATAGACTTGTTAATATTATAGATGACAAGTTGGTGATCCTCTCATGTTGCTCTTGTTTTCTTTCTCATCTGTTTCTATCACACCCCTGGAGTAATTGCAGGAGTTGGAAATTACAAAGACAGGTTACTTTGTCTAACATATCAGGTACCTAGGGCTGATAAAAGCTGACTGAACTTGATACTGAACCTAACTTGAAATCTTCGGGTTTGAGTTGAGATCTTTGACCCGAAAACAAAAAATGGATTGATCCCACCGACCTGAAACCTTAATGGACTATATTCAAGTTGACTTTTTGAACTTGAAGATAACCCAAACAACTTGATTTAGAAATTAAGTTAGGTTAAGGTCCTATCAACTATAATTAACCCGATTTTTATACCTTATGTCATCTATTTTCTAATTATGAACTTTTAGGCCAAGTCCATCTTTTAATTTGAAGTAGGTGGCTAATTTATGGGCTTGAAGTTTGATTTAATTTGAAGTTAGGATTTACAATGCTTTATAATGTATAATTATTGCAATCATAAAATATAAATCAGGTCATAATGGGTTGGTTGACTTGAAACTCGGCAGTTGGGTTCGTGTTATGGTTTTTGACATGAAATTAAAATCAAGTTTGATTTGGGTTAGGGGTAATTGACCCGAGACAGAAGTTGGATCTACTTGAACCTACCTAATCTGACCTGATTTGCCACTCCTACAAACACCTAAACAAGAGGGAATAAAGAGGGTGTGCCCACATACCAACATATGAGTATCCTAGTGTATGAAAAGCGCACCTAGGCAATGAGGCACAAGGAGTTTTAGTTCAGGCACTTTCTTACTGAAATGCCCCTCCTTTTGTGTTACCATACATGTTAGGCAAATCGGCATTCTCATTAAGTAAAAGGATATGTTTCCACAGGAATGTAGTATGATGTTGCAATAAAACCTAAATTCATAAGGTATAGATTCATTCAATAAATTTTTAACAACAAAATTCAGTTTTGACCAATAAAATTAGTTACTTTATTCGTTTCTTCAGTTGTTTCATATTCATTGTAACACCCCGACAATTCTCTCTTTTCCAAAATACCTTTTTACAATAAAACATAGAGAATTATCAAAGTATTATCGCCCGTGTGAAAACGTATCGGCTTATTCAGAATTTTGCAGTGGAAAACAATAATAGTAACTTTATAAATAAACTTAGTCAACAATAAAGTCAACTCCAAAACTAACCAACAATCAAAGTCAACCTAAGAACCAAATTTAACCAACTATAAAATGTTTAACTCAAAAGTACGGAATAAAATCTACACAAACTCTCCACAATCCCAATCCCAATGATGCATCATCTTCGAACCTGTTAGATGGACTATGCAGTACTATTGATCCCTAGAAACTGCTCACCAAAATGGGTCATCACAGGATCAATAAGGCAAAGCCATGATCAACATACACAACAAAAGCACGTAATCAACAAAGTTGAGTACTACATACTAAATAAGTAAATAATCCTAACATGATACTAATAAATAATAGGCAAGAATAAATAATAACATAATAACTTGCAGACAACTTTTACTGAACTAAACTTAAACAACATTATATTACTTTAAATGGAATAGACAATGGACCGAGTTGTCTCATCTAAAACAGCATTTCCCTAGGAAGACGAAATACGGGCGCGACTCCGTATTCCAAAATGACTTACGATATCGAGGAACTTTTTTAATAAAATAGGAACGATGATCAACCCGAAACCCAGAAAAAGCCATGGGCTACCACCATGTACTCCAACTCCTAATTGTCCATACTTCAGACGTGCACCAGTCTAAAGTTATTGCTATTCAGTTTCACTTTACATGATTTACCAGTTATTACTTGTTATGACTCATGATAGGCTGTCGTACACCTGTCAAAAATAATTCCTGCAAAACCTTCTAACAATGTAGTAGGTAAGTAGGGTCGAATCCACAGAGAGATGGATGTTTTAATCTAGCTTATAAGGTATAGAGAAACTAAACAAGATCAGGAATACTTGAATTAACTCTAAACTAATCAAACTACGAAAATCAAACTAAAAAGATCTAGGGCAATGGTTCACCATGTTTATACTTATAATCTATCAAAATATCATCAGTGGTTCAATTAATCAGATATCTAGAGCACATGTTAATCCTACGGTCGGGCCTTAACACTCTCAAATCAACATATGCTAGTACGGTCGCTCAACATAATCAGATTTGCTAATTGTAGGTAAGCCTCTAAAAAGTACTATCTCTCGATCTATGACTTTTCATTAGCAATATTTAATCAGACAATTGATCAGATTGCAAGATTAACAATAAAAACACTAATCAATTAGAGATATCAATAACTAATCAAACCATTAATAAATATCAATCAAGAATCATAGCATATAAACATGGATTCCCAAAACCTAGAATATAAACTACTCAATCATAAAATAAATAAAGAAATTGAAATCTACAAAGAAAAGCATGATCAAAGAAATCAATAAAAGAAAAGAAATGAAAATTATAAACTCATGAATTAATGAAGAAAAGAGAAACTAGGGTTTGCCATGAAAAACTAGAGAGAAAAGGAAGAAGGAAACTAAAACTAAACCTAAGAATACAAAATATAGCGTCCGAAAAAGAGAGGATCCTTTGGGGAGAGAGAGAAGGCCTATTTATAGTTTTTACAAAACCGGCTAAAAAAGGCAAATAAACCCGTCTCGAGAAACCGCCCGGTTGACCGGGCGAAATCCGCCCGGTCGGGCGACGATGATTGAGGAACTACGACAGAAAAGCAAATCCGCCCGGTCAACCGGGCGAGCCCGCCCAATCGGGCGCGCAAGCGATTTTGGCTCCTTTCTCGCCCGGTTGACCGGGCTAACATGCCTTGGACTCTGAAGAAAATTTCATTTCGCCCGGTCGGGCAAAACCGCCCGGTCGACCGGGCGGGAAAACTGCGATTTTGCGTCAACTTGCGAAGGCTGTATCTCTCAAACCAGAAGTCGGATTGGGACGTGTGACCTACCGTTGGAAAGCCCTTCAAGTCTAGTTTCCAACCCAACTGAAATTTCTTGATTCTAAGAAGCACATCAAAAGTTATGATCAGAAGAGTACACATGACTCCTTTTTCACATTTCTTCTAATGATTTTCCACTTCGTTTTCGCTCAAACTCGTACTAAGACATATCCATACTATCCTTATGCATCGTAGCTTATTTCCAAGTGCTCCTAATCCTTAAGCTCAACTAAATATACTCCAAATACGTTCTCATTACCTGAAATTCATCAAAAACAAGAAAACATACCGAATAGGAGTAGAATAACATAACTTAAGAATATGATGCAATAATGAACCTAAATATGAATCTAAATGCTCTAAAATGCAACCTAAATGCACCTTAAAACTAAATATAAATATGACCTATCAAACTCCCCCAAGCTAAACCATTGCTTGTCCCCAAGCAATAAGACATAAACATTGGAAAAGAAAGACGACCTACAATATAGGACTACAACAGGGCTAAACACTCAACTGAAAACACAAGAGATATAATCACTACACAAACCAAGTATCGAAACAATCTCAAGCAAAGCCGCATAGCATGTCATGTATCGCAATCGACTCTCCAATCATACCACATACCATCTCTTCCAAGCTGGATTTAACAAAACCTGACAGACCTCACTATAGTTATGTGGACTCAAATCCCTCATGTGTTTAAGGCATAAATGATGACACTCAACCTAATTAAGTCGACTCAGATGAAGCAAATACTCTTTGACTTTGACTTTTTGACTCACTTAATTCTCAACAATACAATACACAATGATCAAGAGGACTTTTAAGGGTTGTAATGGGGCTGAGGTTAAAGGTATGGAATAATTTGGGAATTGTGGTGGAAAAACCAAGAAGGGGGAGCATCATATATCTAAAAACATAACCAAGAAAGGTCACAATAACTCCGTGCAACAACCAACAATCTCCAAATATAATCAACAACCTTTTTCACTCAAGAA
The DNA here is from genome assembly GCA_947646795.1 of Beta lomatogona. Taxonomy (NCBI): domain Eukaryota; kingdom Viridiplantae; phylum Streptophyta; class Magnoliopsida; order Caryophyllales; family Amaranthaceae; genus Beta; species Beta lomatogona. The sequence goes on from CANSNZ010000268.1 coordinate 4,396,998, forward strand.
ATTCGATCATAACCCTTTTTATTTCACTTTATTCACAACTTTTTTTTTTCACTTCTTTTTCATTTCATTTTTCACTTTTTTTTTCCGAACTTTCAATTCAATTTCAAAGCTCACTAAACATACTTTTCCATTTCAATTCAATACAAACCAAACCAAAACTAATACTCGCTCCCCCAAGCTAGGCTTAGGACAAATATCAAATGAGGTCAATGGCTTCTAATGTAGGTAGCAATCAAACATAGTCAGAAAGGCTCAGCGGGGCTAGGGGAAGGATAATATGAAAACAAGAGTAACTCTGGAGCTAAGATCATGAAATAGAATGCCTCAATCATATCAAAATGTATGAACTATCAAATATCAAAGAGTACCAAGTCAAAATCAAGATCAACGCGACAACTAAGGAACTAATCACACATGAAAGAACATAACTGACACAGATACGTCAGTTTATAGGCACAAAAGCTCACTTAGTTTAAGGTGTCTGCACAATATAGTTAAATCGAACCAGAGATAGATCAATCAATCTTACCACAAACAATCAATTGCGAAACAATCGTGCTATAAAGTATCATGCTCAAGATGAATGACGCTTAGGAAATGTAGTAAAATATCATCAAAGTTCTCAAAGAGTGCCAGCAATAGTCCTATGGATGCAACTAATAAAATGAGATGAAGTCTAATATGAAATGAAATATGCTAATGCAACTAAGAAAGCAGTACAATGTTTTTGGTCACACGTAAACTCCCACTCCTAATGAGTAGTACAAACCGTGCAACAACCTATGAAAGCAATAAAAAAACTACTCTAAATGCAATTAACATGTGCTAAGTAATGATGAAAAACATCCTCCCCCAAGCTGAATGACACATTGTCTCAATGTGAACAAAGAGGAATTAAATGAGGGAGAGGTACAACTTACAAAAGGGGTGGGTAATCAAAGGGAGTGTCAAAAAGCATCGACACCTCCACCACAATCGATAGTTGTAATGAGGCAGTGAACTTAGCCAAAAAAAATTGGCTATGCTTGCAACTAGCAAAAGACTTCATCACACATTAGCAAAGTTAGTCAAACCAAAAAAAAAAAAAAAAAAAAATAATAATAAATAAAAAAAAAAATAAAAATGAACAAAGTCGGGTTGCCTCCCGATAAGCGCCGATTTAAGGTCTTGCATGACCGTTTAAGATTAGTAGATGACTCATAATAGTTCAACGCTCTAAGAAGCTTATCATATGTTCCTGCAAACATCTCAGAGCATATTATATAAGAGTGGAAAGGAAAAATGAAAAAAATTAGTACTAAAATATTACTAAAACTACCAAATGAAAAATCAAAGGAAAAATTATATTTACAAGAAGAAGAAAAAGAAAAATCGTTAGTCATTTTACAGGACTCAAAAGAAGGAAAAGGAACCATTTGTACATTATTTACATTATCATGAGAGTCATTCAAAAGGGGAGAAAGAAGGAACGATGGAGGATATAATAAAGGGGAAGAAGGAATAAGATCAAGTTTTTTAGAGAAGGGAACATGAGACTCAAAAACAGTATCAGATGGAACCGACAAAGACTCATGTATTATCTCACTCTCAACTTTAGACTCATATGCAGATGAAAAGTTTATAGAAGAAGTGTGAGACACTTCACTCCCAACTAAGGATTCGTCGACATAGAGACACTCACTACCAACTTCACCAATTACACCCTTACCTTCTACCAAACTATCATGAGTCATATCAACGCCTTTCTCCTCCGGAGTATAATTCTCAACACCAAAATCATCATCATCAAGTATAACTCGTTGATTAGTAGATTGTTGCACAACAAGTAATTCAATAGATTTCGCTATGTTTTGATAATCATGAGCTAATTCTTTTAAATCTTCATCGTCGTTTAACCATATACTCTTTCAACATGTTAAATAGTTCCCGACGCTCCGACGTTTCGGGTTGAAAATAATTATTCACTTCAGGTTGATAACATTGAGTATAATCAGGCACATAAGACTCATTAGGGTAATGTGAATATTCATAGGCATTCATGCTTAGATTTTGTGAATTTTGACAATCACATGATGCATCATAAACATAATCATTCACATTATTATACCCAAAATAATCATATTGCCCTTGATAATTCGAAAAAATCCCCTCTGAACTAAAATTATACGACTCCATAACACACTAAAACAGAGAGGAAAACAAAGAAAAAAAAAAAAACTATTCACAAAAAGAATGAAAGGAAAAAAATATATACAGTTTAGTATCACCAACAATAAAAAAAATAAAAATAAAACAATACCGTCTCCCCGGCAACGGCGCCAAAGTTTGATAAGGTGTCGTACACCGTCAAAAATAATTCCCGCAAAACCTTCTAACAATGTAGTAGGTAAGTGGGTCGAATCCACAGAGAGATGGATGTTTTAATCTAGCTTATAAGGTATAGAGAAACTAAACAAGATCAGGAATACTTGAATTAACTCTAAACTAATCAAACTACGAAAATCAAACTAAAAAGATCTAGGGCAATGGTTCACCATATTTATACTTATAATCTATCAAAATATCATCAGTGGTTCAATTAATCAGATATCTAGAGCACATGTTAATCCTACGGTCGGGCCTTAACACTCTCAAATCAACATATGCTAGTACGGTCGCTCAACATAATCGATTTGCTAATTGTAGGTAAGCCTCTAAAAAGTACTATCTCTCGATCTATGACTTTTCATTAGCAATATTTAATCAGACAATTGATCAGATTGCAAGATTAACAATAAAAACACTAATCAATTAGAGATATCAATAACTAATCAAACCATTAATAAATATCAATCAAGAATCATAGCATATAAACATGGATTCCCAAAACCTAGAATATAAACTACTCAATCATAAAATAAATAAAGAAATTTAAATCTACAAAGAAAAGCATGATCAAAGAAATCAATAAAAGAAAAGAAATGAAAATTATAAACTCATGAATTAATGAAGAAAAGAGAAACTAGGGTATGCCATGAAAAACTAGAGAGAAAAGGAAGAAGGAAACTAAAACTAAACGTAAGAATACAAAATATAGCGTCCGAAAAAGAGAGGATCCTTTGGGGAGAGAGAGAAGGCCTATTTATAGTTTTTACAAAACCGGCTAAAAAAGGCAAATAAACCCGTCTCGAGAAACCACCCGGTTGACCGGGCGAAATCCGCCTGGTCGGGCGACGATGATTGAGGAACTACGACGCAGCAAATCCGCCCTGGTCAACCGGCGAGCCCCGCCCCTATCGGGCGCGCAAGCGATTTTGGCTCCTTTCTCGCCCGGTTGACCGGGCTAACATGCCTTGGACTCTGAAGAAAATTTCATTTCGCCCGGTCGGGCAAAACCGCCCGGTCGGGCAAAACCGCCCGGTCGACCGGGCGGGAAAACTGCGATTTTGCGTCAACTTGCGAAGGCTGTATCTCTCAAACCAGAAGTCGGATTGGGACGTGTGACCTACCGTTGGAAAGCCCTTCAAGTCTAGTTTTCCAACCCAACTAGAATTTCTTGATTCTAAGAAGCACATCAAAAGTTATGATCAGAAGAGTACACATGACTCCTTTTTCACATTTCTTCTAATGATTTTCCACTTCGTTTTCGCTCAAACTCGTACTAAGACATATCCATACTATCCTTATGCATCGTAGCTTATTTCCAAGTGCTCCTAATCCTTAAGCTCAGCTAAATATACTCCAAATACGTTCTCATTACCTGAAATTCATCAAAAACAAGAAAACATACCGAATAGGAGTAGAATAACATAACTTAAGAATATGATGCAATAATGAACCTAAATATGAATCTAAATGCTCTAAAATGCAACCTAAATGCACCTTAAAACTAAATATAAATATGACCTATCAAACTCCCCCTGCTAAACCATTGCTTGTCCCCAAGCAATAAGACATAAACATTGGAAAAGAAAGACGACCTACAATATAGGACTACAACAGGGCTAAACACTCAACTGAAAACACAAGAGATATAATCACTACACAAACCAAGTATCGAAACAATCTCAAGCAAAGCCGCATAGCATGTCATGTATCGCAATCGACTCTCCAATCATACCACATACCATCTCTTCCAAGCTGGATTTAACAAAACCTGACAGACCTCACTATAGTTATGTGGACTCAAATCCCTCATGTGTTTAAGGCATAAATGATGACACTCAACCTAATTAAGTCGACTCAGATGAAGCAAATACTCTTTGACTTTGACTTTTTGACTCACTTAATTCTCAACAATACAATACACAATGATCAAGAGGACTTTTAAGGGTTGTAATGGGGCCGAGGTTAAAGGTATGGAATAATTTGGGAATTGTGGTGGAAAAACCAAGAAGGGGGAGCATCATATATCTAAAAACATAACCAAGAAAGGTCACAATAACTCCGTGCAACAACCAACAATCTCCAAATATAATCAACAACCTTTTTCACTCAAGAAATTCGATCATAACCCTTTTTATTTCACTTTATTCACAACTTTTTTTCACTTCTTTTTCATTTCATTTTTCACTTTTTTTTCCGAACTTTCAATTCAATTTCAAAGCTCACTAAACATACTTTTCCATTTCAATTCAATACAAACCAAACCAAAACTAATACTCGCCCCCCAAGCTAGGCTTAGGACAAATATCAAATGAGGTCAATGGCTTCTAATGTAGGTAGCAATCAAACATAGTCAGAAAGGCTCAGCGGGGCTAGTGGGAAGGATAATATGAAAACAAGAGTAACTCGGAGCTAAGATCATGAAATAGAATGCCTCAATCATATCAAAATGTATGAACTATCAAATATCAAAGAGTACCAAGTCAAAATCAAGATCAACGCGACAACTAAGGAACTAATCACACATGAAAGAACATAACCGACACGTATACGCGTTTATAGGCACAAAAGCTCACTTAGTTTAAGGTGTCCGCACAATATAGTTAAATCGAACCGGAGATAGATCAATCAATCTTACCACAAACAATCAATTGCGAAACAATCGTGCTATAAAGTATCATGCTCAAGATGAATGACGCTTAGGAAATGTAGTAAAATATCATCAAAGTTCTCAAAGAGTGCCAGCAATAGTCCTATGGATGCAATTATAAAATGAGATGAAGTCTAATATGAAATGAAATATGCTAATGCAACTAAGAAAGCAGTACAATGTTTTTGGTCACACGTAAACTCCCACTCCTAATGAGTAGTACAAACCGTGCAACAACCTATGAAAGCAATAAAAAAACTACTCTAAATGCAATTAACATGTGCTAAGTAATGATGAAAACATCCTCCCCAAGCTGAATGACACATTGTCTCAATGTGAACAAAGAGGAATTAAATGAGGGAGAGGTACAACTTACAAAAGGGGTGGGTAATCAAAGGGAGTGTCAAAAAGCATCGACACCTCCACCACAATCGATAGTTGTAATGAGGCGATGAACTTAGCCAAAAAAATTGGCTATGCTTGCAACTAGCAAAAGACTTCATCACACATTAGCAAAGTTAGTTAAACCAAAAAAAAAAAAAAAAATAATAATAATAAATAAAAAAAAATAAAAAATGAACAAAGTCGGGTTGCCTCCCGATAAGCGCTGATTTAAGGTCTTGCATGACCGTTTAAGATTAGTAGATGACTCATAATAGTTCAACGCTCTAAGAAGCTTATCATATGTTCCCGCAAACATCTCAGAGCATATTATATAAGAGTGGAAAGGAAAATGAAAAAAATTAGTACTAAAATATTACTAAAACTACCAAATGAAAAATCAAAGGAAAAATTATATTTACAAGAAGAAGAAAAAGAAAAATCGTTAGTCATTTTACAGGACTCAAAAGAAGGAAAAGGAACCATTTGTACATTATTTACATTATCATGAGAGTCATTCAAAAGGGGAGAAAGAAGGAACGATGGAGGATATAATAAAGGGGAAGAAGGAATAAGATCAAGTTTTTTAGAGAAGGGAACATGAGACTCAAAAACAAGATCGATGGAACCGACAAAGACTCATGTATTATCTCACTCTCAACTTTAGACTCATATGCGATGAAAAGTTTATAGAAGAAGTGTGAGACACTTCACTCCCAACTAAGGATTCGTCGACATAGAGACACTCACTACCAACTTCACCAATTACACCCTTACCTTCTACCAAACTATCATGAGTCATATCAACGCCTTTCTCCTCCGGAGTATAATTCTCAACACCAAAATCATCATCATCAAGTATAACCTGTTGATTAGTAGATTGTTGCACAACAAGTAATTCAATAGATTTCGCTATGTTTTGATAATCATGAGCTAATTCTTTTAAATCTTCATGCTGTTTAACCATATACTCTTTCAACATGTTAAATAGTTCCTGACGCTCTGACGTTTCGGGTTGAAAATAATTATTCACTTCAGGTTGATAACATTGAGTATAATCAGGCACATAAGACTCATTAGGGTAATGTGAATATTCATAGGCATTCATGCTTAGATTTTGTGAATTTTGACAATCACATGATGCATCATAAACATAATCATTCACATTATTATACCCAAAATAATCATATTGCCCTTGATAATTCGAAAAAAATCCCCCTCTGAACTAAAATTATACGACTCCATAACACACTAAAACAGAGAGGAAAACAAAGAAAAAAAAAAAAACTATTCACAAAAAGAATGAAAGGAAAAAAATATATACAGTTTAGTATCACCAACAATAAAAAAAATAAAAATAAAACAATACCGTCTCCCCGGCAACGGCGCCAAAGTTTGATAAGGTGTCGTACACCTGTCAAAAATAATTCCTGCAAAACCTTCTAACAATGTAGTAGGTAAGTAGGGTCGAATCCACAGAGAGATGGATGTTTTAATCTAGCTTATAAGGTATAGAGAAACTAAACAAGATCAGGAATACTTGAATTAACTCTAAACTAATCAAACTACGAAAATCAAACTAAAAAGATCTAGGGCGATGGTTCACCATGTTTATACTTATAATCTATCAAAATATCATCAGTGGTTCAATTAATCAGATATCTAGAGCACATGTTAATCCTACGGTCGGGCCTTAACACTCTCAAATCAACATATGCTAGTACGGTCGCTCAACATAATCAGATTTGCTAATTGTAGGTAAGCCTCTAAAAAGTACTATCTCTCGATCTATGACTTTTCATTAGCAATATTTAATCAGACAATTGATCAGATTGCAAGATTAACAATAAAAACACTAATCAATTAGAGATATCAATAACTAATCAAACCATTAATAAATATCAATCAAGAATCATAGCATATAAACATGGATTCCCAAAACCTAGAATATAAACTACTCAATCATAAAATAAATAAAGAAATTGAAATCTACAAAGAAAAGCATGATCAAAGAAATCAATAAAAGAAAAGAAATGAAAATTATAAACTCATGAATTAATGAAGAAAAGAGAAACTAGGGTTTGCCATGAAAAACTAGAGAGAAAAGGAAGAAGGAAACTAAAACTAAACGTAAGAATACAAAATATAGCGTCCGAAAAAGAGAGGATCCTTTGGGGAGAGAGAAGGCCTATTTATAGTTTTTACAAAACCGGCTAAAAAAGGCAAATAAACCCGTCTCGAGAAACCGCCCGTTGGCCGGGCGAAATCCGCCGGTCGGGCGACGATGATTGAGGAACTACGACAGAAAAGCAAATCCGCCCGGTCAACCGGGCGAGCCCGCCCTATCGGGCGCGCAAGCGATTTTGGCTCCTTTCTCGCCCGGTTGACCGGGCTAACATGCCTTGGACTCTGAAGAAAATTTCATTTCGCCCGGTCGGGCAAAACCGCCCGGTCGACCGGGCGGGAAAACTGCGATTTTGCGTCAACTTGCGAAGGCTGTATCTCTCAAACCAGAAGTCGGATTGGGACGTGTGACCTACCGTTGGAAAGCCCTTCAAGTCTAGTTTCCAACCCAACTGGAATTTCTTGATTCTAAGAAGCACATCAAAAGTTATGATCAGAAGAGTACACATGACTCCTTTTTCACATTTCTTCTAATGATTTTCCACTTCGTTTTCGCTCAAACTCGTACTAAGACATATCCATACTATCCTTATGCATCGTAGCTTATTTCCAAGTGCTCCTAATCCTTAAGCTCAGCTAAATATACTCCAAATACGTTCTCATTACCTGAAATTCATCAAAAACAAGAAAACATACCGAATAGGAGTAGAATAACATAACTTAAGAATATGATGCAATAATGAACCTAAATATGAATCTAAATGCTCTAAAATGCAACCTAAATGCACCTTAAAACTAAATATAAATATGACCTATCAACTCACAAGCAATACAAATAATAAAATCATCAAACGACCATAATTCTCTTTTTATCTTAGGATTAGATAAGTGATCACACAACTTACAATCCAAGATTACTTTCAACTTTAATCCAACTTTCTTATTTGTTGAACCTAGCCAACAACCAAATTACATTTCATAGGTAGAAAATATCAACTTACCAAATAAGGCCATCGGTCCTTATAAAGCAATGAAATTCAAAAAGGGAACAATGATCAAACATGATCCAATGCTAATAAATATATTAATTCCCCCATGTGAATTAATAACAATAAAGTTCCCAACCAACATGCTTGCATCAATCTTCCATACAAACATGATATATAAATCTCATAATCCACATGTTTACACCACAACATAAAACATGCAAAATCCAACATAAGAAATATCACATATGAACTCAACATAGTTCCTATACATGATGCTACATAATTTCCTTCCTTAAATCATGATACTATCTCAATCAATACATAGGTATGTACGTACCTCGTGTAAACAAACTGATAGGCCACTTTAACGATCTTAAAAGTCGCCTAGAGAGAATTCTCCGCCTAAAACAACCAATATAAATTTATAATCAATACTCAAATAATTTCCAGCAACTTTAAAATACTTTAAACCTCCCTTAAAAATATTCAAAAGTTGATTCCTTCATTAAAACTTCAATTACTAAAGCTTCCTAGCATAGTACTATTATACTAGTCATTAAAATCCTTAGAACTCCATTAATAACAATCTTTCTAAAATTCCAGCAGCATATAATTTATTAAAACTCTCTTTAAACATACTTAAACATGCTTAAATTCATAATTTAAATCAATTTCATAGTTTATAACATGCTACTATGATTTTCCAATCTCTTAAACCCTAAAATCCATGCTTTGATATTTTAAAAATCAATCTAAATATAATAATCAAATCTGAAATTTTATTCTTTCAATACATAATTTATATAATCATAGATTCACCATTAAAACAGTAAATTAAAGCCTCTAATCATAATTAATACTAAAACAAAACATAAAAACATAATCTTTAATCAAAACTTGAGGAGGAAGAAAAGAAACAAACCAAAGCAAGAAGGAAGGGAAAGGAAACGCCGGCCAAGGAAGGGCAGTGACGGCGGCTGGCAGCTGGTGTCCGGGTGGCGGCTGGCCACAAGAGGAGAAGCCGAAGGAGGTGAAAACCGGTGCAAAGAAAAAACGCAAGGAGGGAGAGAGAGAAGGCCGAAAGTGTGGGAGGAAAGAGGAGAGAGAAAATAATTTGTGGAGAAATATTTGGGGTTTATGGGTATTTATAGTTTCCCCTTTGTGGGCTTAGGAAAAGACAATTGGGCTTCAAATAGAGTTTAATGATGAATAAGAATAATGATTGAACTCCTAACATCACTAAAATTAGTATTTGGGTTCCTCAAGCCCATTTAAACTCCTTTTCAAACCCAAATAAGTATTTCAACATTTCAAGTACTTTCAAAGCATGACTTTAATAAATATTGAATAAATTATTAAGATAATTCCTTTGACTTTCAAATAGTCAACTTTTGAAATATGAAATCATTAAAACGCTAATATATATTAAAATATAAATAACTATATATTAAAATATGTTTATAAAATTCACAAAAATACGGGGGATTACAGTCTACCCCTCTTAAAAGAAGTTTCGTCCCGAAACTTGACACAAAAACTCACACCTTTTCAAAAGTTTTTCAACTCAACTCCTATTGGAGAAATACTTGTGTCAACCATGTGCACTCTTTTGCCAACTTAAAATCATTTGTGTTACTAATGAACACTCTTTTCTTATGCAGAGAATCTATTTATTTTGCACTAAACATGTGCAAATAGCCAAAACAAGCATAAAATGCATAAAAATACCATGAAATTAGGTAAAAAGCGTAAAATTCTATCGCATTCTACCCCCTTTAAAGAAAACGAGTTACGCCCTCGTAACTCACCTCAAGGAATAAATCTGGATACTTCTTCTTCATTTCAGCTTCAGCTTCCCACGTTGCCTTTTCGGACTCATGGTTCGACCAAAGCACTTTCACGATATTGACATCCTTATTGTGTGTACAACGCACCTTCTTATCAAGAATTTTCACAGGCCTTTCCTCATATGTGAGGCTACTATTAATCTGGATCCTCTCAGGCTCCAAGACACGGCGCTCATCAGGGATATAACGTTTGAGTTGGGAAATATGAAATACATCGTGCATCTTTTCGAACTCCATTGGCAAAGCCAACCTATAAGCTACCTTCCCAATTATTTGTAGAATCTCATATGGACCCACATATTTGGCACTTAATTTGCCCTTTTTCCCAAATCTCATCACACCCTTAGTTGGTGATACTTTCAGAAACACTTTATCACCCACTTCGAACTCATATTCCCTTCGCTTCAAATCGGCATAACTATTTTGCCTATCTTGGGCAGCTTGAATTCTAGCCTCAATCAACTTCACATTCTTGACAGTCTCCTCAATGAGCTCTGTCCCCAATACTATGTTCTCACTAAAATAATTCCAGCAAATGGGACTTCTACATTTTCTTCCATATAATGCCTCAAAAGGTGCTATCTTAATACTCGCAAAACTCAATCAAATCTAATTGTTCTTCCCAACTACCCTGAAAATCAATAGCACTGGCTCTCAACATATCTTCCATAGTCTGGTTAGTCCTCTCAGTCTAACCATCAGTCGCAGGGTGAAAGGCAATACTCATTTTCAATGTTGTCCCAAGATTTAACTGGACCTTTTGCCAAAATTTCGAGAGGAATCTCGAATCACGATTTGAAATAATATCAGTTGGAACCCCATGCAATCTCACTACGTGCTTAACATACGTCTTCGCAAGTTGCTTCTTCTTCCATGTCTCTTTGATTGGAATGAACACGGCCGACTTCGTCAGACGGACCACAATAACCCAAATAGTATCATTGCCATTCCTTGTTCTAGGAAAAGCAGTCACAAAATCCATCGATATGGAATCCCATTTCCATCCCGGAACCTCTAAGGATTGAACTTTCCCCATGGGTCGCTTATGATCTATTTTGAATTTCTGACAGGTTAGACACTTGGACACGAACTCGGCAACCTCACGCTTCATGTTTGGCCACCAATAGATCTGCTTAAGGTCCTTATACAGCTTGTCACCCTAGGGTGCACAGAGTACGGTGTATTATGGCCCTCATCCATAAGACTTCTCTTAAGCTCATCACATTTTTGTGGTACACACCACCTCCCGAACCTCAGACTACCATCATCATGGATCTTAAAATCAACTTCGTTACCTTGGCCCATCTTTTCCTTAATCTTCTCTAGGTGCTCATCCCCGACTTGACCCTCTTTGATCTCGTCGAAAATTGACAACCCCAACGATAAAGCACTCAATCTTGCCTCGATCTCCCCAGGATTCAAGATTTCTAGGCTAAGTATCTGCATATCTCGACATAACTCCTCGGGAACTACCAAGGCATTTATGCTATGGCTCGACTTTCTACTCAATGCATCCGCAACTACATTTGCTTTCCCCTCATGATACTGGATGTCTAAGTCATAATCCTTTATCAACTCTAACCATCTTCTCTGCCTCATATTGAGGTCTTTCTGGGTGAAAATATACTTCAAACTTTTATGGTCAGTAAAGATCTTACAGGTTACCCCATACAGGTAGTGTCTCCAAATCTTCAAAGCGAACACAAAGCAGCTAACTCAAGATCATAGGTAGGGTAATTAGCCTCATAAGGTTTCAACTGACGCGACGCATACGCAATCACCTTCCCATTCTGCTGTAACACACATCCCAAACCATTATTTGAAGCATCACTATACACCTCAAATCCCTCATTCCCACCAGGCAGGGTCAAAACGGGTGCGGAGATCAAGCGTTCTTTTAAAATCTGAAAAACTTCCTCACACTTCTCGATCCACTCGAATTTTGACTCCTTTTTCATCAAATTGGTCATGGGTCTCGCTATCTTCGAGAAGTCTCTCACAAATTTTCTATAATAGCTAGCTAAACTAGGAAACTTCGAATATCAGACACATTCTTCGGGGTTGGCCACTCACTCACAGCTTGAATCTTAGCAGGATCTACAGAGACTCCTTCCTTAGACACATAGTGACCCAAAAAAGCTACCTTTTCCAAACGAAACTCACACTTAGAAAACTTGGCATACAATTAATTCTTCCTAAGCGTCTCCAATATGATCCTCAGGTGCACATCATGCTCTTTTTCATTCTTTGAATAGATCAGAATATCATCAATGAATACAACAACGAACTTATCTAGGAACTCATGGAAAATCTATTCATCAAGTCCATAAATATGGCAGGTGTATTGGTTAACCCAAAAGGCATTACAGTAAACTCATAGTGACCATAACGAGTCCTAAATGCAGTCTTAGGTATATCTTTATCAGCTACCCTCAACTGGTGATACCCCGAACACAAATCAATCTTCGAGAACATGCTCGCTCCATTCAATTGATCGAATAGGTCATCTATCCTAGGCAAAGGATACTTGTTCTTGATGGTTACGTTATTCAATTCCCTATAATCGATACACAACCTCATACTCCCATCTTTCTTCTTAACAAACAACACAGGAGCTCCCCAAGGTGATGCACTAGGTCTAATATAACCCTTATCGAACAATTCTTGCAACTGCGTCTTCAACTCACTCATCTCCGGAGGTGCCATTCTATAGGGTGCTTTAGATATAGGTGCAGTTCCAGGAACTAAGTCTATGGTGAACTCAACAGCTCTAACAGGCGGCATACCCGAAATCTCACTCGGAAACACATCCATAAACTCATTCACAATTGGAACATCCTCAATATTTACCCCAGCTTCTTTACTCACATCTTGCACACTACAGAAATATAACTCACACCCCTTCTTCATCAACTTCTTTACTTGCATTGCGGAAATAACCCCAAAGTTCTTGGATTTCCCAAAACGTCTATACGAAGTCAACTTACCCAAAGGGTTCCTTAAAACTACTTTCTGAACTTCACAATCTATCTTGGCCTTGTATAAACTTAGCCAATCCATCCCTAGAATTACATCTAGGTCTCCCAGACTAAACTCTATCAAATCAGAAGGAAAAACACAGTCTCCTATCTTCAGAGGCAAATTTCTGAACAACTTGGTACACCTTATGGTCTCACCAGTAGGTATACTAACAGGCAAATCAATCACCTCAAAATCTACTAACCCCAAACTTTTAATAACAGACGACGAAACAAAAGAATAAGTCGCCCCCGAATCAAATAATGCTTTAACTAGCACGGAGTTAATAGAAAAAGTACCAGACACTACGTCGGCAGATCGTTCAGCTTCATTGCGACTCATTACGAACAGTTTACCCGGAGCCTTGTTCTGGTTGCTCTCACTAGCAAGCTTGTTATAGCTCCCTTGATTGTTCTGTGCCCCTGCAGGCTTCGAACCCGGATTTCCTGACTGGTTAAATCCAGACCTCACTTGGTTACTACCCCCATTGCCATTTTGCTCTTTCTTTTGCTTAGCAAAGCACTTATACTCCCTATGGCCCTTCTTCTGGCAGTAGTTACAGGTTACTAATTCTCCCTTGCAGTCTTTACCTGGATGGTTATTACTACACTTCTTACAGTGGTACACTCTCTCAGATTGACTCTTATTATTGTAACCCTGGTTATTTCTCCCTTGGAAATTTTCATTCCCATTTCTACTCTTCTTGAAGTTACCTTGATTTCCCCCAGCATTGGAATCCTTTCTTTTCTCACCCACTACAACATTTTTCTTATCCCGCCTCGACTGAAGACCATAAATGTGGGTGGCTCTCCTATACACAATATCTAGGGATGAAAAAGTTTCACCAACCAACCCCAGCTGAATTTCATCAGTCAACCCTTGCTCAAACCTCTGAGCCTTTAACTCCTCGGTGGCTACTACCTTAGGTGCAAACCTCGACAGTGCTATGAATTTGCTATAATACTCAAAAATGGTCATAGTCCCCTTCCTCAGGTTAATAAACTCCTGGGCTTTCTGCTTCCTCATAAAGGCAGGGTAAAACTTCCCTCTCAAGGTAGTAACAAAAGAATCCCAATTAAAACCTTCAACAGCACTCAATCTAACCCCATTTTCTCTCCACCACAAATCAGCCTCATCCTTTAAGTACAACAAAGCCTGACCTACTCTCATATTCTCAGGACAGTTCACAGCCCCAAAGATTTTCTCAAACTCCCTAATCCAGTTTTCCAAAAAGGTAGGATCAGCTTGCCCCTTATAATATGGTGGTTTAATTTTGGCTAACCTCTCAAACATGTCCCCAGCAGAATCGAGACGCTCAGCTCTCTCTTGAGTCAGTTTCTCCGCCAAAAGGCGAATATCAGCAGCTAGTTCATTATTGTTGTTAGCCATTCTAGTGCGCGACCTGAAATAAATATACTCTACTTTAGGTTCGGTACATAATACATGTCATTTTCTATGAAGGCAACATTTGATTTGATCATAAAGATCGCATCAACAAACAATTTCTCACGAAGTTACAACAATATTACAGAATAATCATCATCAATCATCCATGAAGAATATTCAAATCCAGAACACATAATTTAGGAATCATGAATAAAATTCTATCATAACAAATAAATAAAAATATTCCCATTCACGTGCCCAAAATAAATTCTTGCTCATTTGGATAACTAAATATTTAACTTTTATTCCTTAAAGATATTAATAACAATAAATTTTTTTCCTAATCCGTAATGTTGTACTTCTGCTAAAAATAAAATAAAGGTGCTATAAATTAAAATCATTGTTGGACGAATTATCCAACATTATTCTTTAAAGCATAAATGAATAAATAAATAAACTAAGGTGAAACATTATCAGTCTTATCCTCCGATTCTCTGTAGCTTTCTGGAGTGAAAAGCTCATCAACAAACTCATCAATGTCCTCAGTATTATAGTAGACATATCTTCTAAATCTCGTAGATCTCCGTTCAGGTTGAGGCTCATCCTCCTCTGGCTCAGAATCAAACATATATCTAAAAGAAGCATGGTAGATATCACTCCTAGTCTATCCTCTAGCACGGTCAAACTCATGAGGAATCTCATCATCACTATCATGCATGCTTGCCGTTAATACATTACGCATAATGAACTCCATTTTGGTAAGGTTATTATCATCAGACTCATATCCTTCATCAACCTCATCATCACTCAGCACGATAGGGTTGTAATAGCTCCCTAATCTAGTATCTTCTCTTTTAGACATGACTAGGAATCTATAACAATAAATATAACTTCTATGAGCAATTGGTACTCTCACTTAACGTTTTAATCCCAACAATCAACAATAAGCAAGAATAACCAACAACATAAAGTATAGAAACAAGATAAACAGTTAGCAGGGAAGAAAAATATAATCATGCTGAACTAACTATTTAATGCAGACATATAATATTTCTATCCTATATGCCCTTTTATGCTACCCATCTCTCACAAAATAATAAAATAAACTAGAGTATTGAAAATAATTTAAATAAGTAAATTTTTTTTTCGAATTGAAAGAAACCGAAGAAAAAAAAATTTATGGTTCGAAAATTTCAAACCTAATAAGGAAATAAAATTAAAATTTCGAATACCAAAAAAAAAATTCCGAACCCTAAAGAAAAATCAAATTCGAATGCGAAATTCTATCGCAATCGTGAAAAAGAATTTTCGAAAGTAATTTGAATACCATGAATAAGTAGGAGCTCAATTCTAAGATATTCATTTTAAGTAACTAGCTAGTTAGGCGCCTAAAGAATTAAAGTTGGCACGAAAGGTCAATAAAAACCTAAAGCTCCTAGATACCACTTTGTAACACCCCGACAATTCTCTCTTTTCCAAAATACCTTTTTACAATAAAACATAGAGAATTATCAAAGTATTATCGCCCGTGTGAAAACGTATCGGCTTATTCAGAATTTTGCAGCGGAAAACAATGATAATAACTTTATAAATAAACTTAGTCAACAATAAAGTCAACTCCAAAACTAACCAACAATCAAAGTCAACCTAAAAACCAAATTTAACCAACTATAAAATGTTTAACTCAAAAGTACAGAATAAAATCTACAAAAACTCTCTACAATCCCGATCCCAATGATGCATCATCTTAGAACCTGTTAGATGGACTATGCACTATTGATCCCTAGAGACTGCTCACCAAAATGGGTCATCACAGGATCAATAAGGCAAAGCCATGATCAACATTCACAACAAAAGCACGTAATCAGCAAAGCTGAGTACCACATACTAAACAAGTAAATAATCCTAACATGATACTAATAAATAGTAGGCAAGAATAAATAATAACATAATAACTTGCAGACAACTTTTACTGAACTAAACTTAAACAACATTAATATTACTTTAAATGGAATAGACAATGGACCGAGTTGTCTCATCTAAAACATCCTTCCCCTAGGAAGACGAAATACGGGCGCGACTCCGTATTCCAAAATGACCTACGAAATCGAGGAACCTTTTTAATAAAATAGGAACGGTGATCAACCCGAAACCCAAAAAAAGCCATGGGCTACCACCATGTACTCCAACTCCTAATTGTCCATACTTCAGACGTGCACCAGTCTAAAGTTATTGCTATTCAGTTTCACTTTACATGATTTACCAGTTATTACTTGTTATGACTCACAAGCAATACAAATAATAAAATCATCAAACAACCACAATTCTCTTTTTATCTTAGGATTAGATAAGTGATCACACAACTTACAATCCAAGATTACTTTCAACTTTAATCCAACTTTCTTATTTGTTGAACCTAGCCAACAACCAAATTACCTTTCATAGGTACAAAATATCAACTTACCAAATAAGGCCATCGGTCCTCATAAAGCAGTGAAATTCAAAAAGGGAACAATGATCAAACATGATCCAATGCAAATAAATATGTTAATTCCCCCATGTGAATTAATAACAATAAAGTTCCCAACCAACATGCTTGCATCAATCTTCCATACAAACATGATATATAAATCTCATAATATAATCTCATAATCTACATGTTTACACCACAGCATAAAAATGCAAAATCCAACATAATATATATCACATATGAACTCAACATAGTTCCTATACATGATACTACATAATTTCCTTCCTTAAATCATGATACTATCTCAATCAACAAATAGGTATGTACGTACCTCGTGTAAACAAACTGATAGGCCACTTTAACGATCTTAAAAGTCGCCTAGAGAGAATCCTCCACCTAAAACAACCAATATAAATTTATAATCAATACTCAAATAATTTCCAGCAACTTTAAAATACTTGAAACCTCCCTTAAAAATATTCAAAAGTTGATTCCTTCATTAAAACTTCAATTACTAAAGCTTCCTAGCATAGTACTATTATACTAGTCATTAAAATCCTTAGGACTCCATTAATAACAATCTTTCTAAAATTCCAGCAGCATATAATTTATTAAAACTCTCTTTAAACATACTTAAACATGCTTAAATTCATAATTTAAATCAATTTCATAGTTTATAACATGCTACTATGATTTTCCAATCTCTTAAACCCTAAAATCCATGCTTTGATATTTTAAAAATCAATCTAAATATAATAATCAAATATGAAAATTTATTCTTTCAATACATAATTTATATAATCATAGATTCACCATTAAAACAGTAAATTAAAGCCTCTAATCATAATTAGTACTAAAACAAAATATAAAAACATAATCTTTAATCAAAACTTGAGGAGGAAGAAAAGAAACAAACCAAAGCAAGAAGGAAGGGAAAGGAAACGCCGGCCAAGGAAGGGCAGCGGCGGCGGCTGGCAGCTGGTGGTCGCCGACAGCTGGTGTCCGGGCGGCGGCTGGCCGAAGGAGGTGACAACCGGTGCAAAAAAAAAAACGTAAGGAGGGAGAGAGAAAAGGCCGAAAGTGTGGGAGGAAAGAGGAGGTAGAAAATAATGTGTGGGGAAATATTTGGGGTTTATGGGTATTTATAGTTTCCCCTTTGTCGGCTTTGGAAAAGTCAATTGGGCTTCAAATAGAGTTTAATGATGAATAGGAATGATAATTGAACTCCCAACATCACTAGGATTAGTATTTGGGTTCCTCAAGCCCATTTAAACTCCTTTTTCAAACCCAAATAGGTATTTCAACATTTCAAGTACTTTCAAAGTATGACTTTAATAAATATTGAATAAATTATTAAAACAATTCTTTTGACTTTCAAATAGTCAACTTTTGAAATATGAAATCATTAAAACGCTAACATATATATAGGAAAAATTGTAAAAAATAATCCCAAGTTTCAGGTGTCTTCCCATATTAATCCCAAGTTTAAATTATTTTTGAATAATATGAAGTTTGGGAGTCATCTTCCCATATTGGTCCAAAAGACCTATAATCCTTTGAACCAATTTTAAAAAGTCGATAAGACACCATTTTATTTAAAAAAAATCACCCCTAATCGCCTTCATCACCACTCCACCATTAGAATGAAAGGCAAAATGAAATGTTTCACGCGGCGTATTGACCTTTAAAACGAGTTTTAAACCGACTTTTTTCACTAGGGACCAATAAGGGAAGACTACTAACAAACTTGAGATTATTTAAAAAAAATCCAAAGTTGGGATTAATTTGGGAAGATGGCCAAAACTTGGGATTAATTTTGACAATTTTTCCTATATATTAAAATATAAATAACTATATATTAAAATATGTTTATAAAATTCACAAAAATACGGGGGATTACACTAAATAGGAAAAAAAATATTATATAATAATCAGACTGGACTGGACAGGACTAGATTCGGACTCAAGAAAAAAAATTTGGATTGAACTGGACTTGGAAAAAAAAAGTTTGGATCGGATTTGAACTCAATTTCTCGAGTCGAAAAAACTTTGGACTGGATTTGGATTTGGCAAAGTCCAATCAAGTCCAATCCACTTATACCTCTAGAGGACCAACCTTAATTTCTCTTTCTTCAACTTTTCACCCCATGTGCGCAACAAACGAAAGAACATCCAATTTATTTCAATGAACATTGTACTCCCTCCGTTCTCTTTTGTCCTTCCTATTTAGAATTTTGACACTATTCACAATTGAAGAGAATCTTCTAAATTATTTTCAACATATGATAAAAAATATAGTCATGTGGGGTCTTGTTTGATTCGTCTCAGTGAGTACTTTATTAATATTTAATCATTATAATTTTTTACTAATACACAATTAAAGATATTTAAGGTCAAAAACGTGCATTGGCAAACGTGAAAGTTAAAATAGGAAGAACAAAAAGAAACAGATGGAGTAGTATAATGAACACACACTATTATTGATTGAACATTTTCAATTCTGCAATGAATATTTATGAATTACTTCCTCCGTTTCTTTATACTTGCAACCAAAGGGTTTGCACGGTATTTAAGAAACTAGAGAGAGAAGGTAAAAGAGACATGTGACTCCTTCATTAACCAAAATTAATAACACATGTAAACCTTTAAACTCATCCCCACTGATAAACAAACCACCACCATATCTCCAGAATAAAGAGCATTGCCACCATCTCCACCTCACCAGCACACCACCTCCACCACCACCTCCACTCATTATATTTTTGTTTCTTGACTTACCTCCATTGCCTACCCACACCCACACCCAGCCTGTTGCTGCCGCCACCACCTACACTTAGCCTAATCACGCACCACCATCACCCGACCACAACACCGACAACCACCACGCACCAAATTACATTTTTCAATATAATGAAAATCAAAATCCAAAAAAAATACAGTTTTCAATATAATTAAAATAAAAATCCCAAAGAAAAAGAGAGAAAACATTTACAGTTCATCTTTGAACAGGACGAAAGAAAGCATGGAAGAATTTCAGAGAAATCAGTTTGTAGCTATACTGTCAGCGACCGGACAGTGGGAGTGGAAGGAGGAGAGCGAGAGAGAAACTACCGGTAATGAAGATTTTTTTCGACCACTTATATAGCTTAAATGGTCGAATTTGACCATGAAGGTTCCACATTTGGAGCTTTAATGGTCTGGTTCGACCATGAATGCTTACCATCAATCTTATTTTAGCTTGAGAAAGCAAAAGGTGGATGTTGCCGGAATGTACAGAGCCAAAAAAGGACACGGAATGCCGCCGGAAAAGTGGGGTAGTGGTAGGGCTGCTGGTGAGCGGTGGTGGTGATGGTGGTGGTTGGGGTTAGAAGGGTTTGAGGGGTGAGGAGAGAGAGTGGGAACTAAGGAGGAGGGTGATTAAATGTTAGGATTAGTTAACTAAGTAAGGGTAAATATGACATTTTGTTACATAATAGTTTCCATTTTGGGTTTGGTTGCAAGTATTGTGACATTTCCCTAAAAGGAAAGTGATGCAAGTAAAAAGAAACGGAGGAAGTATATATTTAAATTTTAAAATGTTTTAAAACAAAAGAACATTTAGTTGATTCCAATGAAAATGTAGTCTAATGAACGAATTCTATTTGTTGAATGAACATTTGTAATATCATAATGAACATTTTCGAAATATTGCAAAATTCAATATGTTTATGAATTTAACAAAATTTCAAAATTACCACTGATATATTCAAAATTCAAAATCCAGAACATTTACGAATTTTTTCAAATTGACTATTGTTCATTTGATTCAGTTTTAAGTTCATTCAGTCAACTGCTGATTCAAATTGTTAGTTTGTTCATTCGACTTATTTAAAACGTTCTTTCAAATTAGTTATATGTTATTGTCACCAACCCGCCGGTTTGGGGGTTGGTTTTCCCGGGCCGGGCGCTTTTTTTGGACAAGCAAAAACACTTTTAGCCTAAAATTTGGGCCCGGCCCGTTTTGCCCAACCCCCGACTTGATTTTTTCCGTTTGGCCCGGCCGCCCCTTTATATGTTCATTGTGGTGAACATATATGTTGTCGTTATTATTCTTGATAATGAATAAATATGATTCGCAAATGAGAAACATACTATCTATATATAATATCCCAATTGAATAATTATATGAATATCCAAAAAGCAGTAGTTACAAAAGATAGTACATTCAAGATGTTGTTTAATTTGTATCCAAAAGCAGAAATGTAACTAAAATAATACAGTATGTCCCATAAGGACACGAGAGCCTTACAAAAGAACATTTATTGCTAACTAGAAACTATTGAGTTTATTAAGAATATATTCTTGCTTCCGAACTTCCTGCTTTTCTTACTAATTTACTTTGTGAGATCTGGACACCGTAACGTTCCTTAGTTGTCTGATCTTGTCGAACTGAATTGATACAAGAAAGAAAAGAGCAGTAATTAAAACAAAATTCTTCAAGTTTATAATACAATGAACATAATATTTCAAACACATAATATTGAACATATTTTGATACAATAAACATGTTCCTAATAGACACACAATGAATATGTGACTAAATATAACGAGCATTATCTTACTAACATATTTATAATGGTTAATAGTACAATGAACACTAGCCCAAAAATGTGCATTTGTATTTGTAAATACTACAATAAACATCATATAATAATACAAATAACATTTGATTAAATACCGCACATTTGTAGACAAAGTATATGATAATTAATCCATCATTAATTTATATCATTTCATTGAGTATTTTACAAATACACAATGAACATATGATTGAAATGCAACGAACATCTAGCCAACATGTGTTTTAGTAAACACATGCTAATATGACAATGAATATATGCCTTAATACATGTTATTAATGCAACTATTATGCGCCAAACACACAATGAACATATGATCAAGTGTACCTAACATATGAACAAACACCCAATAAGTATATATCTAAATGTAATGAATATATGACCAATATGAATTCAATGAACATATTACG
Source organism: Beta lomatogona (assembly GCA_947646795.1). Lineage (NCBI taxonomy): Eukaryota > Viridiplantae > Streptophyta > Magnoliopsida > Caryophyllales > Amaranthaceae > Beta > Beta lomatogona. The sequence goes on from CANSNZ010000268.1 coordinate 4,419,256, forward strand.
ATAATACAACAAACATATATAAACTGTACAAAGAATATTACCTTTTTTTTGCTGATATCGAACTCCCTTCGTTCACCGGGCTCTCTCCTTCTTTCATTCGGGTATCCATTGCGAGGTTGTTTTCATTTTTTCACAAACCACCATCAACATCATAAATCCATTTTTAAAAAAAGAAAAGAAAATTTAAAATGTAAAAAAATGTTCCCTTTTCTTATCAAATCCATAAATCTAGTATTTTATGTTGTCAATTTCACCTTGCAACTTCTTGTTTTCGTTTTCATATATGAGATTGTGCAAGAATATGAAGAATTTGAAGAGTTTGATGAGAGGGGTTAGAGAAAAGTTAGAGAGATGTTGGAGGATTTGAGAACAAGAGAGAGAAAGTCTCTGGAAATTTCTGTGGAAAAGTGAAAGTAATGAATTCAAAAAATAAGTTTTATGTTTTTCGGTATTCATTGGAGATCATAAGATGTTCTTTCCGTGCGCTTGTGCACCTTCTACCAATTACTATTTGTCTGCCTCTCTCTATTAATCTACTCTAATCTCTATTTCTCTCTCCTCCTTCCTCTCACTGAAAATTTTGTTCAGTTTAGAATCAAAAACTCCCTCTCTAATCTCTATCTCTCCTCCTCCCTCGCAGTCTCTTGATTCGCAATTACTCCACCGCCATACTCTTAGTCGCACCACCTTCGTCCGCACTACCTTCACTCACCACCACCAGTAGGCCACAACCACCGCTCGAAGTCTCAAATGCTTGTAGTCATGTAGATCTCTTCATTTTAACTATATGTAGTTTTGAATTTAGGATTTGTGGAATTGGAATTGGAATTCAAAAACTCATTCAAGAATTCAATTTAATTGTATGCAATTTTGTTATGAAATATGTCTGGCTTTATTGCGAAATGTGAATGTTGATGGATGGGTATGGCAGTAGCAATTACCTTGAGGAATATAAAGTTATTAAACCACTGTCTGTCGTGAGAAATATATAATAGAGAGAAGGTACTGATAGAAATATATCAGTAGGATGTATTATACATGAATGAGCAATTCACTTCTTACATGACAATATTTATAGGCAAAGATTTTACTGTGTACATTTGCCCGGGTTCAACAATTGTGGCGAATTGGGAGAAACTTTCCCAACAGATGCATTAAATGCATGTCAGGTGAAATTCCCTTTCGGTGGACTTCACTGTAGCTCAACAGTGGAATTTACAATTCCACTGTTATCTCAACACTCCCCCTTGAATGTCCACCGATAACTCATAATAGACGTTGTCTCATTAAGAACCTTGTTAGGAAAAACCTTGTGGAAAAATCCATAACTAGGGAAAAGGGTACAGCTAATATGTATCCTTATATGCTTATAATTAACTGCCTCATTAAAAACTTTGTCTGGAAAAACCCGGTGGGATAAAAACCTGATCGAAGGGAAAAAGAGTACAGTGCATATAGTACTCCCCCTGAATTTAGCATATATCACGAAGATGACGCATTCCAATTTTCGGACTAATTCTTCAAATTTCTTCGCCGGAAGGGATTTGGTAAATAAATCTGCAAGATCCTCACAGGATTGGATCTGTTGGATGTTTATCGTCCCTTCCTTTTGGAGGTCATGAGTGAAGAAGAGCTTTGATGATAAATGTTTAGTTCTATCTCCTTTGATGTACCCTTCGCTTACTTGGGTGATACATGCAGTATTGTCTTCGTAGATGATGGTTGGATTTGTTGTTATTGTTTCCATTCCACATTCTTCTTGGATATTCTTGATCATTGACCTTAGCCATACACATTCCCTTCCAGCTTCATAAAGAGCAATTAGTTCTGCATGATTTGATGATGTGGTCGTCAAAGTTTGCTTCGTGGATTTCCAAGATATTGCAGTACCTCCATAAGTGAATAGATACCCGGATTGAGACTTAGCCTTTTGTGGATCTGATAGGTACCCAACATTTGTATATCCAATGAGTGACGCATTTGGTTTCGATTGATAGAATAATCCAAGGTCTTGTATTCCTCGAAGATAATGTAATAAGTGTCTCTATTCCAATGTCTCTTTGTTGGTGCATTGTTGTACCTAACTAACAAGTTTACTAAAAAAGCTATGTCAGGTCGAGTATTGTTAGCCAAGTACACTAAGGAACCAATCACACTTAAATATGGTACCTTAGGACCAAGAATTTCTTCGTTTTCTTCTCGTGGTCTGAATGGGTCATCTTTCACATTCATGGAACGCACTATCATTGGAGAGCTTATTGGGTGAGCTTTGTCCATGAAAAAACGTTTCAGAATTTTTTCTGTATAGTTTGATTGATGGACAAAAATCCCATTTCTCAAATGTTCCATTTGCAAGCCAAGGCAAAATTTTGTCCTCCCGAGATCTTTCATCTTAAATTCTCATCAAGTATTTTGCAGTCACTTCGAGTTCTCTAAGAGTTCCAATAATATTCAAATCATCGTGTAGACACATAATCGTGTCTCCCCATTTAAGGATCCCATGATGAAACATACCGTGGTCTTAATTGGTCCGATCCAAGGGCAGAGCAGTCTGAAGAGTCGTTCAAAACCATTTCGAAAAGTGTTAAAGTCCTATTTTAAAGCCCAATTAATTATGGGAAATTCTATATGGTGACCCTCAACTTTTTTAAATTCTACTTGGTAGACAATTTTTATCTTTCCTCTATTTGGTAACCCTATACTTTGTTTTTTGTATTTTCTTTGACCTTATTACATTTTAAAATTATTTTTTAAACAAATATTTTTTAATTACAAAAACCTGGTTTTGAAATGAAAAAAAAACTCAATCCCCTACACCCTGCCCCCTTCCCGTCCCTGTTTCCGGCGCCCTCCCTTCCCTTCTCCATTTCCGACCTCCTCCCCTACCGAAAACAACCCTCCGGAACCACCTCCCCGAAACCCATTCCCCGAAACCCACTCCCTCTTGTTTTCTCTCCTCCCCGTGCTTTCATCTTCAAAAGCCAGCTCCTACTCCTTGTTCTTCTATATGTCTTGCTCAAAAGCAGTGTACCGCCTGACTCTTGCCGGTGATGCGCCCCTGTTTCGCCGGAGCTCCATGTTCTCTCTGTTCTGTTAGTGGTTGGAGTTGTGTGGTGTTCTTGCCCGAATCCCCCTCCCCGCTCCTGTCTTTCTTTCTGCGCTGGTGGTGGTGGTGGTTATCGTGTGCTCTTTTCTCTCCTCGTCACGTGCTAATGTAGGTGGTTCTCGTCGCGTGCTTCTTTGTCGTGGTCGAAATCGGCAACGGATGGGGGTTGAAATCAGGAACGGGAAGGAGTGGCCGGAAACGAAAAGGGGAAGGAGGGTGGGATGGGTGGTTATGGTGGTGGAAGGTTTGGGTTTTTTTTAATTTTAAATCAGTTTTTTGTAATTGAAAAATCAGTTTTTTAATTAAAAAATGATTTTAAAATGCAATAAGGTTAAAGAAAATAAAAAAAAATAAAGTAGAGGGTTACAAAATAGAGGAAAGATAAAAATTGTCAACCAAATAGAATTTAAAAAAGTTGAGGGTCACCATATAGAATTTCCCATTAATTATTCATGATAATTAATTGTATTTGAGCCCAATTCTTTGAAAAGCCCAATTAATTGATAATTAATTGATTTATTTTAATAAATAAATATTTTCAAAAGATATATTTTTTAAATCAAAATCAGATTTTATCCCGTAAAATCAGATTTCCGAAGTTAAAAGATAAAAGAAAAATCTTTTAAAACGCGTTTATATCAAAAAACTATAAAAAAACAAGGCGGTGCGCTGAGCGCAGTTGATTGTGCTGAGCGCAGCTGACTGTGCTGAGCGCACGTGTCCTTCCACGTGGACTTTCACGTAGGCTGCGCCAAGCGCACCAGAACTGCAACGTAGACTTCTGTTTCATGTAGAGTCCTGCGTCAAGCGCAATTCTCAGCTTGAGACGCGAAATTTCTTTCTTATCTTTTTCAAAAGCGCGTACCACGTGTACGCTTTTTATTGGTCATGCCGCGTCATGCGCTTGCCACGTCAGTTGCGCCAGACGCAGCCAGCGCGTGAGGCGTAGTGCCGTTTTTCCTATAAATAGGCCTGATTTCCCTACAGATAAAAAAACAGATTTCTCACATAACACTCGACGAATATATTACGAATCTCTCTACAAATTGCAAAACTTCCCTACAAAAACTCATACTTTCAAACACAAATACATTCAATGTACATACTTTCAGACATTCATATTTTCAGGTTTCACGATTGCTCGTCCCGAAGGTTGTCAATCTCGCAGACCCAAGCCACGTTATAATCCTGAGGGTCCTTGAATAAATTATTTTTATATTGAAGTTACTAACAGTTTTCTTTCCTGATGTAGATCTTTAATATAAAATGGCTCTACTGTATGTTCTAAACCTCATTTTTTTTTTTCTTTTCATATATTATTATATGCCTACCTGATCATTATATGCATATTATATGATTGTCCTGCTTTATTGCTTTTATCACCCATATGTTATTTTTGTTAATCAAAAACCTAAAGAATTGTTCTAATATTAATCATATTAATTTGGACAACTTGCTAGGTTCCCTGTAATATTGATTGCTTAATAACATATCACTAAAAAATAGTCTTTTATGTGTTTCCTGAACCAATTTAGACTAAATATTTTTAGGGTGTATAAAACATTATTTGATTATTCTTTGGCATAAAATCTGCAATGAATCAATATTTAGTAGAGGCCAACTTTGGGCGAATGTGGTTCATTATGACTATATTCGTACACTCACCCCCGAACTCAATCTTTGGTTCATTTTGACCATCTATGGAGTCAGGACGGGGAAATCTACATTGGATAATTTCACTAGTAGAATAAATGCTTATTGCTGCGGTCATTAAGTGGCCTATTGCGGCGGTTTTGACCGCGCAACAATTAAGGGCGCAGCAATAGGTAATTAAACTATTGCTACGGTTTTAAACCGCAGCAATATTACAACATATTGCTGCAGTTTATGGGACAAACTGCAGCAATATTCATATTTTTTATTATAAAAATATGGATATTGCTGCGGTTTTTCCCGGAAACCGCAGCAATATATATTTTTTATTATAAAAAATACAGTATATTGCTGCGTTTTCTGGGAAAAACCCCAGCAATAGGTCCTAGTACAAGTAAAAAAAAATTTTTTTTTTGCATTTTGCCATCAAATTTGAAAGATTAAAACCAGACAACTAACCCATCCACTATCCACCAAATTCGCAGATGAACTGAAGATGAAATGACAAATGAATCTCATTAATTATTAATATATAAAGATAAAAAAGCTAGTTACATAGATAATATAATATGAAAAAGCAAAAATAAAATAACAATAGTTGCAAGTTTACAACTAATTACAAAAAATATAATAAAAACAAAATATATATTAAAAAAAAAGAAACTGAAAATAAAAAAGAGATCCTAAAAAATGAAAATTACAAAAATTGAAAATACAAAAAAATCAAAGAAAGGAACCACGATGCTCAGATCTGAAAATTACAAAAAATGAAAATTACAAAAGAAGAAAAAAAAAAATGAAACTCAAATCTGAATTTCCCTTCCGCGTGCTTCACTCGTCGTGCTTCACCCTCGTGCTTCACCCTTTCGCGGGCTTCACCCTGTCGCCAATTTGATAGCTGCCGCGAAACGATGAACGACGAACGAACGACGTGTGGTTGAACGACGAACCACGAACGACAAGGCTTTCGTGTGGTTGAACGACGAGCGGCGAGGCTGGGACACTCGAGATTTCTTCGTGCACGACGAGCGGCGAGGCTGGGAGACTCGAGATTTCTTCGTGCAACGAACGCCCACCAGCGAGGCGAGAGAAGCTTAGGGACGAGAGAGGCGAGACAAGAATAGGGGCGAGAGAAGCTTAGGGACGAGAGAGGTGAGACAAGAAGAGGGGAGAGAGAGGAGATGAGAGAGGAGAGAGGGAGAGAAGGACCAGATCTGGCGTGCTTGAGGCGTTTAGTCTTGAGTGAAGAACCCTAATTGGGGCGTGTGTGTCCTCTTTTATAAATTAAAAGAGTCTATTGCTGCGGATTTTTGTAGGAACCGCAGCAATAGGTTCAAATATTACTAAAAAAATAATATTTTAATCTATTGTTGCGGTTTCAACTGGAAACCGCAGCAATATATCTGGTCAAACAGTCAACCAAATTTGAATTTTTTTCCCGTTTAGACCTATTGCTGCGGTTTTGACTGGAAACTGCAGCAATAGGTCTATTTTATATTTTACCTTTTCTTTTCACGTGATTTATTGTTGCGTATGGGTAAAACCGCAGCAATACCACCGCAGCAATAAGCAATTTGTCCTAGAGCTAATCAACTTCATCCTTGCCCGGTTTTTGGGCGGGCTTGGGGTTTTTTTGGCCCGGCCCTGTTTTTTTTTTTGGGCGGGCTTTGGACAAGCCAAAAAAGACGTTTTAGTCTAATTTTTTGGCCCGAAAAAGCCCGTTCGGCCCGCCCCGAAATAACGGGTTTTGGGCACAATTTTTTGTCCTGGTCCGGCCAATGGGCAAATTTTTTTGGCCGGCCCGGCCCATGATCACCTCTAATTTGTCCCTATGATTTTCCTGTATCCAATTAGGTTTATGATTCTTCCTTTAAAGAATTGTTAGCGATTTCAAAACGTATTTTTAATAAAACCTTAACAATGGGGTAGTCAAATAAACGCGCTCACACCGCGTGTAGGCATTAAAAGAATTAAAAATTCATGCCTACAATTTGGCGACTTCATTGGGGAGGATTTTTAAAAAAAAAAATTTAAATGAGTGGGTGAAACTTGAAAAATACGATTCATTCTTATTTTTATGCCTTTGAATAATATATAGTTTTGCATATGTATGGCTACTGTTTAGCCACCATAAGGACAATCTACCCTGCCTCATTAGCACATGTTCTATGTGTGAGGTCACCCCCGGGAGGTTTGCGCTTTGTCCTTCCAAAAAGCTTCATGAGCGATAGTGTTGGATCTTAGTCACAAGAAAATCTACCCAACCATGGCATTGTTCTCTTGTTCCTGACTTGAGACTGGAGTGCGTCTTACACGTGGCCACCTCTTTAAGCAAGGGTACGAAGCGTGGGATCAATCTCTTAGTCATGGACCCTTTCAGACTGAACCTAAACCTGACCAATAGTTTCAAACATAGACCTGGACTTTAGGTTGGAACTTTTGCATCGATGTTATAATGACATTTGCCTGTAATTGCAATATTTGCCTGTTATTATCTTGTCAAATTGTCATGCGTCATTCCTAAAATCGCGTCTAACAAACAAGAAAAAATTCGTCAATCGGCCAATTTTTTGCCGAAATCCCTGAAAAACGTGTCGAGGAATAGTGTGCCAAGCGCATTGAGTTGCGCCTAACGCACCACTCCCGCGCCAGACGCACGGCTGTGCGTCGCGCGCACAGCAATGCTGCGCGACACGCAGTCTGTGCATCGCACGCTTTTCGTCAATTTAGCTGTCGTAATTGTCGATCCTATGTCCAGTCCTATATGCGTCTGTCTGTCTACATTCGCGTAATTTGGTCATTTAGGCTTATTACCTAATTTAACATATATGTCCTAAAAAAATGCATCTAAAGGGTCATTGTAGAATTAGGATTGTCATGCATGTCTACCTCTTCTCATTTCATCCCTGCTATCCCTGTCAATCTTACCTTTTCATATTCATCAATTTCAAAAACTTACATTTTTTAAAAAATCAATCCTACACCATATTCTATTCTACTCTTTTTCAAAAACATTTACTAATCATCATCATGCCACGACATTTCAAAAAAAAATATATATATTTTTCAAATTAATCCATCATCTTTTCCTAACAAAAGACAAAACAAGGGGTTCCTATCAAAAAATTAATATCGAAAATTCTAAGCCCATTCCAAATACGTTCAACCCAATCTACCCAATTCACTTGCATTTATCCTAGGCCCATATGCATCATAGTCCATTTTGCATTCATATAGGGTCCATCTAATTCGAGTCCATGCATTCATATTAGGCCCGCTAGCATTAGAGTCCATCTCAGGCCCATATAAGTCTAGTTCCTAGGCCCATTTGCATCTTTATGTGAACCCTAGTCTATGTCAATCCCAGTCCAAGTCTAATCCAACTCTATTCCAATCCAATGTCAAGCCCATGTGCATTTTCATGTCTAACTTCAAACCAATATTGGACTAAGTCCATAATTAGGTCCACATAAGGCCCAACTCATTTCCAAAGTCAATCCAGTCCAATTTCAAATCCATATAGGAAGAAATCCAAACCATTAAGTCTAGCGAAACTAGCATCCCTGTAAGACCATAACGGCACCCCTTTGACTTAGCTAAGCTAGTCATTCCTGTAAGACCATAACGGCACCCCTTTGACCTAGCTAAGCTAGTCATCCCTATAAGACCATAATGGCACCCCTTTGACCTAGCTAAGCTAGTCATCCCTGTAAGACCATAACGGCACCCCTTTGACCTAGCTAAGCTAGTCATCCCTGTAAGACATAATGGCACCCCTTTGAACTAGCTAAGCTAGTCATCCCTGTGAGACCATAACGGCACCCCTTTGACTTAGCTAAGCTAGTCACCCGTAAGACCATAACGTCACCCATTGATTTAGTAAAGCTAGACACCCCTAAGACCTTAAAGGCACCTTTCGAGTTTAGCGAAGCTACTCCTATCTTACATCTATAGCAATATCAAATCATCAAGTCTGGCGAAGCCAATTCCTTCCTAAGCCTAGCGAAGCTAGCATAAACAATCCTTTTGAGCCTAGTCTAGTCCAGTCCAGTCGTTTGCATCTGCATATAGTTAGGCCCATGTCACTATCATGACCATAATCATACCCATTTCTAATCATTCCTAGTTTCCATTTCGCCATCCATTTTCATCCCCATTTCCACTTTCATCTTCATTTCTCATCTCCATTTCTCCATCCCTTATTTCCATTTCTCATTTCGAAAGCATTATTTCTAAAAATTTACGAGGTCCATTCGTTTTCTGTTCAAGATGGATCGTGAGATTATAACTTGAGAGCGCCCGACAGAGAGGATACAAGGTCAACCTACTCCTAGACTCGTCAAACGCATCCTCACATTTTCTGACGAATCCTCTGACTCTTCTGAAGCATCATCTGAAATAGGGGACACTAATGAACAGTTTAGTGCCATTATGGCCCAACTTCACTGATGAACTCGCGTCTTGAGGAACAAGACAAAGAGATTAAGGCGCTGAGGGAGAAGCTAACTGAAAAAGACGAGCAAGGCGACACTCCACCACCATTCAAAACCAACACAGATTTGAGGTTTGAAAAACTCGAGCAATTAATCCAGTTAATTCCTGTGCTCGAGGGTCAGGCTCATGGCCATGACATTATTGATCCTGAACTGAGGGAAAAACTCCCTAAAAAGGTAACATTGGGTGACCTCCCAAAATTCAAGGGGGTCGAAGACCTAGATGACCACTTGAGAGCTTTCTTCATCTCTATGGCTCTCAAGGGCATGAGCAAGGACATGTTTGCTTATGTCTTTCCTTTAACCTTGGATGCACATCCATCCAAGTGGTTCAGATCACTAAATAAAGCCAAGCTGAATGACTAGGACTACATCAGACCAGAGTTCCATAAATAATACATCTACAATACTCAGCTTCCCATTGGCCTTCGTGAGTTGGAATTAACTAAGCAGAATTCCACCGAAGATTTTGTCACCTTCCTTAACAGATGGAGGGAAAAGGCTGCACCAATGACTAACAGGCCATCCCAAGAGGATCAAGTCCGATTGGTGATCCGTAACATGCAGCCCAAGTATGGGGACCATATTAAGTTCCAACCCATAGAGTCTTTCACGAAACTCTATAAGGTAGGCATGCTGATTGAAGAAGAGGTACAGGCCAACAAGAACAAGGGTTCTAACAACAACAACTCTTTCAAGAAGAGTAATAATAACCCTTCTACCTCTAAAAGCAGTTATATAAACGCCCTAACTACTAACAAGACAGGTTATCAAGGACCTCAAAGGACATTCACTCCTTTGGGCATGTCTCTAGAAGAAGTCTTTACTAGGCTTCATGCAAAGGGAGCACTTCAGCCTCTTGGCCCTACTCCGAACCCTCCTCTGGAGAAGAGATCTAGTAGATGGAATCCTAATTCCTACTGCAAGTACCATCAAGGAAATGGGCATTTGACATCACAATGTTGGACTTTGAAGCATCATCTGTAGGATATGGTTGAAGATGGTAGATTGCCAATTCCGCCTGCAGCAAAAGTCAGCAATAGCGGCAACCCTTTGGGAAGTGCCTTAATAATGCTAGGGCATAGTCATTTAATGCTAGTTTTCTAGATTGAGTCAGAGAGTCCCTCCTCTAGCTCCTTCATTTCCTTTCCGTCGAGTCTATGTCCTTTAGGACTATAATGTTTATCAGCCTTTTTTCATTCATTTTCAATTAATAAAATAATCGCATTTTCTTTTCATTTTCATTGGCCTTCCATCATTTCATTTATGCTTCAAATTCAATGATGAAACTTAAATCACCTAATGAACTTGACCAATAATAATAAAGAAGATCTGAAATAAAAAAAGAGAAAAATAAAAAAATGGCATACTTTGGATCAGGAGTTATTCCCCTCTCCTTTCCATTACCTTTCACAAACCATCCTTTCATAAACCATCATTAGCCAAATAATCCATCCATTACTCAAAACTCCACAAATAACCTTCAAACCTTTAAATACCCTAAACCAAATTAAACTTGTGTGCAAGCCTCACTACATTAAAAAATAATAATGCCATGCAAAATACAAAATTCAAAGTAAAAAAAAAAAAAAAAAACAAAAGCAAGAGAAAACGCACATGACAAAAAAGAAAGAGCCAAAGGCAAAATAAAAGATCAAGCTAGGGGGCTTGCGCACAAGCTTTACCCCTCATTCAAATCCTTCAATCCATCAAAAACCTTAACTTATAATCCAAATCCATAATCCTTACATTAGCCTAACCAATTCAACGTTCCTCAAGCCTTAAACCTTTCAACCTTTCATCAACCTTAACTCCTTTTTCAAGGTATGTCCAACCCCGCTAGGCTAAAAACCCGAAAGGGCGGCCTAGGCAAAAGTTAGGGCACACAAAAAATAAAAAAAAAAAAAAAGAATTCAGATCCGGAACTACGAATGGTCTGATTCCGCAAGGATACGTAGGAATCCTCATCTCTAGCTCCGACCGCTTCAGTATAATAAAATTAGTCATGGTCTAATGATTTGACTTTCTAGAATTTAGGAGCATAATTTTTCTAGATCCCGACATAGACTCGAGTTTGCACCTAACCTCGTTAAAGCCTTTTCCCACCTACATTCATTTAAGTCACAAATTTCAACCTTTTTATTTTTCAATCCAAACTCTCCTTGTCCCTGAAGGATTCTCTGATGATTCCATGGTTTCTGGCGATATTCAACTTTGCCTATATTAACTTCCCAATAAACAATCCCCAATGACAACTTTCAACGTTCAAGGCAGATCAACTGCGTTTCAATATCAGATCAAGTACAATTCAATTAAGGCTCATGCCTAATTCAAGGCAAGCTCACCCAAAGTGGGGGCTTCCTACGTGTGGTGGTTCCTCCAATTCAAAACAAACTCCCGAGAAGTTGTAATCCACGGACCTCGTTTACGGACCCCAAATCATTTGCTAAAAATTATTTTTGAAAATCATTTTATACATTTCTAATCAGTCTATCATTCTATCACTCTATACATCTTCTAGCCTTGCAAAATCCTGACCTTGCATTGCAGCCTTGCAAAACCCTGACCTTGCATTGCATTTCATACATTCTAATCTTGCATAACCCTGACCTTGCATGATGTGTCATCCCTTAGCTTTGCATAGCCTAAATCCTTGCATAGCGTCTCATGCATCCTTATAGAGTCTAAGTTTACATTATTGCATCACTATGTACTTATGTGAGTTGTTTGCACCTATCTGCTAACATCTTTCACTGCAGGTTATCAAATTGCTTGTAGTTATTGTCCTGCATACTAACTTTGTTTTGCAGAGACCGGCGGTTATAAATCAGTTCTAAACTGCAGAGCGTTTAGAATTGTTCTCAGTCCCGACACCGTATACTTTGACTATTGGTTTCCTAAACCTCAGTCAAAGTGGGGGCTTCTGTAGACACATAATTGTGTCTCCCCATTTAAGGATCCGATGATGAAACATATCGTGGTCTTAATTGGTCCGATCCAAGGGCAGAGCAGTCTGAATAGCCATTCAAAACCATTTCGAAAAGTGTTAAAGTCCTATTTTAAAGCCCAATTAATTATTCATGATAATTAATTGTATTTGAGCCCAATTCTTTGAAAAGCCCAATTAATTGATAATTAATTGATTTATTTTAATAAATAAATATTTTCAAAAGATATATTTTTTAAGTCAAAATCAGATTTTATCCCGTAAAATCAGATTTCCGAAGTTAAAAGATAAATTAAAATATTTTAAAACGCGTTTATATAAAAAAAAACTATAAAAAACAAGGCGGTGTGCTGAGCACAGTTGACTGTGCTGAGCGCAGCTGACTGTGCTGAGCGCACGTGTCCTGCGTTTATATGTCTGCCTGATAATTATATGCATATTATATGATTGTCCTGTTTTATTGCTTTTATCACCCACATGTTATTTTTGCTAATCAAAGTACTAAAGAACTGTTCTAATATTAATCATATTAATTTGGACAACCTGCAAGGTTCCCGTAATTTGATTGCCTAATAACTTGTCACTAAAAATTAGTCTTTTTATGTGTTCCTTGAACCTACTTAGACTAAATATTTTTAAGGTGCTTAAAACATTATTTAGAGCCCAGCAATGGGGAATATATAATAGTTCCTGACTATGTTGTACCCTCACCCCCGAACTCAATCTTTGGTCATTTTGACCATTTATGGAGTCAGGACTGGGAAATCTACATTGAATAATTTGTCCCTACGGTTTTCCCATATCCAATTAGGTTTATGATTCTTCCTAAAAAGAATTGTTGGCGACTTCTTTCAATACAAAATAATTTTCAATAAAACCTTTACAGTGGGGTAGTCAAATCTAATACGCGCTCACACCGCGTAGCCGAAATAATAACACGCCTACAATTTGGCGACTTCACTGGGAAGGATTTTAAAAAATTAATATTTTAAATGAGTGGGTGAAACTTGAAAAATACGATTCATTCTTATTTTTATGCCATAGAATAATATACTGTTTTACATATGCATGGCTATTGTTCAGCCACTATAAGGACAATCTACCTTGTCGCATTAGCACATGTTCTATGTGTGAGGTCACCCCCGGAAGGTTTGCGCTTTGTTCTTCCAAAAAGCTTCCTGAGTGATAGTGGTTGATCTTAGTCATAAGCAAACCTACCCAACCATGGCATTGTTCTCTTGTTCCTGACTTGAGACTGGAGTGCGTCTTACACGTGGCCACCTCTTTAAGCAGGGGTACGAAGCGTGGGATCAATCTCTTAGTCATGGACCCTTTTCAGACTGAACCTAAACCTGACCAATAGTTTCAAACATAGAATTGGACTTTAGGTGGGAACTTTTGCATTTATGTTATATGACATTTGCCTGTGATTGCAAATTTTGCCTACTTTTATCTTGTCAAATTGTCATTATTATGCGTCATTCCTAAAATCGCGTCTAACAAACAATAGAAAATTCGTCAATCGGCCAATACATCGCCTAAATTCTCGAAAAACGTATCGGGGAGTAGTGCGCCAAGCGCATTAAGTTGCGCCTGGCGCACCACTCCCACGCTAGACACACGGTTGTGCGCCTCGCGCAGCATTGCTGAGCGGTACGCAGTCTGTGCATCGCATGCTTTTCGTCAATTTAGTCGTCGTAATGGTTGATCCCATGTTCAGTCCCATGTTTGTCTGTCTGCATGCGCGTAGCACATGGTCTAATCAAAGGTCTCACCCAATTCAAAAATAAATAATTTAGTCTTTCATGCAAGGTCAAGTTTGTCCTATAAAAAAAGTGCATCTAGAAAAGAGGCCATGGTAAGTTAGAATTGTCATGCATGTCTACCTTCTCCCTACCAATCTTATCTAATCATATTCAATCAATTTAAAAAACTTACATTTTTTTTCAAAATCAATCCTACACCCATGTCTATTCTACCTTTTTCAAAAAGTATTTACTAATCATCATCATACCACGACATTTCAAAAAAAAATAAAAAATTAATCCATCATCTTTTCCTAATAAAAGATAAAAATAAAGGGGTTTCTTTCAAAAATGAATTTCAAATAATTCTAAGCCCAGTTCAAGCACCTTCAATTCAATCCAATCAATCAAACCCAATTCACTTGCATTCATTCTAGGCCCATATGCATTAGAGTCCATTTTGCATTTATATTAGGTCCTTCTAAATTTGAGTCCATGCATTCATGTTAGGCCCGCTAGCGTTAGAGTCCATCTTAGGCCCATATAAGTCTAGCTCATGTCAAAATCTAGACCCATTTGCATCTTTATGTGAACCCTAGTCTATGTCAAGCCTAGTCCAAGTCCATTCCAAGTCTATTCCAATCCTAGTCCATTTTCAATGTCAAACCCATGTGCATCTCCCAGTCTAAGCCAAACATATATGTCAATTGATATCCTAGGTCTAGTTTGCATCTCCATGTAAGCCCCAGTCAGTCTTCAGACTATAAAAATCTAGTCTTAGGACTATAAAAGTTCATCCCTCAAAGTCTAGCCTGCTTGCTCACCCGTAAGTTCAAGGTCTAGCATTCCTTAAGTCCATAGGCAATTTTTGAGTCTAGCCTGCTTAGTTTAATGTAAGTTTCGAAGTCTAGTTGTCTAGCTTGCTTGCTCACCTGTAAGTTCAAAGTCTAGTTGCCTAGCCTGCTTGCCTTAAGTTAAGAGTTTGGTCTCTGTTATTTTCCAGCCTTCCTTAACGTCTAGCCTACTTTCTCACCCGTAAGTTCAAAGGCTAGCATTCCATAAGTCCACATAGGCAATTTTTGAGTCTAGCCTGCTCAGTCTAATGTAAGTTTCGAAGTCTAGTCGTCTAGCCTGCTTGCTCACCCGTAAGTTCAAAGTCTAGTTGCCTAGCCTGCTTGCCTTGAGTTAAGACTCTAGTTTCCCTTATTGTCCAGTCTTCTTTAAAGTTTAGCCTACTTGCTCACCCATAAGTTCAAAGTCTAGTCTCTCCTAAACCAAATCGTGGAGTCCAGTCTGTTTGCATAGTCCAGTCTAGTCCAGTCCATGTCTGCATTTGCATATAGTTAGGCCCATGTCTCCATCATGGTTAAGCCCATACTGGTCCATAGCCATACCCATTTCTAATCATTTCCTATTTCCATTTTCATTCTTCCATTTCCCATCCCCATTTCTCATTTCCATTTCTCATTTCGAAAATGATTTCTAAAAACTTATAAGCGATGTCCACTCGATTTTGTTCATGACCGGTCGAGAGATTACAACTTAGGATTGCCTAAAGGAGGAACAAAATGTGAGCCTACTTTAAAGCTTATCAATCGCACTATCACCACCCCGACTTCATTTAGAGTCATGAAGATTACTTTTGACCGCTTTCACAATAGAGGCGCGATCACTTCCATTAGTTCTACGCCTTCACATTAGAGGCGCAATCATTTCCACAGGGTTTACTTCGAACCCCGCACCTAAAAGAAAATTAAAAAGGTGCAACCTATATTTCTATTGCGAATTGTAACAGAACAATGAATATTTGACATAGTGTTGGATCCTAAGAATACACTTCCAAACATGGTCAATGACAATATGCTACTAATACTTGCTACAACGAGAATCAACATCACCAGCAACCCTTTCTTGCGCAGTGCATCGACAATTAAAAAAGGCTTAGTCTTTTTTTTCTGGTTTCCTAGGATGAGTCAGAGAGTCCTTACCCTAAGCCATTTTTGTCCTTTTCCATTGAGTCTATGTCACTATAGGACTTCATCTATTATAGGTTTTCCATTTTCATTTCATTTCATTTTTATTTTTATTTTTATTTTTCATTGGCCTTTCTCCATCATTTTATTTATGCTTCTAATTAAATGATGAAACTTAAATCACCTAACGAGCTTGACTAACAATAATAAAGAAAAAAATATATGAAATAAAAAAAGAAAAAAGAAAAAAATGGACATACTTTGGATTAGGAGTTATTCCCCTCTTCCCTCCATCTATAAACCTTCATTAGCCAAATATCCCTTCGACATCAAAGCTCCACAAATAACCTTCAAACCTTCTAATACCCTAAACCAATATCTTGTGTGCAGGTCTTACTGCATTACAAAAAGTATCAATGCCGGCACAAACAAAAAAGTGAAGAAATTCAAAGTGCGAAAAAAAAAAGCAAAAGCAAAAGAAACGCACATGACAAAAAAAATGCAAAAAAAGAAAGAGCCAAAGGCAAAGAAATAAAAAGTCAAGTTAGGGGGCTTGCACACAAGTTCTACCCCTCATTCAAATCCTTCAATCGATCAAAACCTTAAAACCTATATAATCCAAATCCATGATCCTCCATTCGTCAAACCAATTAAACCTTCATCTAAACCTCAAGCCTTAAACTTTTCGACCTTCCATATTCAATCTTAACTCCTTTTTCAAGGTATGTCCAAGCTCGATAGGTTGAAAACCCGAAAGGGCGGCCTAGACAAAAGTTAGGGCACAAAAAAAAATCAGATCCAGAATTACAAATGGTCTGATTCCACAAGGATACGTATGAATCCTCATCTTGAGGTCCGACCGCTTCAATAAAATAAAATTAGTCATGGTCTAATGATTTGACTTTCTAGATTTCAGGAGCATACTATTTCTAGATCCCGACATAGGCTCGAGTCTGCACCTAGCCTCGTTAAAGCCTTTTCCCACCTACATTCATTTGAGTCACAAATTTAAACCTTTTTATTTTCAATCCAAGCTCTCCTTGTCCCTGAAGGACTCTCCAATAATTCCATGGTTTCTGGCGATATTTGACTTTGCCTATATCAACTTCCCAAAGAAGAATCCCTAGCACAATCCCCAGTGAAAACTTTCAATGTTCAAGACATAACAACTCAAGTACATTTCAATCAAGGCTCATAATGCCTAATTCAAGGCAAGCTCACCCAAAGTGGGGGCTTCCTACGGTGGTGGTTCCTCCAATTCAAATCAAACTCCCGAAGAGTTGTAATCTGCGGACCTCGTTTACGGACCCCGATTATTTACTAAAAACGATTTTCGAAAATCATTCTATCTATTTCTGATCATTCTATCATTCTACACATCTTCTAGCCTTGCAAAATCCTGACCTTGCATTGCAGCTTTGCAAAACCCTGACCTTGCATTTGCATACATTCTAGTCTTGCATAACCCTGACCTTGCATGACATGTCACCCCTTAGCTTTGCATAACCTTAATCCTTGCATTGCGTCTCATGCATACTTAGAGAGTCTAAGTTTGCATTATTGCATCATTATGTGCTTTATGTGAGTTGTTTGTACCTATCTGCTGACATCTTTCCCTGCAGGTAATCAGATTGCCTTGTAGTTATTATCCTGCATACTAACTTTGTTTTGCAGAGACCGACGGTTATAGATCAGTTCTAAACTACAAAGCGTTTAGAATCGTTCTCCGTCCCGACACCATATACTTTGACTATCGGTTTCCTGAACCTCAGTCAAAGTGGGGGCTTCTGTAGACACATAATCGTGTCTCCCCATTTAAGGATCCGATGATGAAACATACCGCGGCATTAGTTGGCGCGACTCAACGGAAGAGCAATTTAAAGAACCAATCCAAAATGTGTTTTGAAATGATATTCTAAAGCCCAGTTAATTGTTCATGATGATTAATTGTATTTTAAGCCCATAAAATATTTTAAGTCCATTTTAAAAGCCTAATCAAATATTTATTATATTAATGGATATTTTTCATAAATATTTTTATTATCTTTGATAAATAAATCAGATTTTTAATCCGTAAAATTCCATCTCCGGAATTTTAGGGATAAAAAAGGTATCTTCGAAAGTCGCGCAATCGAATATGCTCGAATATTCCAGAATATGCCCGGACGTGGGGGTTGCGTTCAGCGCGCCACGTGCATCCAGCACATTGCCCATATCGCGTCAGGCGCGCCAATGAGCGCCTGACACGTAGATTTTATGACTCACACAGAGTCCAGCGTCTGACGCAGTCTTGTGTGAGACGCAACTTTCTTTTCTATCTTTTCAAAGCTCGTTTACACGTGCTTAAACCTGATTGGGCTGGCTTCGTCAGGCACACCAATGTGCATTTGACGCGTGGCAGTGCGCCTGCCACGTAGGCTTGCGCTTGGCGCAAGTCTTGCGTGAGGCGCACGCTGCCTTTTCCCTATAAATATCTGTAATTTTCCGAATTACAGACGGCTTTTAATATTATTAATTCACAAATAGAAAAACTTACGAATACCTCTACAATACACTTCGAATACTCAAACATTCAAATACTTTCAAATCAACTCTTGTTTCTGATCATACTGCGTTTTTGGTTGCACGATTGCTCCGCCTAAAGATCGTTGCGCTCTTCAATCTAAGCTGCATAGGTATAATACCTGAAGATCCTTGAATAAATTCTCTATTTTTATATTGAAGTTACTAACCACTTATTTCATGATGTAGATCTTTAATATAAAATCGCTCTACTGTATATTCTAACCTCAATTCTATACTTTATTTTATTTTCATATTATTCTTGCCTTTGTATATTATATGCCTGCCTGATCATTATATGCATATTATATAATTGTCCTGTTTTATTGCTTTTATCACCCCACGTGTTATTTTTGCTAATCAAAGACCTAAAGAACTGTTCTAATATTAATCAGATTAATTTGGACAACCTGCTAGGTTCCCCGTAATTTGATTGCCTAATAACTTGTCACTAAAAATTAGTCTTTTATGTGTTTCCTTAACCTACTTAGACTAAATATTTTTAGGGTGCTTAAAACATTATTTAATTATTCTTTGACATAAAATCTGCAATGAATCGATATTTAGTAGAGCCCAGCAATGGGCAATATAGTTCCTGACTATGTTGTACCCTCACCCCCGAACTCAATCTTTGGTTTATTTTGACCATCTATGGAGTCAGGATGGGGAAATCTACATTGGATAATTTGTCCCTACGGTTTTCCCATATCCAATTAGGTTTATGATTCTTCCTAAAAAGAATTATTGGCGACTTCTTTCAATACAAAACAATTTTCAATAAAACCTTTACAATGGGGTAGTCAAATCTAATACGCGCTCACACCGCGTAGGTAAAATAAAAACACGCCTACAAGTTGTATCCCCTTGTTGGGTAGTCACACCTTTAATTGTATGTTCCAGTCCTTGGGCCTTTAAATTCATTTGAGCGTCCACCGCCATTCTAGAAACTTTTGCCCAGATAAATCCAGTATGTTAAATTGTCTTTTCTCTAGATATCCCATTTTTTACTACAAACATGTAAATATTTGAAATTAGTAAATGATTATAAATCATATATATTATCTCCCCCTGATTTATATCATCATAATTATAAATAAGTAGTACAAACAAAATAAATACTAAAATAGCATACAATATTAATGAAACAAAAAAAATGCCAAAAATAGAGAAAAAATAAAAACGAGTGAAAAAAAAAATCCTAAAATGCACTTAAAGACAAAAAAAATGATATTCATGTGCATTCTTCGTCATTCTTCCGGGGAGATAATATTTTTTTGTCTCCTACTTGTGTATTAGGAGATATATCATTAATGCCATGAGAAGGAAAAAGAAACCGGCTATAAGGAATAAGTAGAGCCTTATTTTCCTAAAATCCTCCTCATAATAAGAAGATGAAGAAGGGAGGACGGTTTTCGTCGGCGTGGAACATGGTGGCCGAAAGGTTGAGGAAGAAGAGAAAAAAATTTGTGAGTTTAGAAAAACAGCACGTCTTGCATACAACCGGCCACACACGATATTATCGGTGTGGCCGCGCGTGACACCTCTGTCAGTCTGTCAACTCTTTTTCAAATGGTCATATCTTACTCGTTTCTCGTCGAAATCGAGCTTTTGACCAGGCGTTGGAAAGCTATCGAGCCAAATTTCATCTTCAACTTGAATCTTCCCAAAATATTAAGCGGGAAAGTTTTTTCCTTGTGAAAGGATAAAATATATATTGATTCATATTTGCAAAGATAATGTTCCTATCCCTTAATTTGATATTTCGATAAATGATTATTCGATTCTTTTTCCCTTTTCTTTTTAGATCAAAAATTCCTTGATTCTTACGCTTCGATGAAATCGGAATAGCTCCTATACTACTATATTTCATTTGTATGAATAATATGCATCAATATATATTTTATCCTTTCACAAGGAAAAACTTTGTTTTTAATTAAATCCTACGGGTAAATCTTTTTTTAGAAAAAAGATTCTATTACTATTAGTTATAGTTTCCTTTCACTGCTCCTAGTTTTATGAGAAAGGCACACGATTCGGGATTCAACAAGCAATCGATATTTCACGATCAAGGGTGTAGTACTCTTTGTGGTAGTGGTCCTAATATATCGTATTACCAATCGAAATATGGTCGCAACGTCAAGCAGTTCCGCTTTCTCAGTCTGAGAAGTGCATTATGAACAAATGGAGTTACTCTTATGAACAAATGGAGTTACTTGTATGAGTATGTGCTTACTTTTAACAATAAAAGGGTGTCACTCCTATAAATAAATGTGGTTACTCTTATAAGCAAAATGGGGTTACCTATGTGAACAAAATAGGGTTACTTATATAATTAAATGAGTTTACTAGTATGAATAAATGGGGTTACTCCTTATGAACGAATAAGGTTACTCGTATTAATAAGTGGGGGTTACTTGTATGAATAATTGGGGTTACTGATACGAATAAAATGGGGTTACTTATGTGAACAAAATGAGGTTACTCATATGATTAAATGGGGTTACTAGTATGAATAAATAGGGCTACTCCTTATAAACGAATGAGGTTATTTGTATTAATAAATAGTGGGTTACTTGTGTGAACAATTAAGGTTACTCGTATGATTAAATGAGGTTACTTGTATCAATAATTAGAGTTACTGGTATGAATAAATGAGGTTACTTATAAGTTTAAACTAGGTTACTCATATGATTAAAATAAGTTATGCATAGGATTAAACAAGGTCACTCCAAAAAATTAAATAAAGTTACTATAATAAATAAATGGGGTTACTCATATAATATTTTAAGGTTACGCGTAATAGTATAAGGGGATACTCTTGTAAACAAAATGAGGTTACTTATGTGAGCAAAATAGGGTTACTCATATGATTAAATGGGGGTACTAGTATGAATAAATGGGGTTACTCCCTATGAATGAATGAGGTTACTTGTATTAATATATGAGGTTACTTATGCGAACAATTGGGGTTACTGGTATGAATAAATGAGGTTACTAGTATGAATAAATGTGGTTACTCATAAGTTTAAATTGAGTTACTCATATGATTAAAATAGGTTACTCATAGGATTAAACTAGGTTACTCATATGATTAAAATGGGTTACTCATATGATTAGTCAAGGTTACTCCAAAAAAAACTAAACAAGGTTGTGTAACAATAAAGGGGGTTATTTATGTAAACAAAATGGGGTTACTCATATGATTAAATAAGGTTACTCAAATCAATAAAATGAAGTTCTTTTTTACTATCAAGATGTGGCAAATTTATCATACTTTTGTGTTAATAGTCAATAGTCAATACAGTGCATTTCAATTAATGTTTTTGGCATCTTTCTCAATCAATGAAATCAAATCACAAATTTTAAAAAAATAGAAATAACTTAAATATGATCCAAGATATTTTGTCCTGATTAATCAATCAAATATTTTGTAGAATCGACACTCAATTGTAAGCATTTGTCTACCAAAATAATCAAAATTTGTAATGAAGAATTTACTGCTTTTCTCATGCATATGTGTCAAATTTTCACATTGCATGTGATGCATGCCGGATTGCCGACCTCCTACGACAAAATCCAAACATCCGTTATCGAAGCACCAAGAAAATCAAAATTGCCATTGTTGTCGTAGTTGGAGAGAGAAGAAGATGGAGGAGGAGGTTATTTCTTTTACGGTTATTTCTTTTCCGTGTGGGCCTTATATATGGGCCGGTCACATATAAGAATTTGTGTTAGAAAAAAAGTTGGAAGAAGATAAGGGATGTGTGGTGAAAATGGGGATGGGTAATCCACTTTTATATAGGGTTATCCCTAACTGTGCAGTTCATCTACAGTTAAAAATATACAATGCAATAAAATTTTAAGATCTCTATATTGGCAAATATATATTAGAGCAAATTATATGTACTAAATTGGTCTACTACTATGCATGTTGGTAAAATGGTAATATACAAATGCGAAAAAAAATAGAAGATTAGAGACAATAATATACAATTGTGTTCTGAATGCTTGTTTCCTGCATACATATAACATTATTGCACATATAAGAGATAATAATTTTATTACATCACTAGGCCGTCCATATAGGCGGCAAGTTCAAATTAACACGTCCATATAGGCGGTTCAAGAGCAAAAAAAATAACGTAAAATAAATGTCATTGTCCTCCATGAAGGTGACTTTATTATCAAATTACTTATTTTCTGGGTTAGTGGCATGGTGACGTTTACTACTAGTTCCTTCTTGTCCATCCCTATTTCTTTTATTACTTGGTGGAGGTTGATTCTCAGTTGGTTGTGTAGAAGGGTTATTATTGGTGTTGGGAACAGAGGTTTGTAGGTTTTCTCTGGTATGGGTATTGTACCGTCGTTTAGGTTACTGTGTCGGGGATGTCTTACAGTTCCCCTCGCTGGGTTGGTAGTGAATGGCATATTGTTTCACTCTATCCAAAAATAAACACCCGAGACAGAGACATTGTGTAAAACAATGTTAATCCCGTTACTTTGTTGATCCATGTTCGGATAGTAAAGGTTGGGCTTGGAGAAAAAAATTTAGAACTTGAAACATAATGGATATATGTAAAAATTTTAAAGATTTCTTTAATTTTTTCTGTAGCAAAATCGTGCTAATAACGTGTTGTGAGAAATATATAATAAAGAGAAGGTACTGATAGAAATATATTAGTAGAATGTATTATACATGAATGAACAATTCACTTCTTACATGACAGTATTTATTGGCAAAGATTTAATGTGTACATTTGCCCGGGTTCAACAATTGTGGCGAATTGGGAGAAACTTTCCGAACATGCATTAAATGCATGTCAGGTGAAAATCCATTTCGGTGGACTTCACTATAGCTCAACAGTGGAATTTACAATTCCACTGTTATCTCAACACTGTCATATTATTTGCTATCTTTATGAAATCTGTATATGCTTTATTAAAAAAAATAGAGGCGGATACCCTGCGACCCGACCCGGAGAAATCGGGTACCCAATTTACGAATACCCGGATTTTTCGGGTCGGGTCATGGGCCGCCTTTTCAAATCCCCACAAATGCATTTTTCCCCTTGAGTTCTTTCTCTCACACTCAAAACTCCTCTTCTTCTCACTCATCACTCTGTGAAGCTCTACTGGTGGTTTTTGCTCAAATTAGTTATTGCCCAGCATAATTCAACTCCATTCGTTCAATTCCAGGTGAGTTTTCAATTGCAATTTATCATAACTTTGCATTTTTTGCAAGTCTTAAAAACTAGGGTTTTTCGCAATTCCGTACATGGAGAAGATTTTTGTAACCCTGGACTGTGAGTAATTGGGAGATGATGGAGTTTATGGATGAGGTGGATTTTGCATTGGATGTGTTTTCAATTTCTCTAACACACGCAAGAGTACCAAGTGTATTTCCCTTTTCTTTCTGTAGCTCGTTTCTTTTGTTTTTACCCTTTACACTCATATAAATCCTCCCCTTAAAATTAAATTATATCTTGTGGGTTTCAATCTTTTGAATTTTTCTAAATCTTTATAGTTGCTTAATAATATAAACTATACAGTTATGATTTGGCCTTTATGCTTAAGCAATTATCCTCTGTCCCTTAATGTTCAGTTCCCCTTATATTGAGTGACTATGCTGGCTTTTTCTTACATCAGGGTGGCTGAGATTCGTGTTGAGCTCTGAATTTGTGAGACTTTTGATGACAATTGGATGATTCAACTTTTGGTGTTCAACAGGTTTAGTCCAACTTTTTTAAAGGCCTGAAATTACTTTTACTCTGTGGACAATGCTCCCCCCCTCTTGTATATAATCTATAAGAAACTTGCGTGATATTTGGAAACGAAGATGGAATTTGACTATATGGGTGACTAGTAGATTGAAATGTGATCTTGGACCTATCATGAGAAATTGTTGATTCCCCAACCATTACTAGAAATGGAGATACCCGAATTTATACTTGGTTGACATGTTAATTATATTAGATTCCACATTAGATATTTTAATTTCGAAGAATCGTGGTTTTACTTGTTAATTTGGGTCGTATACTCGTATAGTGTGCCAATATGTTTCTTCTGTTCCCATTTTAATTCACTCCATGAACTAGTGTGAGAGCTTGTCTTAACTCACAAAACTTACATCTTTTAATGGAGCTCAAATGGAGGAACACTAGGCTCTTCTTGATACTCCCTCCATTTCACATTAGTTTGAACAATCATCCAGGCACAAACTTTTAGTAAATAAGGGTTTATTAATTATTTTGATGAAAAAGCAGATCTGATTGGGGGTAAAAATTTTCTTTTACTCAATAGAAGATGGGTGGGGATCAAATGTAGAATAGTGGCCTAAGTGTGAAAGTAAGAAGTAATAAATTAGTGATATTCTAAATAGGAAGTGTTCAAATTAATATGGGGATGATAGAGGAGGAAAGTGTTCAAACTAACACGACACGCAGGTAGTATCTTGACATTCTTTTCATGTCAAGGTGGATGGTTTCTTTTTTGTGTTCCTTGCGGATGCAATCAAATCTGATTGTCTAGAATTATTCATATTTAAATGTTGAAATAAATTTCTTTTTGACTCCTTGTGAAGTCATTACCTCCCTTCCTACTCATTCTCTCCCTTATAAAGCATGACTCAATAATGGGGTAAGAAATTCGTCTCATCCTAAATCACAAAGTCATCTCATCTTAAAACACAAATTAATCCTATCCTATGTCACACATCCAAATTCATCATCTCATCACAAATCAAACTAATCCTTTCTTCATAAGTACTCCATATCATTTCATCCTTCTGGCAAGGGTCTTTCACAAATTTAGGACTCATTTCACAAATTGATTTCTCAAATTGACCCCTCATTTCACAAATTAACCTTTGGTTTAATCATATCTATTTCGAAATCGATCAACATAATGTTGAAACCAACAAAATGCGTGCTACAAGGTTGTGCGCCTAACGCATCATTGATGCGCCAGTTTTAATCATACCCCTCATTTCACAAATTAAGCTTTGGTTTAATCATACCCCTGCGTAACGCGCAACAATCTCATGTGACGCGCAGCCTTATTCGTTTCACAGTATTGTGGTTATCCCCGACGTTTTCAAAATATTCCCTCTTCTCTACCCTTTCTTAACATCTTGTCCTTCTCTTGGAGAGCCCTAAGTCAATGTGTCATTGTAAAACAGGAAATTGAGATATGAATCATATGATTAAGGGGACGTGGTATATGGGGTACATTGTTAGAATCTAATGGTTATGTGCTGAAGCACATGTAACTAAATCTTCCTCAATTCAGCAATCAAAGAGCAAATATTCCTAACAAAAGATGAAACTGACCCATGCAGCTGCTGTTAGTGCTTTTGTGTAAAAAAAATTGACATTACATTAACAATCCTCCTGGTGAAAGTTATCCCTGTGAATGAAGAATTAAGTTTTGGTTGAAGATTTCTGATATTTGGGAATTCTACAATCCAGGAAATGGTGTAGGCAATATGTTCTGTAATGCTGGCATAAATTGTTTTGTCAGTTTGCTGGAATATGTCAAATTATGATGCTTACTGTAGATAATTTTTCTTATTATATTGTATGACATGTTAGGCACATCTGTTAATTTATGATTTGAGATTGGTGATCTCTCTCTTGTTGAGCTGAGTCCTGGTTAGTCTTAATGCAGATCAGCACCATGTCAGACTAGAACTTGGCTAAGGGTTTGGCGCTGTTGCCTGTCAATATCAACGAGTTCAAATCATTTGGAGGCTTCTTTAAATGGCTTTAAGCATAAGGATGAGCGGGTGGACATTGAGCATCTTTTTAGGTTCTGCTTCAGTGCACATGCTGTTAAAAGAGTCCATGCCCTTCTTGTGGTCTCCGGAACAGCTCAAAGTATCTATGTTAGCACTAGGCTCGTTAATCTATATGCTTATCATGGGGACTTGGCTTTTTCTCGTAGAACTTTTGGTCATATCCCATCAAAAGATGCTTACACTTGGAATTCAATGATAGCTGCATATGTGCGCAGTCGCTGTTGTAGTGAAGCTTTAAATTGCTTCAATGAGCTGATATTATCAGGAGAGGTTCCACCTGATAATTACACCTTCCCTCCCATTTTGAAGGCTTGTCAGAAGCTAATGGATGGAAAGAAAATTCACTGCAGGGTTCTTAAAGTTGGTTTCATGTGGGATGTTTTTGTGGCTGCTTCCGTGATTCATATGTATTCTAGATTTGGTTTTGTGGTTGATGCTCAAAACCTTTTTGATAATATGCCATTCAGGGATTCAGCTTCCTGGAACGCCATGATTTCTGGATTCTGTCTGAATGACAAACTGGAAAATGCACTGGACTTTGTTAATGAAATGAGATATAAGGGCATACATCTAGACCCTGTGACTGTTGCTAGTATTCTTCCTGTTTGTGTTTTTCTTGGCGATTTCTTAAGTGGTATTATGATCCATTTATATGCCATAAAGCATGGTCTGGAGCATGAGGTGTTTGTTTCCAATGCTCTGATCAATATGTATGCTAAATTTGGTTATCTGCAGCATGCTCAGGAGGTTTTTGATAAGATGTTGGTTAAAGACGTCGTTTCATGGAACTCTATCATTTCGGCATATGAGCAGAATGCAAATGCTATATTAGCTATTAGATTTTTCAAAGAGATGCAGTGTCATGGACTCCATCCTGACACATTGACGTTAGTGAGTCTTGCTGCAAGTGTTGCTCACCTCGGGGATTTTCAAAATGGCAGATTGCTTCACGGCTTTATAATAAAGAAGGCGTATATGGGAAATGTTATTATGGGGAATGCTGTTCTGGACATGTATGCCAAACTAGGGAACTTAGATTGTGCACAAAAGGTATTTCGAGAGATGCCTAGAAAGGATATCATTTCGTGGAACACTTTAATCACGGGATATTCTCAAAATGGCCTTGCAGATGAAGCTACAGAAACATTCTCCGAGCTGGAGGCCTGCACAGAAGTGACTCCCAACCAAGGCACCTGGGTGAGCGTGCTACCAGCTTATTCTCATCTAGGGGCTTTGCAACAAGGTTGTAAAATTCATGGTCGTGTTATTAAGATGTCTCTTCACTTGGATACATATGTTGGTACTTGTCTTATTGACATGTATGGGAAATGTGGTAGATTAGACATTGCATTATCCTTATTCAATGAGGTTCCAAGGATGAGCTCTGTGCCATGGAATACCATTATATCTTGCCATGGGATCCACGGGCATGGTGAGATATGTTTTAAGATCTTTGAACAAATGCTGCAGGAAGGTGTGGATCCTGATCATGTAACTTTCCTATCGTTGCTGTCTGCTTGCAGCCATTCAGGACTCGTCGATAAAGGTGAATGGTGCTTCCATATAATGCAGGAATTATATGGGATTAAGCCTAATATGAGGCACTATGGTTGCATGGTAGATTTGCTAGGCAGAGCTGGATTGCTAGAGAAGGCGTATAATTTCATAAAAGATATGACTGTGCAGCCAGATTCTTCTATTTGGGGTGCTCTTCTTGCTGCTTGTCGAACACATAAAAACGTTGAATTGGCTAAATTTGCTTCTGATAAGTTGTTTTCCATTGATTCAGATAATGTAGGATACTATGTATTGATGTCAAATATTTATGCTACTGTGGGGAGATGGGAAGGGGTTAATGAGATGAGATCATTGGCTTGGGACAGAGGATTGAAGAAGACTCCAGGTTGGAGTTCTATCGAAGTGGGCAACAAAATTGATGTTTTCTGCACTGGTAATATGTCTCATCCCAAGCATGATCAAATCAACCATGAGCTGTGCACTCTAACTGATGAAGTAAAGAGGCTTGGTTACATTCCAGACTTTAGTTTTGTGCTACAAGATGTTGAGGAGGACGAGAAGGAGCATATTCTTTCCAGTCACAGTGAAAGATTGGCCATTGCATTTGCACTGATTAGTAGCCCATCAAAAAGTGCAATAAGAATTTTCAAAAATTTGAGGGTTTGTGGAGATTGCCACAATTGGACCAAGTTTGTTTCCAAGATCTCTGAGAGGGAAATTATTGTAAGAGATTCAAACCGTTTCCATCACTTCAAGGATGGGGTTTGTTCCTGCGGGGATTATTGGTGAATCGGAAGAACATATACTTGATTATGTCATTATCTACAGCCCATCCTGCTGGAAGATATCTCGCGATCACCTGTTAATTTGAAAGTTGAAAATCATCTTCTCTGGAACAATTAACAAATTAAGGGCTTCTGATGGTTCAAATTTAATGGCATCCAATTGTTGGCACTTTTATCAGAGAAGATATTGAAGTTATGCAAAAAGAGTTGCATGATCTTGCTGCTGATTGTCGTAGATATCCACTTTCATGGTAATTTGTCTATCTAAATAAAATTTGTTATATTTTTTGATACCATGCAAGTTGCAATTCTCAAATGAGTGTTATTTTGTGCATCATGTCCTTAACTTGTGCCTGATAGTCGACATTCGTCGTTTACTATGGGTTTAACACCAGTAGAAAAATGTTAATTTCCTTGGGTTTATATGGTTCGAAGCAAAACAGTAGAGCATTTTTTGTTGTAGAATATCAGCACCCTCTGCTTCAGTTTTAGTGTGAACAGGAGCATGTAGTTCATTTGCTGTGTTTTAAGTAAAATCGCAGCACATGGAAACTATCTTAAAGAAAACGCCACGAGCTATATTGCTTGCTTTTTATCACCTATCAGAGGTTAGAAGTTAGGGAGAGGGGACATTGCTGTTCTGAATTATTATTTGTTATACTTTTTTTTTTTTCAATTAAAAGAATCTGTGGTGGTGTAACTGAAGCTCCAATCTTACTAGAAATTATCTGAGATTTTTGTGTTATTTAAATTTCCGCCGTTTCAGTTGGAGATCCAATTTTTTACTGCAAATTGATCTTTGAATGCGTTTTCTTACATACAGTTTATGGCTCTTGTTGCAATTCTGGCTCCAATATCGATTTTGGCTCTTATCGCTGTTCCAGCTCCAGTATCGTTTCCGGCTCTTATTGAAGTGCGGCTCCAATATTACTTCTGGCTCTTATTAAAGTTCCGGCTCCAATATTGCTTCTGGCTCTTACTGCAGTTCCGATTCCAATATCGTTTCTGGCTCTTGCAGTTTTGGCTCCAATGATACATAGTAGCTGTAGAAGTATTGGTTTCGTTTATGATTTTAGCTACTGATGCTTTGTGTATGGAAAACCTTCGGCCTTGTTTGGTATAGATAGGTTTGATGTAAAATTAGAGGTTTGAACTCATATTAGAGGATTTGACTAATCAATCCTTTAAATTGAGTGTTTGGTAAAGAAAAGTTTCAATTAGCTTATTGAGCTCAAAAAGCTCTTTTTGAAAAAGCTAGGGGGAGGAGTTTTTTGACATTAGAGGTTTGAAAATGAGTAGATGAACATTTATGTCCTAAAGTTGTTGAAAATTACATTAATAAATACAATAATAGATTATGCATTTGTCATTATTGGTCATTTTACACAATTATGTAGTAATCAACTATCAGCTCCTTACCAAACACCTTTATAAAAACAACTAATACAATCGGTTATCAGCTATTAGCTAATACAATCAGCTAACAGCTAATAACTATTCGTTAATTGCCAAACAGAGCCTTCATCTTTTTAGAAAAGCTTGATGAATGCATCGTTTTGTTCCAGATGGCTTCTTAGGAATGTCCAGTTGCAGCAATTCCCAATTTATCACTGTTATGAATGATTTTTTTTACATAACATTTTGTGGTTGTATGTTTTTTTTTTTTTTTTGACAACAAGTACAAACAAAAAAGAAAGAACAACACTATACAAGAGTATCGTTCCTAGCCGCTATAGCGAGATCATGACTAACTTGAACTACCTTCCTAGCAACTTTCCTAATTGCACAATAACTAAACTTATTACAAATAGCAAGTATGTCATATCCTAGGGTACATAAGTGAAATGGAAATTGCTGCCTCCTAATCATACATATTACTCCCTCCGTCCCAGAATAGTCTGAACACTTTCCTTTTATGTTTGTCCCAAATGAGTTTGAACACTTTCATTTTTGGTATTGTCCACTATTATATATTATTTCTTTTACACATCTTTGGCCCACACTGTACCTTTTATCAATAAAAAGTTACCTAACTTTCTCTCTCCTCTAATAAAAAAATACCCCACCAACTCCTATCACATCTACTTTTTATCTAAAATAACATTTGATAACCACACTACAACTTATCACCTTAAACTACGTGTCCTAACAAATGTTCAGATCTTTCTGTGACGGAGGGAGCATACTAGAATCAGTAAGCACACTAATTGTCGAGCTACCGCACTTCAAACCTTCTCGTAATCCCTGAGCACCGCCATCGTTTCACATTGAATTGCTGATATTGCTTTAACCTGTTCATTCTCTTGAAATCCACATCCATCCTCCAACACACTCATCCATCCAATGCCTGCTGACGGACATTCCTTTCTAACATTCCTCTTCCAAGCTCCATCCACTTTAACCCGACATATTCTCTCCTGCTGCCTTCTAAAAGTAACCACCAGATTTCTTTGATGTTCATCCATATTTCTATGGTTCACATCATGGTATTTGAACCTGCCTTCTTCCTCCTTATGAAACTCTTCTGCCATACGCAGAATTTCTACTGGATTTGGGCTAACATTGTGAAATACTACTTGATTTTGATGCCTCCATATAGCCCACATATATGCACAAAAACTTCTTACTCTAGGACTTTGAGGACCATCTTCCTTCCAAAATTTGTGCATGAAGTTAGTAATCCAGTATTTAATTGAAACATGATTCGTACTCTGCACCTGAATCGCCAACCACGAACCCCACCAAATTCTAGCAGTTACTGGACAATCTCTAAACAAATGAGTCTCATCCTCTGTTGCGTCTTGACCTAGATAACACCGCTCGATAACGTTGACATGTCTTCTCCTGAGATCGTTGTTTAATGCCAACACATTCAACAATATGCGCCAAACAAAAACTTTCCACTTTGGCCGCATAGTCGTTGCCCATAACTTCTTCCAAAAATTACTGTCCACATTCTGCCTGCTTTGTAACTCCTGTGACGATTGTAACATAGCATACGCATCTTTAGTCGTGAGAATTCCAGTGTTCGTTCTATTCCAAACATAAGAATCACTAACATCAGTTTCCGGAAGATGAATCGACAGAATCCTATGTGCAACATCCTTAGGAAACATCCTCCAAACTAGCGACGTATTCCACATCTTCAATCCTGGAATCAGTAAATCCTTCACTCGTTGAACACCCAAGTGATCTAAATCACATCCCCTCCTTAAAGCTATCGGCTTTCCACTAACCCATTGATCCTGCATAATATGAGTCTTTGCCCCATTGTCAATTACTCTACTGAATGCCGCCCTACATTGATTAATTGCCCAACACATACCTCTAAAACCCCACGATGCATATCTAATACTTTGCCGCTTTAATCCAATTGAAACAGGCGATCCTTTGTATTTAGCTAACAAAACTCTAGAAACAAGCAGATCTTCCTTTTTATGCAACCTCATAGCTTGTTTAACCAAAATTGCCGTATTAAAATTGCTAACATTCCTAATCCCAAGGCCACCCATTCCTTTAGGCAATTTGACCTTTTTCTTGCTTGCCCAATGAATTGTTGTTGATCCAGAAGCAGTTCTCCACAAAAACCTTGAAAAAATCGCGTTAATACTATTCGAAATTCGTTTAGGGAGTAGAAACACAGTAAGCACATGATGGCATAACGACGCTAGAACTGCATTGATAATGAGAATCTTCCCTGCATGTGAGAGCGCCAAGATGCTTCCAGCTACGTACCTTCTTTTGAATTTTTTCTATAATAGGTAGAAACTTGTTGGAACTACGTCCATCCAATTCAATATTATTACCCAAATATCTGCCTAACTCTTCAGATGCAGGAGTCCCAATGATACTCCTAATGCTTGCTTTACAATTCGGCGGAGTGTTAGGGCTAAACATGATTGAGGTTGACCTCGCCTGAAATTTGACTGAAGCGACTAATAATGGCCTTAACAGCTTCATAAGATTGAGGTGTTGCTTTAAAAAACAGAAGCGAATCATCTGCAAAGAAAAGATGAGATACCGAAGGTCCATTTCTTGACACTTTTATGCCTTGAAACAACTCCTCTTTTTCCGCTTTGACCAGCATGCGAGAAAACACCTCCATCACTAAAATGAATAGATATGGCGAAAGCGGATCACCCTGCCGTAACCCACATTGTGGTTTGAAACTTTCCGTAGCTTCCCCATTATTCAAAATGGAATAAGAAACTGTAGTGACGCACTGCATGATCCAATGTTGCACCTTTGCTGGAAAATTCATTCGCTGTAAAAGCCACTGTAAAAAACCCAATTCACCTTATCATATGCTTTGAACATATCAATCTTCAGAGCTGTAAGATACTCCCTCCCTCATTTTCTCCTTTTTAAGAACGTGACAACTTCATGCGCTAACAGGCAATTGTCTGACATCAATCTCCCTGGAATAAACGCATTTTGAAAAGGGGATACCAGAGATTGCAGAATTGGTTTTAACCTATTAACCAATACTTTAAAGATGATTTTGTAAATGACATTACAGAGACTTATAGGACGAAATTGCCCTGCTACCTCAGGATGCTGAACTTTCGGAATAAGACAAATAAGCGTATATTCCATTCCTGTAAAAGATATCCATGTTAAAAAAAAATGAGCAACAGCTGCTACAACATCCTTCCCAACAATCTCCCAATTCTTTTGATAAAAAATTGCTGGCATTCCATCCGCGCCCGGCGCTTTTAGTCCTCCCAACTGAAATATTGCATCAGTAATCTCCTGTTCCGATACACTCGCACTCAAATTATGCCTCTGCAGTTCCGACACTAATGGTATGGATTCATCAATATCCCTTATCGTTGCCAATACTTCATCATCCCATTTATGACAACTTGATTGGAAAATGTCAATATAGAACTTCGAGATAATATCTTGAATGTCCTTCTTATCCGTCTTCCAAGCACCCATTTCATCTTTAATCATTAATATCTCATTTCTCTTTTGCCTCGATTTCGCTTTTCGGAAAAACCACTTACAATTTGTATCCTCAAGCGTTACCCATTTACCTTTTGCTCTTTACTTCCAGAAATCAAGCTGAACCTGAATCCTTGTTAGCACCTGCTCCCGAACTCTTGCCTCATGACATCCATCCATGCCATCTTGCATGTATAATTGCGCCTCATTCAATCCTTCGACCAGGTCTCCCAATCCATAGCCGTCTTTTTGGTATACTCTCGACACCATCTAAAAACATGAAATCTGACCATAGCCACCTGCTTCGAGAGCTTGAACATTGGCGAACCATCAAACTGTTGATTCCATTTGTCCATAATGATTCTCTTAACCTCATCAAACTCCAAGCACCATGACTCTAATTTAATATGATTCTTTTTCCGTTGTGGCAAAGGATTCGTATAAATAACTATGGGGCTATGATCCGACACCATAGGAAGAATTACCACCGTAGCATCAGGATGAGTCTGAATCCACTCCTTTGAGCCATAAGCTCTATCTAACCGTTCATATATCCTATCATCCCCTTCTCTATTATTACACCATGTAAATTTAGGCCCAACTGATGAAATTTCTGATATTCCCAAGTCCATTTCCAGTTTAAGAACATTTCTCTTCCACTAATAATTCTGGTACCCCCCAATTTTTTTATCACTACTTTCTAATTGATTGAAATCCCCACAAACTAGAAATTCTTAGACTCATTCTCAATGCAAGATTTTAAATCCTCCCAGACAATAGCTCGTGATTGATGATACGACGATCCATACACAAAAACTAGGTTCCATTCATATTTTTCATCTTTAACTACATCCCATATCTTACATACAAAAAATGTGCGGTGACTTACTACATACATTAATATTAACATTGGCATCCCACAAAAGAGCTAAGCCCCCTGCAAACCCATTAGCATCTAAAACATCTATATTTCATAAGCCTAATATGGTAGATAGCCTAGAAATAAGTACACCATCAGCTTTAGTTTTAGAGAGAAATAACACAGAAGGGTGCAACTTGCGGACTAGACAACACAAATACGGAATTGTAGGGGAGTCCGCAGCATTCAATCCCCAACAATTCCATGACATAATGATCATATGGCACCCGGAGACTGCTTAGGCCCGGTCTCATGGCCTTCATTAGATTGTTCAATCATATATTTCTTAACCACTTTTTCGCCGTTCCTCCTTCGCCCAAATCTTAAAACCCGACGAAGCTCCGAAATAATTTCACTAACCAGAGTGCCCAACTCATCTAATTTCCGCTTTTTAGCATATTTAATAATATGCCCTGAGTCATCCCTAGGCAACGGTGGTCTGCCCCTCTTCTTAGGCTGCCTCACTGATGTTTCGGCCTCCTCATGAAAAATATGTCCTGTTTCACCCTTAGATTTGATAATCGTACCCGCAGCTGCTTGCCACACCCCTTCATCCTTATGCGAATCACCACCCACATCAAGACTTTCATCCGAACGTACATCCATACATCCCTCTGGTGGTCCTCCATCTATAAGTACTCCCTCCTCAAACTTCGATTTAGCATATTCTGATAATACCGAGGGTAAAACAGAGTCCATGTATTCAAGTTGATCCGAAATTCCAAGAAAAGGCAGAATTTGTAGGTTTGTAAATTGAACTGTAGGAAGACTACGACAAGCAGAGTGATAAGAACTGGACGAACCTGATTGTAAGGATGAATGAGATCCTGGAATTTGCAAAGGAGTTTGAGGCGAACTCCTAGCTGTGTTTAACGCTGCAATCCAATCAAAGTCCCATTGCGATCGCGTGTGCACTGAACCAGATGAAGGTGGGTCTTAAAGCCCATGGGCCTGGAAGTTCTTCAGACGACCCGAAACTTGCTGCTTCTTGTTGCAGTAGAATACGGCTGTCTTCAAGTAAATTAGCAAAACCCAAACTCACTTGGTTCACCTTGTTCAATATTGGGCTGAGCCCATAACTCTTCTTGCTGGGCTTGAAGCAGTAACTCTGGAGGCAATATATTTCCCAAGCTTACATCAAGTGGGGTTTGAAGTGGTAATTCCCCACTCAAGGATGGTTGAATTGAAGTGCTGAAGGAGTTACTCATATTTTCTACCTCTTCACACACACGTGGATGAGAGAGAGAAGATATTGAAGACTGTGAAAATGGTGTGGTAAAGCTTGCCTCCTTTTCACTAATTATTAATGAAGAAGCTTTTAAAAAACCAAGAGCATCCTTATCACCACAATTATTTAATTCCAATAAACAACTTCCACCTTTTCCTTTCCCTATTTCCCACGTGCAAACTTTGTCCCTAGAAATCTCATTCAAAAATCAACTTTTTGTTTCTTTTAAAAAATGTTGCTTTGATAGTAAATAGGACAGACCAGCTTTCCGTGATGTTCATTTCATCTCCACTTTTTTAATCCCAATGTCATTTTTATAGCCACCCTTCCTACTGCAGTTCTCTTTCTACCCCCACTCCTACATTCACCTTTTGCAAATTTATTATTTCTCATCTGAGAGTTTAAAAAACCCTCCACCAAATACAAATTCGGCGCTTGATTATTAAAGCACCCGATACAGCTTGCACTGTCAGATTGTGGATTATCCTCCATTATTTCATCTACATTAATTTGGAAATAATTCCCTTCCCCAATATTGTTACTATCATCACTGTTGCTAGAAACTACCAGCTCCGCCGAGTCTCGACCATGTTCCAGACAAGCAGACCATTTTGAGTTCCAACTCCAATGCCTTCTGCTACATTCTCCTTCCTCAAAAACTCGACCTCTTGCTCCATCAAAACACCTTCTTTTCGCTTGATATGACCCATTCCCAAACCCTATATTATCATTCTTTGAATGAGCACCACTTGAATCACGACAATCATGCATTTCCTCATCATCACCATTTTCATCATTGGGATCATCATCATCACCATTATTCCCCGAGCTATCACTTGACTCTGTCAAAGCTTTTCCCTCCGGAGACCCATCTAATCTTACATGAGTTGTAATATATTTAGGGATCAATGGCAACCCAATCAAACTATTTGTATACAAAGGAGCATTTGCTTGTCCCAGCATAATAGGAACATAAGGTTTACAAGCTTCAGCTAAAGCACACTAGTAGAATAAATGCCTATTGCCGCAGTCATTAAGTGGCATATTGCGGCGGTTTTGGCCGCGCAACAATAAAGGGCGCAGCAATAGGTAATTAATATATTGCTGCGGTTTTTGACCGCAGCAATATACCAAGATATTGTTGCGGTTCCTGGCTAAAACCGCAGCAATATACCTATTGTCGCGGTTAATAGGTTATTTTTTATTATAAAAAAACAGGTCTATTGTTGCGGTTTTAAGAACAAACCGCAGCAATAGGGGCACCTTTTTAAAAAAAAAAAATTTTTTTGAAACTTAAATCTGCATATTATTTTCAGCATCAAAATGAAATAAAACCAAAAGTAATTCAAACAAAACTAGTATAGACGTACAGTGTATTGAATTCATAATGAAACTAATAAACCAAAAGTTAATGAAACTAGTACAGACTAGAAACTAATGAAACTAGAACTTAAAAAAAATTAAAAGGAAGGAAAAATTGAAACATGTTACAGCATCAAAATGAAATGAACTAAAAGTAATTGACGATTTCACGAAATATAATCAAAAGTGTGGAGAGCCACCATCGACGAGGGTCGAAGCCTTGCGAGTCACGAGCGACGAGCAACGAGCGGCATGGTGGTGGTGCGATTCACGAGCGACGTGGTGGTGGTGCGATTCACTAACGACATGGTGGTGGTGCGATTTACGAGGGTCGAAGCCTTGCGAGTCACGAGCGACATGGTGGTGGTGCGATTCACGAGGGTCGAAGCCTTGCGAGTCACGAGCGACATGGTGGTGGTGCGATTCACAAGCGACGAAGGCCGGCGAGCCACGAGCGATGAAGAACGGCGAGCCACGAGCCATGAAGGACGGCGAGCGACGGTTAATGAGAGAGAAATGGGGAACCTATGCGCCGAAGAGGAGAGAGAGGATAGAGAGGAGAGAGAGGAGAGAGGATAGAAACGGCTAATGAGACTATGAGAGAGAGGGTGGGCGCCCATTTTATTAAACCCTAATGACCCTATTGCTGCGGTTTTTAGAAGGAACCGCAGCAATAGATTAAAATAATATTTTTTTAATATTATTTTAATATATTGCTGCGGTTTTTGTCAAAAACCGCAGCAATATGTTTGGTCAAATAGTTAAAAAAATTTCAAAAAATTTCCGTTGAAACCATATTGCTGCGGTTTTCGGCCGAAACCTTCCTTTTTTCTTTTTACGTGATATATTGCTGCGTATTGGTAAAACCGCAGCAATATCACCGCAGCAATAAACAATTATTCTACTATTGGCACTATCAATCTCATATTTTGCTTTTTCCCACGACTTAGAACACCGTGAACTTTTATGACCGATCCTCCCACATCTTTT
This sequence comes from Beta lomatogona, assembly GCA_947646795.1. Lineage (NCBI taxonomy): Eukaryota > Viridiplantae > Streptophyta > Magnoliopsida > Caryophyllales > Amaranthaceae > Beta > Beta lomatogona. The sequence goes on from CANSNZ010000268.1 coordinate 4,457,279, forward strand.
ACAATAGATGAAAACACCCTCATACTTAATATCAACCCAAATGGTGCGACCTTCTTCATCTTCAACAAAAACCAGGAATTAATGAAGATTTAACTTTAATCCATAACAGGGCTCTATAATACTTCCCGGCGATTTTGAGTGGTCATCAAACCTCATCAAGCGACCAACTCTAGATAAGACGAGGTTTGCAAAAGAAAGGGAGTTGTATACCAATGGTAAACCTTTGACCCATAACGAGGCTTCTGAAAAGTTAAAAGATTTGAAAGAGTCCGTAATCCTCCAAGGCTTAAGCACCATTAACGCACCTTTATAATTTAATGTACCATTCAACCGCAACAAATTATTTTTATCCTCAACCTCTTGACGGTGGAGGAAAAAAGTTTATGTTCCTTCGAAACTGAAATTCTTCCTTGAGAATTCCACGAGTCTACCCAATGTTGAATTTCAGGCACCTCAAACATTCGTGTATCCAAGAACTTACCCACTACAGGTTAAGGATAGATTGAACGTGAAATTTGCCAATTCTTCTACAGGAGGTCGTATGAACGGACCTTGCTTCCTATGCAAGATCACAAAATTCGAAGTAGAATTCGAATTGGAAGTAGCCATGAGTAAACAAAACGAAACGAGATATCAAAGACGAGAACACTGATAATATGAACAACAAACACAGACAGAGATGATTTTAATGGACTTGAGCTAAGAGGATTTAATTTACAGAATGATCTTTTTAAAGAAGAGAATGAATCTGGAGAGAATATATTGAGACAGAATTTGTTATAACTATGACAGGAACTTTGGTCATTGAGGTTTACAGAGTAAGTTTTTAGAGAGAGAAATAAGAGAGAGAACCTCTCGTATCATTTGTTAACTGTGGTTGTATGTTTGACAACATATATTGTATATTAGTTTTTGGTTTCGGGCTATGCCCCAGGTTATTTTCTTATATTACATTTTGTTAGTCTAAGAAAACTGATATTCTTTGTTTCCATTAGACTATATGTTTCGACCTCAAATCTGGCTTGATATTCTGTTTTGCGAGTGCTAAATGTCTTTCCATGAAATTCCAAAGTAAATATATAGGTTCCGTAAAAAAAAAAGAGTAAATATAGAGGTTTATCGAACATATTAGAGAAAACTTAGGAAGTGTATTGGGACGGGGAAGTGATGCAAACAATTTATGGTAAATGAGGACTCCAATGGTAACTGTAATGATAATGGGTACATATGAATGAGTATTGAAAATAAATTTTACATCAATGTGTAAAGAAGTGATTAACGTATTCTTCATTCTTTCCTTTGCCATGGAAAGAATACATTTAGCATTGGCATTTTATCACAACAATAATCTCAGTGTCATCAAAGCATAAATGCACTTTCATGTCACTTTTGGACAAAGCATGGAACATGGACCCTGGTGCATAGTGATGTATATGCACCTCGTGTGAAACAACAACAAATAAAAGATGAAAACACATGGCTAGAGCATTGATCCACTAACAAGAGAACAAATACGGAGAATGACACATTAAATCTCAAAACATATCAAATCTAACAAATTTAGGAAAATGATAAAACGTCAAAATTACTACTTTAATTTCATTTAGTTATACAATTTTTGTAACTTTATACTATCTTTTTTTTTTGTCTTCTATCTCTCCACTTCTTTACCTGCCATTTTTTAAGACTTGTGTATTAGTCCATTGTTGAAGAATGCACTCTCAACATTCTTTCTATACAACGAAGTTTTTTTTTTAAATTGTCCTCCATTGAAGACCCATATTGCATTGAAGGAACCATGGATAATGGACAAAAACCAGAACAATAAAAGATAAGTAATATTCTTAATAGCTATTCATTAAAAATATATGTCATAGTAAAAAAAAATTTAAAAATTAAATTTAAAGAACATACTTTCTAACTAAAAAGAGCATACAATTTAAAATCGGAGAACATGTGTAATCTCCATTTATAAAAGAACACGAATGGTAAAAAAAAGAGAAGTAGATACTTTCTAGTTATAAGGAACATATAATTCAAAATTAATGAACATTTCTAATTTCCTATTCATAAAAGAACAAAGGTATCTAAAATAGAGCATATATTAGAATAATAACATATAATTAAAAACAAAAGAACAAAGGTAGCTAAAAGAACACATATAATTTCATATCCAAAACCATGTGTAATCTCCATTCATAAAAAAACATGGGTAGTTTTACAAAAAATGATACAATTTAAAATAAAAGAATATACTTTATGTGTAAAAAGAACATATAGTTTAAAATCAAATAACATATGTTTACAAATAGAACCTAGATTGTAATGAAAAGAACATACAAATTATAATAAAAGAACATATTTTAAAATTTTAAAATACCATTTTTGAATTATGTTCTATTATATTAAAAAAATAGAACATATACAAAAAAAAGGGACATCATGATTTAGATAGTAATAGTTTTTATTTTTTCTTTATCAATGGAAAATCATTCCAAATGATGTATTAGTTTAGGTAGATCTGCGCATAGGGTGGGCTGGGCCCGTGGGCTTGGGGAAATGACGGGCCGTGCTGGGGCCGGACCTGAAATTTCTAGATTTTGTCCACGGCCCTGCGGGCCGGGCTCGTGCGGGCATGACTTGTATTTTATGTTGTTTTTTTGGATTCTTTGCAGTTTTAGACTAAAAAAATAAAGTGAAGGGGCTGCCGGCCCACGGGCCATATAGGCGGGCTCATGCCAGGTCGGGCCTGAAATAAAATTTATTGACTGTGGCAGGCCCACGGCGTACATAGAGTACAATGGGCTGGGCCAGGCCTCAAGCGGGATTGGGACAGGCCAAGCCCAAACAGTGCCGGGTTGGGCTGGCTCACGTGCTGGCTCGGCCCATGCTCACCTCTAAGTTTAGGTGATAGATTCGAAAATCCTTTCACATATGATGCGTAAGTTTAGATGATAGATTCTTTTAACCAATATATCTTCCACATTTTGTCCCTTGATCTAGGAGGATTTTGTGTTTTTTTTTAATCAAGCTTTTTAACTGGTAATAGTTAGAAGATCATGTTCTCTTTGCAACTTGCGTTTTGTTTGGAGGAAGATGCATTTCGTTTGAAAGAGTTCATGCATCATACATCCGGGTGTATCATGTCCATGGTACATCAATGACTAATTTTTGCTCATTTTCTCATTTGAAACTGTCATTTTTAGCATTTTTTGCTCATTTGAATGATTTCAAATGAGCAATGAGCAGAAAAATTGCCTTGGGTGTATCATGCTCACAGTATACCTGAGTGTATGATAAATTATTTGTGTTTGAAGCTAAAGAACATGCGGTTTGAAAGAACGACTCATAATGATTGATTATTCATCAATACTATTTCCTTAGGGCTCGTTTTTTATCATTTTTTTATTTCTAATTTCAGTTTTTAGAAAACCAAAAATAAAAATATGGAAACTAGAGAAAGTAGTTTATAGTTTTCTGTTGACAGTTATCAAAACTGACATATTTAGTATAACAACGACTAATTTTAAGTTTATTATATTCATTATACCATATAACTTTTTTTATTCATAAAATCAAAAATTGAAAACTAACAATAATGTGGAACGAGTCCTTAGTTTTTGACCCTAATTTCAAACACAAAAACTTTCAAGTTGCAATAGCCCCCGGTTTGGAAATCTGCATTGCATAGAGGAGAGAGAAAAAATGGGTAGCAAAGCAGGATCGACACCATCAACATACTCCCCTTCTACTCAGAAAAACAAACACCAAAAACCCACTTCTACTTCTAATTCTACTCACTCTAATCAACTTCGTTCTGACGGCCGTGGTTTTTACCAGTGTAGGCCTGCGTGTATGTATTCTCACCCTTTTCTTTATTTCTTAAATTATGTTTTTGTTTTTGTTTTTGCAGCATGTGTTATGTTATCCAGCTTCATCATGTTTTCTTCATAATTTGTTACAAGTTTTTTTGTTTTTTTTGTCTTTATTCTTGTAAACTATATCTGGGTGTTACAATGTTAATTGTTTTTGTTTTTGATTATCTTATATGAGATTGGAGAATGGGGTTAAAGTGTTTGCTTTAATTTCATGGACGTTTCTGTAATGATGTGTTAGATGTCTAATTTAGAGGGGAGTTGGTTAGAATGCGCCCAAATTATCTATACATTCTGCCATTGCTTTGTGTGCTAGATGAAGTATGTTCATTGTACTCAATATTTGGTGGATGAAGTATATTCTGCCATTACTTTGTAATTATTCTTAGCATTTGGGAGGAACAGGTGGGACAAATTTAAGCGTTTGCCCCGAAGAACTCTGTCATAAGCTGGACTTCTTAAGGATTTTAGTTTGATGCATCATGCATGGTTTGGAATATTACTACTTTGGATGGTACTTTGTCCAAAGTTTTTAGTTATCGGTATCGGTTGTTAGAAATGCCTTAGTGCTTTAAAGTCCAATTTTCGACTTCTATATGCTTACTGCTTTTGTATGCTTTGCCACTTCTTCTCCTCATTTTGTCGGATGTACCCTTGTTAGACACTCAACACTTCGATAAGGGTATGTACTCCTTATTCCACCCTTCAATTTTCATTTAGGCATCTCAATTCTCTTAAACAATATTGTCGTAGAGAAAAGAAAAATATGAAAAGAGATGGAAAGAGAAGAAAATGTTACGTTTTATATGCTCACTACTACTAGACCATAATTTTAATGGAATCAGCAGCTAAGGCATCCTGAAACGTGTGCACATGCGTTTGCAATATGAAAAATGCATCAAAAGTCTTTTATAATCAAGAACATTTTTCATGGATGCAGCGTTGTGACTCTGCAACCATGTCTAGAATTATGGCAGTGTCCTTTGTTCGAAATATCGAGGCTTGATATGCTCGTTTGCTTGGCACTTGGTTATGTATCCGTACACTCTTACCCATTTTTGAGTACAAAGTTTGCGTGGAATGTTAATTTTATGGGCAGTTGAAATAACATGCGTTGGTACGGGGCATGGATAGGCGATAGGGAGGTCAAGGAAACACACTGCATCTAAGACTGCCCCTGAGAAGGCGCAAGGCGCTTTGTCTTTGTCACCGAGTAATTGGAGAGGGAGGAGTGTGTTGGAGAGAAGAAAAAGAAAAGAGAGTAGAGAGAAACTCAGTCATGGGTGAGCGTCACTGATGATGAAAATTCAAAGTTCAGTTTGGCTGTAATCTTGCTCAAGGAGCAATTCATCTCAGTTTCTTGGAACTTTCTCCTCTCTTTCATGTTCTTACTTTCTCTTCCCAACTCCAGAAACAGCAATGTTGTCTATTAGGTAAGCACTAAGCAGTTTTGAGTAGGAACTTTAAACAACTGTAGGATATCTAAATCGATGGCCACATCTTAATGAAAAAAGAGCTGATCCAGATAGGATTCCAGATTGTCCTGTTCCATGATGTCATTCTATGCATATAGCGATGGGAAGCTATCTCATGTCCCTTTCCTTCCCTTCTTCCTTTCTAAACCCGATAACCGAAATCTCATCCAACTGACATATATCTTGACCGAAAGAAACACTGCACTACTCAATGGACCTACCCATTTTTCCTCCTGCTTTGCCAGTGGCTAAACTAATTTGAGACATCAGTGGCTGATTTATGAATTATCATGCAAACTTCTTGATGGGTAGAAGGTGTTTACGAGATTGTGTGCAGGCAAGATACTTCAGATGTAGTGATTGCTTCCATGGGTTCAAGTCAATGTTTAGGCTTGGCTTAATTAACTTTTAGCTGCTTGACTTAATTAACTTTTAGCTGCTTGACTTAAGAACAGGTTGTGTATTGTGATGGACCTCCTCTTGATATCTTTCAAATGTAAATGGAAGGATTTCTTGCTGACTTTCAACCTCACGTGCCAATTTACTCACCCTTCTTCTTCCTTCTCCCCTTGTAGTAATTTATCATATTCATCCCTGCTCATACTTCTTCTTTGTCCCCCCTCCCTCTACCCTCAAAATTTCCTTTCTTTTTTTATTCTTGTTTGCTTCCTATTTCTTGCGGGTAATATTATCTACTCTTAAATTAATTTGTCTCCTATTATTCGCCGATATTGTTTGGGTAGTCTCTCTACTAAAAAATTAGTTTGCCTTGTATTTATTATACGCCATAGTTGGACCCTGGTGGAATTTCTCTATCTTGGCACTGTACTTGATCATAATGTTTAGGTACTTTTATCTTCCTTGTATTGTTTCATTCATTATACCTTGACTGTTGACAGTTCATCTTCTTTGGCAAGCTTATTGTAGAATATCATCATAACTGAAACAAACCTTTAACCTAGCCTTTCTGATGAAGCTCCCACCTTTTCTGGTGGGAAGGGTAGGGGTCTGATTTATGAAGCTTTTTTCGTGCTAGCAGTCAGTAGACACGCTTCTTGATTTACATGAACTACGCCTTTTACTGGTCATGCATAGCATGCTGCTAGTCCACAATTAATAAGAAACAAAGGATAGTAAATTTTGAATTTTAGTTAAGTCTATTATAAATTAGTGACTGCATGACTCTATCTAAAAATTATCGTCTTGTGGTAACTTGACTGTATGATATATTCTTGTGATAACTTCACTGTATGAATTCTTTGGATAAGTTGACTATATGGCATTGTCTTTTGATGACTTGACTGTATGACATTGTCTTTTGATAACTTGACTGTATGATTGCTTATTCAACTTTTTTATTATAATCAGACTTGAAGACTGGGGCTGTCAATGCTGCTGCTGGTTCTGCTTATGCAGAATTTGGCAACACCAAGGTCATTGTATCTGTGTGAGTACATCTCTTCCTGCAAATGGGCTACAGACTTATTTCTTAAGTCACAACTTCTTTATGAAATTCTTGTTTCCAGATAAGTATCCTCGGAATTAATTCCATGGATGTGATGTATTTTGATTTTTTTTTTTTCTTCACCCCAGCTTTGTTTTGCACATAGTCCAAAAACCTAGACTGGTCAGAAGGTTAATGGTTTAATTGCATGTTAAGAATCAAATGACTAGTTGTTTCGTATTATGGGATATTTAAAATGATTAGTACTAGACTTGTGTAATCACTGGTTTGCAGCATTTGATTGTTTCTTTATGGAGACCCCGACAGTTTGTGTTGATGAGTCCAAGCTTATACATTTCTGGTCTATGCGAAAATCTGGTCCAGCCAGGTTGTTTGGGTCACTATTTAACTGGATCATTTGGTGTCTTTGCATGACGAGCAATAATGAAATTTTCATAGCTCACTGAGCCACACTCCCTAGTCCCATTTATTGCGTGGGAACGCATATCAAATGGAGTTGTGGAATCGGAAATAGCTCCATATGTCATTGTGAGTCATGTGAGATGAGTGGCGTTTACTAATGTTTGTTGAGGGTTCATTTTCATAACAGGAAATGATACGTTTTTGATAATTTGTTTGAATCATTCAGAAGGTAGTAATTCATAGTGTGCATTTGTGCTGTATATACCCGGGAAGCCAGTACTATTATCCAACATTTTGTAAATTAGCTGTCTACTGGGGTTGAGATGGCAGGCTCTGCTGATAAATCTTTTGAGTCCTCGAGATTCAGGGGCTACTTTTAAGGTGGTTTTGGGGAGCATGATCTGGATTTGATATATGTAGTGCTTCTGTGGGAGACATATGAAGCACTAAAGCTGGTACATAAAGTATATTAAAGGCAGAGAATATCATCCATTTAGTTTGACAGTTGAGAAAGTTGGTCTAATTGGTTGATTACACTGATCAAAATTTGTTGACTTACCATGCTGTTTCTTGCTACCCTGACGCGCCATTGTAGCTTAAGGTTGCTTTAGATGAGAGAAACTGATGGTGAGGCGCTGCTGCCTCTTTTTCGTAATACGCTACACAAGATGACAAGATTGGCGAAAAACATTTTCTTGGGAATTAGTAAACCACTGATGGTGGTGGAAGTGATATCACACCTTTGGAAGATGAAGAAAAAAACAATCTATTTGTTTGTTTTTATGCTCTTTTTGCCGCTATTTTTGCTAAGACCCATAAACTGGAACGGATAGAATTGGTCATTTTTCAAAGTAAGGATCAGACTGAAGTGGAATTGTCCATGGAATGAATATCTTTTGTAGTCATCTATATATTGATATACACACGTTGTGTGTTAAATGTATTTTGAAATTTTATACCAAATAATCCTATGTTTTAGGTGTTTATCCCAAACAACCTTCACGTTTTGCACCTCTTCCTAAGGTAACTCCCAACTTGTAATCCGTAATTAAACTCAATGATTTCAGTCACAACTTTACTGCGCTAAAGAGTCCTATATAACTACCCTCTGCACCCCACATTTATTCGTGAAAATTTCATTCAAATTTTATTCAACTAGAGGGTTCTGTCTAGGGCTGATTAACACATCACGTCGGGTCGTGTTCGGGTTAATAATAGACGGCTTGAACATGTCCCAACCCAAACCTAACCCGTTTATTAAACGGGTTGCAAAACTCAACCTTGACCCGACCTGTTTATTAAACGGGTTACCCATATAACCCGTTTAACCCATTTACATATTTATTACTATTAAATTTTTATTAAAATTTATTAGTTTTCAACAATAAATTGACATAAAAGTATGCATGATTAGATTTTCTTTTCAATTTTTGTGTTCTACAATTAGTATTTTTAAAATTTTCACCAACTTTAACACAACTTTTTAGGAAATTTATATTTTAATGAGTTAAACAGGTTAAAGCAGGTTAATTTCGGGTTGAAAATGTCAACCTTAACCTAACTCATTTAATTAAATGGGTAAGTCATGTCAACCATTTACTTAAATGGGTCAAAAATCTCAACCCAAACCCGCTTATTTTAGATCAGGTTCGGGTTCGGTAAACGAGTTGGGTCATTTTTTCACAGCCTAGATCTGTCCTGCCAACTGCAGTTAAGTTCTTTTAGTAGTAGTAGTAAAAGTAGGGTTCAATTAATGTGATTTTCCATTATGATTGGCTGCTATAATGGTTAAGTGCTCTATCTCGAAAACCAATAAGAAATTTTGTCATCTCTTCAGCAAGTTTCCTAATTTCATCTGTTGCTGAAATAGTGCATTCAGATTTCACATTATAAATAGTGTTAATTGAACTGAATGCCTTCATAACTGACATATTCTAAGTGTACAGGAAATATTCTGTTGTTTTTCCTTATTTATTTGGGGGAGAAACAATGACATGCATATTTGTTTCTTCAGATTTGGACCTAGAGAAAGTAAGAAGGCAATGATGTACAGTAATACGGGCCGGCTGAATTGCAGTGTCAGCTATACACCTTTTGCTACCCAAGTTCGTGGCCTGGTAAAGGATTTTACTCAAACACCAAATAGGTGGTCTATATTCTAACTGTTTTGATTTCTTGCTCTTGAATAGTTCTACTCGTTAACTATAATTTAATTTGCTCTCTTAGGGCTCAGAACATAAAGAGTTTTCCTCAGTGCTTCATAAAGCTCTGGAAGGGGCAATAATATTGGAATCATTCCCAAAGACAACAGTTGATGTTTTTGCATTAGTTATGGAATCTGGTGGAAGTAAGTTGCTTTAAGAATTTTATCTAACATCAGAACCAAATTGGTTATTGGTCCGTGAAAATTGAAACAGGTGTACTGGATCCTATTCCTGTATATGTCTCTATTATATTTCCTGAAATAATGGTAATCTGTTTCAATAGGGGAAGGCTAAGTATTAGATTGTGGTTCAGGGATAGATAGATCTTGTCAACTAACGTTGTCATGGTATTCTTGTGCTTGATCTTGTTGATGTGTTCTTGGAGTAATATTAGGTCATAATTGAATTTCCAAAGATACCCTCACTTAAAAGGAGTGATGGAGAGAGGACTAGATGGAACAGAACTATTTCGGAGTTTATGTAATCATGTTAAATCCTAAAGTGTGCCAGTTCCGGATTTGGGAAAATGTGACAATGAGTTCTAGATGAAGTCTTTACTCTCCTACCTATTTTGCTTCTTAGATACTGTTTAGCTAGGATTTCTGAAGAAACAGAAAGGTCACTATGGTTTTTATCCTATTTTTAGGTCATTCTTTCTTCTGTATTTTCTTTTTTTACTCCTTGAATTTTCATTCTCTCTCCAGAGTTGTCTAATGGGTTTATCGGCTCTATCACTCGTAAGTTTTGATTGAATTTTCCAATTATTCCTCGGAGTCATTAATTACCACTATAATTATCTGAATAGCAATCACCTGCTCCAATGCCTCCATCCATCCACCACCGATCCAAATGGGCTTCCTTTATTTACCCCTTAAGGCCATAAACTTTCCATTGGCTCCTCTGCTTCTTGTTGTACCTACGACAATGCCACCTTTCCCCCATATCCATTATCCACTATCACTCAATACCTGGGCTTCCTATTAATATAAATGCTGGTTTGTGATAGTATGCGGTGGTAGGTCCATAACGTTATGTTGAAATTCTAGGGAATAGGCATGCGGTTGCAGTAGCTAATCAGAAACCTTCACGAGAACACAGATCTAAACAGGATATCACACTATATAACATATTAAATGAAGAGTCTCCTTCCTTTCCATTCTAACCCTTTCTTTGTTAAGGTTCATTTAACACCAGTGTGGACAACCTTTTAGTTGGTGAGTGAGTGAGGGGGATGGAGGATGTTGAAGACTATTGGGGATAAGGGTTGGGCCGTGGGCAATGGTGATTTTTTTTTTTTTATAATGTTGACCGAAGACACTTTTAAAGAAGATATACTTTGAAAAAGTGATTTTAGATGTATTCCCTTTTGAAAAAAATACAGTATGTGATTATATAATTCCAGATCAAACTCTTCCTTTTTCCTGCTATTTTGCTCTTCAATGTGTGAACCCAATGGTCCAATAGATATGGTCTTTTTGACATTAGGATGAAAAATATTTCATTTTGATTTGTTATGATCATTAGGTAGACACTTATTTGACACCTTAGAGTCATCTAGAAATTTTCCACACTCCTCCGTTCCGTGTTGTTTGGGCCCTAAGAAATTCTAAACCATGATTTCTTTTTTCTAAATACTTTTGCTCTTCGTAGGCTTCCTTTTTTTTTGGTGGGGGGGGGGGGAAGGTGGGGAATTTGATTATATGCTTTGTTTTTAAATGATGCATTGATATAATTTTGATACTTCCAGTTCAAAATAGTATGCCATCCGTGGTCAAAATTCAATGAAGTTGATTATTACTTGTAAAACTATGTAGTGAGTTATAATGTGCTCATTATGACATTTATCTGAAAAAATGTTTTCCGAAGATTTTCGTTTTATAGTTATTACTGTGAATCTGTGATGTAAAAGTTACATAAAAAAGGGTCAAAACAAATAAGACTATTGTATGAAATCGGTCTGGCTCTCCTCCCTCCCCCTCTCCTTCACCCTCCATATTTCTTCCTTGTGTCCTTTCTTTTTGTGGACATGAGGATTGATGATGGATGCCGGTCAAAGAACTAGATTTTCACAGAATGAATATGGGAAGGTCTAAAATAAATGTCTCATATGTTTTGATCTTATTGGTTTGTGGATTGGCTATTTGGCTCTTGAAATATAATGAAAAAAGTCCACGTGAGCTGTCCTTAAGTTTCTTTTTTTTGGGAATTATTATTCCTCCAATGCTCATGCAGTCATGCTAGTAAGAGGAAATTTGTGAATGTAATGGGAGGTAGAGTTATGAAGACATTAATGGGGGTACAGACTAAGATAAGATATACGTGGCTCATCTGTCTGCATCCCATAATTAGGGGTTTTTAATTGTTATAGTAGATGTTTGTGTTTAGCATTTTACCAAGCTCTAACGTCATGATTAGCTGGCCATGAAGCCTCTTCCGTTTGGCATTTTGCTTTTTGGCTGAAATTATTTATCCAATTAGTGTTTCTTATCATTTATCATCTTCCTCGTTTGAAACACATGGCATCATCCTCTTGTCATTTATTTTCCCCTTATGTAAGGTGTGCTATGCTGGCATCGAACTCAGCTTTCCAATTTTTGCCGGTATTAAGGTCAGGTGGTCAATCTTTGGGTGACCTAGCAATTTTCGCTTCCCTGAGATTTGACAGCCCACATCCATCTGTTGGGAGCATGCAGATGTGGTTCTTGCTTGATTACACTGTTTGTTCATCTGTTGCTTGTAGTTGAACTTCTGTAATACTCCCTCCTTCCCTAAATAGAGTGTCCATTTTTCCATTTATGTTTGTCCCAAATAGATTTCCCATTTCCTTATTTGGTATAGGTCCACCAATTAAAATATTATTTTGCTTTCAACTTTTATAATATCACCCACTTTTCCATATGGCCCACATTCTCTCTCCTTAATAAACAATTCATAAAAAGTGTACCAACTTCTATATTTAATTATGATTTAATACAATTAAGGTCCTACACATGATTTCTTCTTAATACTTGTGCCCAAAAGAAATGGGCACTCTATTTAGGGACGGAGGGAGTACACTTGTATTTCAAAGTGTATATTAAGTTATCCTTTTAAGAGTTGAACATCCTATGATACTTGTATCTTTTACGTGAGCCCTTTTAACTCATAGACCACACTGTATATGATTGAGGTTGTAAAAACAGGGCTTTATCTAAACGAGTAGAGATAGTCGGATATCATCTTTCGTTACATATTCCTCCCCTTTCTCTGCTTTTAAAATTCTGCATTTCATGTCAATAGGTGATCTTCCGGTTATTATATCGTGTGCCAGTCTTGCTCTAGCTGATGCAGGGATCATGATGTATGATTTGGTTGCAGCAGTTTCTCTGGTATGCATCTCTGTCACATATTTTCTCATTTCACACTGACTTCTCTTTTCATATTGTGAGAAGTGTAATGTGGTTTCTCATGCTGGAAACTATTTTTCGTTATCTGAACATCTTTTATTTTTCCTGTAATTTGTTGTGCGTGGCTTTGATGACCCCTCATTTGTAATACTGTCTGAAATATAGCTGACTAACTGGGTTATATAGACATCAAAAGTATTCACTAAGTCAGATATCAAGTGATAGAAGATCAATCTATTTGTATTTTTCAATTGGAAGGATAAGATTGACTGTGCTACATTATTGTACAATTGTGTACATTCTTTTGGCCTATGGGCGTCACCGGTGCAATGCAATGGTAAACTTCAGAAAGTTTTAAATTACCTCATACAACAAAAAGTTATAGAATAATCCATGTTGATGACTTGAGATGTGATAAAATACCACTTTGTTGACCTGCACTTTCATATATCCCTTTGGGTCACCTGATCTCGTAGTTGGGATCTCCTTTAGAAAGGTGATGTTTCATGTTAGATTCTATAAGAATCTTAAGGTTTGCACTTAAGTAATTGAGTTGTCAATCTGAAATGTTTTCATCTGCAATTATCAAGTGTATCCAAAGGAGAGTGGAAATGTTAGTACAATATGCATCTGCAATTATCAATTGTATCCTTTATTTTTTAATTTTTTTGTTGGATATTCTGCATGAATTTTTTTAAAGAAAGAGATAAGACAATTTGTCGTGTAACATAATAGAAGTAGACGTGAGAAGCTGAAGTCTAAGTGGGCAAAAGAGGAACATAAGAGATCGAGTTCGTTTCTTTAAGGTACATAATGTCAGGAGAGGAGAATATCTATCACCGAACTTGAAATTGAGGGTGTGGATTTTGTCAGGGAATAGGATGCTATTACTGAATACATAACTTCTGCGAGTTCTTTGTCATGGATAAGCAGGTTGATTGTCCTTTTGTTAATGATCTAGATTAGAGACCTGTTAAAGTTCGGCTAGAGAGGCCATTCGACAAAGATGAGCTTTCTAGGGCTGATCGTGTCACAGAGGTTGTTTACTAAAATTGTTCAGATGTGGTTAAAGATGATTTTTTTTGAGACGAAGGTGGTGTATGATTATGAAGTCTACCTATCATGTTAGTTCCTTAAAGTAGTTTGGGTTAATCACAAGTATATGTATGATTTTGGCGAAGGTTTTTTGTAACTGTTCGCGTGTGGTCTGACCTAGTACCATATGTGATAACCAGAGTAGTTTTGTAGGTAGATAGACTCTGGATGTCGGTGTGGTGGCTGATGAAATGGTGGATGATTCTCATAGTGTTAGGCAATCTGGTGTCCACTTCAATCTCAATTTTTGAGAAAGCCTAATGGTTAGGGCTTTTAGATAGAAGTCACATAGAAGGTAAGGGGTGGAGGTGTCTAACATACAGTGTGCTAATGGTGGTGATGATACTGTTTTTTCCATGTCAAATAATTTGGGCTTAATGTCTTACTCTTATTGTCTTCTGATTAATATGTAGGTTTTCTTCTTTGGTTATGTATGTCATGCACAATTTGCTTCTTGTTGACCTCAGTCTTTCTTCAGGGGGTAATTAATGGCAGAATGGTTTTGAGACCTGGTTGTAGAGGAAGTGTCTTGGAAATAAGATAAATGAAAGAGGGCTTATATTTGCCTTTTTTTTAGGGTCAGGGTAAATGTCTACGGGATCATCTTAGTAGTTGGGAAAGAGATGGTGTCTAAAGGTTTAAAGCAGTGTTACATAATCCGCTCCTACCCCCCACGGACTATGTTTCAGTTCTTTTGTACCCAAACGCGGTTCGCACGCGTGCCAAATCGTTAGGATACGCGAGCTAGTTTGGCCAATTTGGCGTACCAAAATCCAAATGGTCATTCTCTATTTGTATATAATAGGATGATTGGGAGAGAAAGATCTTAGTTAAGGGGAATTTCAGAGTTAGGGTTTGAGAAAACAAACCCTAATTCCCTTAATTAAGTGTGAAACAAGAATATATTTGTAATGAAATGTTGGGGCTTTTGTTAGGGAAGTTGTTTCGAGCATAATGATGTAGTTTTAGTCACTATGAGTTTCTAGTAGGTCTAGGTGCTCAGGGCACTATCTCCGACGGCCACTGCAAATCCTTCTTTTTAATTCTTTTCCTCTATCGTGTCTTTCTTCTTTTTCTTTGGTAGTCACGTCATTCTCCTCTCTCTTCTGCCTTTCTCTCTCTAAGAGTATGTGCAGTGGGGCTCTTGAAAGGGCTCTCCAACTAGCTCTCTAAGGAGGGAGAAATTAGAGAGCTACTTCTTAGTTCTTACTAGGGGTGATAATGAGCCTGACAAGCTCGTGAGCAGCTCGGGCTCGGCTCGGTCGAAGCTCGGCTCGTTGAAGCTCGGCTCGACTCGAGACTTAAACGAGCCGAGCCGAGCGGCTCGTAAAGCTCGTGAACAGCTCGATTATTATTTTATACTAAAAAATATTTTATATTTAAAAAAGTATTTTATATTAAAAAATTATTTATATATATTAAAAATTAGATAAAGTATTTCTTTTAAGATACTAACTAAAGTATATATTAGAAGAAAGATAAAAAGAAAAGGTAAAAGCAATCAAACGAGCTCACAAGCCACAATTGAGCTCGAGCCACAATCGAGCTCACGAGCCGAGCCTGAGCCTATTCGAGCTCACGATCCGACGAGCCGAGCATAAACAAGCTAACGAGCCGAGCTCGAGCCGCAAATTCTAATCACGAGCTCGAGCCGAGCCCATGAAAAGTTAAACGAGCTCGAGCCGAGCCCAGTGCTATTCGGGCTCGGCTCGCTCGATAAGCACCCCTAGTTCTTACCCACCAAGGGCGCTCTTGGTGTGTCTTGAGTGTATCTCCATGGAGACACTTTAAAAAATGTCTCTCGGAGAAGATGCCATTTGGGAGAGACGAGAAATGACTCTCCATTGTCCCAACCAATTAATTGGTGACACATGGCATAAAGGAATGAGTTTTATTAATTGACATGGGGACCATTGCATAGTTAAATATACAGCGGAGAGCTCTTTAAAGAGCTTTATTATTGTTGGGTGTTTTTTAGATATAGTTTTTGATAGTGGCTTGAAGAGGGAGAGTAGTGGAGAGTTCATTGGAGAGCCATTACCATTGTACATGCTCTAAGTAATTAATATTGGGTGGGTAAAAGTAAAGTCACATGGCTTGTTTCAAAATAGAAAGAAGAATAGTCACGTGGTAACTAGTACAGCCTTTGACTTTTCAAATTCTCTTCTCTTATGCACCTTAGAGTTGTATATTAATTAATTTTAAGCTATGCAAAACAATGAAATATAAGTCCCGTAAAGTGGTTAGACAAAAAATTTATTAGTTTTTGATTAGATTAAAAAAATGCATTAGCGCACCAAATAATGTCTCAAAGTGAACCATGACCCCCAAATCGTACCAAAAAAAGTACCCCTACGATCCAAAATTCAGCCACGTAGTGAATTGCGTTCCCGTACCCGTTTCGTGATCCGAAGCGATCCGCGAACTATTTGACATTGGTTTAAAGAAGATTGTATGGGTTATGGTTATATGGTTATATGGTTTCTGTAGACTTCTCTTTAGTGGGAAGTGGTTGTGGCGTTTTTTTTTCCCAATTGGGATGGTCTTCAAACGACGGGTTGTTATATGTGAACAGGGTCTCGTTTGTTTCATGGATTCAGTTACTCTTCTTTTCCATGGTCAAATACAAGGTAGATTATGGAGGGGGCATTATTTTTTAGGAGGATTTTAAGCAGGAGGACAACCATCTAATTTCCTTTTCTATCTCTTGCACAATTTCATTCTTTTTTGTGAGGATGGTGGTAAAATTTCGCACAACTTTTATTATAGGAGGGACTCTGATGATAGGGAGTTGGGGGAACTTACTAGCTTGTTGAGAATCCTTGATTATAGAAGAGAATTGGCACAAGATCAATATAAACAACCATAAGAGACAAAATTTTGACTTTATGCATCTGACCCCATCTTTTAAGAGGATTTTTTTTGGCAACTCATCTTTTAATAGGATTAAAGTCGTGATATTGTTCTCCTATTACAAAAGGACTACACCAAAATGTGTGGAGGAGGATTTCTCTATTTCGTAGGACTACATCAGGGGAATCTATAATATATCCTTTGCTCTTTATAGGAGTGATAAATTAAATAACACGACCTATCGATATTGTATTGGTGGATGAGATTGGGGACGAGAAAACAATATCATGGATGCCATCTATAAAGCTTTATCTCTTAATCGGAAAATGTTAAAAGATTATGCCATAAAAGATATGGATATAAGATATGGAACTACTAAGATGACGATTGATAGACAATTTATCTCAAAGAGCTGAAACGTGCATCTTCCAATTGGAAAGGTAGATTTTGATGCACCAATCAGATGATGCCACTTATCGCTAGCTGGTAAAGAGACAAAAACAAAAACCATTACAAATCTACAAATGGCCATCTTTTAAAAAAAAAGACCAAGCGAAAAAACAAAAAAAAACAGACTATTTCCGAGCTTTATTAGTAGAGACCTGTTTTGCTATACTTTTGACACTTCATTTTTCCATAAATAAGGGGAAAATCTTATTCTTTCTTGGTCATTGTTACGAGATAAAAAAAAAGTGAAATTTGATTTTTGAACGGGGTTATAAAAGAGGAAGTGAAGAGAGGATGATTTGTTCTTTTTTTTTTTTTTTGAAATTGTGATATATGATACTCTTAGTGCTAAATTGGAGCAATGGAGGAACATATTAAAATGTGGAGTTTAGGCTAAGTTGAAAGGAAAATAGAGTAGATAGAGGTATAGAGCTCAGTTATTGAGAGAATCATTCGAGGATTTAGTAACATTGGACAGAAAGGAATTGCCCATTAGTTAGTGCTTTAAGTACCTTGGGTTAATTGTATAGAGTAATGGAGATATTGACCAAGACGTGGCTCATAGGATACTTTCAGAAGAGAGGGGCGAGGAGCTACTAGTCAGACGGAGAGGGGAAAGGAGCAACGAAGATTTCTATGCACGTAGTGTATCCTAAGGATAAAAGGAAAACTTTATAGGAAAGCTATTAGACCGTTATCATATGCGTTACATTTAGGAAAAATCATAAAAAAATTAACACAAATAATCCCAACTATTGGTGATCTTTTAAAAATAATCTCAACAATTGATTAACTCAAAATAATCCCAACTACTAGCATACCAATTTCAAAACACACCGTTCTTATCTTCAGAACCGTCAACTTTCTTTTAAAGCACTCTCTCTGACCTCTCCCTTTTCCCTCTGATCTAAATCTCTCATCTTTGTTCGTTATCAACCATAACTCATCACTAGGCACTACAACTTGCAGCACCACCATCCCCTTTTTTGCTCATTGATCACCACCACAATATGACCAAACCAACATCATCACCCCAAATAAAAGGTTTACTTGTCTCTCTCATGGACCTCTGGGGTCCATTGGTATATGGTAGAAGGACGGATATGATGACACGGATGACTCATAGAAGTGTTATCACCACCAGAATTGGGGAGGGAGGCAATGGTGAATGCTGGTGCTTGCAAAGAAAATGAGGGTACCGAATCATTGAAGTGGGTTGAAAATCATTGAGGGGGAAGGTGATCCGAGATCGAGATGATAAAGCATAATAGAGAATGTGGGTACCAAATCAGAGAAGAGGGAGGGAAGAAGGCAGGGTTCCAGTTACCGGAGATGAGGCAATGAAGGGGCAAGTGGGTATGCTGGGCAACAGTGGTGGTTGGTTTAGGGAGGTGTTTGGGTGGTGGCCGCCAGGAATAGTGGAGGAAGGTCAGGGATGGGACTGGAGAAATCTTTTAAAAATAAAAAGAGAAAAGTAACGGCAATCAATCAATTAGAATATGACATGTCACTTCTTTTAACCTGTTCAACAGGTTGACAAAAAGCGGAGACTGTTTTGAGAAGGTTGTCCCTATATTTCAGATTAGTTTGAGTTAATCAATTGTTGAGATTATTTCAAGAAGGTCACAGTAGTTGGGATTATCGGCGTTAATTTTTGAAAATCATATTAGGAAGATGGATGTGTTGGAACTCCTAAAGAGATGGAAATTCAAACAAAGATATTCGAAAAAGAGTTGAAGCCCTAGATTTTGAGGATATGATAAAACAGAACTGGTTACAATGGTTTGGGCATGTGAGACGTCGACTAAATGATGCACCGATTAAGACAATGGAGTTGGGATATTGGAGATTCTAAAAGGTAGGGTAGACCAAAGGTGACTTGGATCGAGGGCGTTGGAAACCTTATGAAGAACTTAGGTTTGCAGGAACATATAATGCTTGATAAATGAGAATGGAGGCAGAGGATCTACGTGGACAACCGCCAAAGATAAAAATTGACTCATGCCGACCCTAACCTATTAGGATTCCTTTGACATTGTGGATTAATTTGTCCCTTCCGTGCCTGCATAAAGGGGTGAGACTTCTTAACTTTAATCCTCCATCGCCCACACATAGAATCCTTTTGCACTAGGTGGAGGCTGGTTTAATTTAATTCTGACATCACTTGTCAAAATTTGTTGAGTTGAGAAGCTATATGGCTGTATAAGATCGGGGAAATACTTTTTCATACGGTGACGTTTCTACTTGGTAAATGTTCAGTTCTTGATATGCCTGTTTCTTTCTCTTCTTTTTGTTACCTCTCTAGTTTTTTCCTCTGATCTCGTTACTGTTGTAATTTTGAAGTATTCTTCTGCACGCACAATCTGCAGAAAAGGAGCTGCATTGGGAGATTTGGGTTTCATTATTACTCTGATCATATATTCTTTTTGTGTAGTCTTCTCTAGGGATCAATCTCATCATTGATCCTCTTCTGGATGAGGAACGCTCTCAAGATGGAAGCTTGATGTTTACTTATATGCCATCCCGTTCAGAGGTTACACAGTTGGCTATTACTGGAGAATGGACAACCCCGAAGATTCATGAGGTATAACAGTCCATTTCCTTTTGTGCGTAATTTTGGATATCTTACCTGCCCATCTGTCAATAGTGAGTAGTGACTTATCCTAATGGTAGACCAGAATTAAAGTCGCTCGTCAAATAGTTTGCTTTTCACTTATTGTGAAGTTGGGTGACTGTTTACTCATTACAGTTAAAAGGGTCTAAGAGGAAGCAAGTCTATGAAGTTTTTAGTTTCTCTTAATTGTTTTAAGTTGCTACATATTCGCTAATGCCACCAATACCAGTGATAGCCGTGTTGCTTGTTTCCTGTCAATGCTTTTCTAAATACGCCTTTAGAGGGAATTGAGTGCTTTGAGCTTATGTTGCTTGCTTGTATGCAAAATGTTTCTGCGGAAATTACTCGGTTACTGATACTTGATATCTGAAATTAGGGAATGGAGCTCTGTCTTGACGCCTGCAAGAAACTCGCCGACATCATGAGATCGTGCTTGAAAGAAGCTGATTCCCCTTCAAATGAGTAGTTTGATTCATTTGCTTTGGCAAGTTGCTCTCTTTTCCGTTTCAAATATATCTCCTATGCTAACCCATTAATTTTGGTTCCCTTTTGTCAAGATGGAAGCAAATTTCATTGTAGGGTTATCCACATATCCCCATTTTTGCCCCCGAGTTTTGAGATACTCTCCATCACGTTGTAAATACCATGTCTTTTAACTAGTACTAGATGGAGAGGGTTAAACAGAAGAGAGGTTTCTTGCATGGAGCTATCTGAATCTTTAGGCATTAAGTTAGATTACTCTTCAAGTTAAATTTTTTTTTTTTATTTATTTCATCGTGTTCTACTTTGTCATTCTCATTAGTATATCTTGAGATTCATGAAATTTTGCTATGGATTTGAAGCTTTAAAGGGTTAATGTGTGTTTTGTTTCCTTTTTTAATTAGCTCAAGGACTTCATGGTTCAATACGGGGTCTTGAGAACTTGTGATTAACGACAGTTCTACATTACTTTTACTGGTTGCAACTTTGAAAGTCAGGTCTAAGTTTACGTAAACAAAACACTTGCCTTTCACATGAACAGAAAACCTGCTAAAATTAGGTCTTTGTTTGTTATTATTTTTTGTTTTCAATATCTTTGAAAAATATACGGTAATATGGTTTTTGCAAGTGGTTAAGACTTTAACTATGACCTTATTGTAAATTTATCATGCAATCTTTATTATATGACTACACATCAAATTTGGAATCTCGCAAACAAACGACCCTTGAGTAAGTAGCCTTAACCTAATGAACTGCTACCTGAGTTGATGGGTTTTTTATACATGTGAAAAATTATTGGCTAATACGTCCTGACATCAAACTAAATGAATGAGATTCTCCGAGGCAACGACTGTGAGAGAACACTATATAAAACAAACGTTGTCCATCATTGTGATGGAGGGGGGAAATGTACAACTTCTAAAGGTAAACATTTGATTTTGTCCAGACGGAAGCATGCACTCCTAAGTAAGTTGAAGATGCCTTTTTAGGGTTCCAACATTTGCATTTTCATGGTTGAACCTCACTCCTAATTTGTAAAAAGAAACTAGGAATAATTATCTTAAATGGCACCAATTATAACTTAAGTGTAATGGAGTTATACCATATAAAGCGATTGTATAAGGCAACACTAAATCTGACGAAATTGACTCGACCAGAGGCCCAAATTAGACCTGAATATAACAATCTAAAGCTGACCCGAGATCCAAATGACCCTACTCGTACCCCACCAAATCAGGTAAACTTGACCTTTTACCCGATAAAAAAAGATTCATTAAATTAACATAATTCTTGATGACATGTCACCCGGCACACCCAACATTATCGTTGGTGATCGTATTAGTTGGCATTCTTCTTTCACCTATGCCATGGTCAGTTTCATATAGGCTAATATTTCCAAAATTATTGTAATCATGTGGACTATTGTTACTTTGTTAGATTTAGGGTTTAAATATGTAATTTCATCAGAAATTTTGGCAGACTGCATTATATATATAAAAAAAACAGCAGACTCATCCTTCCACCCCCAGTGATGATGAAGAGGATGCTGGTCTCCAGACTTTTAAAAAATTAATTATCACTATCTTCGGCAGCAACAGTGTACAGCAGCAACAAACAAGTTCATCAAAGCAGCAAAACTATTCTTCAACAGTGTAAAGCAGCAAAATTCAAGCTCGTCAACAGTCTAAAGCTACAAAACTATTCATCAACAGTATAAAGCATCAACAAGACAAAAATATGAATTGTTTAAAGCAAAAAGACAAATTGTTCATGCATAGTAAACAACATGATAGATTAGTACATCCCTGCCTATAAATTGAGGCCTCTTCTTCAGTTCAAGGCAGAGTAAAATACACGAAGACATCACCTCTTCTGAGAATCTCCTCTCTCTCTCTCTTTTCACTCACAACAATTGTATAACTCCTTAGTATCGGTATCATATCTACCAAATAAATTTGTAAGTCTTTTCTGTAACATATTGGCCTGTTAAACCGCTTTTATACATATATATATATAATCATTTTCCTTTTTCAAATAAAGTGTAACCAAATTATCTTTGATGATTTTTTTTGCAACAAACTACTTTGTTCTAGATTCCGGCCTTTAACTTACGTTTTCAACGTTGACCACCGCGCGATTGGAATAATTATCCCCGCATAATTCGTTTTTTCTTTGTTTCACTTTTTGTGAGAAACTACCTTTTCTGAATTCTATTTTGCAAGACAAAATCTTCACTTGAATTTTTGGCCTAAGACTTACTTTCTTTGTGTTGACCAACACTTACGGCCCGTTTGGTAGTTGGTTATAAATAGTGGTAATGGAAATGAATTTGTGTGTAAAATTGTGAAGAATATCATTGTCCATTCCCATGGTAATGCTAATTTATCCTAAAGTGTCTACTTTTCTTCTAGAATTTTCATTCCCATCCAATACCACCTTGTAGGTGGTAATAAGTGGTAATGAAAATTGCTTCCCCTTGGAGACAAAAACACAAATTTAGGGGTGAGATTGCTTGCCCATAGACAAAAAAATGCATCCCCATGGAGATTTTAAGGGTGCTTCCCTAATAACATTACACTTAAATTTCATTCCCATTACCGCAATTTATTGACGACTACCAAACGGGCCGTTAGAGTTAGAATATTTTTTAACTCAACTGAAAGCTTATATTTGACTAATGTAAAGGATTTTGAAAATGAATTGATTGTCGACTTGACTTAATTAGCTCATTACGTCCTTGGATGTACTAGATTGGATGTTGAATTATATTGAGTTTATTATACACCCAGATGCATCTAGAATATGGTAAACCTCACATTTTCCATCTTATTGCATAGAAGTTTAGAGGTGTATAATGTATAAGGGTATATAAGTAAACCTGTATAGAATGTAAATTGTAAAACACGAGAAATCCATGGCACACCCAAAAACTAAATTTTGCTCATTTTAAGAGTTAAGATGAGCAAATCATTATTATCTGCTCTATTTAGCTCTTAAATTGATCAAAAAAGTTTTAGGTGTACCTTAAAAATTATCCAACTTCATTTTTTTTTGGTGCATAGCAATTGTGCAACTTAATGAGCAATTTTGATAATTAATCAATATATATATATATAAAGGAGGAACTTTTCGGGAGCATAGAGAGCTCCTCAAGATTTCAAGCTCATATAGCGCGCCACGTCGTCAATATTTTTTTTTATTATTTTTACAAAAATAGAGTTCTACATAGATTTAAATGCATATATAGAATTTATGATAAGCAAAAATTAGAGTTTGGCTTTGACTCAACAACCTAAATTATCATATTAGGTAAATTGTGTATAACTTTTGCTATGTAATCCGGAATATTATGATTTTTGTACCATTGGATAGTGCCCGAAATATGTTTCGAAATAAAATCCATTTACAATATAGTTCTACAACTTATGAAATAGAGAGCTCCACGTAAGATTGTCATGTCATTAATTTTTATTTTATATATTTTTAAAAAATAGAGTTCTGCAGTTAGTTAAATACGTAAAAGGATTTTTGGATAGGGAGAAATTAGTGTTTCGTTTTGAACAAATAACCTAAATTATTAGATTATGTAAATTAAATATAACCTTTGCTACCTAATTCGAAACATTATAATTTTTTTACCATTGGCGAGTGTTTGTAATTTGCTTCAAAATAAGATCCATTTATATTATAGTTTTAAAACTCATAAAAATATATTTAATTAGATGAATTGTAAGGCATTATTTAGTCTTTCTTTTAGATAAATATAATAATAGCTATACGTATAGTAAATTATATATATGTGATTATAACATTTGATCATATGTCTGATTTACAGGATCAAACATATTATTTTTCAAAACCCCGGCCTTACTCGACGAACCAAAACGATTTAGTATTGCAACAAAATTTATTAAGGAAACTTTGTTGTTACAACAAAAATTGAAATCTATATAGTGATAAAGTTACATATATATTTTAGAGTTCGGATGATGAAAAAATTAGAGTTTGATTTTAAAAAACAACCTTAGAATATTATACAGATCTCCAATTAAGCATGTCATGTCATTCTTTTTAATTTTTTATTTTTTTAAATAAAATAGTGTTCAACATTTATATAAATACATATAAGGTGTTTTGAATAAGTGAAGATTATAGTATGATTTTAAATAAACAACTTAAATTATTATACTATGTAAATTGAATACAACTTTTGCTACATACTCCCTCCGGTTCCTAAAGATCTTCCTTGTTACTGTTCCTACAGATACCAAGGAGGATTCATTTATGTGGGGTCTAGGATGGGTAAAGAATAATAAAGTAAGACCATAGAGGAGAGAGAGGGTAATAAAGTATAATAAAGTAAGACCATAGAGGAGAGAGAGGGTAATAAAGTATAATAAAGTGCAATGGTGGACCCATATGATAGTGACATGAGAGGGTAAATAGGGAAATTTGTTTTGCCAAATAAGGAATAAAGCAAAAGAGGGAAGATCTTTTGGAAACACACTTAAACGGAAAGAGGGAAGATCTTTAGGAACCGGAGGGAGTAATTCGCAATATTATAATTTTTATAACCATCGGAGAGTGCTCGAAATATGCTTTGAAATAAGTTTCATATACAATGTAGTTTTACAACTTATGAAAATATATTTGTTTAGATGAACAATAACATATTATTTATTCTTTATTTTAAGTACATATAAAAATAACTATATAAGCGACATATTATATATGACAATAGCAATTATGTCTCTCAAAACCATACTTTTAAAAATGAGTTATAAGAAGATAAAAAATATATATCTATAGTTTTGAACATATCGCATACCATGATGGAATTATATGAAAAATCAAATAAAAGTTTGTCAACGACATTGCAGAGGTACACCTATTATATATGCAATTAACTAATTATTTTATTCCTAAAATATTTATTGTATACATAATCATTTATATTTTCTTTTTAATATATCTATATGTCAGATCTTATTCTTTTCTCCATTAACTTAATTGTACTAAAACTAATTGCGAAATCAAGGTTCCTGTTTCTAGATTATTTGAGGTCACGAATCATAAAAAAGGGGGAAGTTTGATAAGTCTTGATATGGTCATGATTGCAGATTGATGAAGATGTATTTTTTTTCTCTTAAATTGTATTTTCGATTATTAATAGAGGTTAGTTTTATATTTAATTAATTTTCTTCATGATACTATCATTTTGATCTTCATTTTGGCTTTCTCATCTTCCATTCTATACACGTTAGTGTTTATGTGCTATATTAAAAGTTGAAACTGTGGCTGACACTCATGTTTTTCTCTATTCCTTTTGTCCTGCATCTATTAAATTATTACCCTCTACTTTCTTAAATTATCATCCGAGTATTATTCATGTTAAAACTGTATTAGCTATTGTTAGTCATACCTGTTATTGGGATACCATTTAATAATAGACTTTAGCTACAATATTCAATTGAATATTAAAAATCATAAAATTTATATATCGCACTAACAAATCTAGAAATTACAGTATAATGACAAATACTTTTTTTTCTTTTTTTTTTTTCTACTTCAACAATTGGTTTGGGCATGGTTTTTAAGGAAATAAAAAATGGGTAGTTTAGCATAGAGGTACCTCTTTAGTTAACTAGAGTAGGGGATAAATAAATCATTAATAAAGTAAACGCAACTTATAAGGCAATTTGGGTAATTAATAATGGTTTTATTAACATAAAGTAAAGGTAATATTGTCAACTGTAGTTGCTTTTTTTTTACCAAAAATTGAATGGTTCCAAAAGATGAAACTATCTAAAGCGGTAATTGTTGTAATAGAAAAAGAACGGAGGAAGTATGTAAATACAATGATGTTGAAAAATCTCATTTCACAGCAACACAAAATCAACAATGATATGAACAAAAAATTTGCAAAAAAATAAAATAAACAACAACCCGTGCAACGCACGGGCTTCAAACCTAGTTATAGTTAAAAGAGTAATTAGAAGTTAGAACTACCTCGAAATTTCATGTAAACTTCTTGCATGTTGCAACCATTTGTTTCTATTATTTTGTTAGTACATTTTACTTGGGGATTCTTACCTAAACAAAAGCTCCACTAAAAGGATTTGTTCATATAAAATCTAAAATTAATCATATATTGGTTTAATGTTTTGTTTGGGAAAATAATTATGTACAAGATCATGGGTGTTCTTTTGTAAACAAATAAGTATATATGGGAGATGATGCTACTTTAAAATTTAATTAGGTGATTATGATCATAGATTCCTCACATTTAGCAAGAATTTATTATTTTTCTAAAATTGAAAACCTAGAAAAAACAACAAAAACCAAAAGGGTTTGCACGGTTGATTGGAAAGTCAATGACAAAGTTGTTATTCCATGGTACCATGCTCCCTTATTTTCCGTGACTTGGATCTCTCAAAGTCAGTCCCCAATTTTACGTGCTTTGTCTTCGGTCTTGCTCCTTCATTGGGATTACAAAAATTAAGTTGTAATTTCTTTTGCCCAAGTTATTGTTCCTTTGGCGTAGTTTTGAAGCAAACTTTATTGCTCAATTTTTTTTTGTTTTATTCATTTAATCTTAGAATGATTTTTTGGTTTAACATAATCTATGCCTATTTTTGATAGGAAATATATTCAAGGCGTTGAAATCAATAACGATAAAACACAAGAACAATGCCTTGGAAATGACCTCTGTCTCCCTTTTTACTCTGTTCTCTCCTAAAACCCTACCTTCAAATTGGGTGTTCGGTTTGACTAGTAATTTTGGTAGTAAATACTTAGCTCATAGTATACGGTAAGCTTTGCCTTTGAATTAGGTGTTTGACGCACAATTATGAAAAGGAAACACTTAGGGGCTGTTTGGTTCAAAAAAATAAGGTATGAGGTATGAGGTATGGGTTTAGAATGACTAAAATCTATACCTAGTGTTTGTTTGCAAAATTTTAAATTTCTAAACCCATACCTCAAACCTACAAGGTATGGGGTTTAGAAACCCAATAGGGGAGGTGGGTATGACTCATACCAAACCTTCATGTATAAAAATAAAAGAAAAAAATTCATTTCAAGATAAATCCAAACACATGGAATCAAGTATCAAGTTCCAACTTCCAAGTCTTCCAACCCTATACCACCCCGATTTCATTCCTTATTCCAAACCTATACCACTTCGTAAACCAAACGCCCCCTTATAAGTTATAAGTGTAGGATTAATATAGGTAATGTAATGAAATATGTTATCCTAAATTTGATGAGGGGGATAATTAGGAGTTACTCTAAAGAAACAAAAATCATTACTTTGCCCTCATGCCGAATAACATGTAATAGGAAGGGTTTCTTGTATTCGTTTCCAACCTTAAATATCCCATATCAAATATGTTCTTGTACAATAATTGATAATACGGCTTATCTTGATTAGGTTAGCCCTATGTATGTATATATGTAAATATCTATGTATGTATATATGTAAATATCTATGTATGTATATATGTGTATATATATATATGTGTGTATATATATATATGTATATATGTATATAGGGGCAAGATCACATGAGAATGCTCCTTACATGAGAAATGAGAATGAATCTCAACCACACGATTGGATTAGAGTTACAACACTTGTTCATTAGAGTTATACCTCCGAAAATATTTTGAGCCCAAAAAAAAATTTTTTTTTGATTTTTTTTTTCTAATATTCTTTTTTTTGGAGTTACATCACTTTTTCATTAGAGTTATAGCGTATATATGTATGTATGTATGTATATATATATATGTATGTATGTATATATATATATATTATGAGTCCTGAGTACAATATACATCTACTCTAATACACCATCTCAATCATTACGGGGTGCAACAACGGAGTGATTGGAACGATGTCTAACAAATAAATCAGTAGAAGGACCCTTAGTAAAAATATCAGCAACCTGCAACTGTGTAAGCACATGCCTGGCTTTATGTCCACCCTTAACAACCATTTCACAAATAAAATGATAGTCAACGTCAATGTGTTTACTACGATCATGCTGCACAGGATTGGCAATGAGATAAGTGGCAGACACCTTGTCACAATACAATATGACAGGTTGACGGAGAAAGTAGCCAAGATCAACTAATAGTTGCCGAATAGAGATACTCTCTGCAGCCATATATGCAACATCACGATTTTCAGCTTCAGTAGAGGATTTGGAAACAGTGTGTTGCTTCTTTGAGCACCAGGAGATCAAATTCTTCCCAAGAAAAATAGCATAGCCAGTGGTAGAACGACGACTATCTGGACACCCTGCCCAATCAGCATCGGAATAGGTAATAACAATTGTCGGAGAGCTAGTACTATGAAGGAAAAGACCATGATCAATAGTACCCTGCAGATATCTGAAAATTCTTTTCACAGCAAGAAGATGAGTAGTACAAGGAGCATGCATAAACTGAGAAACCATATGAACAACATAAGAAATGTCAGGACGAGTCATAGTCAAATACTATAATGCACCAACCATACTACGGTAATATGTAGGATCAGCAAGCAATTCACCATCAAGAAGTGACAAAGTGACTCGAGAAACAATGAGAGTACGCACAGGTTTCACAGTATGTAAATGGAATTTACTAAGTAAATCAAGAACATATTTGTGCTCAAACAAGAGCAAACTAGTAGGATTGCAAACAACCTGAACACCCAAGAAATAATGCAAATCCCCCAAATCTTTCATTGTAATTTGAGAAGAAAGAACAAGAATGAAACGATGTTGCAGGCAACTGCCAGTGAGGACAATATTATCAACATAGAGAAGTGAAATAATCATATGACCACAAAGTTTGAGAACAAACATGGAAGTACCACAGCTGTTGCATCTGAAACCAATAGATAACAGGAAATTGATGAACCTGGAGAACCAAGCCCGAGGGGCTTGTTTCAAACCATAATTGGACTTACGTAACCGATAAATATGATCAGGTTTAGATGGATGAATGAAGCCCAGAGGCTGACGCATATAGACTTCCTTATGGAAAAAACCATGAAGAAAGACATTTTTGACATCTAATTGTCGAAGAGTCCATTTAAAAGTAATAACAATAGTAAGAACTAGATGCACAGTATTAGGACAGACAACAGGACTAAAGGTTTCAAAGTAATCAATACCTGTCTGCTGATTATTTCAAAAAACGACAAGTCTAGCATTGAACCGCTCCACAGTACCATCAAAATGATATTTAATCTTATAGACCAACTTACTACCAAGCAAATTGCAGTTATAATTACGAGGTACCAACTCCCAAGTGTTATTTTCAATTAAAGCATGATATTCATCAGACATAGCAGCACGCCATCGTGGATCTTTGGAAGCTTGCTTATAATTAGTGGGCTCAGACTCGATAACATCAGTTTTAGGATTCATTAGAACTTGAGGTTTAATGATCCCCTCTTTTAAGCAAGTGACCATACAATGAATATTAGTGGGAGGAGTGGGGGCATTAGGGGAGACGGGGGCAAGGAAGCTGAACTAAGCGTGAGAGAAGGGGGAGGGCATATGCGTGACAACAAGCGAGGATAAAGGAGGGGAGCTGGGGCAGGGGAGGTTAGAGTACAGGCCACGGGCTGGCCGTGGCTGACTGGGGAAGGCCACGAAGGGTGGGGGGGCATGGACATGAATGCCTGGGCGGGGGAAAGGGGGGGGAGTGGAAGTGGCGGTAGAGACCATGTGCGGCCGTGGCTGACTAGGGAAGGCCACCGGGGGGGCGTGGACGTGACTGCCTGGGCTGGGGAACAACAGCGACAGATGTAGGGGGAGTGAGGGTCTTGAAGCGGAGGCCGCGAGGGGTCCGTGGCTGACTGGGGAATGCCACGGGTGAGGCGTGACAATGACTAGAGGAGCCTGGGAGGATAGGACAGATAGAGGCTACGACGTGACATACGAACAAGAGCCTGACACAGGAGGACTTGGGCACACATAGTGGGAGACCAAACAAAGACAAGCGGCGTTGTGTCACTGAAGGAAAGATATGAGCTCGGCGTAGATGGAACTAGTGTACGATAAGGAAATTTACGCTCAAGAAAATGAACATGACGACTTATGTAAATTTTGCTTGTAATAGGATCAGGGCATCTATATCCTTTATAGTTGGATGCATAACCAATAAAAACACATTGTTTGGACTTGGGATGAAGTTTTTGATGATGTGAATCCATAAGTAAAGGAAAACAAGAACAACCAAAAGTTTTCAAAAAATCATACGAAGGGGTAAAGTGAAAAAGCGTGGCGCGAGGAGACATACCACCTAAAACCGAACTAGGTAACCGCTTAATAGTATAAACAGCAGAAAATAGGCATCGACCCAAAATTGTGCCTGTAAATCATATTGGATGAGAAAGGTGCGAGCCATTTCAATGATGTGTCGATGCTTACGTTCCGCTACCCCATTCTGAGCCGGAGTATGGGGACAAGATTTTTGAAAAACAACGCCAGAATTCCGAAAATTATGAAGTAGCGAGGAACATGATAGACATACATTGTCCTTAACACAAACAGAAGATTTATCAAAAATCACAACACAGTCATTATCCTGACACAACTTATTACCAGAAAGTAAATTATGTTGCAAACGAGGAACATGCCAGAAATTGGTTAAGTGGAGGGGACGACTCTTAGGGGGGATCTATAAACGACCTATGTGTGTAATCGGGAGTGTGGTATCGTCACCAACTACAACTGAACTTGAACCAGTGTAAGGAAGTAAAGAAGAAAACTTACCATCCTGAGAGGTAATGTGAGATGCAGCGCCTAAATCGAGGTACCAGATAGAGTCATTGGTTTCACCACCAACAGACAATGTAGCAAGGGCACGTGTGACACCATCCGGAGAAGAAGGCACAAAGTTAGGATTAAAACAAAGAGGACAGTAGGCAGCTTGATGACCTGGATACCAACACAAACCACAAGTATCGGAAATAGGGGAGGAGCCTAGATTGCCACTAAAAGGATTATTGCCTACTGAACAAAGATTATTTGTAGTAGAAAAAGCACAAGACGAATCAACCAATGACAAGTTTGAATTACTCATATCATTCACACGACCTTTAGTTTGTGAAGCACCCCTATTACCATTGTTGTTGCCATTACCACCCCGATTATTGTTGTTACAACGATTACTATTGTTGCCACGACCACCATTATTACCTTTGTTGCGATTATTACGACCTTTATTTTGACCACCCTCTGAATTCTTACCAGTAGAAGAAGCAGAACCACAAGAAGATGTCGTTTGTGCTAGTAAAGCATGCTGAGAACTAGTGGAGCCATCATATGATTTACTCAATTTGATACGTTTTGCAGAAGTAGTTTATGACGTAAATCATCAAAAGACAGAGGCAAAGGAGAGTACAGTTAAGTAGTAACCAAGGTTTCATAATCAGGATCACGATCCAACCCAAACAGAGTGTACTGAACCAAGTCTTGCGGGGAAATAGGACATTGAATAGCAGCTAGAGAATCGACAAGCACTTTAATCGGCAACAGACATTTGGTACAAATTTATAAAATTTATCTGGCCAAGCCGGATAAGGCGATTTTGGTAAAAAAAAACTCGCCTCACTGACTCTCCATTTTGGACTCGTCTCCAAACTTTCAAACTGCAGACTTGTCAAGGGTGTCTAGGCAAAGCCGAACACAACAAAGCAAAGCAATTAATTAAATGAAGTAGAAGAGTGTAAAGTTCACATTCCCTCCTCAGCTAGCAACATATATGAACTGGGGGGCAGGAATAAGTGCCACCCTATAAGATGATTCAAATAAATAGCATATTTTGTTTCAAAATCCAAGCATAATACTTAGCGGCAAGTCCGGCTAAGCCGTCTGCCCTTCTCATAAAACCAAGTACAATCCTTTTCATGGATAGTTATGCTTTTTCGTTTAGTAATTTTGAGTTTTAGGTTAATTGTTGTGATCAATTAGTAGTTCTGTATTTTGGCTCAATTAGTTGGTTGAAGCGCATAACTAATAGATATAGTGAAATTTTTTTAAAGCAAATAACTAATTGATTGAAACACGCAACTAATTAGTTTGACATTAAGCTAATTGTCATATTGACTGACAATTTACGAACTGTTTTCAGATTTGGATCTTAACATATCTAAGAATTTTTTCCCTTTAAAATCAACAACTCATTGATGACTGAGCATGTACTAATAAACTATGGTTAAGAATAGTAAAACAATAACAATTATACAATACCAAAACATCGAATTGACCGCTAAACTCAATTATGAGATGAGAAAATGGAGATAGCCGAGAAATGAGATGTTTAAGGTATGAGGTAAGTTTAGGAACTGATGTAAATTGTTTTTTTTGGGTGGAATTTGGTTTTCCCAATAATAAAAACATTGATAATCATATCTTTTTTACTGTTTTTTTTGGGATGAGTAGGGGTAAAATTGGAAATAACAATGGTCAAACTTTGGATGAAAGGAACATGAAACAGCCCGATCCTCCAAACGCCGCAACACACTCTACCGGTTTTTTTTGATGACGTCACCCACACGTGAACCCATTATTGTTGACCATCTTTCTCTCCATCGGTCCTCCATGTGGGGCCATTCATTCTCACGTGCGGCTCCTTCCCTTTCTCTGAATTATTAAGAGAATGTGTTTTCTCTAAAGTTAAATATAAAAAAAACTAATTAACTACTACTACTCTTTCATGTTTGGTTTCGTCTTTTCTTGGTGTACTACCTAATTACACATTTTTCAACCTTTTTTAACAACAAAATATAAAGAAATTAATTTTCCCTTTGCTTTCATTACTCTCATTGACCTTGTGTTTGGAGCTGCCT
Source organism: Beta lomatogona (assembly GCA_947646795.1). NCBI lineage: Eukaryota > Viridiplantae > Streptophyta > Magnoliopsida > Caryophyllales > Amaranthaceae > Beta > Beta lomatogona. Next base: position 4,490,424 of record CANSNZ010000268.1, read on the forward strand.
CATTTCTCTCTCAATAAAATGCTGCAATCCCAATATGTTAATTAATACCATAATTAAGTAACGGATGACCATTAGTTAATACTGACATTGTGAATTAAAGTATGACATATTATTATGTTAAATCGATGAATGAAACTATGAAAGTAACATTAAAGGGTATGATTCCAAATTAAGTTATAAGAGAGATAGAAATTGATAAAAAAAAAGTCATGTAATAGTAGAGAAATAAAGAGAATAAGGGAAACATTGAAGTGACCATAGGCGATTATATATGATGAGAATGGTAATGAAATCATATGTAATTGATAACGAAAGTTTCATGCCTATTACCATGGTAATCATTCCTATTGCTAAACATGTTTTTTTTTCCAGAATCTTCAATCCTTCTCCATACCACCTTGAAAATGGTATTGGATGGTAATGAAAATGTATAAAGAACATTACAATGTTCGGATAGATTTCGTTTAATATAATAACCCACTATTATAATTTCTTTTTTCACCTTTTCAGTTTCTGTATCTCATTTATCATTTTTTCTATAGTTTCTTAAGTTAAGTAATATATATATATTTTTTTAAATAAGGTAAGGAGAAACCTTGACAAGTTGGGGGGAATAAAGGGGATTCCAACTTGCCAAGGGTGAGAATCGATTCCAGGACCTTCTGGAACCGGGAGAAAAACTCTAACCACTGGGCTATCCCTCATTCTCTTAAGTTAAGTAATATGGTTTTAATTTTTATCTCAGGAGAACAACGTCTTCAAGGCCTTTTAAGGGAGAGCGAGAGGATTTCTTTCACCACACTTCCTCCCCTATTTCTAAGGGGTGGACCTTCTAAGAATTTGACCAGATATTTTTTGCATTGGATTAAAATAGATTTGGTCAAAATAGATTGGATCAGTAATCTTATCTCTATCAAAAAAATGCGTATAAAAGCACTTCTTTTTTTAATTAATCCTATACGTAAGCTAGAAGATATTTTTTTATGTTACGGAGAAAAACATATGATGTGGCATGAGTGCGTGACTACAGCTTTCAAATACATAGGAGTGTTAATGTCAGATTCGATTTCATTTGAAGATTTGTCCTGCCCACTTGCTATCTATCTGTTTCTTCTTTGTAATATTTGTTAATATCTTATTATCCGAAATCCCCTAGTTGCTGATAACAAATCTGAAATTTAAAAGTCAGCTTAGAGTTTGTTTAGGAATAATCCTGGGTTCAAACTTCATATATCTGTTATATTTCCTTATCATGGGATTTTCATATTACTGTACTAAGCAAGTTCACTATAAGATGCATCATACATGGTCCTACTTTTGGTAAAAAATTTATGTTTATATTCTTCTAAGATAAGAAAAAGAAATATTAGGAGTCAAATTTTAATCCACGTGACGGTAAGATATACGTGTATGGTGTGTTATTTGTAAACATAAGTTGCATTCTATGATTGCATGTTATCGAATAAGCTCCGGATTACTATTTCGCAAAGCAGTTAGAGGTATCCTACAATTTAGGTGAAGCGCGTTGTTCTCAGGTAGAAGTGGAGCAGAATTGCAACGGCATTGATGAAGATACTCCATGATCCCTTGAGAATAGGATCCGAGGCCAATCACAACCCAAGGGAGAAACAGCTATGATAGCAACGTTCGTATGATTTTTTTATTATAAATATGGTTCACTAGCTCTCATTGTAAATCATCCCTGAATCACTGCTCTCGTGGGATTCAGTGGTGAAGGAAAAAAACACACTTGGGATTCAGTGGCGAAGCAAAAAAAAGACTAAAAACTATTAAAAAGCCAAGTAAATAAACTATACATCAAGAGGACATCACCAGAAAGTCCACAGTTCTCGTGGGATTCAGTGGCGAAGCAATAAAAACACTTGGCTAAATCATTTTACCCGCATATGCTCAAGGCGTCAACATCCAGGTAAAATTCTTAGTCATTGATTGTTTATCATCCTATAATGTCATTGTTGGCAGGCATTGGATACATGACATGAAGGCAGTGCCATCTACCTACCATCAAACCATAAAGTTCCTAACCGAATGGGGGAGTGCAAGAAATAAAGGAAGATCAAAAGTTGGCAAAGGGATGCTACAAGACAGCTTTGAAGCCTTTTGCAACAAACAAGATGTCAGCATAGCAACTACAGCGATGACGGACTGTCGAGGAATATGCAGAACCTGAACTAGGACCAATTGACGAAATCATCCTCGACCCTTCAAAACCTAAGCAAACAGTTCGAATTGGCGCAGACCTCCAAGAAGAGTTACGAGCACATGATCGAGATCCTCAACAAAAATGCAGATTACTTTGCCTGGTCACATGAAGACATGGTTGGCATTGACCCCGAGGTAATCACTCACAAACTTAACGCCAATCCAAACCATATGTCTGTTAACTAAAAGCACATGAAGTTTGCACCTGAACGTAACCAAGTAATCAACGAATAAGTGCAAAAGCTCTTATTTGGCTTGCAAATGTGATGGTGGTACCAAAAGACGAACTAAGAAAATGGTGAGTCTGCATAGACTTCACAAATCTCAACAAAGCTTTCCCAAATGACCCATTCCCACTGCCTCACTTTGATGGCATGGTAGATGCCAGAGCAGGCCATGAGTTGCTGACATTTATGGATGCCTTTAGCGGATACAACCAGATCCTTATGCACCCTGCATATCAAGAGAAAACAACGTTCATAATAGATCGAAAAATCTATTGCTACAAAGTGATGCCTTTTGACTTGAAGAACGCAGGCGCAACTTACCAAAGGTTAGTAAAGAAAATTTGTGAAAAGCAGATTGGGGACAACATGGAGGTGTACATTGATGACATGCTGGTCAAATCAAAAAAAGGCGACGATCACATCAAGCATCTAGAAGAAGCATTCGAAATCCTATGGCGCAACCAAATGAAGCTCAATCCCACCAATTGTCTCTTTGGCGTTGCATCAAGCAAGTTCCTTAGGTACGTTGTAACTCAGAGAAGAATTGAGGCAAGTCTAGAGCAAATCAGAGTAATTGTCAACCGGCAATCCCCAAAATGCGTCAAAGATGTGCAGAAGCTGACCGGACGAATTGCTGCGCTAAACAGATTTATCTCCAAATCGCCGGACAGATGCAAACTGTTCTATGACGTGCTAAGGAAGAACAGATCCTTCGAGTGGACAAGCAAACATGATAACGCCACCTCTCTTGGCCAACCCAAAGGATAACGAATCCCTGCAACTTTACGTAGCTGTAAAACATGCAACAGTAAGTGCCGTTTTGGTAAGGAAAGAAGATGGAGTCTAATTCCCAATATATAATGTAAGAAAAACTCTGGTAGATGCTGAAATAAGGTACACTTTACTAGAAAAACTTGTACTTGCTTTAGTTATGGCACCTACTAAGGTGCGTCCTTATTTTGAATGTCATCCTATTTGCGTAAACCTAATTATCCTATCTGTAATGAACAAGCCAAAACTATCAGGTAGAATGGCCAAATGGCTAGTGCACCAAAGTGGATACGAAATCAGGTACAAACCGAGAACAAGCATTAAGTCGCAAGCTTTAGCAGACTTTTTGGCTGATTCCAGTTCAAACCTGTAACTGAAGCCGACGAAGAGCTGCTACATTTGCTGGAGCAGACAACAAAGCCTAAGTGGACATTATGCACTAATTGAGCATCAAATGCAAATGGAGCAGGAATTGGATTTGTACTAAAATAGCCACAAGGGGACATAATAGCTCAAGCTATACATTGCGAGTTCAAGGCAATTAACAACAAGGCAGAGTACGAAGCATTAATCGTCGCTTTAAATGCCGTGGCAGAACTTAAGGTCAAACGTATCGAGGTAAGTTGCTATTCTTTGCTAATTATCAATCAGTTTAATGGATCTTATGCAGCAAAAAAATCAGAATATGGTAAAACACCTAGACATAGTCAAAGATGACACCAACAAGTTCGATGAGTTCACCATCAAGCAAATTCTAGAGAGCAAAATGTTGAGGCAGATGCCTTAGCCAACATAGGCTCAGTCTCAGCAGCATTGAACTCAAGCAACAACCCAATTGTGCATATTATGTAACCTACAATAGATAGGCATCAGGTTAATGAAACCAGCACTACAATAATGAAGCAGATTGGACAGAAGGATACATCCAATGGTTAAAAGAAGGCATTCTACCCAGCCAACTTTGAGATACACGAACTTTCAAGATAAAAGCATACAATTTGTCTTAATTGACAATATACTGTTTCGCAAGTCAGTTGCATGTCCTTACTTAAGATGCCTCAAGAAGAACGAAGTACCAACAGTTTTGCGTGAGTTGCATGATGGCGAATGTGGCAACCATTATGGAGGTAGAAGCCTATCAAACAAGGCACTCATATGGGCTACTATTCGCCCACCATGAGGAAATATGCCATGGAGTATGCCCGCAAATGTGATGCTTTTCAAAAAGATCTTGCGGTTTCACACCAACATGCTGAGCAACTTCACCCAATCTTAGCACCTTGGCCATTCATGAAGTGGGGGATGGATATAGTCGGCAAACTTCTGGAGGCTCGGGACAAAGGGTATCTATGCTAGCAATGATGGACTACTTTTCCAAGTGGATTGTAACAGAAGCATACATGCAAGTCACCGACAAAGAGGTAATATCTTTCATTAAACGTAACATATTATGCAGGTTTGGCATCCTTTTAGAAATAATATGAGGCAATGGATCGCAATTTATAAGTGGCAAGACAAGCAAATTCTGCCAAAAGTGGAACATTAGGCTTGCCACATCTACACCAAGGTACCCGCAAACTAATGGGCAAGCATAATCCAGCAACAAAATCGTCGTCAACAACATCAAGAAGCGCATTGATGAAGTGAGAGGAAGATGGGCTGATGAGTTGCCTATGATACTTTGTGCTGACAGAACAACTCCAAAAAATGCAACTAACCAAACCCCTTATTCTTTAGTTTTTGGTTGTGAAGCAGGTATCCCTGCAGAGGTGTACATGCTAACAACAAGATATTGACTCATGACAGAAGACATGAACAACGCAGGATTGTCTCATGACTTGGATACCATTGACGAAATCAGAGATGCAGCCAAGGTTAGAATGGCAGCTTACCAGCAATCAGTGGCAAGAACTTACAACAAGGACATTAAGATCAAGCAGGCCGTTGGCAAAATGGCAATGGTCTAGGTCTGCTAAGATGCTTTATAGCGGGATGTAACAGCCAAGGTGCAATTTCATAAGCTATATTAGCAAACTTCATTCAGGTAACTTGCAAGTTGCAAGGGTCAAGCAGAGATTGAGCAAAAATCTTCAGGAACTACTGTTTCCACGCTTTTTCTCTTGTGTCCAACAAAGAAGTAGCAATTAAAGGTGTTGATGCAACAGGGCGAAGATTTGGAAGGACAGGTAGGCGAATTGGTGCAGCATAAGTTATGGGGGTAGCAGGAATCCCACTCCTGTTGCACATCATTGTGATTAGGTCGAGGCTTGAAAGTGGGGCTGTGTGCTGAGATGCAGTAGTGTTTGCCAAGCAAGGTGCAAGCAACATATAAATAAAACCGCAAGATGGCATTTTTTCTGAGCAAATTATAAGGCAAGGTTTTGAGGATTATACCTGAAGACATGTTGGAGTTAAAACGGACTCTTATACTTCTCCTCTCTTAGGCGAATTAGATGAATTTGCCTGAGTGGGTAAACTAGCACCAGTAGAGGTGATTGGAAAATTTCTTTCTTTGGAGTTGAGAGCTCTGTGAAGCTTGAAGATTGCTTGCGACCACTGGAATTCAGAGAGACGTATGCCAAGCAATGTGTGTAAATAAAAGGTTAAGATTCAGAATTGCAAAATACAAAATTGAAAAGCAAAATACCTTCCACTCTCCAAGTATCTTTGCAAAGTCACCTATGGAGTCCGCCTTTACAAAGAAGTACCTTCCTGCCCAACCTCTATCACGACCCTTGTCGGTCTTTTCTACTAAAATGTCGCATTTTTCTCTAACACCTAGAGTAAATCGTCCCTTACCAAAAGGCTTGACAAGGTAGGTATAAGCAAGATCGTCGACAGTAAAGTCTATACCCAAATTTTGAGCAAGGGTTTCGACACTCATGAAGATTCTCCATAACCCTAGCAGGAGTTGGCAAGGTGCTATATTTATCGCCGCGAAGAATTGGTGAATGAAGGAAGAAAACGGGAGTTTTTTCCCTAATTTCACAAAAGGGGTAATAATAAAAAGTAATCCAGCCTCGGCAAGCCCAGTCCATTTTCTCATCCCCCATAGGCAACCTAATTATTGCACCCTCCCAAAATTCTGATGAATTTGCTTCAATTTAGCCCTAGACAGTTCACAAGATATGATATTCTTACTTTCTATAATTTCCAAGGGGTGAAAAACGTTTGCATTTTCAGGGGAATTACTTTTTGAAGAACCTCTAAGATTTGTTCTAGTCATGGCTATTAAAGAAATTGCAAGGATTCAAGAAAAGCAGAAAACAAGAAGAATAGTAGATGAAACTCCAAACAAAATCCGGAAAAGTAAAAAAGAAGAAGACGAGAAGTTACCTGGAGAGAGAAAGAAACTGAGTTAAGCAAAGAAACAGAGTAGGAAGTTTTATCTTGTACTAAGGAACTACATTTATAGAGAGAACGAGAAGTTAAACGTCCAATTAAGGCATGCAAGAACCGTCATAATGAAGCGCGCTAAGCAAGGTAGTTACGTTTTTTTAAATAATTTCCCTACTTTGGTTTGCCGCCCGAAAGGAAAATTAGGGGCTTTGTTAGGGTTCAAATTTTAATCCACATGGCAGCAAGATATACGTGCATAGTGTGTTATTTGTAAACCTAAGTGGCATTCTATGATTGCATGATCGAAGAAGCTCCGGATTGCTGATTTGGCAAGGTAGTTAGAGGTGTGCTACAATTTAGGTGAAGCGCGCTGTGTTGAGCTAGAAGTGGAGCAGAATTGCAATGGTATTGGTGAAGATACTCCATGATCCCTTGAGAATAGGATCTGAGGCCAATCACCACCCAAGGGAAAAACGGCTATGATAGCAACGTTCATATGATTTTTTTTTAGTATAAATATGGTTCACTAGCTCTCATTGTAGATCATCCTTCTATCACTGCTCTCTCTCTCTCTCTCTCACTCATTCTACTTATCTAATACTCACAATTAAATTCAAGCATACTTAGTGAATTGGCATGATACCAATCCTCCCGTGGTGTTTCCCTCTTTTCTAAGGGTTTTCCACGTAAAACTTGCTTTGTGTCCTTTACTATTATTCGCACTTTATTTCACGTATTTTATTCAGTATTGCAAGTTAATTGTCAACCCCTCCCTAATCAAATTAGCTTTTAGTGTGAAATACTGAAATTTGCCTAAAACAAGAAATACAAGGAGACCCAGGGGGATTTTATGTATATGGTGAAATACAAATAAGGATATTTTGCTCATATGGTGAAATACAAATTATGACATGGATTATGTATATTATTAGAAGTTAAAGTGGATATATCAGTTGAGCATCAATAACGAGGACCAATGTATACTATGGTTATAAGTTCCTAAACCAATACCATTTTAGAAAATGTATTTAATGTTGCATATTTCAAAAAACTTCATTAAAGATTGACTCCAAGGGACTATTTGAAGTTCTAATGATTGCTCTCCTTGTAGCCTTAAATAGGTATACAATGATAGTAAAACCTTATTAATTTTAATTTCGTTGATATAGATCCTAGACCTATTGACGGACATGTGACTCTTATGATCTTTCTTAAGGTCAGCCATCAATTTATGCAACATTTTAAATAGGTGATAGTTTATATGTGGCCCTTTTATAGAGATGATTTTTGATGGTTGGATTTTATTTGCTCAAACCAACCCATAAATGAGGCCTCTAATATCAAAACCACCATGTTATTCAAAGCTATTAAACCCCTTGTTATCATGTCATTTGAGAATTTTGGGCCCTTGAAAAGAGGTTTAAAGTTAAAATGTTACAAGAATATTATTTCATAAAAGTTTTGTTTATGACTCTGAAATACCCCGTATTTTTGTGAATTGATAATAATTTATTTATTTATAAAGTATTCAAAGGAGGATTTTATAAAAGATTTTATATTAAATATCAAATAAAGGTTTTATAAGCATTTAATGTTATAATTAAATGTTTCTTTTATGAATAATAGTTTAATATTAAACGGATTCTTCACCAAATTGCGCCAACAAATATTTTTCATTCACGTATATCTTCCGGCTTTTCAAAATTAACCATATAACCCTGAATTCATTCAAAATACCCAAAATGCCCTTAATGACTCTCAATAGCCTCTAATTCGCGTCAAATCTTCATTATTTCTTTCATTACCCCTAATTAATCCTCTAATTCCATTATTAATGATCCCCTCATATGTTTTTTTTCTCCTTTAACCTCTAACCTTCATTTATGGTATCCTCCCTCACCCCCTCATTGTTGATGCCTCCACCATTAACACCACCACCAAGTTTATTTTCTCTCTCCTCCAAAACGCTCTTACCTTATAATTCTCTCTCCAAGCATTCAAGGACCATAAAATGTTGCAAATTTGGAATAGTTGGTCCAAACTTGGGAAAGTTATTTCCTTCCTTTTGTATTGTCCCATATTAATGTTGGACAATGTTTTATTCTACTTTATGTAGTGGGATGTTCCATTTTGTGTTAAACATGTTATGAAGGAGATAGTAGATAATCTCTCGAGCGCCATCGTCGTCGCCATCCGTCAGTAAACCATTTGGTTGTTGGAGATTAAAGTTACAATTTCAGCTTTACTCCTATAAATAGCCAGCTTATCCTTATAGAGAAATATAATGTAAAAAGACTTTCTCTCCTCTACTCGTAATACTTTTTCCAAACACATTTCTCTCTTTATTCGAGTTTATTTCCAACTTCATCTACCGAAGTGCGCCGGTTCGTGAAGGAGATGTTAACACTGGAATTAGTGCCTGCTAAAAACGCACATGTTGTGGAGGTCTACCGACTAAGGATAGTGATCATGTCACGACATCTCGATCAACAAATTAATTTGTTTGTGGTTTTTCTGCTACTAGTTCCAACAATCTAAATTGATGTTATCTATTTGTGTTTATTGATCATGATTGCTGCTGAATCTATTATTCCTAATGTTCAACCTTACAGCATGATTATCATGCCCGAAAAGATTGTCCACGACTTTGTCAAAATCTAAACCTCTTAATGGGAAAAACTTAAAACGTTTGTTAGAGATATTCTCCTTTTACTTTTAGCAATATGAGATTGATTATGTTTTATATTAAGACATTTTAATAGATGAAACAACTATGGACTATGATGCTAAGATGGCTAAGGATAATCATATTGTTAGGGGAATTATGTTGCACTATATAGATAATTTAATTGTTTGATATTCACTGTAAATCCAAGAGTCCTAAGGAAATTTGGACTGCTCTTGATGCTAAGTATGGTTCTAACGATGCTAGTACTAAAATATGTATTGTTGCTAAGTGGATTAAGTTTGAGGTCGTATATGATAAACCGCTTATGGATCAGATTCATGGCTATGAGAACTTAGTTTCTTTGATTATTGCTGAAAGCATATCTATAAGTGAACACTTCCATGTCAATGCTCTCATTGAGAATTTACATCTTCTAGGCGAATGTACAAAGAAGAATATGAGACCAAAAAATTAAGGAAGTATACGAAACTACAAGAGTTGGTCGCACATATCGAGATAGAGGATGCCAAAAAAAGCCAGGATTGTGTTAAAAGCATTGCTACTTACTCTGTTGTTATTTTTGAATATAAAAGTATGGGTACTTACAAGAACAATGACTAAACCAATAAGCGTAAGAGATATGCAAGAATGGTCATATTTCTGCTCATTGCCATTCTCGGATCACCGAAGAGAAGAATGGGAACAATGGCAACCAGAAGAAAAATAACAAGAGCTATAAGGGAAACAATAACACTTCTGGTTAAGGCAAGCCTCAAGCTAATCTTCATGAAACCTGTGAGGATTTAATTATTTATGTTTTTTATGATGTCAACTTGGTTGAAAATCAAGTTGAATGGATCGTCGGTATTGGAGCTACATGTCACATTACTGCTAACAAGGACTTCTTCGAAGAACTCATAGATTCTGGTGATGGTGAGTACGTGTTTATGGAAAACTCCACCATAGTTCGTGTCCACGGCAAAGGAAAGGCCGCTCTGAAACTCACTTTTGGAAGACTAGCGTTTTGAAGTGCGTAGGAACATCATTCTTTACTTAATAATGTTGGTGTTAAACTTTGTTTTAATTCTAATAAACTTGTTTTGTCTAATTTGGTTAGCTTGTTGGCAAGGATTTTTGTAATGGTGGTATGTTTGTTCTGGACTTTGAAATGAATGTATCATCTTCTCCTGCTTATATTATTGAATCTGTTGATACTTCGCATTATAAACTTGGACATGTAAACTTTAATTCCATTAAACGTATGCATAGCAGGAAACTGTTTCCAAAGTTATCCATGGATGAAATGCAAAAGGGTCAAGTTTGTGTTGAGGCCAATTACCATAAGAAACCTTCTAAGGAAGTGATTAAGAGGTAGACCCAATTGTTAGGGTTAATCAATATTGATCTTGGAGAGTATAAAAGTATTGTGATGAGCAAATCTGTAACTTTTGTTAATGATTGTTACTAGAGCACATTTAATTTGCTCAAAAAGCAAAGATGAGGACGATGACATGTTTTTAGTTTATAAGATCGAGGTTGAAAATCAACTAGATAGGAAAACAAGAAACTTAGATCTCATTGTGATGGTAAATATGATTTTGACTTTTTGGTTGAGTTTTGTAAGAAAAAATGATATTGTTCATGAGTTTTCTACCCTTTATACTCCTCAATAAAATAGGAAAACTGAAAGAAAAAATAGAACTTTGAAAGACATGATGAATGCTATGTTGATTTCCTTGGGTTTCTTTGACTTAATGTTGGGGGGAAAGCCACCTTATCAGCTTGTTATGTTTTGAATAGACTACCTTACAATAGTTAGACTGAACACCTTATGAGATGTCGAAGGGTTACCCTCCTAAATTGAATTTTTTTTTTGAAAGTGTAGGGGTTCTTAGCAAAGGTTCCTACACCTGATCACTTAGTGGAAAAATGCTAAATAACACAAAACAACATATCCGATTCTCATAGAAACCGGCAGTTAATTCGAAATTTTTGTGGGTGAACTGTAGGGAAAGTCACTAATCAAATGGATGGCCGAACATAATCAGTTAACAAAAATTGATCCAGTTTTTGTAAACTAATTCAGTTCAGGTGACCGGATTAGTTAGTTTTCCCCACCTCACTTAATTTCCTTAGCCTGCGTTTTTATATTCACTTTATTCTCCCTCCTTTGTCCTTCCTTCTTCCTTGAGCACATTAGGGCTTAGTTTCATTGTCTGATTTCCTAGAGCACCACCACTTGCCTTCGGTTTTCTCCCTTGGACGGAGTAATCAACAACCAATGCGTGTAAGTAAGGGCTTGCAAGTTATTTCGCACTGTGGGAAGCTGCATCACTTGCCTCCTCCACGCGTGCTGCTGTAGCGCTTGTCGTTGCTCCCCCCACCGCTGCACCACCACTTGCCTCGGTCCACACTCCTCGCTCCTCAACCCGCTGCTCCACCACCAATTGCATGCAAGTTCATAACTTTTAGTTTTAATTTCAGATTTCAACATTTAAAGTTTATAATAAATTATAGTTTTATGAATTTAAGTCGACTTCAAGAGAAATAAGATTGGACCTAAAATTGTTGATACTATGTTTGTTGGTTATTCCCCAATAGTGCAGCTTATAGGTTTATGGTTAAGGTTACCAAATCTGATTTTTATGGTCATATTATGGTTTCTAAAGAAGTTAAATTTTTGGAAAAATTCACAAGATAGATCTCAACTATTACCCATCTTTTTTTATAAGTCCCAACTATGGATTATTCACTGTAGGTCCAAGTTTCACATAATGTGATTTTTATAAGACCCAGCAGGTAACCAACCTGCTATAGCAGGTTGAATGTCACCCTCCTCCCTATTACCTCTCCTTTTCTCTTTCACCCCAAACCCCCACCCCTCCCCTGTTCCCACCCTCCCCGGTTCGCACCCCACCCCCACCCCCTCCCCCGTTCGCACCCCACCCCCACCCCCTCCCCTTGAAACTACCCGGCCCCGCCCCGCAGGCCCTCGCCCAACCCCCTCGCATCCCCGTCGCGATTTCGTCCCTCCCCCCATTCCCCCATGACCCCTCGCTCAACCCCCTCGCAATCCCCGTCGAATTTCGCCCCCTCCCCCACTCCCCGCGGCCCCTCGCCCAACCCCTCGCAATCCCCGTCGAATTTCGCCCCCTCCCCCACTCCCCAGGCCCTCGCCCAACCCCCTCGCATCCCCCGTCGAATTTCGCCCCCTCCTCCCCACCGGCGTCGATTTTTGATTTTACGGGATCAAATTTGGTGGGGCGTCGTTTTCTAGGCTCGAAGTTTCTGGGCAAGCACGAGTTGTGGGAGAAGGGGGATGGGGAGGGGGTTACTGGAGCTGCGGGGAAGGGGGGGGGGGTCGACGGAGGAAGGGGAGGGGGTTAGGCTGGGGAAGGGGGAGACCGACAGGTAGGGGAGGGGGGAGGGGGAAGGGGAGGTGAGCGGATGAAGGGGAAGGGGAGGGGGTCAAGGGGGGGGGGGAGGGGCTGGTGGTGGTGAGGGGTGGTGGTGGTGTAGAGGAGGGAGAAGTGAAAGAGGGAGAAAAGGTGGGTGGGTCCCACAATTTAAAAAAATCAACCTTCTTAACCGGTTCTAAGTAATTGAGGACTTATAAAAATCACAAACTGTTAAACTTGGGACCTACAGTGAATAATCCATAGTTGGGACTTATAAAAGAAAATGGGAAATAGTTGAGCTCTTTCTTGTGAATTAATCCTTTCTTTGAGGATATATTTCCTTTAAAGTTTTCCATCTTGCTAATGTGTCTTTGGTCTTGTTGCGTTCATCTTCTTCTTCACTTGATGAGTTGCTTGATGTTCCTAACACTTTTGTTTTGAACCTAGGAGAAGTAAGAGACCTAGACTTGAGACCAGTTTTAGACTTAACTTCGTTATTACCTTTGTTTTAGAGTATGATGATGATATGGCTGAACATTTTGTATCTGCTTTTATTGTTGAGGATGATCTTACGACCTATGATGAGGCCATGAGATCCGTTGATCATGTTTTGTGGAAAGAAGTCATGGTTAGTGAGATTGAGTTTGTTATTTCTAACCATACCTGGGAGGTTGTGGATTTACCTCGTGGATGTGAACCTATAGGTTGTAAATGGGTTTTCAGGAAGAAACTGAAGTCACATGGTTCTTTTGATAAGTTTAAGGCCAGACTCATTGCTAAAGGTTTTACCCACAAGAAGGATTTTGATTACTTGAATACTTAGTCGCTGGTTACTACGATTGCCTCGGTTAGAGTATTGCTTGTTATTGCCTATATTTACGATCTTTATGTGTATCAAATGAATGTGAAAACTGCATTTCTAAATGGGGATCTTGATGAGGAAATTTATATGGAGTAACTTGATGGTTTTGAGCTATCGATCAAGAGCATAATTAACATGTATAGACTTGTAAAGTCTTATGTGGCCTAAAACAAGCTCATAAGCAGTGGCATGACAAGTTTAATAGTGTTGTTTTAGCTCTTGGTTTTAGAACTTGACATGCTGATTCATGCATTTATGCGAAGTATAAATATGGGATTATTACACTTTATGTTGATGATATGCTCAGTTTTGGTACTAGTATGTGCATCGCTAAATGAACCGAATCTTTGCTCAAGTCTTCCTTTGACATGAAGGATATAGGTGAAGTGGATGTTATTTTAGGACTCAAGGTTGAGAAGAGTACCTCTGGTTTCATACTTAGGCAAGATCACTATGTTGAAAAGGTTCATAAAAAGTTTGATTATCTTGATGTGGAACCGATCGGGATTCCCTATGATGCTAGCATATCTTTGAAGAAGAATACTTCTAAAAGTGTTAAACAAGCTGATAATGCTAAGATTATTAGGAGTCTCATGTTTTTAATGAATTATTCTCGTCCGCATATAACTTAAGAAATCAGCAGGTTGAGTAGGTATAGACATATATGACTCATAGCCTCGATCATGTTCGTTGGAATAATCTAGTTCGCTTGCTTAAATATTTGAAAGGGTATATGAGTTTTGTTTTACCTTATTGTAGTTACCCCCCTATTTATAAGGATATTGTGATGCTAACTTGATTTCAGAGAGTGATGATATACACTCTATTAGTGGCTTTGTGTTTACTTTAGCAGGAGCTGTTGTGTCTTGGAAATCCTCCGAGAAGACATGCATTGCAAAGTCAATAATGAAGTATGAGTTTATTACTCTCCAGATGGCTGGTCAAAAGTGGCTGATATTCCCTTTTGGGAAAGGCCAATACCGTATATTATACTTCATTATGACTCGCAAGCGCCCATTCATATTGCCAAGAATAAGGCATATAATGGCAAGAGTAGGCATATACACCTTAGTCATCACATTGTATGTATTTTAGGTTAGGGTGATTTCTCTTGACTATGTAAGGTTGGAGAGAATTTAACGTATCCGTTAATGAAATGTCCACAAAGGAACTAGTTTCAGAAACTGCTAAAGGAATGGGACTGAACCCACCTATGTAGTAGTTGTAGACGCATAATCGTGTCTCCCCAATGTAATACCCAATGATAAAATATATCGTTGTCCTAAGGTACAGTCAAAAGGAGATCAATCTAAAGAGTCAAGCCCAAAATCATTTTAAGAACCTAAAATATATTTGTGTATTCCAAGCCTAATTAATTATTCATGATAACTAATTGTATTCTTAAAGCCCATTTTCGAAAATCCCAATTAATTATTCTTGATAATTTATTGTACTTTTAATATTTAATTTCTAAACTAAAAGATATTATGAAAAATCAGATTTCATCCATTAGATAATTAATTTCCGAATTCAAAAGATATTATCTACTAAAAATAAATTAAATCTTTTGATTTTGGATAACATATAAAACCCGGTCAGATATACGGTTGCGCGATACGGCGACCCGATGCGTTCCATGCACCAGGGTGTGCACACGCGACATCGAGACAGTCAGCGAAACAAAGAAACGCTCGGAGCCTGCGGTAGGCGCACGAGTGTTGCGCGCACACGCTTTTATATCCTTACTCAATTTCTTTAACGATCCTTCAGTATAAATAGACCCCGTTTTATTCCATTTGGGGACAAATTTTGCACACGACTTTTATACGTTTTCACACGCAAATACTTCTCAAAAACTCTCTCAAACACTTGAAACCTATATTGAAAAACTTTCAATATCTATTCAATCTCCATTCAATTTTCAAGATTGCTCCTCTTACGGATCGTTATTCAAGAGCCAGAAGATAAAGGTATAATTTTTGAAGGTCCTTGATATTTTAACTCAATTTAACTCTATGAAGTTACTAACGCATTCTTTCATGAAGTAGATCCTTAAACAATTCATGCTTTTTGTATATTCTACATCTCTAATATCTTCTCTCTTTTTTATATTTCTATATACTATTATTCATATGCATGCCTATGTGTTTAATGCTTTCTTCATCTCATATGTTTATATTTTTTAATCAAAGACCTAAATAAATGTTCCAACATTAAAGTCAGATAATTTGGACAACTAGATTAGGTTCCTAGTAATTTGATTGCTTAAAGAACATATAACAAAATTTAGTCTTTTGCTTGTTGAATAAACCAACACAGATTAATTTTTAGAATGCATGAACATATTGCTTGGTCATATTCATACCCTCACCCCCGAACTGAATCTTTGTTATTGACCAATTATGAAGCCATGAGGGGGAAATCTACATTGGATAAGTCCCTAAGATGCCCTTATGGTTTTCCAAAAATCCAATTAGGTTTATGCGTCTTCCTTTAAAGACTTGTTAGCTACTTCTTTTTCAAAAACGAATTTCAAAACTAAAAACATTTATAATGAGGTAGTCAAATCCATGCTAATCCAGCGTAGGCAATAAGATATGCATACAATTTGGCAATAAATTTAATTTTTGATGAGTGGGTGAAAGTCAAAAAAAAATTGGCGATTCATACTTGTTTTATGCTTTTAAATAACATTATTGTGTTGCATATTGTAGACACATAATCGTGTCTGCCCATTTAAGGGTCCAATGATGAAACATACCGCGGTCTTACTTGGTCCGACCCAAGGGCAGAGCAGTCTGAAAAGCCATTCAAAAACCATTTCCAAAAGTGCTAAAGTCCTATTTTAAAGCCCAAATAATTATTCATGATAATTAATTGTATGTTGAGTCCAATCCTTTGAAAAGCCCAATTAATTGTTTAATAATAATTAATTAAAAACATAAATTTTTTCAAAAGATATTTATAAATCAGATTTTATCCCGTAAAATCAGATTTCCGTAGTTAAAAGATAAAAGAAAATCTTTAAAACGCATTTTTATAAAAAAACTGTCAAAATGTGTAAAAAACAAGGCGGTGCGCACAAACCTGCGCCGAGCGCACGTGTCCTGCCACGTAGTCCTGCGCCAAGCACACAGATATGCCACATAGGCTTCTGTTTCATGTAGAGTCATGCTCCAAGCGCACCTCTCTGCGTGAGACGCGGTTTTTCTTTCTTATCTTTTTCAAAACGCGTACCACGTGTACGCTTTCTACTGGGCATGCCGCGTCTTGCGCGTGACACGTCAGCCTGCGTCAGACGCAACAGGCGCGTAAGGTGCAGTGTCGTTTTCCCTATAAATAGGCCTGATTTCCGTACAAATTGAAAAAAACGGATTTTACACATTAACACACTTCGAATTCGACGAACATCTTACGAACTTCTCTAAGAATTATAAAACTTCCCAACAAAAACTCGTACTTTCAAACACAAAGACATTTAATCTACATACTTTAATTTCATACAATCATATTTTCAGTCCTCACGATTGCTCGTCTCGAAGGTTGTCAATCTCGCAGACCCAAGCCATGGTATAATCCTGAGGGTCCTTGAATAAATTAACTATTTTTATATTGAAGTTACTAACTGTTTTCTTTCCTGATGTAGATCTTTAATAGAAAACCGTTCTACTGTATATTCTAAACCTTTTCTTCTTTTTTATATATTTTCATACATTATTATATGGTTGCCTGATTATTTTATGAATATTATATGATTGTCCTGCCTTATTGCTTTTATCACCCGCATGTTATTTTTGTTAATCAAAGACCTAAAGAACTGCTCTAATATTAATCAGATTAATTTGGACAACCTGTTAGGTTCCCTGTAATATTGATTGCATAATAACATATCACTAAAAAGTTAGTCTTTTATGTGTTTCCTGAACCAACCTATACTAAATATTTTCAGGGTGTATAAAATATTATATAATTATTCTTTGGCATAAAATTTGTTGTGAATCGATATTTAGTAGAGGCCATCAATGGGCAACGTGGTTCATTATGACCGTGTTCGTACCCTCACCCCCGAACTCAATCTTTGGTTCATTTTGACCATCATTGGAGTCAGGACGGGGAGGTCTATATTGGATAAAGTCCCTAAGCTGTCCCTACGGTTTTCAATATCCAATTAGGTTTATGATTCTTCCTTTAAAGAATTGTTGGCGACTTCAAAACAATTTTCAATAAAACCTTTACAATGGGGTAGTCAAATCAAATACACGCTCACACCGCATAGGCGAAATAAAAACACGCCTACAATTTGGCGACTCCACTGGGGAGGATTTAAAAAAATAATAATTTTTTTAAAATGAGTGGGTGAAACTTGAAAAATACGATTCATTCTCCTTATATGCCTTTGAATAATATATTGTTTTGCATATGCATGACTATTGTTCAGCCACCATAAGAACAATCTACCTTGCCTCATTAGCACATGTTCTATGTGTGAGGTCACCCCCGGGGGGTTTGCACTTTGTCCTTCCAAAAAGCTTCCTGTGCGATAGTGTTGGATCTTAGTTATAAGCAAACCTACCCAACCATGGCATTGTTCTCTTGTTCTAGTGCGTCTTACACGTGGCCACCTCTTTAAGCAGGGGTACGAAGCGTGGGATCAATCTCTTAGTCATGGACCCCTTCAGACTGAACCTAAACCTGACCAATAGTTTCAAACATAGAACTGACTTTTGGTTGGAACTTTTACATCCATGTTATATGACATTTACCTGTGATTGCAATTCTTGCCTGTTATTATCCTGTCAAATTGTCATTATTATGCGTCGTTCCTAAAAATCGCGTCTAAACAAAATCGTCAATCGACAAAAACTTCGCCTAAATCCCCGAAAAACATGTCGGGGGAGTAGTGCGCCAAGCGCATTAAGTTGCACCTGGCACACCACTCCCGTGCCAGACGCACGACTGTGCGCCGCGCGCAGCTGTGCTGCGCGGCACGCAGTCTGTGCATCGCATACTTTTCTTAGATTTATTCGTCGTGGCTGTCAATCCTATGTTCGGTCTATCTGCATTCGCGTAAAAAAAAATTGGTCATTTTAGGAGTCTCACCTAATTCAAAAAACCAGTATGCTCATGCAAGGTCGAGTCTGTCCTAAAAAGCGTATCTAAAGTGGTCATTGTAGAGTTAGAGGTGTCATGCATGTCTACCTTCTCCCTGCTGTTCAATAATTCTTCCTTATCAATGCTATCTTATCATATTCACCAATTTCAAAAAACATACATTTTTCAAAATCAATCATACACCCTCTTCTATTCTACTCTTTTTCAAAAGCATTTACTAAACATCATCATACACGACATTTACAAAGATATTTCCAAAATTAATCCATCATCTTTTCCTAACAAATGATAAAACAAGGGGATCCTTTCAACAACGAATTTCGAAAATTCTAAGCCCAGTCCAAACACCTTCATACAATCCAAACAAATCCATTCAATCCATTTGCATTCATTCTAGGCCCATATGCATTCATCCTAGGCCCGTGTAATCTGAGTCCATACATTCACTGGCATTAGAGTCGATCTTAAGCCCATATAAGTATAATTCATATCAAAATCTAGGTCCATTTGCATTTTTATATGAAGTCTAGTCCAAGTCTATTCCTAATCCATTCCAATCTAAGTCTAAGTCTAGTCCAGTTCAAATCTTAGGTCCATTTAGGCTCAGTTCTTTCCCTAGGTCTAGTTGCATTAAATGTAAACCCTAGTCAGTCTTCGGACTATAAAAGTCAGTCTTCGGACTATAAATTTTGCCTAGGTCTTGTTTGCATCATATGTAAACCCTAGTCAGTCTTCGGACGATAAAAGTTCAGTCTACGGACTATAAAAGTTCATCCCCTAAGTCTAGCGAAGCTATCATCCCATAAGTCCACATAGGCAATTTTTGAGCCTAGCCTGCTTAGTCTAATGTAAATTCCGAAGTCTAGTTGTCTAGCCTGCTTGCTCACCCGTAAGTTCAAAGTCTAGTTGCCTAGCCTGCTTGCCTTAAGTTAAGAGTCTAGTTTCCCTTATTTCGAACCTTCCTTAAAGTCTAGCCTGCTTGCTCACCCATAAGTTCAAAGTCTAGCATTCCATAAGTCCACATAGGCAATTTTTGAGTCTAGCATGCTTAGTCTAATGTAGGTTTCGAAGTCTAGCTGTCTAGCCTGCTCGCTCACCCGTAAGTTCAAAGTCTAGTTGCCTAGCCTGCTTGCCTTAAGTTAAGAGTCTAGTCTCCTTTATTGTCCGGTCTTCCTTAAATTCTAGCCTACTTGCTCACCCGTAAGTTCAAATTCTTCTCATATTATCACCAAAAGCCAGTCAGGGAGTCCAGTCTGCTTGCACATTCCGGTCCAGTCCGGTTAATGCCTGCATTTGCATATAGTTAGACCCATGTCAGCATCATTTATGGTCAAGCCCATACTAATCCAAAATCATACCCATCTCCAATCATTTCCCATTTCCATTTCCATTTCCATTTCCATTCTTCCATTTCCCATCCCCATTTCTCATTTCCATTTCTCATTTCGAAAATGATTTCTAAAAACTTATAAGGGATGTCCACTCGATTTTGTTCATGACCGGTCGAGAGATTATAACTTAGGAATGCCTAAAGGAGGAACAAAATGTGAGCCTACTCTAAAGCTCATCAATCGCACTATCACCACCTCGACTTCATTTAGAGTCATGAAGCTTACTTTTGACCGCCTTCACAATCGAGGCGCGATCACTTCCATATAGGATCTACCGCCTTCACATTAGAGGCGCTATCACATCCATAAGGTCTACTCCGAACCCTGCACCTGAAAGAAAATGCAAAAGGTACAACCTATATTTCTACTGCGAATTCCAATAGAATAATGAACATCTGACATCTAGTGTTGGATCCTACAAATGCACTGCAAAACATGGTAGATGATAATAGACTACTAATACTTGCTACAATGAGAATCAACATCATCAACAACCCCTTGCGCAGTGCATCAACAATTCAAAAAGGCTTAGTCTTTTATTTCTGGTTTCCTAGGATGAGCCAGATAGTCTTTACCTTAAGCCATTTATGTCCTTTCCCATCGAGTCTATGTCACTATAGGACTTCATCTATTATAGCCTTTTCATTTTCATTTCATTTTATTTTTCTTTTCATTTTCATTAGCCTTCCATCATTTTATTTATGCTTCTAATTCAATGATGAAACTTGAATCACCTAGTGATCTCGACTAATACATAAAATGAAATCAAATCATAAAAAAAAGAAGAAAAAAAATGGACATACTTTGTATTAGGAGTTTATCCCCTCTTTCCTCTATCATATCCATTAGCCAAATAAACCTTTCAGAATCAAAGCTTCACAAATATCCTTCAAGCCTTCCAATACCCTAAACCAATAACTTGTGTGTAAGCCTCACTACATAAAAAAAAAAAATCAATGCCAGGTAAAAATAAAATAGTGAAAAAGCTCAAAGTGCGAAAAAAAAAGCAAAAGCAAAAGAAAACGCACAAAGCAAAAAGAAAAGATTCAAAAAGAAAGCGCCAAAGGCAAGAAATAAAAAGTCACGCTAGGGGCTTGCACACAAGTTCTACCCCTCATTCAAATCCTTCAATCCATCAAACCTTTAAAACCCATATAATCCAAATCCATTATCCTTACCTTAGCCTAGCCAATTCAAACTCAACCTCAAGGCTTAAACCTTTCAACCTTTCATCAACCCTAACTCTTCTTTCAAGGTATGTCCAAGCCCGCTAAGTTGAAAACCCGAAAAGGCGGCCTAGGCAAAAGTTAGGGCACAAAAAAAAAAATCAGATCCATAACTATGAATGGTCTGATTCCACAAGCATTCGTTGGAATCCTCATCTCGAGGTCCAACCGCTAAAATAAAAATAAATTAGTCAAGGTCTAATGATTTGATTTTCTAGAGTTCAGGAGCACGTTCTTTCTAGATCCCGACATAGACTCGAGTCTGAAACTAGCCTCGTTAAAGCCTGTTCCCACCTATATTTATTTGAGTCACAAATTTAAACCTTTTATTTTTCAAATCCAAGCTCTCCTTGTCCCTGAAGGACTCTCCGACAATTCTGTGGTTTCTGGCGATATTTGACTTTGCCTATATCAACTTCCCAAAGAAGAATCCCCAGCTATAACTTTCAACATTCAAGACAGATCAACTACATTACAATATCAGATCAAATAAGACAAGCTCACCCAAAGTGGGGGCTTCCTATGTGTGTTGGTTCCTCCAATTCAAATCAAACTCCCGAAGAGTTATAATCCGCGGATCTCGTTTACGGACCCCGATTGTTTACTAAAAACAATTTTCGAAAATTATTTTATTCAATCCTGATCATTCTATCATTCTATACATCTTTTAGCCTTGCAAAATCCTGACCTTGCATTGTAGCCTTTCAAAACCCTGACCTTGCATTACATACATTCTAGTCTTGCATAACCATGACCTTGCATGACGTGTCATCCCTTAGCTTTGCATAACCTTAATCCTTGCATATCGTCTCATGCATCCCTAGAGAGTCTAAGTTTGCATTTTTGCATCATTATGTGCTTTGTATGAGTTGTTTGCACCTATCTGCTAACATCTTCTTCTGTTGGTAATCAGATTGCTTGTAGTTAGTATCCTGCATACTAACTTTGTTTTGCAGAGACCGGCGTATAGATCAGTTCTAAACTGCAGAGCGTTTAGAATCGTTCTCCGTCCCGACACCGTATACTTTGGCTATCGGTTTCCTTAACCTCAGTTAAAGAGTGGCTTCTGTAGACACATAATCGTGTCTCCCCATTTAAGGGTCCAATGATGGAACATATCGCGGTCTTAATTGGTCCGACGCAAGGGCACAAAAGCCTGAAAAGCCATTCAAAAACCATTTCGAAAAGTTTAAAAGTCCTATTTTAAAGCCCAATTAATTATTCATGATAATTAATTGTATTTTGAGCCCAATCCTTTGAAAAGCCCAATTAATTGTTTAATAATAATTAATTAAATAAATAAATATTTTCAAAAGATATTTTTAAAATCAGATTTTATCCCGTAAAATCAGATGTCCGTAGTTAAAAGATAAAAGAAAATCTTTAAAACGCATTTTTATCAAAAAACTGTCAAAACGTGTCAAAAACAAGGCGGTGCGCATAGACCTGCGCCTAGCGCACGTGTCCTGCCACGTATTTGCCACGTAGGCCTGCGCCCAGCGCACAGCCCGCGCCAAGCGCACAGATTTGCCACATAGACTTCTATTTCATGTAGAGTCCTTCACCAAGCGCACCTCTCTACGTGAGACGCGGTTTTTCTTTCTTATCTTTTTCAAAACGCGTACCACATGTACGTTTTCTACTGGGCATGCCCTGTCATGCGCGTGACACGTCAGCCTGCGTCGAGACGCAGCGGCGCGTGAGGTCCAAGGTGTCGTTTTCCCTATAAATAAGCCTAATTTCCATACAGATTGAAAAAACGGATTTTACACATTAACACACTTCGAACTCGACGAATATCTTACGAACTTCTCTACGAATTATAAAACTTCCCTACAAAAACTCATACTTTCAAACACAAACACATTTAATCTACATACTTTAATTTCATGCATTCAGATTTTCAGGCTTCACGATTGCTCGTCCCGAAGGTTGTCAATCTCGCAGACCCAAGCCACGGTATAATCCTTAGGGTCCTTGAATAAATTGACTATTTTTATATTGAAGTTACTAACTGTTTTCTTTCCTGATGTAGATCTTTAATAGAAAACCGTTCTACTGTATATTCTAAACCTTTTCTTCTTTTTTATTTATTTTCATACATTATTATATGCTTGTCTGATTATTCTATGCTTATTATATGATTGTCCTGCCTTATTGCTTTTATTACCCACATGTTATTTTTGTTAATCAAAGACCTAAAGAACTATTCTAATATTAATCAGATTAATTTGGGCAACCTGTTAGGTTCCCTGTAATATTGATTGCATAATAACATATCACTAAAAAATTAGTCTTTTATGTGTTTCCTGAACCAACCTAGACTAAATATTTTTAGGGTGTATAAAATATTATATGATTATTCTTTGGCATAAAATTTGTTATAAATCGATATTTAGTATAGGCCAGCAAAGGGCAACATGGTTCATTATGACCGTGTTCGTACCCTCATCCCCGAACTCAATCTTTGGTTCATTTTGACCATCTATGGAGTCAGGACGGGGAAATCTACATTGGATAAAGTCCCTAAGATGTCCCTTCAGTTTTCAATAATTAATTAGGTTTATGATTCTTCCTTTAAAAAATTGTTGGCGACTTCAAAACAATTTTCAATAAAACCTTTACAATGGGGTAGTCCAAATACGCACTCACACCGCGTTCAGAGCCAATATAGGGTTGTGTCATTGCCCTACTAACACATGTTAATGCGTGGGGCTACCTCTAGGGGGTTTGCGCTTTGTCCCTCCAAAAAGCTTCCAGAGCGATAATGTTGGATCTTAGTCATAAGCAAACCCACCCTACCATGACATCGCTCTCTTATTCCTGACTTGAGACTGGAGGGCATCTTTCATGTGGCCATCTGTTTAAGAAAAGATACGAAGCCTGAAATCAATCTTTTAGACATGGAACCTTTTTAAGTCTAACCACTAGTATCAAACGTAGATCTTGACTTTAGGTTGGAACTGCATACTATTTCCTACCTATTTGACATTATTGATTGTTTGTTTGCTATGCTCAGCATGCTTTTCCCTCATATTCTCCTCGAATTAGACTAAAAACATTGAAAAATGACAAATAGATCGTCGAAAAAGAAAATCCGCATTGCGAACATCGTGTGCCAAACACATGAACCTTGCGTGAGCTTGTGTCCGACGCACAAGCTTGCGTAGTACACAAGACCCTTGTGTGGCAAGCAAGATCCTCACGTGTGGGATAAACCACACAACTCAATTTTGACGATTTGGTTGCCGGTTTTAATCCATTTTTGCATCGTCATTCATGATCATTTTTAGGTCAGCTTTTCTAAAAAAAAAAAAAAACTCACTTAAGTCAAATATAAAAATTTATCTTATCAATGCATGTCGTACATATAGATAATTGGTCATGATTGAGTTTTAAGTCACCGTACATCTCCTTCTATCCAACATATCTATGATACCCTATTCCATCCTTTTCAAAAATAAAAATAAAAATATTTTTCAAAGTCAATCCTACCTTTTTCTATCCTATCTTTTACCAAAAAAATTATCATCATCCTATCCTTTTTCAAGAAAGAAAAATCATCTTCAAAATCAGTCGTTTTATCATCATCACATTAAAAATCTTTTTCAAAAATAATCCATCATCAATCATCATCGTCTTTTTCAAGAAAATAAAAGATAAAAGTAAATGGATCCTTTTAAAAAAACGAAATGAATTTTGGAAATTCTAAGCCTAGAATCGAATCAAATCAACAGAGTCCAGTCCAATCAACTCAATCCAATCAACCCAATCTAAGTCCATTTGCATTTATCTTAGGCCCATGTTCACTAGAGTCCATACATTTATCTGAAGCTCTTGTCAAAACCTATGGCCATTTGTATCTCTTTATATGAACCTTAGTCTATGTCAAGCCCAGGTAGGCTTAATCTAAGTCTAATCCCAATCAATTCCAAAGTCAATGCCATGTGCTAATCCCAAGCCATTCCAAAGTCAAGCTTATGTGTTAATCCTAGTTAATTCCAAAGTCAAGTCCATGTACTAACCCCTGTTCGTTCTAAAGTCAAGCCCATGTGCTAATCCCATTCCATTCCAAAGTCAATCCCATGTGCTAATCCCAGTCAATTCCAAAGGCAGTCCCATGTGCTAATCCAAGTCAATTCCAAAGGTAAGCCCATGTACTGCTCCTAGTAATTCCAAAGTCAAGCTCATGTGCTATCTCCAGTCAATTTCAAAGTTAAGTAGATAATGACAATCCTTGAGGCTAGCAAAGCTAATCATCTCTATGTCCATCATGCAATCTTCAATTCTACCCTGCATATTCTCAATGTAAGTGCAAAGTCTAGTCTCCAGTCTCCTCCCTAAGTTCATAAAGGCAATCTTTGGGTCTAGCCTGCTTACTCTCAATGTAAGTGCAAAGTCTAGTCTCCACTCTAAGTACCATAACGACAATCTTTGAGTCTAGCCCTCATACTCTCAAAATAAGTGCAAAGTCTAGTCTTCCCTCTAACTCCATAATGACAATCTTTAGTCTAGTCTGCTTTCTCTAAAGTAAGTGCAAAGTCTATTCTTCTCTGAGTCCATAAAGGAAATCTTTGCGTCTAGCTAAGCTACTCTTTCCTACTGGCATAAAGCTAAGGCTCAGTCATTGTGTCTAGTCTGCTTGCATAGTCCAATCCATTTCTGTAAATGCATATGCTTAGGCCCATGTCTCCGTCATGATCAAGCCCGTCCTATTCCGAAACCCATATCATTTTTAAACCATCAATCTCAAAATCATTTCTTATTTCCAAAACGATTTCTAAAAACTTATGAGTGAGGTCCATTCGATTTCTATTCAGGATAGGTCATGAGGTTACAACTTGGGAACACTCAGTGGAGAAGCAAAAAAGTCAGCCACTCTAAGGCTCACCAAGCCCACTATCATGACATTACTTCACTTTGAGTCATGAGATTACTTTTCACCGCCTTTACAATGGAGGTGCGATCACTTCTATAGACTCCGGAACCTACACCTAACAAAATCCAAAAGGTGCAACTTAAACTTTTACTACAAATACCATCAAGGCAATATACATCTGACATCTTGTTGGATCCAACAAAATGCATTGCAAAAACATGATCGATGACAACAAACTTCTAATACCTCCTACAACAAGAGTCAGCATCACCAACAACCCCTTGGGCAATGTATCCACAATTCAAGAGGCTTAGTTATGTATTCCCGGTTTGCTAGGTTAAGTTGGAGAGTTCACCCCCTAGCACATTCTATCCTTTTCCGTTGAGTCTATGTCACTCTTTAATTTATAATAGTCTTTTCATTTTCATGAATATCATTTTATTTTATTTTTATTTTCACTGGCCTTTCACCATCTTCATGTTTCCAATTCGATGCTGAAACTTTAATCAATTTGCAAATTAAATGATCTTCGATTAAATAAAAAATAAATATAAAGTGAAAAAAAATGAAAAAATGAACATAATTTAGAAATATGAGTTCTTTCCCTCTTCCCTCCATCTTTTTAAAAAGATATCACCACCACAAACCATCTTCAAGCAAACCGAAAAAAAATCCATTAAGCCATCACCTCCATGATCCTTAGCCAAAAAAATCCTTTCAAATCAAAATTCCACAAAAATAGCCTGTAAACCATCTATTACTCTAAACCACAGAAACTTAAAGTAAAAGAAAAATAAAAGCACAACACAAAATGCAAAAGAAAGGAAGAAAGAGCCAAAGGAAAATAGTCAAAGCCAAGAAAGGGACTTGTACACAAGTTCTACCCCTCATTTTAGAACCCTTCAATCCATCAAAAAACCTTAAAACCAAAAAAGCCATAAACCTTACCTTGCCATTCAAATAAAAAGAAGTCGTCACCCTTACCTTGACCCAATAATCCAAAACCATGATCCTTACCTTAGCCTTTTCAATATCTAGACCTTAAACCCTTTCAATCCTCATATCAATCGTAACTTCTCCTCCAAAGTATGTCCAAGCCTGTTAGGTTCAAAACCCGAAAGGAAGGCATAGGCAAAAGTTAGGGCATATATACACACACATATTGTGTGTGTGTGTGTGTGTGTGTGTGTGTGTGTGTGTGTGTGTGTGTGTGTGTGTGTGTGTGTGTGTGTGTGTGTGTAGATCAAGAACCACAAATGGTCCGATTCCATAAGGATATGTACGAATCCTTATTTCGAGGTTCAACCGCTTCAATAAAAACATTAATCAAGGTTTCATCCATGGTTTGAATTTTTAGAATTCAGAAGCATACTCTTTCTAGATCCCGACGTAGATTTGAGTCTGAATCTAGCTACGTCAAAGCCTCTTCCCACCTATATCTATGTGAGTCACAAATTCAACCTTTTATTTTTCAATCCAAACTCACCTTTTCCCTGAAAGACTCTTCGTTGCTTCCATGATCTCTTGCGATATCTGACTTTGCCTCAATTTAAGAGTGTCTTTCAGTCTAAGCTTCTACTGCTCAGCTCCAGTCAAGTATCTTCTGATCTAGGCACAGAGTTCCTAATTCAAGTCATGATTTCCTAAAGTGGAGGCTTCCTATATTTTTGGTGCTTCGTCCAAATCAAACTTCTGAAGATTTCTCATATGTGAATCTCACTTGCGGACCCCAATTTTTATGAAAATAGTTATCAAAAATCAATCTATTTCCATCAATTTAGTTCCCTTAGCTTTGCATAACCTCACCTTGCATAGCGTTCCATCTATCCTCAACTTTGCATAACCCTAACCTTGCACAATGTTTCTGCATTCTTAGAGAGCTAAGTTCGCAATATTGCATCAGTAATGAATTATCTGAGTTTTTTGCACAAATCTGGCGCTAACATATTCTTTTACAGGCTAATCAAATTACTTGTGTTTATCGTCTTGCAAACTAACTTTGTTTTGTAGTAACTGGCAATATTATAGGTCGATTCTAGATTGCAGAGCATCTAGAATTGTTTCCAGTCCCGACACAGAGTATTTTGACTTTCGGTTTTACAAACCTTAGCCTAAGTGGGGATTCCATACACACATAATCGTATCTCCCCAATTTAGTACCCAATGATAAAACATACCATCATCCTAATTAGTACTTTCCAAAGGAAAGCAATCTAAAAAGCTAAGTCGAAAATCATTTTAAGACCTAAGTCTATTTATTTATTCCAAGCCAAATTTTTAAGGCCCGATTAATTACACATGATAATTAATTGTATTTTTAGAGGCCATTTTTTAAAAGCCTAATGTATTCTTTTTGATAATTAATTGTATTTTTAATATTTAATTTCTAAGTTGAAATATATTATAAAAAAAAGATTTTATCCTTTTGATTATTAATTTTCGAATTCAAAATATATTATTTATTGAAAGATAAAAATAGTTTTTTTTTTTTAATTTCGGATAACAATTAAAACCCGGTCAGATTTGCGTTTGCGCGACATGCAGCTTGATGCATTCCACTCACCAGGGTGCGCACACGCGACATCGAGACAGTCAATGAAACAGAGAAACGCCTGGAGCCTGTCGTAGGCGCAGGGTAGTGCGCGAGGCGCGAGCGCATGCTCGTTGCATGGCGCACAACGGCCATGCGTGGAGGGCATGCGCGTTTCTGTCCTTACGCAATGTCCGGAATGATATTTCCCTATAGATAGACCCCGTTCCATTCTGTTTCGGGACAAATTTTCCGCACGACTTTCATACGTTTTTACACGCAAATACTTCGCAAAAACGTCAAACCTATATTCAAAAACTTTCATTTTCTATTCAATCTCTATTCAAACTGCAGATCGTTATTCAAGACCCAAGAGACAAAAGTATAATTCTTGAGGATCTTTAATATTTGAATTCCAATATTCTCTAAAGTTACTAACGCATTCTTTCATGATGTAGATACTTTAACAATTCATGCTTTTTGCATATTCTATATCTCTAATCTCTTTTCTTTTATTTTTTTTATTTTTCTAGCATTATTATTCATATATATGCTTATGTGTGTAATGCCTTGTTAACCTCATATGTTTGTTTTTGCTAATCAATGACCTAAATAAATGTTCCAACAAAATAAACTGAAATTGATAAATATCTCTCAACCCTAAACCTAGTTTTTTTTCTCTAGCCGCCTCCCTTTTATCCCTTTTCCCTTCATCAGTAAGGGGCTGCCATGGATGATCTCATCCATGGTAAGCCCCTTTTCCTCTCTTATTTTCACTTTCTAGTTTGTCTTTTTGTTTTGTTGAATAAGTTAGTCTTTCTTTATGAGAGTTTCTTGTGCCCTAATATGGGAAGACTAGTCTTCTCTGTTGTGGAGGTCGCCTTCTCCCTTATGGGAGTTGTGAGTCTAGTTTTTTTATTTGTAGGTATGAGAAATTGTTCTCATTGGTTGAAGTCCAAAACTATCAACATGAAGGTATTGGAAGTTCGGATGCGGTCAATATGGATAGATCAAGAAGGTTCTTCTCCAAACTATGTCAAAATAATGGACGGTTCCATTAATAGTTTCTTGGGACAACAAATACAAGGGACTTGCACCATAATATTCGATCTGGTTCATTGTAGTTTCATCGAAGACGAAGTTGATCTGATCTTGTTTGATTGTATCCTGTTTTTCTTTATTACTTATTGTAGATGCCGTTTGGCTTTCAATTAATGAAATTTCTCTTTCAAAAAAAAAAAATGTTCCAACATTAAAGCCAGATAATTTCGACAATTCGATTAGGTTCCTAAATTTGATTGCTTAAAGAACATATCACAAAAATTAGTCATTTCCTAGGTTAATAAACCAACATAGATTAATTTTTAGAATGCATGAACATATTGCTTGAGTGTTTATTTGCATATAACTAGATCTTTGAATCGTATAAAGTAGTGGCTATCAATGGGCGAATTTAATTCATGATCATATTCGTACCCTCACCCCCGAACTCAATCTTTAGTTCATTGACCAATTATGAAGTCATGACGGGGAAATCTACATAGGATAAATCCCTAAGATGTCCCTATGGTTTCCCTAAAATCCAATTAGGTTTATGAGTCTTCCATTAAAGACTTGTTGGCTACTTATTTTTTAAAATTATAAACCTTTATAATAAGGTAGTCAAATCCGCGCTCATCCCGCGTAGACAATAAATATCATTATTCATGTCGAGCCTCCTTGACGCTTATGTCTTTGACTAACATTGTACTTGTACTCGTATTCTATAAGCACAATTGGTAATAGCTTTCAGAGTCATGACAAAATCATAAGTTACAATCTAAAAGTCACAATTATAATTAGCTCACACTATCATATCCCCCTGTGGCAACTTCAGGACAAAACAAAGGTTTTCACGTATCAAACTTAGTGTTGTGACCATATGAGGTTCACACATCTTTGTTGACAGCGTAAAAGTAATACGCTGACTCCTAGCATTGTTGCTTTCTTGAGTTTTGAACAGAATTCAGCCACAAAATTAAATGACGCTTGTGACTTTAAGATTGTCCTTTTGCAGTAACTGATCGTGTAGAAGCTTGATGCTATTACCTATTCTCCATGCGTCCAGATAAACTTGTGTTATATCAAAATAAACTGATTTATTGCAGTTAGTCATGACCGAATCTGGAAGATAATAAATGATATTGTGATGCTAAATTGTAGTTTATCAAAGTTAAACTAAGTCATTTTAAAGAGAAATACATCATTATTGCGCCAAGTAAAAAACTAACTTATGTGTCGCATGGGTGAGGGTTCGTTACTAAGAGACATCTTTCGTTCAAGACTAGCACTAAGGTGACATCACTGTTGGTCAGCGTCAGATTGTTTGTCGCGGCGATTTTTCATTGTCACAACGACCTTTTCATTTGTCGCGACGAAAAACTTCATTTGTCACGCCAAACTCTTACTTTGTCACGACGACTTCTTCATTTGTCACGACGAACTTTTTCACGACGAACTACTCAATTTGTCATGATGACCTCGACTTTTTGAATAAGTCACTGACATATACTTACATAATGGGCCCTATTTGGTGTTTGAACATTTTATGGAACTTTTCATGGGTTGTGTTGGACCTATTTGCTCAAGTCAAAGAAACGTTAGTTTACAATAATATACACATACCTCAATTCATCATGATGACTTTCTTGCATTTGGTCGTCAAAGATAATTTAGGTAGTTGTCTTCGAAGTAAACTTGTGCGAGCATCTATGGCTTGCTATTGTAGGGGCGTCTACCATCTGTGGCGTCTCACGTCATGGTAAACATTTGCTTGGTTAGTGACAATGTTAAGATCGATGCCCATTGCATCTCCACAAGACCAATCAAGATAAATAGAAATTGACAAATTAAACTTTGTTACCTATTTCCTGATGTAATCGGGGAAGTCAACGACGAGTTGATGTCTCTGCGTCATCATAGTCTACATCTGCTTAGTTGGATCTAACATCACCAATTTATTTTTGATCCTCGACTTCATTATTGCGTCGGCTTATGCTTTGACTTCGGTCACACTAAGGCATTGAACAACACTTTCAATGAAACTCCGACGTCGGTATTCATTTTATGATGTCGCTTTGTGCTTTGATGTGGCTGAACTTGCGGGTACTAATTAGCGTCTAGACGTCAAGACATATTCTGATGTCGCCATGCACATTGTCGTGACGCAAAGAAGGTGACGAATCACTACCCACACACTAATGTTCCAAATGAGCTATATGATGATAGATTGGACTTTGTGTTTTGGAAGGATTTTTGTGGATATGTGTCTAGAGGGAGAATCTAGCCATCAGTCCCAGGTGGTCGGTGGGCGCCAAATTGTTTTTGTCAAAAATCGTCCAAGGGACAATATTTGATTGGGACATCGATAACTAGATTAAAACAAGAAAAATTAAGGTCGGAATTTAAATGACAAAAATAAAGAAAGAGAAGACAAGACATGGTGACGCGGAAAACCCCGATAAAGATGGATAAAAACCGCTGGTGGCTTATGAGTCCACCAATCTACTATGATGCCGGCGTTAAAGCCACGTTGAATACATTTACATTGAACGTGTATACGATGCTAATCATTGATAAGTTAAAGTATTTGAATAAGAGGAGATATATATAAAGAGTATCTTTGAGGAGACATAGGTACTTTTGTTGATCATAGCATGTTGAATAATGCTGAGCTGTTTTCCTTTTATAGCTCTTCAGGCGGTTATAAGTGGTTGACTAAAGACACACATGTCTCCTACAATGTTAGACATAGTGGTTGTACCCATGACTTAGTCCTCTTGTTTTTTGTGGACTACTCCAAGTAATATACATTATTTTCACTCATTCTAGGCTGTAGGAAGTGCTTCCTTGATTATAAGGACTGTTGCAACAACTTCGTTTGGTCGATTACTCCTTCGCGTCGGCTGACTGCATATATTCGTTGCGTCGGTTGCTGGCGTCACGGAGAGTGTAAATCAGTTATGAGTGTCCTAGATTGACGCCTTGATTCTCTCCAATCGTTTTGACCTTGGCTGCCAAGTAATCATAAATCCCATATGTCATTTGAATAGTCAAGTGAGTGGAAATAAGGATTCCACAAATATAGGAACAAATGAACAACTTTTGACTTTCTTTTGATGGTGGTAACTGCAACCTAGTATTTTGGGTTTCTTCTGAGTTTATTGCGTGGCTGGGCGTCGCGATGCCACTCACCTTTCTTCGCGACATCACTCTCTTGGCGACGTGACGTCACTTTCTTGGCGTCACAACATTACTTTCGAGGCATCACGACGTTACTCATATGTCGTCCGGACGTTACTTTCCAAGCATCACGACCTTACTCATCTGTCATCCAGATGTTACTATCCAGGCGTCACGACGTTACTCATCTGTCGTCTGGAAGTCACGATGTTACACATCCGTCCCTAGACGGCGTTCGTCTGACGTCACGTCTTGCAAATTTTGACCATAACAAGGCTTTAATTGAGACACTAGGTTTAAGTCGGATGTTACTAAAGGCTCATTTATTGTTCAATTTTTGACTTAGACCAATTAGACAAGTATTATTTATCATCAGATGCTTAAATGAGTAGACATAATTGTGTATTTATATGTAATGAATATAAGGACAATCACTTTGATACAACACGTATAAAATCCAACTTCTACTAAAAATCGTCAAGTAGAAAAGAAAAATCTATTGACTTTTTACCCAAGACGAACCAACCTTTTTATTAAACGCTCATAAGAGAGATAGAGAGAAAATATAATAAATGTAATAGTTACAGTAACATTTCTATCTCTAAAAAAATTAAATTTGATATCAATTTTTCTACTCTACTTCTTCCACTTATAAAAAAAGAATGTGGAGTTTATTCATCTTACGCCCAAATGTATCATGTGCATGGTACAACCCAAAACTAATTTTTGCTCATTTGTTCATTTGAAACTCTTCTTTTTAGTAGATTTTGCTAATTTGGATAATGAGCAAAAATAATAACATTGGGTGCACAATGCTCACGATATACCCGAGTGTACAATAATTTTTTTTTAAGAAAGTATACTAACTTATTACAAATCATTTAACTTATTAAAACTAAACGAAGTGTAATTAGAGATTGATATACCTACCCTCAAATTTATAATCTAACTAAAAACACTGATCACCTACTTACACATCAAAAAATACAAATACACTTAAGACAAGGAAAAAAAAAAGCCTAATAATGATGCTAAGGAAGGTTTAACATATTTGCGAGGAAGGTGGGCAACAAACGAAAGACATGATGTTGAAATCGCAACTTCCAATGTGTCAGCAAATGTTAGGCTCGTCACGGTCTTTCTGTGACAACTTTTTTTTTGCCCTTCCACGGCTTTCCCTCCACTTTATCGTTTTACCTTTTACCCCCTCTTTCTTTTTCTCTCTATCTCCTCTCTTCAAGTAATAAAGAGGATCTTTTTGTCTTTTTTGTACACAACAACAATCTCTGTACTCCACGCCATTTTCCACTCTTAGCAGCCAGAAAACAAAATTTTACCAATTCTAAATTTACAAAATACTACCAAAGTATTTTTGTTTTTCTTCCAGAATACTAGAAAATTCCCTGCTTAACTCACAGTTATATGACCGACTAAATTTGATTAAATGGAAATATGTACAATGTCTCGACAAAGTATATTAGTTAATTTTTATTTTTTAATTATTTTATTTTATGTGGGATTTTTGTTTTGTTGCAATCTGACAAACAAAAACAAAAATAACACTTATTCTGTCTTGTCAATTTGATGAGCAGTAATGTATGTGATCAGCAATAGTGATCAATCATTTACTTGGGTTACTAATCGCCACGAAAGACTTGGACACATTTTGTCTGGATAGATGTTTTCCCATCCATATGTTTATCTCATTTTCAACCTTCAGAAATTCATAAGACTTTGTGTTTATATTTTTTTAATATAAATTGTCAAAAATAATACTTATATTAAAGTCTATTTTCTTAGTTTGGCCTCATGTTGAGAGAGAACGACTGTTTTGCTCGACATCTCACTAGGTTAGTGCTGTAACTGTTTGGTATTAAACATCGTTGAATATA
The DNA here is from genome assembly GCA_947646795.1 of Beta lomatogona. Taxonomy (NCBI): domain Eukaryota; kingdom Viridiplantae; phylum Streptophyta; class Magnoliopsida; order Caryophyllales; family Amaranthaceae; genus Beta; species Beta lomatogona. The sequence continues at coordinate 4,525,163 of CANSNZ010000268.1, forward strand.
AGGTTTCTTTCTATTTGCTTAGATTAAGTTTGTTGTATAGCGCGCCAACCTTACATACATGATATATAAAATAAAATAAAACAAGGTATAGTAAGCTTCCAAATTCATTTGAAACCGATTAAGCTATTTGACAAAAAGTCTAATAACAAAGAAGAGGTGCAATTATTCATTTGTCCTCGTCTCATAATCTTCTTTCCTTGCTTGATCAATAAGGGTAGGTATATTTGAAACCGATTAGGCCATGTTGCATTCGATTTGGTAGCAATACAAGAGTGCAATCACTCATTTCATAACCCCTTCTTTTCTCTCTTTGCTCGAGCGAATAAGGGTAAATGGAAACGGAGTGGCTTGTTCGCTACCAAATCGTCAGCTATAAAGAGTTTCCAAAATTATGTATAGACAAATTCAAATATATATTAGCGGAAAATTACAAGCTTCAAAAAGTTTTAGGCAACAAACAACTGAATTTCAGCCACACTATTTTTAGGACAGGAAGAAAGGCAGGAAAAAAGGAAAATGCTGTTGCAAGATTTATGCCTAACAATCCGTTATGACAAAAATAAAAAAATACCAAGTCATTATAACTTACTGTTCCTCACTATAGTCAGTCCCTAAATAATGGGAACCACTGTTATATCAAACGAGTATCAACTAACAGTAATGAAATTAAATTTGGTCCTGGGAGTTGAAAGACATTCCATGTGATGCTGTTACTGTCTTTAAGAACAGTACTAAAGATAAAGTACAGATGCAAAATCATTTCTATAATAGCAAAATTGAATTCAGGGATCATCCTTTCATGATCTCCAAAATCATGGATGTAATAGTAGAAAACCTTTCTATCACAAAAATTAATGCACATAGAAACAGATAGAAATAGCAACAATTTTCTCAGTGAAGTTCTCCAATTAAATGTATCAGAATGCATAATCCTTAAAAAGAAAATTTATAGGTAAGAAAATAGCTAGAGTGAAGATTTCACATATTGGCTCAAATATGCTCCTCCCACATCTGCATCAATCCGCAAAGGGGTCACCTAGAAACAACCATAAGATCTACCTGTACAATTGCACTCGTGTTTATTTTCACCTCTATCATGCCTCTACGCTCCTACGTTATCGCTGCTTGAATCCATCAAGATTGTCAGCCTCTTTGCTCTTTTAGCAAATTCACTGCACCATCAGAAAAGAAAATTGTGGTTGAAGCTTAAGAAATCATTATGAATGTGAAAGTCAAAATAGAAGTAACTCAGTCCCTCACCTAAAAGGTTCATCTCCGATTTGCTTTGATGAACCTGCGCTGTCTCTATAGACTACACGGTTAAGCATGTCAGAACTCTCTATACCAAACATGTTTGCCAGCCTGCTGCACAGTTCTTCATAAGAATTAAGCAACGTTAGCTCAAGAGTACGGCCAACATCCTCCGATTCCATGAAAACCTTACAGTGACCAGTCTCCAGCTCCAAGTCCATTTCTGGGCGGTTCTCCTTGAGCCATGGATGTCTTTCCGAAGAAGAGCGATCCTGGTGGAGGGCAGACCCTGAACCATCTGAAACATTACCTCCCTTATCCACGTTTCCTTCAGATGAACTATTACCTGTAGGAATTGGCGAGACTGTTTCACCTGAACGGCTCAGAGACATCTGCTGTTCTGTTAATATTGGTTTGCCAAAAAGCACAAAATGATGTGGCTTTGTCACATCAGATTTTTTTATTGATTGATTTGAGTTTCCCATAGTAAGCAAACAAGAAATGTTCTCATTGTTGCCCGGTTTTTGATAACTTAAGGAACTTGAGGGTCTATTGGGCAGTGTAGTAGTGGGATCAAGTGCTGGAAAACCACCTGGAAAGAGACCCGACTGTAATTTACTCATGTGAAGATCGGACAGTGAAAGACCGAATTGAGCATGCCTGGCTCCCCTGCATGCCAGCAGGAGAATTGTCGGGTAAACATCCGAAAGGGTTATTTGGCCCTAGGAAGTTTCCGGGAAATGTGGGGACCGGAAGTTGGCCGTCCATGGGGAAATCTGGGTGGTGAGGAAGTCTAAATTTTTTCCTGGGTGGTGAGAAGGGGGACAGATGAATGGCTGGCATATTGGAAACCAATTCCACCAACCATGGACTAACGCGTTTCACATTTTGCAGCAAATCTGGCTCATCCCACGTTACCTGCAAAGCAGAGATCTAAGTTGACAGAGAGTGCAAGAAAACACAATACTACAATCCCAAATGATTCAGTAAAGGACAAGGATATAATTTTAAGCAAAATGAATTCTTTTAAGTTTTAAGAGATCACTTCAAGTCAAAGCTAACATGTAAAATGGTTCATCATAACTTAGGCAAAGAAGGAAGTGAGTAAATAAATAAAATTCAAAGTTCAAAAGTATCCAGAGCTTAAATTCACATGTAGACTACAAGGATGTAGATATGCTATGGACAGTAAATTATGTGGCTTGAAGTCAAACACTAGGATCGCATAGACAAAGAAGGAATATGCTATCATCAAATGACAAAGATTGTCTGAATCCACAAGGCAACTTCAATTTTATCAGAATTTCATTAGATATCTGGTTTGCGTGGCTGTTTTAGTATGGATTCCAGTTCAATATTCCCAATAAAAGACACCAACCTGCCTGGTACTAAACAAAGAGCTAGTTGTTGGCTGAGTCAATTATTATAAAGTCAACAAAACATATACATCACTGAAAAATCAAAGCAGATATATCATATATGAAATAAAACAAAGACTTCCAGCTCAAAGATGATGTTTAAGGAAATTATTTTATCTACAAAGGATTCAAATTTGAACTTCAATTATCACCAAAGATCTGTTGGCCTGTAGACTTCCCACTGGGTAGGTTAATGATACCAGATTCCATCATGAACTGTTCCAAGACATCAGCCATATCTGTCATTGAAAACTATACTCATTCCCACCAAGTACACACTAAATCCCTAGAATCTGGCAATGCAGTAGAGTAAGATCTTACTTTCCTTGAGCATGATTTATTAGCAAACTCAAACATGAGTCTAAGCAGATGAAGGGAAAGAAAAGGCTTAGAACAAAATAAGACCTTTGACATGTTTACTAGGATTAAAATTTGTGAAAAGAGCATGGAATTTAAGATTAATTATTCCTACAATGCTATAAATAATCATGTATACGAATAATATCATCTTGTACATAGGGTTGGACATTAAAGTCCGATAGCGAATGTAGGAGCAAAGATCAATGTTACAGACAGCCAGAATATTAATTTTTTTTTTTTAAAAAGAAATTCATTACCTGAAGAAGCCTCCAAGGTGAATCAGGCCAGTGCACAGGATCAGAAACCTGAACCGAGGATATAGTGCCCATGAACCAACTTATCCGTGAAGAGTCTTCAGTTTCAAAGGGCATCTTGAACCTCATTCCCGAACACCAACGAATTTGAAGAGCTGCCCGTACATGTCCAGCCTTCACAACAAACTCGGGGGTACCAGCTCGAGGGTAGTAAACCACTTCAAAGGGCTGCCCTTTAGCAGCACGTGTTGCAGCTTCGATAAGAGACTCAATTTTGACTTTCCCCTTTGCTGACGGATTACCACCTGAGTTCAAACCAACACCATTACCATTTCTGGTGATCCTATTTTCATCCTCTCTAAGAAAAGCTGAGAAAGCACCATAGTTCAGAACGGTTGATCCTGGATTCCATCCCGAAGTCGAATCAAGTCCACCTCCGAGTCCCCTCTTTGCTCTCCGGATCCCAACACATAAGTCCCCATTTTCAGCCCTTAAAAACACAATAGAGTCCCCAGCAATTAGCTTCTTAGCATTAACAAACGTACTCCATCCCGTAGTTAACAAGTGACGCCTTGGAGTTCCTCGATATATATGCCTAAATTTCCAGGGCTCACCATGAACATCCTTTGCAAGAATGTTCTGAACAGGTGGGTCCGCTGAATAATCTAATCGCGGAAAGATTGTTTCCGCACAATAGCGAGGAACAGAGAACCCTCCCCCATTATTCGCATCCGACTGAGTCAAAGTCTTAGCAAACGAAGCAGGCTTATTCTCTTGCACTTCAGTACCATGAACTCCTATATCTTCATCACTATAATCAAGCTCATTAGCAACAGGAATCAATCGGATTTTCGCATAAACTTCATCCGTCTCCTGGTCAGCCAAGTATCTTATATCCTCGACTCTACATTGAACATAAGCCGGAATTCGTGGGAAACTCCTAAAATCCACATTTCCATTAGCATGTTCAATATGACCTTGAAGAAAATAAAATACCTTGGTATTTACCGGCGGCATTTGCACCATTCCTCCAGCACAAGCATGCCATAATTGAGAATCTAAACAATTATCCCCCTCTTTTATTTTCTCCTTTGGATCCATAAAGGTAATCATGGCAAAATTCCAACACCAAATAACACTACTCAAGCAAAATCCAACCCACAATAACACCTCCTTATAACACACTTCTTAATCAATTTTTTCTGTCAATTACATAAAAATCAAAACATTATACATCTGATCACCAACATACCATTTTTAAAAATAAAAAAAACAATCATCTAAACAAACATATATTTTCACAGCAAATAAATTCTTACCTCATATAGGCATGTCATGAATGAGAAATTCCTTAGGAAAAAAACTCGTATTCGCCGTAAATATCTCTTTCTCCAGAAACTCGAAAAAATCCAGAAAATTAGACAATAGCACAGGAACCTTCTCTAGAACCAAAAAACCATCCTCAAACAACACTTGAAAAAGTTTGACCAAAAAAAAAAACTTAAGCATTGCCGACAAATTCCACCATTAATCTTCTCCAAATTAATCAAACCGAAGTATATGTTACACTCTCAGCAACAACAACAACAACAACAGTTACAGTAGGTCGGACAAAATCTCTCACCAACAAAAGATAAAATTCGCAGCACAACGAATTTGTATATGTGATTGAAAGCTAAAAATCCAAATTAGAGCGCAAAAGCTTCAAATTCCACTAAATGAGAGAGATAAGAAGCAATTAATTCCACTCATAACCTTAAAAAAAGTGCAAGATCTGCACATAATTTGCTCTTTAATTTTTGGTAATTTCGACTTCAAGAGAATGCTTGTAACAACATAACTTTGCAGTGGTAGGAGAAAATAGAAGAGAAAAACTCCATTAAAATGAAGATTTCTCTGAATATTCCTTAAAATTCATACCAAAGAAAGAAACAAACTTTAGTTTCATTTCATAGAATCATATTCTCTTTCTCTCTCTACCGACAAGGGTTAAAAATTTGTGTGTCTAAATTTCTCTCTCCTCCTCTGGTTATGGGTTTCTCTCTCCTCTAAAAGTGGGGTTTCTCTCTCTAGAAGTTGAGAAGATTCATTCAAATGGAAGCTTTGGATCATGGAAAAAGGAAGACAGAGGAACAAAAGAGTCCAAATAGCTTCCTGCAGCAACACTCAGCACAGTTGTATAAAACTTCCCTTTTTTTTGCTTTTTTTTTTTATTTGGGTAACTACAAAGTGGTACTTCTTCTATTATTTTTTTAATTTAGTTTTAATCCATGTCTCTCAAAATATTATACTTCCTCCGTTCCATTTTAAATGAAACGTAGGGTCTTGGCACGGGGATTTAGAATAGGAGAGAGATAGAGAGAAAAAAAAGAAGGGACCCATGTGATGAGGAGAGAGATAGAGAGAAGTGAATACCAAATAAGGTAACGTTTCACTTATTTTGAAAGGCCTAAAATAGTAAGTGTTTCATTTAAAATGGAACGGAGGAAGTATACCCAATTGCTTTTATACACTCTTCAAGACATAATAACTTAAATTATAGATATGTTAAATATTAAGGAAATGATATATATATGATATGATAGTAGATGTGTTGGTAAAAAAAATGGTTAGAAACAATTGGATATTTTCCCGTTTTGATATTGAAATATTTCAATCAGATATTAGTATCATTCGTAATTTATTCCTTTAATTTGATTGTTGACAGTTTGAAATTATCTAAACCATATTATTATTGTCAATTTTTTAGTAATTTTTTAAAGGCATAAACAAGTTATTTATAGACTTTTTGAAGTAGAGGGAATTTCGATATTATGTTGATATATAAGACGTTATGAACATTTCGTTCATATGTGTGATCTTCTCGCATGAAATGGACATAAAAAAATCACTCAAAATAAAGGTTGACCTACCTTCTTTTCAATTCTACTAAGTTCCTCTTTTCGGCTATACTTTTGACTTCTATTCACTTTCATTTTTTTTCTGTTAGAGTAAATTCATTCACTCCTTGTTCTCCCTTGAGGCCTTGACCTATTATGTAGGAACCATTTAAACACATTATTACACCTTAATTTCTCTCTCTTCAAAAACCTAAAAATACTCTATATGGATGATTTCTCCTTATGATTATCCTCAAATTTATTTTGAACGACTATTGTCCTGATTTTGTTTTTACAAGAATTGAGTAGAACCTAAGAGAATGGAGGAAGTAAACATCACTACTAGAAGAAGAAGGAAAAAAACCCCTTATTGAACTCCCTAATTGAGTAGGGCCTAAAACAATACGCCTCAATAAGATATTAGTCAGCACTGGTCAACTAAAAGATTTCAGTTGTTGAGGCAGTTGTAAATTTATGAGACTCAATAGTTAATTGAGGCGGTTCCAGCTGATAAGCACCTCAAAAAACTGGTTTTGTTTGAAAATTTGATAGGCTTTTGAGGTGCGCCCAACCATGGCCGCCTAAACATGGTCAAGACACAATCCTTATTCTATTCAATTTGCAAGACACACAATGCTCTATCTAATTATCTGCACGACTAGATTACTCATTTTTCCACATTGTAACCACTTACCACTAACACCAATCGTACAATTATTAATAAGTAGAATAAATGCTTATTGCTGCGGTTATTAAGTGGCCTATTGCTACGGTTTTGACCGCGCAGCAATTAACGGCGCAGCAATAGGTAATTAAACTATTGCTGCGGTTTTAAACCGCAGCAATATTACAAAATATTGCTGCGGTTTCTGGGAAAAACCGCAGCAATATAAATATTTTTTATTATATAAATAAGGTATATTGCTGCGGTTTCTAAGAAAAACCGCAGCAATATAAATATTTTTTATTATAAAAATAAAGTATATTGCTGCGGTTTCTAGGAAAAACCGCAGCAATATGCTGTAGTTAATAATAAAAAATAGGCATATTGCTGCGGTTCCTAGCTAAAACCGTAGCAATAGGTAATAGTACAGGTAAAAAGAAATATTTTTTTTTTTTTTTTGCATTTTGTCATCAAATTTGATAAATAAAAATGCTGAAAAAAAATAAAACACAACAAATTCAAAGTAATGGTAAACAAAACTTTGTCATATAATTGCAATACTAGTTTCAAACACAAATTTCTTATGTAAAAAAATGCAAACATCACTCAATCATTCAAGAAGATGAACACAACTAAAGCAACACAATGTATAAAAAAACAAAAAATATATTACAAAAAAAAAGAAACTGAAAAAAAAGAAAATCCTAAAATAAAAATCTACAACCATATCTAAAAAACGAAAAAAAAGAAAACGAAAAAAAAAAAAACGAAAAACAGAAACGAAAAAAAAAAAGAAAACGAAAAACAGAAACGAAAAAAAAAAAGAAACGAAAAGCGAAGAAAAAAAATCGAAAATAGATCTGAACCGCCGGTGTTGATGGCGACGAGATCTGAACGAGTTGATGGCGAACGAACGAACGAACGAGATTTGAACCGCCGGTGTTGATGGCGACGAAGAACGAACTAGTTGATGGCCGGTGTTGATGGCGACGAAGAACGAACGAGTTGATGGTTGGTGTTGATGGCGACGAACGAACGACGAGGAAGCGCCGCCTGTGAAGTTGTTGCGTCGAGCGACTGTTGCGTGAGGGAGGGAGGAAGTGCCCGGTGCCGTTGTTAGGTGAAGAGAGGGTGAGGAGAGATAGAGGAATGGTCGTTGTTACTGTGAAAGTGAAAGTGAAAGTGAAAGTGAGGAATGAGGAGGGAGGAAACGGCGCCCATTTTATTAAACCCTAATGACCTTATTGCTGCGGTTTTTACAAGGAACCGCAGCAATAGATTAATATAATATTTTTTTAATATAATTTTAATATATTGCTGCGGTTATTGTCAGAAACCGCAGCAGTATGTTTGGTCAAATAGTCAAAAAAATTTCAAAAAATTTCTGCTGAAACCATATTGCTGCTTGCGGTTTTAGGCCAAAACCGCAGCAATATGGTTATTTTATATTTTTCCTTTTCTTTTTACGTGATATATTGTTGCGTATGGGTAAAACCGCAGCAATATCACCGCAGCAATAAGCAATTATTCTACTAGTGATTGGTCGTCACCTCTCTCTCTCTCTCTCTCTCTCTCACATATACACACACACACGCACACACTAGAGAAGCTGATCAGGCTAGATCAATAAGGCTCATCAATAAGGGCATTAAGACTGCCTTTTATTGTCCCTCTTTTCTCTAGCTCATTTAAAAACTATGATGTATGATCGATATGGATTGCACTAAGATTTTTCTAAAAACAGACTTTCTCTGTCCCGAATTAATTTGAACATTTGGTTGAACATGTATTTTATGGAGATAAATTATTGTGTAGTTTTCAAATGTTATTTTATTACAAAGTAGATGTGATAAGAGTTAGTGTGGTACTTTTGTTATTGGAAGAGAGACAAAATTGACTATTTTCATTGAAAGAAGTAGAGTAGGGGATCCATTCATGTACTTTCCTATTCTTCATTGCTTGACTTGGATGGTCCTCACATTATTGTGAAGAGTTTAGTATGGTTATTTGTGAGGGTTGTGAACACATCTCCATTAGCGGCGCTTGAGCATTAGAAGTATTGACAGCATAATCAACAAAAAGATCAACCATCCTTGAAAGAGTGCATGCATTGGTGATGAGTCATATTTATACATAGATTTTAGGTTCATTTAGGTTGCATTTCTAGTTCAATTGAGAGCATTTAGGTGCATATTTGCATGATTTAGTCAAGTTTGGCTATACTGCTCTCCATTTGCTTGTTTTGATGAATTTCAGGTGATATCAATGCAAATAGACTATGGTTGGCTAAGCTTGAGATTAGCAAACATGAATAAAGAAGGTAGATTGTATGAAGATCACAAAGCGTCTCTCTGGGACGAATTTGGGCTAGAATGAAGCAAAGCATTGCTGAAAGAACAGCCAAAACTTACTCTTGTACACTATTTTACTCACAACTTTTGGTACACAAATAATAATGGATTGATTCCAATTGGGTTGGAAAGTAGAGTTGAAGAGCTTTTCCAACGACTGGTCACACACTGAATTTCGACGAGAGACGAGAAAGTTATAAAGTTTTGAAAATGAGCAGTTTTGGTATTTCTTGCGGGACCGGCCGGGCGGATCGTTGTTTTGCTTTTTCTACGGGTTTTGACCTGTCAATCGCCCGACCGGGCGGGATCCGCCTCGGCAACCCGGGCGGGGCGATTTTTTATGAGTTTTTAGCGCGTTTTGCGCCGACTCTTATTTTGATATAAATACTTATCCTTTTAGGGTTGAGAGGGGACATTTTTACACTATAGTTTCAGTTTTAGTTTTCCGAAGCACACTTTAATTATTCAAGAACCATAGTATTACTCTTTGCTATTTTTACATTGGATTTTCAATAGAAGTTTGGATTTTTGCAAGATTGTTCTACGTTGGTTTTTCTTCTCTTCTCTTGTTATTCTTATTCAATCTTTGATTATTGATTCACCATGTTTACTTGTTTCATCATGAATATGTTTTCGTTAATTATGATTGAGTAGTTTAATTCTAGGGTTAAGGGGATCCATGAATATTTATGAAGGGATATTCATAAAGTATTGATTTTTGATGATGTATGTTGATTCCTATTGAATGTATTATCTCTATTCAATCCGATTTGGCCAGATTTGATTGTTATAGTATTGCAATATTAGGTTATGCGCCGAGAGGTATAAACTTGATATTAAGGCTAGTTTCAATAGGTAGAATTGGTATTAATAAATTGCGAGAGCCTATTAATATCATTCTATGATTAATTTCGACTCAAGAGAGGAAATCAACCTGTTTGACTGCATTATTTATTATTGATTATTGTGTTTCATCCTGGATTATTGTTCATTGGTGAACCTATGCCCTAGACTATTTATTATTGATATTCTCGATATAGTTATTGACTAGTTTAGTATAATTACAAACAAACATTTGTTACCTATAATCTAGATTTGATCGACGATTAGGAAAAGAACACTGTTTCCCTGTGGATTCGACCCTACTTCCCTGACTACTATTTGTTAGAGACTTTAGGATTACTTTTGATTAGTTGATACGACTTTAGCCTGTCAAAATTTGGCGCCGTTGCCGGGGAAATGGTTTTGTTTAATTTTTAATTGTCTTAGAGTCTAGATTATTTCTTGTCTATACTAACCCCCATTCGAAGGAACATGTGTTCCTTAGAATTGTATATATTTTTTCTTTATTTTTTGGTTTAAATCTCCTCTGACTGTGTTATAATGGAGTGGAATCACCATTATGGAGCAATTTTTACTGATTGTCAGGGACAATATGGTTATAATTGTTGGGATGGTCAAGTGCCTGATTATGATGCATCTTTTGATTATCCGAATTCTAATTTTTGTGTATCTTATGATAATCAATATTCTTCCAACCCTAACTTAGATTATAATGGATTACCATATGCTCCATATGAGTCTTATGTGCATACTTGGAACTCCCCTTCCCAATTGGACTTGCATAACTATCCTCAACAACAATCATCACAGTCTATTGCAGATCTTCTTGATTTAATGAAACAATTGAATGAGTATGACAAAGAATTCAGTGTTAGCCTTAAGCAATTGTGTGACCAACAGCAGTTGATGGTTAATCAATTACGAGGCATTCAACAAATGGGAGACCAAAATATGTTTTCCTATGATGATGATGATTGTGTTGAGAATGCCATGTCAATGGAGAATGGTAATTATATGACTCCCGATATCGAAAGGAATGATGAGAATGAGAAAAATATGGATACGATGAATGTTTTGGTGGAGGAGAAACTCTTAGTTACAAACCCCTTTGTTAATGAGCCTATTTTGAAGGGTGGTGACATTGTAAGTGAAACTGTAGAGGTTGAACCTATAATTTTTTGTCCCTATTTACCATTTTCAAGAAGGCTTGATCTTGTTTCTTCCCATCCTATTTTATTTCCCTCATATTTTCTAAAAGGGCCACCATTAAAAGATACATTTGGCCAAGTTGACATTGTTGATATTCTTTCCTTGAGATCTCTGGTGTCTACACAACAGATACATGAAAGTTATACTTTGTCTTTGTTTTCTCCATTTTCTTTTGATTATTCTTGTCTTCACTTTTATTTTGTTCCTGCTGACATTATGTTTGTGCAGATAGATGTGCTTGCAATCAAGCCATATCTTGTTTTTAGTGACATGTTTGCAGGAGCATTTGATAAGTTACTCAAGGCATTGGATTCTTCTGATTGAGGTTGAAGTGAGGTGCTTTTGGTTGTGGTGGAAGTCTCAATACTGTTTGGCACACTCTATGTTCATTATCCGCCTTTTCTGTGAGTTGTACCTTTCCCCTTTCTTTTTCTTCGTTGTTCTTCTCAGTGTTCACATTGAGGACAATGTGAAGTTCGGCTTGGGGAAGGATGTCACTTCGTGCATGTTAGTTGCATACTAGTTTAGATTTTTTGCTTTAGTAGGATGGTTACATGGTTTGTACCGCTCATTAGGGGCAGGAGTTTACATGTAACGAAAAAAATGTATTGTTTTCTTAGTTGCATTAGAATTTTTTTCATATCATGTTAGTTTGCATCTATGAGACTATTGCTAGCACTTTTTGAGAACCTTATTGATATTTCACTACACTTCCTAAGCGCCAATCATCTTGTTCATGATTCTTCATAGCACGATTGTTTTGCAATGGATTGTTTGTGGTAAGATTGTTTGATCTCTCTCTGGCTCGATTTAACTTTACTATGCAGACACCTTAACCCAAGTGAGCTTTTGTGCCTATGAGCGACGTATCCGTGTCGGTTCCGTTCTTTCATGTGTGATTAGTTCCTCAGTTGTCGGATTGATCTTGATTTTGACTTGGTACTCTTTGATGTTTGATCGTGTAGACATTTTGATATGATTGAGGCAATTTTTTTCGTGATCTTAGCTCCAAAGTTATTATTGTTTTCATATTATCCTTTCTCTATCCCCATTGAGCCTTTCTGACATTGTTAAATTGATATTTACATTATAAACCTTTGACTTCATTTGATTCTTGTCTCAAGCCTTGCTTGGGGGAGCGAGTATTAGTTTTGGTTTGGTTATATTGAATGATAAAGCTCGATTTGTGGTGTAGTTGGATGGAAAGTATGTTTAGTGAGCTTGGAAATTGAATTGAAAGTTTGAAAAAAAATAAACAAAAAGAAATTAAAAGAAAGTTTGTGAAAAATGAAAAAAAAAAAGTTAAAAAAAAGAGTTATGAATAAAGTGAAAGAAAAATGGTTATGATTGAATTTCTTGAGTGAAAGAGGTTGTTGATTATAATTGGAGATTGTTTGGTTGTTGCGTGGAGTTGTTGTGACCTTTCTTGGTCATGTTTTTAGTTATCTGATGCTCCTCTTCTTGGTTTTTCCACCACAATTCCCAAATTATTCCATACCTTTAACCTCAGCCCCATTACAACCCTTAAAAGTCCTCTTGATCATTGTGTATTGTATTGTTGAGTATTAAGTGAGTCAAAAAGTCAAAGTTAAAGAGTATTTGCTTCATCTGAGTCGACTTGATTTAGGTTGAGTGTTATTTATTATCCCTTAAACACATGAGAGATTTGAGTGCACATGACCATAGTGAGGTTTGTCAGGTTTAGTTAAATCTAGCTTGGGGGAGATGGTTTGTGGTATGTTTGGAGAGTCGATTGCGATACATGATATGCTATGCGGCTTTGTTCAATATTGTTTCGATGCTTGTTATGTGTAGTGGCTATATCTCTCGTGGTTTTAGTTGAGTGTTTGGCTCTATTGTAGTCTCATATTGTAGGTGTTTTTCTTCTCCAATGTCTATATCTTATTGCTCGAGGACAAGCAATGGTTTAGCTTGGGGGAGTTTGATGAGTCATATTTATACATAGATTTTAGGTTCATTTAGGTTGCATTTCTAGTTCAATTGAGAGCATTTAGGTGCATATTTGCATGATTTACTCAAGTTTGACTATACTGCTCTCCATTTGCTTGTTTTGATGAATGTCAGGTGATATTAATGCAAATAGACTATGGTTGGCTAAGCTTGAGATTAGCAAACATGAATAAAGAAGGTAGATTGTATGAGGATCACAAAGCGTCTCTCTGGGACGAATTTGGGCTAGAATGAAGCAAAGCATTGCTGAAAGAACAGCCAAAACTTACTCTTGTACACTCTTTTACTCATAATTTTTGCAACACAAATGATAATGGATTGATTCCAATTGGGTTGGAAAGTAGAGTTGAAGAGCTTTCCAACGACTGGTCACACGCTGAATTTCGATGAGAGACGAGAAAGTTATGAAGTTTTGAAAATGAGCAGTTTTGGTATTTCCTGCGGGCCCGGCCGGGCGGATCGTTGTTTTGCTTTTTCTACGGGTTTTGACCTGTCAACCGCCCGACCGGGCGGGATCCTCCCCGGCAACCCGGGGGGGCGATTTTTTATGAGTTTTTAGCACGTTTTGCGCCGACTCTTATTTTGATATATATACTTATCCTTTTAGGGTTAAGAGGGGACGTTTTTACACTATAGTTTCAGTTTTAGTTTTCGGAAGCACACTTTAATTACTCAAGAACCATAGTATTACTCTTTGCCATTTATACATTGGATTTTCAATAGAAGTTTGGATTTTTGCAAGATTGTTCTACGTTGGTTTTTCTTCTCTTCTCTTGTTATTCTTATTCAATCTTTGATTATTGATTCACCATGTTTACTTGTTTCATCATGAATATGTTTTCTTTAATTATGATTGAGTAGTTTAATTCTAGGGTTAAGGGGATCCATGAATATTTATGAAGGGATGTTTATAAAGTATTGATTTTTGATGATGTATGTCGATTCCTATTGAATGTATTATCTCTATTCAATCCGATTTGGCCAGATTTGATTGTTATAGTATTGCAATATTAGGTTATGCGCTGAGAGGTATAAACTTGATATTAAGGCTAGTTTCAATAGGTAGAATTGGTATTAATAAATTGCGAGAGCCTATTAATATCATTCTATGGTTAATTTCGACTCGAGAGAGGAAATCAACCTGTTTGACTGCACTATTTATTATTGATTATTGTGTTTCATCCTGGATTATTGTTCATTGGTGAACCTATGCCCTAGACTCTTTATTATTGATATTCTCGATATAGTTATTGACTAGTTTAGTATAATTACAAACAAACATTTGTTACCTATAATCTAGATTTGATCGACGATTAGGAAAAGAACACTGTTTCCCTGTGGATTCGACCCTACTTCCCTGGCTACTATTTGTTAGAGACTTTAGGATTACTTTTGATTAGGTGATACTACTTTAGCCTGTCAATTGGGGATCTTTAAAATAATTAGGCATGAGGAAAAGCTATATGTTTTTGCTTCTTGCCTTTCCTTTTGCCCCCTCCTTTCCCTTGCATGTTTGCACCAGGGATCTCGTGAAAAAGGCTTACTAATCTTTTTAGCAGATGGTTCCGCAGGCGAGTTCTTCCATGATTTTCCATTGTGTCCAAATTTATTACATCGGTTCTATCTATTGTACTCCCTTCCCAGCCCCTCTCCTAATAGTTAGCTTTGCATCCTCCTCAAACTGCTTCTTTTTTTTTTTTTTGCCAAATGCAGCCCTTTTAAAGTGGTTATTTTGTTAATTGCAGCCTTTTCATTTCAATATCTTCAATTGCATCCTTAAATAAACCAAACACTTTTAAGTTGCAGCCCATATCCAACTTTTGGGCTGCAACTTAAAAGTGTTTGGTTTATTTGAGGCTGTAAAAGAAGAGATTGAAATGAAAGGGCTGCAATTAACAATGTGGTCACTTGAAAGGGCTGTATTTGGCAAAAAATCCTTTATTTTTTCTTGTATGGCCTTCTAGACATGCTTTAATATAAAACGCGGAATATCAGTCAGATACTGGTTAAGAGATCCTCTCCCGCTGCTTGGAGCCTTAGCATTCAAGGTGTCAATGACTCATATATAGCATCCCATATAACTTAACTTAAAAGCAATATTCATGTACATAGTCCTCAAGGTCAACCTTCATGTGCAATATGCAAGCATATGCACGGTGACATGAAATATCATTGAGATCCCTAACTATTAAAGCATTTACAAGTCCTTGTGCTCAAATTTACAATAAACTTATTACATGCAGTTCTTCTCAACCTCAAACAGATCTATACTATTGTTCAAATGGCAATATCTCCTTTTATCTCTCTCAACTTGTTTTACAGCATGTGGCATGAACCTACCAACCATGCTCTCAACTCCCTCCCTTTTATTACAACCCCTTTGCATAACATATCTCCTAATCCATTCCACATCTGTGAGGATTGGCGTATCTCTAGCCTGCTTTAACGGATTATTAAAGCTTTCGTTCTCTCATGTTATCTAAGAGCATTTTAGACTTTGGAGTTGTTGAAAATGCATGCCTCCTCTTGCATGAGGAGCATCATAAACTTGATTGGATTTTCGATTAAGAGAAAACAAATAATAGACTGTCGAGTTGAGGTTTTCCCGTCATGACTTCAAATCTAAGGTCAATGAACCAAAGAGCGAGTTCAATTATGAACTAAGCTTGTCTATTGCTGACCTCTACTTACCATGATTCGTAATTTGATTTTACTCCATTAAACAACCACACAATGTTAATTCAAAGCATCCTAAAAGTAATTAGTCTAAAGTCGGTTAATTTATACATAAAAGACTATTATTTAATGGCAAGTCACTAAGCAAATTAATTTACACGTCTTCTAGATTCAATTCTCCGTATTTATCTTATTAGGCATACATGACAATTATAAAATCCGGTCTTTGCTTAGTGTAGGCATATTTTATTGCCTACACGGGATGAACGCGGATTTGACTACCTCATTATAAAGGTTTTAGCTTTCAAATTCGTTTTGCAACAGAAGTCGCCAACAAGTCTTTAAAAGAAGACTCATAAACATAATTGGATATTTGGGAAACCATAAGGACATCTTAGGGACTTATCCAATGTGGATTTCCCCGTCATGACTTCAAAATTGGTTAATGAACCAAATATTGAGTTCAGGGGTGAGAGTATGAATATGATAATGAATCAGATTCTCCCATTGTTGTCCTCTACTTAATACAATTCATGTTCTAGTTTTATGCAATTAAACAACCACGAAATATGTTCAAGCATTTAAAAAATAATCTATGTTGGTTTATTAAACAAGCAAAAATAATTTTGTAATATGTTCTTTATGCAATCCAATTACAGGAATCCGAAAATCAATTGTTCAAATTATCTTATTAGGCATGAGAACGTTTATTTAGGTCTTTATTAGCAAAAATAAACATATGAAGGCAATGAAAGACACACAGGCATGGTATGAATATAATAATGTATAGAAATATAGAAGAAGAGATGAGAGATGTAAAATACACAAAAAGCATGAATTGCTTAAGGATCTAAATCATGAAAGAATTTGTTAGTAACTTCAAATAATTAGATGGAAATTAAAATATTATGGACCCTCAGGAATTATACCTTTATCGCCTGGGTCTTAAAAAACGATATGTGGGAGGAGTCTTGAAGCTTGGTTCGAAATTGAATAAAAACTGAAGTGTTTAGGTATATATGTTTGACGTATTTGGAGTATTCAGAGTGATTTTCATAATGTGAAAAGCGTGTCAGAATTAAGTGTAAACGAGGCTATTTATAGGAAAACCGAGATTTGGAAATCGCATAAAGATAAAACAGTGTGCACCACACTCAAGGTCGTTATGCGCCTCGCAAAGAGTACGTAGCCGCGCAACACCCATGAGCGAGCTGTTGGCGTTTCTCTATTTTCGCCGATTGTCTCGATGTAGCGCGCGTAAACCCTGGTGCGCGGGACAAATCGGGATGTGCGTCGTGCAACTGCAGATCTGACTGGGTTATATTTGTTATCCGAAATTAAAAGATTCTTTTCTATCTTGCATTAAATAATATCATTTTAATTCGGAAATCAATTATCTTAACTAGAAATCTGACTTTTCATAATTTTCCTTAATTTAGAAAATATATACTGTATTAAAAATACAATTAATTATCAAGAATAATTAATTGGGGCTTCTAAGAAGTGGGCTGTAAATAAAATTGATTATCATGAACAATTAATTGGGTTTTTTAAATTGGGCTTGGATTAAATAAATAGACTTATCAGTCTTTAAACAATTTTGGGCTTAGCTTTTTAAATTGGTCTATCCTTCGACCGGACCAATTAGGATGACCATATGTTTCATCATTGGGTACTAAATTGGGGAGATACTATTATGTATCTACAATTAGCAATAATAAACATGCAGGGTGATTGAAATCAATAATCAATAAACAAAATATAATAAAACAAAAAAATGGGTTGAGTATATACAAAATCAAGGAAATATGGAAAGCTACATCATAATAAACGCCTTAGTAACTAGATGGAAATATAGATGTATATGGAAGAATTGAATTATGAATACTCGTAGATTATACCTTTGTCACGTAGGTCTTAAGAAATTACGAACAATTGAAGGAGCAATTGTTAAGCGTTGCGAAAATACTTAGCGTGGTGATTTGACCTAAAGTTTGTTATGTGTTTTAGAATAGGATAATATGAGAGCTTTAGAGAGAGACATGTGAGAAGTATGATAGCAAATTATCTGTAAAATTCAGAGAGATAATTAAGGCTTATTTACACAAAAATGGAAAATTATGATTTCACAAATGAGCTGACAACCGCTGTCACGAGTCTGTGCGGCACGCAGGATTACTATGTTAGCAGGCGATCGTACGTGGCACGCAGGGACTTGTGCCTGGTTCATAGTTCCGCATTTCGTACAGTTACTTGTTTTCTACTAATCTTCCATTATTCACAAACATCCATTACCTTTTTATGTTTCTATAAAATCTTATGAATAATAATACGAGACTATCATTATTCTAAAATATCATAAATGAAAACAATTCAATTTTTATAAAAATATTTTAGTAAGAAAATTAATTAATCATCAAAGATAATCAACCAAGCTTTTTTTTTTATTGAAAAAAGGTTTTTAAAACTTTATTTTGGAAAAACGGTTCAAAATATATATTTGGGCTTATTTTTCAAAGAATGCATTGGGCAAGCCATTCAAATTGGACGGTGAAAATATTCACATCGTCAGTTACTAAAATGGGGAGGCATGCAATTATCTATATCAGGAACCCAAAATTTTTATCATACACCATGGTATGCTGTGAGCACGGTACACCCAAGGCTATTTTTTTTTGTTCATTGCTCATTTAAAATCATCAAAATGAGCAAAATATACAAAAAAAAAAAGAGTTCCAAATGAGCAAAAATTAGTTTTGGGTGTATGATGAATGAACTCTCAGAAACCTATTCAGTTAGATCAGGTTATGCTTTTTTTTCCTGGTGAAGAATTAAGTAAAATGGAAGAAAGCAAGATGGAAGTCATTTATGGAAGAAGATGTGGGCTTCGAATTGGAATTTGAAATGAAAATTATTTTGCTAGAGATTCTGCACTTATTCTCTTCCATCCGATGTCAATTTGAAATTAAGAAGGATGATTATGGTCGATGGATGTAAAATCTATAATTTTGGAATAAAGTAACCCATATTTTTAAAAATTGCACGGTAGCGAGCCACATCTGGTGAGCAGCCTCTTTTGGGTTCAAGTGCAATGGAAATGAACCTTCATAAAATTTTTTTTGACAACGTGAAAACATACAACAAGAGACGAAACAAATTAAAAATACATAAAGGGAAAAGCAGATAAACAGCAAAGCTTAGCCAAATCATGTGCTGGAGCGACCTCATCCCGATGGACCTCAATGATGCGGCACCAATTAAATTGGTCCGCCAGAGAACGGATTTCAGATATGGTATGTTGAACGGAGATGTCATGCATTGAAGAAGGCTGTAGAAGATGGATAAGCACACTCGAGTCAGTGAAAACAAATTTGTTTTTGCCCAGGTACGCGCTAGGAGACAAGCTCGAGCCTCCATGAGAAGAGCTGAAGACGCAATAGAACGCTGAGCTTGACTATTGTAATTGCGCATGCCAGGTGCGTCCGCCACCCAAGCTGCAGCTCCATGATGCGTAGCTTTTACTCATGATCCATCTATCCGAATAGTAACTTCTGGCAAACCATGCCTATGACGACCAATATTAGCAAAGAGAAAACCTGGGGCTGGGCCCCCCTCCGTGATAAGCGTAGGAACCACCCTTGAATCCTGGGTGAACACTAAATGTTGCTGCTTGCTTCTTTCAATATGTTGTTGAAGCACTTCTACTGTATCTCGGACATGTCAAAAAATCTGGTCATTGCGAGTTGTCCAAATAGCCCAAAGAGTACCTATATACTCACTTAGATGATTACTCTGCCCCTCGCCCTCTTGCATAAACTGTAGGGTACACTGCATGATCCAATCCACAAAGAGAGTTTGATGATTGTCTAGAGCCGGAGTCAAAATATTAGAAATTCCCCATGCTTCCAAAGCAAGAGGACAATCCCTGAAGAGATGTTGACAGGATTTCGCTTCCCCCAGGCAAATCGGACAATGATCCGATTCAGATAATTGCCTCCGGAATAAATTTGCCGAAGTCGCAAGACTATTCTGACAAAGTTTCCAAAGAAACAATTTCCATTTTGGCATGATGTTCAACTTCCAAAGAATGCGAAAGAAACGCAAGTGAAATGGAGTCGTCATGCTACAAATTTCATTTTGCTGACGCTTGAGAATACAAGCGTACGCTGATTTGGTGGAATACTCACCACACTTTGTAGTTACGTTGGCCAATATAAATTATCTTTCGTATTTAGATTTACCGGAAGTTCTAACCTCAGAATTTGTCGAGCGCTAGAGGGAGCAACAAATTCACGAACCTTCCTTGTAGCCCAACTTTTGCCATTAGGGGAGATAAGATCATCTACCTTAAGTCTAACCGCTGCTAAAAGAGAGACTTCATCCTTCATGATTGGGACCTGGCCATCCACCCATTTGTCTCGTGCTGCCAAAATTTTCTTGCCATTCCCGACTTTCCAAACACAATGCGCCCGGAGTGTCTGTTGTGCTTTGAATAACCCCCGAGAGCCCCAAGAAGCAGTAGGCCTTCTAGCAAGGCTCCTATTGGTATTATAAACTTGAGATAAAAGCAATTGTGGGTTGTGATGAATGCGCCAGGCCTTTTGCATTAGTAAGGTGTCATTAAAGGTACCCACACTTCGAAGCCCGAGACCATCAAGGCCCTTTGGAAGATGTAAAAACTTTCTTTTTCGCCAATGAATGCCTTTACTCTGCACCCCAGACAAGAAGAATCTGGCAATGAGCCCATCAATTTTGTTGACAATAGTTTGGGGAACGAGAAACACCGCTAACTGATGCATAATAGAGCCAATAAGAATAGAGTTGATGATGATCATCTTCGTTGATTGAGATAGGGTGCGATGGCGCGATTGAGAAATTTTCGCTGAAATTTTGTCCAGGAGTGGAGTAAAATGTTGAACCTTGGATTCTTGAAAATCCACCTGGATGCCCAAGTACGTACCCAAAAATGGCAGAGAATGAATCCTAAGGATATCCTTGTACACCTGTTGTTGGTCTTGATGGATATTTGGACTAAATTTGACAAACGACTTTTGCAGATTTAGAATTTGGCCTGAAATGTTGCAGAAACATTGAATTATAGACTTAACATTAGTGCAGGCAGCCCAGAGGACTTATCATTTGCAATATCAAACATAGCTTCCTCAATATCCTGATCGGAAAAAGGCTTTAGAAGCGCATCAACATCATCTGCTGATATGCTCTGGAGATGTAGTTCCCGCAGAACTAAATCAATATTTTCAGCATGCCCTTGAGAATTGACCAATTCTGGCGCAGAAGGAGTGAAAAGATTTTTGAAATGATTCACAATTAAAGTTACAATAGCCTGCTGATCATCCAACCAAACACCACTCACATCTCGTAGCATATAAATATGATTACGTCTCTTGCGTTGCTTTATACGATTTAAAAGGAAGGAAGACGGAAGCTCACCAAGTTTAATATTTTGATCTTTAAGGCGTTGCCTCCAGTAGGCGTAGGCAAGAGACGCTTCATCCACGAGAGCCCGACGACGCACCCCATAAAATTGACCCTGAGAAATAGTTTCCACACTTGAACCCACACTTTGGAGTTGCGACATAATAGTTGACCAATTAATGCCCCAAAAAAGCCATTTATCCAGGCACCATGTTTTTAGTCGATCACGAGTAATCTGCAACTTCCGAGAGAGGGTATACATAGGTGACCCGGCAATGAGTAAGGTCCAAATTTCGTGAACAATAGACTTAATTTTTGGTCGTTGTAAGCACCAACTTTCAGTTTGGTACGGACGACGACTTTTTGATGTCGGAGGCTCTGTTTGAAGTAGAATCGGAGCATGATCAGAGATGGTAATGGGAAAATTACGAAT
Organism: Beta lomatogona; assembly: GCA_947646795.1. NCBI lineage: Eukaryota > Viridiplantae > Streptophyta > Magnoliopsida > Caryophyllales > Amaranthaceae > Beta > Beta lomatogona. The sequence continues at coordinate 4,546,908 of CANSNZ010000268.1, forward strand.
TACTGTGTTAGGGAACTCTTCAAGCCAATCTGGAGAAGCATAGGAACGATCTAGTCGTTCCATGATTAAGTCGTTATTTTCGCGATTATTAGCCCATGTGAATCTCGGACCATATATAAAAAGGAATATCTTGCAGATTGAGTATATGTTTCCAGTTGATGATTTCCTCCCAACCCCTAATTAAGCTGGAGCTTCCCAATTTAGCACTGAATTTCTCAACTTGATTTATGTCTCCGATAAGTAGGAAGTTTTGATAATGTTGAAGAAGATTTTGAAGCTCGTTCCATAAACTAGAGCGATGTTGAAGCTGCGACTCGCCATACAAAAACAGTAGATGCCTTATTTTCCCATTTCTGGTAGCTATTTTACAAAAGATAAAGTGCCTAGACCTACATATAACATCAACGTCAAAGGCCCCCAACAAAACAGAACAAGGCCACCCCTTGACTCCTTGGCATCTACACCACAAACGAAAGTAGGATTAGTCATGTGAAATAGATTTTCTACATAAGCAACATTAGTTTTAGTTTCTTGAAGGAACAAAAAACATGGAGAGTATTAAGACAAGGGCCAGAAGATATAAGGAACTGTCGGGTTATCACTGGCTTTTAACCCTCGACAGTTCCAGGAGAGAATATTCATCATTCCGATAAAGGTTGATTTGGATCAGCCGCATCCCTTGCCATGTTGTTTTCATTAGACAATACTGTCTGACAGATCTTTCTGCTACGTTTAAAGACCATGATATGTGATTAGTCGGTGCTGAATGAGTCGCAGGCCTTTTCTTGCGGGTAGTGGAAACACTAATCATCAAGCTAGAAGAAGCAGACAAGCTTGCAGGAGGCCGAAGCCGTTTCCTAGGTTGCCGCACAACCTGAGCCAACAAAGTGGGACTATCCCTGCCATATATCGGGGACCCCATAGCAGAATGATGCAGAGTCGCTGAAGAGGAATGTACAGAAGAACTTGCACGTTGAGGAGAAACTTGCCAATGAAAGGATTGTATGACTGGAGCAACTATAATCCGCGGCTTGGTATACTTATGCTTCCCCAAGGCCAAGAAAGTCCGATCCAGGGTGGGAACACACTCTGCTGAATGTCAATGACCGCTCAGTGGAAGAGGTAGGCTGGAGCACTCACCAGGGTCAAAAGTAAAGTGTCTATTAAAACCCGAGGTAGACATATCCAGGACTCCTGGCGCAGATAATGTTGAATCCCGCTATGACAAGTACTCCCCTTCTGATTTAAAAGTGATCACTGGAAACCACTGGGTTGAAAAGTCTGAGGCGAATCATCATGCCTGTTGGATCGGTGCACTGGCTAACTCCTAATCAGATTTTGAGAACTATTTGCCTCCCCTAAATCATGAATAGCATGATGCGAAGCTTCCCCAGCAGTGGAATGAGAATTATAAGGTGAGGATGATGCACTTACTATAGCTTCACTTGAAACAGTGACATGCATTTGAACCCTGTCTTCATTCACAACAAGATGGTGATGCTCATCCTATTCAATGTTAGTCTCCGGCGCAGGGGGATTATCATCATAATCAGCAAAAGAAAGCAAATCAACACGAGTGTTACGACAATGAAAACGATCAGGAAGGCCCTCAATCATATTAGTATACAAAGGTTGAGAACTGGGACCATAAGAAATAGACAAACCATTTGTGGCTAGGTGACCAAGATGAGACAAATGCGGCTTTGAGCTTTAAACATATTGTCAGGACAATGACTAGGATAGTGATCCACCAAACCACATTTCTTACAGAATTTAAAAACACCTTCATATCGAAAGAAAACCCATACCTGGGAGGAAGAAGTGGAAATAAAACTACCTGGAATTAAAGGTTTCGACAGGGCGACCAACACTTGAGCACGAAGCTCCGGTTTCGATATAACCGCATGTTTATCGGCTTCAATATGAACAACTTGACCCACCTGCCTTAGGGCTTGCATGCCCCAATCCACGCTCAAATGACTTAAAGGAAGCCCGATAACCCTAACCCAAAGCTTAGAGGTGTCAATATTTAGAGAAGTAAGAATCAAGCCACCAAAACCGCGACGAAAATTGATTATTCGACCGTCTATAATAGCAGTGTGTTGTTGGAGCAAAGCATGAGCATCACCAGCACAGGAGCATAAAAAAATGAAGTAGGCCCCTAACTTACGAACGTGAATCGGAGCTCGACACACCCACCTTTGAGAGACCATGTTATGCACTACCGACTGACTAGGTGGGACTAGCAAACATTCCTATGACGGTCAAGTCCCAGTTGATAGGGGGTTCTGTTTGAGAAACCACGGGAGGGGGTACTAAGAGACCCACTCTATGGTTAAACCAACGGGGAGATTAATTAGGGTTTGGATGTTCCAAAAATTCTCCTTCAACTATTTTTTAAAAATTTACTGTTATTAAAAACCCTTTCCTTTTTCGGGTGACAGTGAAGTACAAAAACCAAGTGCAGAAACCCCTTACTATGCCGCAGTAGAGGAAATAAGAAACAGAGGCAAGTGACTGTGAAGTGAGGAGGAATTTAGCAACGACACTAACCTGGTTGGAGAGAGAGCTGCATATTTTGTAAAGAAAAAGCGAGGAAGAACATGAGTTGAAATTCAAGAGACTACCAGAACCAAAGGATAATGATGGTAAACTGCACCGCCTCAAAGGAAAAAAATTGACGAGAAATCAGTTGGTTTTTGTGATGTTTTTGACAATACGTTTTTTGTGATTTATTATATGTGAGATTTTCTTGTTACCACACTTGCATGCGATCCACCTGGGTGAATCAAAGAGTTGAAAGGAAACTTTGGGAAGCAAACACAGAGAATGTCGGCCGAGAAAGCGGCGCCTTGGGTATTGAAACCTCACAGCTAGTGAGGTCACTCTCGCAGCGAGAGAGAAATCTCTAGGGTTTCTTAGAGAGAGAATCTAAAAGTTTCGAACCTTCATATATTAGTGTTATGAAAGAAAAACATAAGCAAGTATGTATCAGAAACTAGGAAAAACGAAGCATACTATGAGATCCTACATATAATAGTACTAACTATCTGGTCTATTTAGATTGTTCAAGGTTAACCCCCTTTATCAAAAATCATGAATTTTACAATTGTTTGTTCCTTTTTGTACTATTTTATCCTGTTTGGTAGACCCACATAATTCTGAGTCCAGATCATCTAGAGTTTTAATAAAATCAATGGTTCATATATTATCTTTCCAAAATCCCCCTATTTTCTCTTATCAAAATCCACTCCTAATTTTCTCCTTACACCAATATAAGCAATTGATTTTGAAATGTATGAACTATAGAGGATCTAAACACACTCCTCTCTCAAATCACAATCACATTCTCCCTTTTATTTAAATAAACAAAAAGAACCTATTTTCACACTCTTTCTCCTCCTTACATGGTTTTCTATTGCTACAGTAAATATAAAGATTTTTAATGTATGGAAAGATTAAAATCACAGTTAATGTAATTTAACCCCTTTTTCACTATTAAACAAAATTTACTTTTTTCCCACTATCTTCATTAATGAATATTTCAAACAATATTGACTCTTCTTATTCTGTAACAAAGAGTTTGACTAAATTTTTGGGAGGTTGGGGGGTTTGTAAAAGGTTTTTTTGGACGCTTGGAAGAGCAATATGATAAAATAAAGTACTTTTAATTTATTAGATTTTCTTTTGGCATCTTTTTCTTCGGATCTAACAAAACCTGCGTGATGTGCAGCTAACACAAGCAAGCAAAAACAACAAAGATCTTTAAAGGAAGCAAGTAAGAAAGAGAAATACGAAGTATAATATAGTATTTATTTAAGGACATCTTAGACCTTTTCTCTTTTTCTTTGGACTTCTTATTATAATAATGTGGTAAGAATACATGGCTACCTAGTTACGTTTAGAATATGAGTTTGTTAATTCCTTTTTACATATGAAAAGAAAGAAATCATTATCTTATGATCCTAAAGTTTGGTGTGGATTGTAATTCATGACATATTGTGTGCGATATTTTGGCAACGATATCGCGAGAATTTAGTTGGAGGTCTGCTCTTCTATCAAAAGCACAAGCAACCTGCCGTGTAAATATAAAAGCACACGTTAAACTGTTAGAGCTTAAGATTTAACCATGGTTAAGGCTATAGAATTCGGGATTAGGCTATAGATTTTAGTTCTATTTGTAAAGGATCTCTAAAGGGTAATGCGTTAAGAGGTAATAGAAGTCAAACTAAAGAGAATTAAGGTGGTTAGAGGTAATTATCAAGATGGAAAGAAGGATAAACTTGTGTTAGAAAGAAGAAAAGGAAATGAATAGGGGAACTATTACCCCATTATGGGGGTAATAGTTACCCACCACCCCTTAGGTTAATTGTTACCCTTATTTTGGAGGGTAATAGCTTCTTCGTCCCTCCTTTCTCATCACAATACTACATCTTCCCCGTTATAATCATCTCACTTCACCGTCATTTTCCCTTTCTCAGTGGCGGATCTAGGATTTTTATATAGGGTGGGCCGAACTTATTGATTAATTTCTTTGAAAACGATATATAGATCACTCATAAATCAAATATGCATATATAACTTTTTTGTTATTTTTTATACTAAAATCCTTGTTGCAAAGATAGAGGTAATTAGAGATAGTAGGATATTCTTTAATTGAATAAGTAAATATCATTGAAAGTAGTAGGATACTCTTATTCGAATGAGAGAGTGTATGGCTTTAACGTTATAGAACTAGGAAAAAGGAAGATGTATTAAGATAATAGAGAGATTGTTGTAAGTTATTAAGTGTAGAAAATATTATAAAACAGATAAAAAGAATAATGTAGAGAGTTTTATAGATTAGACAGAGTATATACAAACCATTTTACTTTCAATATTCTATAACGACTTAAGAATATACAATTTCATAGACAAATCGTATAAACAAAAATTGTGGTGACAATTATACAAGTAAATAATAATAACTTAGCACTATTTTTATTTTTAACTTTTTTTTAAGGTATAAAAATAGTGTTGTATATTTTATTCTATTTTTTATTTGGCAGTGGTCAGCATTATGTAATTATTGAAAACCCAAGATCAAAGTAAGGGAAATATATTCCTAACTTCTTATGGATAACTTCACTTCTAAAATAAAAAGGAAAATAACTTAGCAGCTAAGGAAAGCTGAAAGACCCAAGATAGGAAGCAAAAAAAACTAAAAACAACTACCCTTAGAATCGAACTCATGACTTGATGCCTAGTATACTCGCGCTCAAACCACCTGCTCCATCATACCTATTTGCATTATTATCTCAGATACATTACTTATAGCTATTTTGAATCATGGGGTGGGCCGAGGCCCGGGTAGGCCACCCCTTAGATCCGCCCCAGCCCTTTCTTAAGATGGTTTGACTTTTCTTACTCTTCTAATCTATTATCTCTAATCCAAACATGCCTTATAAGTGAAGAGGAGAAGACTTGGTATCCATCCTCTTTTATAATTATACCCCCAGGTCAAAAAACAATTACAACTTCTCCGATTTTGGGTTTTCACTAAAAAAAATATAGTGAACTAAATAACTACAATTACGACTTCTCCAATTTTTGGTTTTTTTTTAAAAAAAATAAAGTAAATAAATACAGTGAACTACATAACTGCACAATAATTTTTCTTTCATTTTACCAGTTTTCTAAAAACAAAAGGTTAGTTTTCTATTTGTTTTCACATGCATCATGTGCATATAAGGCTCCTAATAAAATGAACATTGGGGTGTTAACAACGCGGAGCCTAATGCAAATGGTGTTCCCCATGGCCCCATACTCATTCATAACTAATAATCTAATATAGGTTATACAAGAGTCATGCTCGGTTAATATATATATGTGTGTGTGAGAATATGTTTGGACAACTATATATTAAAATTTACGGTTTTTTCACCGAATACCTCCAGGTAATTTTTATTACCAAATTCCCTCACTACTTTTTAGATGCACCGTATACCGCACAATAACATTACAACAACATTTAATGCCATTTTTTGTAAAGGGCGTTAACTCCCCATTAGCATTTGATTACCACTCTACCCAAACTTAAATTCATAGCACCGATTTGCCTTAATTTAGGTTCAAACAACACAATTAATTTGAGCCTATTCGCAAAACTTAGCCCTTTCAATTTCTCTACCCTCCACTTTCATCCTAACTCAGAACTCACCTTTCCACTCATGGAAACTTAAGAAAGAAAAAGTGAACTGAAGGCAAAATTCTTGTCGATTTGGTGAGCTTAGTTAAGGCTTTTGGAAGTGAAATTCCCTCCTTACTTGCGAAAGGGAGGCTGTAACTGTGAGAAACTCCAGGACTTGCTAGGTGTACATTTCTTCACGACTTGGTGTGAATATGGGTAAGTTACTCTATAGTGTCTTTTGTTCCAAATTATTAGTTATGTGCTCTGGAATTGTTTGCATTCAGATTCAGGGTTTGTGGTTTTGAAATCTTATTTAGATTTATGAGTATTGATGCTTCGTTGCTAGTTAAGTTGGTAAGCTTAGTTGCTTTAAAATGCATGTGTGAAACTATTTTGCTTTTTAATGTGGAATTTTGTGTTGTTTGATTTTGGTTTACTAAGATGTCAACCAATTGGTTATTGTGTCATTACAATTCAAAATCTATTGATGTGAGAGTGGACTAGGGGTGTCGAAAGCCGGGCCAACCCGAGATCACCCGATCTTGACCGACTTGCCGGTTCGACTGTGAGGGTCGGTCTCCGGACCGACCGAAACCCGACTCGGGATTACCCAGGACTCGACCGGCACCCGGCTAGATTATATTCGACCGACCACACGGACTCCGCATTCAAACCCGAACCCGACCGAACTAAACCAGATATTAACCCAAAACTCAATTAGGCCCAGTAAATACCTGGTTCAACTCGAATTCTAATTGATTTGAAAATAAAATCTACCTAATTTTACGCAATTTTTCAAACAAACTTATTTTGACGACTAAACTCAGCAAAATTACTAAAATTCAATTATTTGTCTATATCTACAAAATCATGTCAATATGGTAATTTATAAAATTACTTACATTTAATAATAATTTAATAAAAAAATAAATTACATTCTCAATTAAATTATTTTAAATGTAATTTTGGTTCGTGTCATAGTGTTTTAACTATTGATGAGATTATAATAGTCACTTTTTAACTGCTAGTTTCTTAGTGCATATTATAGAATGTCTTCTTATTAATAATTAATAATTGATCACCAAAATCATATTAGTGGTTATAATGGATTACGGCCTTCATTCCTCAATAGTAAATGAGCTTGACCAATTAATTATGTCAATGAGTCTTAATCAAGTACTTGCTAACTACTTGGTTTCTGCAGATCTTGTTCCATTAGCAAGCACACCACCAACAATATTTATCATTTCTGAAAAAGCAAGAGAAATTCTACATACCATATCATAGTACAATTTAATTAATAAAAATGAAAAAGAAAAATACAGTAAACGAACAAATGAATTAATAAAAACAAGAAAAATGAATTACAAAATCCCCAATTATTCAGCAGAATGTACGCAAAAAATAATAATATATGAATTAAAAATCTAAAAAATAATATCCAAACAAGTTAAATTAAAAATCTAAAAAAAATCAGACTTGTTAAAGATTTCTACAATGTTTCTGTGATACATTAACAAGAAACGATTTTGAATAATGAACAAACTAAATTAAAAATAGAAAAAAGAAACTCTAACCCTAACTAGAAGATGAAGGGTAGATAAAAATAAAAATAAAAATAAAAAACTCAAACGCAATTCACATTCCTTCAACAAACCCAATTCCAACTCAAATTGCTTCAATCTCAAACTCTGAGCTTCAGTAGAATTAGAAAACCCGACTTTACCAAACAACCCATTACCGTGTTGCTCAACACCAGAGCTTTACTGTTGCTGAAAACGGAGGAGATCGAAGTGTAAAACAATGGCGTATTAGTAGAAGAAGGGCGGGGAAACCATTGAAGGAAGAAATTGGTGTTGTTGATGGCGGTTTTGAACGACGGTGGAAACTTCGGGTTTGTTGGGGAAGTAAATAGGGAAGAACAATGGTGGCGGTGGTGAGGAGAGAGGGTGAGAATCGAGAGTCTAGAGCGAGAGAGGAGAGATTGAGGGAGCGAGAGGAGGGTCGAGGCTCGAGGGAGGCGGGGGGGCAGATGAAAAATATGGGGGAAACAAACACCCTTCTTTTATACCTAACAATGTTAGGGTTTCTAAATTTAATCTCATCCGTTGGATCAAAATCATCAACGGATGAGATTAGATCCCATCTATTTTTTTCCCTCTCTTATGCTTCAATATACAATTAATGGTTAGATTTTAATCCTTCTCAAATCAATGGTTGTAATTCATGATCCATTATATCATTCTTTAGCCAATAGAAAAATAGAACAACATAGCACATGGATTGATGACCTAGCACATGAATTGATTAGTAGTTGTTGTCTTGGTTTAGTAACTTACGATCTTTAGTAATTAGTATCTATGAACTTAGTAACAATTAGTAACAATTAATATGACTGTTAATATTTGTATTATTATTGTTATTGTTATTGTTATTGTTATTATCATTATTATTATTATTATTGTTATTGTTATTGTTATCATGTTATTTTATTATTATTATTTCGAATCATAATGCTTACCATAATCGAGTCACTTAAATTTTATATAAATCCAGTAATTGGTCGTATGCTCGTAGTTAATATATAATACTCATTATTATTATCGTTAGTTAGAGTGGTTCCAATATTATTATATCGTACTAACATATATAGTCACATATACATACAAAGTTAAGAGAAGACTATAAATACTATACTAGTATTAAACTATAGTATAACCTAAAAACAATGAACTTAAATAATCTTATAACTTATAAAGATAAGGGAGTGTTATGGTTGTTAATCTAATAATCTTACACTAGTATTAAACTATATGGTTGTTAACAAGTTACTATTTAGTAACTAGTAAGTACTTGTTAACTATTTTACTTAACTTATGGTTGTTACTTGGTAACAGTTAACTTATTTTAATAAGTTATGGTTAGCTTTTATAGGGGATAATGATTTGGGGGTATAATTTATTATTATTATTATTGTGCAACATATGAACCCTGGTTATAATCACTTAGGCCTCATATGAACCGTCGTTGTAAACATATGAATGTATGATTGTCATTTGTTATAATATTATAACATATTAAGAGTCGTTATACTAATTTATAATCAATAGAGTATTAGATTGGTTTTACAATTATTTTGATATCAACCTTATATTAAAATGATTCAACATATTAGTATTTATATTGTTATTGTTAGTATTCCTGTTCTTATTTGTATTACTATTGCTATTGTTAGCCTTGTTACTATTACTGTTATTATTTGTATTTTTACCTATTATCATTGTCGTTTTATGTTTATTAGTATTATTATTCTCATTACCATCATAACTATTTACAAACTCATATATCAATCATAATGCTTATAATAAGAAATCATTTATATAAAGTTTGTAATTGATCGTCTACTCGTTATTATTGTCGTTGGTTATAATATATAATATTAAAACATATGAAGAGTCGTTCTACTCCTTTACTCATTAGAGTGGTTTTACGCAGTTAATTATTCGAAATAAGAGTTGAGTAAGAGAATACACTAAACATCACGGTAATCAATATAGTGTTTTTATTGGTTTTTCGTTGTCATCCATATATTTATCGCACACACATATGTATATATATGTCGATCTTAATACTTTTATTAATATGATTCGTTTACAAAATCCATAACAAAATCAAGATGGCCCGATCGAGAGTTACCCGAAGTTGAGTTGACGTTTAATAGCGAATGGACCCGATGTTTCACAATGATCGAACTAAGGTCATTACTAATTCAACCCGAGTACATTTGGCTTAACTCAACCGTACATGAAACCTAAATACGACCTGCGCAAACCCGACAAAAAAATATGTCAAGGGGCGATCACATCCGGAAATGAATCGACTTGTAAATGGAGCGCTCAGACCTGTCCGGCACCCAGGAATCCAATGATTCAAATGTGTTCGACCCAGTTGAACAAAACCTGACCAATCATGACTGGGGCAGCGACAATCGGAATCCCGACCTGTCCGGTCGCGACAGTTCACCGTGGGTATACCCAGACCTGTTTGAGAACCTGTTTTGACACCCCTAGAGTGGACTCTGACTTATGCCACGTGATGGGTCTGTGTGATTTGTGAAGATATATTTTTGGAGTCTGTCAAGCGAGATATCTATTTACTTAAAGTTTTTAGGTTACTTGTGCATAACCCTGTGACAAATAGTAAGATGGAGATTAAAACTGATGTTGATCTCATGAATATACGGAGTTTTAACATGTGAAAGGATAGCATTGAAATTTGGGTCGAGGAGACAGACAATCCATGTGCAATCTTTAGATCAACTGTTTATAATAAGAAGGAACAAGATGAAAGGGGAAAAGCTGAGAACATCTAGAGTTCAGGAGATATTAAGGAAAGGCAAGAAGAAGAAAAGAGGAGACATGAAGAGGAAGAGGAAAGGAGAAGAAAAAAGGACGGGGATAAAGAAGAGTTTGAAGAACTAAGGAAATATACTATTGTTGTTGTTCTTGTGAAATTTGTATAAACTCTAGAACTTGTTGACCATAAAAGGGTGTTTAAAAGCGAAGATCGGATGTAGATGAGATGTTTCCCTCAACCTCGGTCCCCAGGAGGATGCAACAAATTTAGTTCCACCTCCTGTTCCACCCCTCTCCCAACAAGAACATCCCATGACTCCTAAAAAGGGAAACCCAAAACTATAAAGAGAAAAATGACCCCAAACAGATGGCCACCCACCCCTGTACCTAAACCACATTCCCCACCCCACCCTCGAAACACATCCCGCACTCCACCCCTTGAAACACATGAACCACCCCCACCTTCTGTGCTTGAAGGGAAGGCTACTAGGGCTTCAAGAAGTAGACCTCAGAGTTGAGGAGTGTCCAAAAGCATAACAATGAAGCAGGACATTAATGTGCCTAAAGTGAAGGATTCCTGGAGAAACGGGACAGAGAGAAAGTGCAAAGAAGATGTTGTACATGTTGAGGAGGTGGGTGACTTGGATGATGATGATGAGGATGACTATGTAGATGAAACTGACTATAAGGGAGATGAGGATGATATGATGTATGACTTTATTATGCAGGAAGATGAAGTGGTTTCGGATTTTGTTGTTGAGGATAAACAATTTGAGAACTTTATTGATGGTAGTAGTAATATAGATAAAATGTACAAGAAGGGGAGGATATGAACTGATGTTCCATTTGGGTCCATTAGGCTTGAGCCTTGGTTGATTTTTAGGGACAAAGAATCTTTCATGCATCCAAGAAGAGTTTGCGTGCCGTGGATAAGGCAGGACAAGAAGAGTTCCACAACTTCGTTGGACCATGGAGGCATGTCTAGGGGTGCTTATCGCACGAGTCGAGCCCGAACAGCAGTGTGCTCGGCTCGAGCTCATTTAGTTATTCGTGAGCTCGGCTCGTGAGCTCGACGAGCTTGAGGAAGCTGAGCTCGACTCGAGCTCGTGAATGGATCTTGCTGCTCGAGCTCGGTTCGGCTCGAGCTCGTTTAGGAAGATTTTTTTTTTCAAAAATTCTGAATAAAGTAAGTTTAGTATAATAACCTATTTAAGCAACACAAATACTTTAGGAACACAATAATAAGCTCTTAAAAAAGTTCAAAAGCTGCAAGTTCAAAGTTTTCGTTGAAAATGGGCCACTAAACAACCATACAATTCGAAAAAAACAATACAAAAGTTCCACAATAATACAAAATCGACCAAACAAATACAACATGTCACTTAAAATAAAGGGTCCATATTATTCTTTTCTCAAGGAAAATGTTATTCTTGCCATACGCTCAAAAGCCTCCAATGCTCGCTCGACGCTACTTCCACAATCCACATACACCATATTATCAATAGTTAAATTTAAAGATTAGTCATGTTGAAAAAAAGAGTGATTGAAAAATTAATAAAAATATAACATCATGTGATTACCTATTCGATAGGAAAATAATTTTCTTAGGTTGTTCTGCCTTATTCTGAAAATATATATAATAAAGTTAGCTAAGATATACTATAAATGAAAATAATACGCCATATGCAAATATACCAAGTCAGTGAAAGCCTTACCTTATTTTTTCTCTTCACCCCATGAAGTGATTTACACCATCTCCAGTGAAAATTAATATTTGTACGCTTTCATGACTCAACGAAGACATATAAGGGTCAATCACTCGATTACCGGCACTAAATGTAGCCTCAGATGCTACAGTAGTAACGGGGACGGCTAAAACGTCAGTTGCCAATCTGGATAAAATAGCAAACTCGCAAGCTCTATCCTTCCACCATCCCAGTATGTCAAATGAAGCATCATGATCCTCAGACTCCACAATAATGCACCGTTGCTCAAGATATGACTCGATTTATGATTTCCGAACCCTAATTACGTCTTGAGACCTTACAACTTGTATAAGTTCAAACATTCCTTTTTTCCTCTTCCAACTACCAACACTAACATCACTAGTACTAGTTTTACTTCCACATCGACGAGTAGCTGAAGAAGAATATAAAAGAACATACTCATCATAGAGCTCACACAATGTTGCTTTAACTTTATGAATGTTCTCCCTCGCAACGTCGTCCGAGAATATTTTTTGGGAAAACTATTTCAAGACTTTGCAATTTAATTTGAGGGTCCTACATAACAGCTATAGACATCAACAAATTATATTCACCTCTATACTTATCAAACCTTTCTTTCATATTTTTCACCATTTCTCTAACAAAGACATCAGTAGAATCACACTTACTATCCAACAACCTTTTTTACTCTATAAACCTCACCAAGAAACAAATCAGAAGTAGGGTATTCTGATCCCGAAATAATCATAGTAGCCTTTTAAAATACTTCTAAAATCTTATAGGTGATCATGTGCCTGGCCGGGCCGGGTTCAGGCCGAGCCATCCCTAAAAAATTGTCCATTGGTCGTGCCGGGCCAAAATTTTGTGTCCAAAGCCCGCTATTTTTGTCTAAAAATAGCGAGCTTTTCGAGTCGGACCGAAATTTAGACTGAAAAGTCATTTTCGACTTTCCTAAATCCCGTCCCAAAACCAAAAAATTGGGCCAGGCCGGGTCCAAAACCGGGCCAAAAATTCTGCCCAAGCCCTAGAAAAATCGGGACGGGCCAATTTGATCACCTTTAAAAATCTCAACCAATTTATCAATTTTATCCAAATCATCAACAGTTGGACAAAAAACATAATCACTATCTTCTAGAGCAAGTCTAGAAAATACATCTTTAAATTTGAGAGCACAAACTAACATATCAAAAGTTGAATTCCATCTTGTCTTGCACTTAAGAACCAATCTCCTCTTTTTCAACTAAAATTGTTGGACATGCTCGACAAACTTCTTTAACGATGTTCACTTTCATTAAGATAATCAACGGTATCATGCACATTTTTAACAATGGTTTTGACTTTCTTAAAGCCATGTTGAACCATAATGTTCAAAATGGGAGCACAACAACGGATATGGAATAATTTTCCACAACAAATCAACCTCTTTGTTAGTGAGAAAGCATCTTTCATGATACTTATGCAAGAATCATTTGCCAAAGCATTATCCACCGAAACCATGAAAACCTACAAAAAGAATATATATGAAATTAATTATAAGAAGTTAGTTTTACATAATTAAAATAATTTTAAAGAAAAAAAAGACAATAACTTACTTTGCTCTCAATGTCCCACTCCTTTAGACATTTAAAAATGAAATTAGTTATGTCCTTGTGTTTTCGAGGAGGAGAAAGGTGGATAAAGTTGAGAACTCGCTTTTGCAATTTCTAATTTTTATCAATAAAGTGAGCCGTAAGAACCATATACTCAATCTTTTGAGGTTTGGAATGCCATAAATTAGTAGTTAGAGATATTTTCTCCACACCTTTTCCAAATCTTTCAATTTCTTTTTCTCCGCCTCATAAACTTTAAAAGAATTAGTTCTTATAGTGTAATGTGACACACTAGTCCATTGTGGAATTCCCCTTTTTAACATCAAATTAAACCCTTCTTCTTCAACTATGGAAAAAACATGTTCATGCATCACAATCCAATGTGCTATCCCTTCCCTCACTACCATCATATCAAACTTTCCATCATGTAAGGCGCTGACAAACTTAGAACTAGGAACACCAACATTTAGATTCGAAGGCAAAAAGTTAAGCATATTTTGTTTTCTTTGATTCATTTTCTTTTTTAAACAACTTTCAACATGTCGCTTTAGATGAGTAATCTGCTGTTGAAACACTTAACACTTGAAGACTATGCGTACACTTGGTTTTCATATTTTTAGGTTCTTCCAAGTCTTTCCACACCTCATATATTTTTTCTCTCTATCTCTTTGATGGTTGACTTTGATTTTAAGGCTCTGAGCAAGTCATTTGCAGTTGCATTTAAAAGAAGTGGTTTAATTTCTTCCTCCTCATTTTCCAAATCCACATATGGCACCCGATCATCATCATTTACATAATACTCTTCTATTATGGGTGGAGAAGTAGTAGAGCCATGACGTGTTGATGACATTGGTTGTGTACGACTAGACATATCTAACAATAACATAACAAAAAAATTAGCACAAAACAAATCAGGAAACTAACTAACAATAGCAAATTTAGAAAAACAAAATCAGGAAGCTAACTAACAATAACAAAAACTACATAAATCATGTGCCTGATGCCTTCATATTGTTGGAGAGACATAGTTGTAGCTTGGAGAGGGAGTATACAGTCTTTAGATTGGGTTAATAATTTGCAATTTCTTCAAGTTGCAGCATCTGGTATTGTTGGAGATGGTGATGTTGCTGATGATGATAAGGCTAAGGCTAATTAAGGTGCACAAAGGATGATACTCTATCTATATTTCAGATGATCCTAGGTCTCCATTCAACAAGAATAGTGTTGAGATCGGGTTAGATTTATCATTTTCGACTTTGTATTCATGAGAATGATACATAAGATAATCTTACACTCCAGGAAAGTTCATTCATACCAGCAGAAAATCAATAATAAATAACAGGAAAAAAAGACAAAACATTAAAAAAACGCAATCAGTTAGAAAATGAAAATCATAATCGCTATCTAACTAACAATAACAAATTTATCAAGAAAGGGGTAAAAAAAATCATAAGTAATCAAATTGTCTAAAGAAAACCCTAACATATAACAATATAATTTCCAAACTAAAATATTGAAAAAGAAAAAAAGCATTAGTACTTACTTGCTCCGCCGCTCATAGTAGTAGTGGACTGGTGGTCGCCGGTTGTCGGCCGCCGTGGCCGTGCCATTGCAGTTTGTTGCTCGAACTTCGCATGGCTTTGATGACGGCTCAGAGAAACCACAGAGAAGGGACGGGTTTGTTTTGTTTAGGACTTAGGTTTAGGTCCCTTTACACCCTTACTCTTCTTTACTCTTGTTTTTGTTTTTCTTTTACTTTTTAATTGATTATACCTTTTCTTTTTATCTTTCTTTCAATGTATTATTTACTCATTCTTTTTTGGCAAAAGTGGCATCAATACCCTGAACTATAGATCGGGTGCACCCAACACCACCAACTATTACTAAGTAGCTTAAACACCACCAACTACGGGGTGGGGTGCGATCTGTACTCACCAACTACGGGTGGGGTGCGTGCTACCATAAAAACCAACCGTCTTCGGCAACATTTTAGGCTTCAGGCCTCATTTATGGTACGGAATGCACCACACCCCATAGTTGGTGGTGTTTAGGCTACTAGTCGTAGTTGGTGGTGTTGGGTGCATCCAAATCTATAGTTCAGGTGTTGCGCCAATTTTGCCTTCTTTTTTCTCCCTAATGTAATAAAATGTGGTGTTACCTTAGTTAATATTTAAAAATTAATACTTAATAAAATTTGAAAGATATATAAAATAAGTTTTTAATAAAGAATAATTTTTAAAAATAAAATAATAATCGAGCTTTTAATAATAATCGTAGCTCGGCTCTGCTCGTTTAAGTCTCGAGCCGATCCTGAACCTGAGTCGAGCCACAACGAGTCGAGCTTTGACCGATCCGATCCCGTACTGTTCGAGAACATTCTAGATTATTCATTATCACCCCTAGGCATGTGAGTGGAGGGTGCATGCAAGCAGGATGACTAATAACATGAGTTGGGCAAGATACTAAAGGGGAACACAAAACATGTGGGAGATTGGAAAAAAAATCCAATGGTCTCTTCAGCTTGGTCATGCAAGCAGTTACTAGGTGTTATTCAGGGAAACTCTGACATTCCATTTAAGAATTTACAAAAATCTTTGTTTGGAAAGGTACATGATAAAGGTTAAGGCTAGGCTTTTTTATAAGGTGATGAAGACTATGGCAAGGGAGTAGTTACATGGGGAACTTGGGAAATGCATTACTTCCAAAATATGCGAAAATGATTAAGGTATCTAACCCTAGGTCCATTGCTCTTGTAAGCTGGACCGATAAACAACCATATGCAAATACCTAAATTCAGGAGCTACTTCTTCTCTTTTGCATCCAAGGTCACAAGGTTTCTAAGGGGCTGTAGGCCTATAATAAGAATTAATTGTGCACATTTAAGTGGGTATTTCAAAATAATCCTCCTATCAGCTCTGAGTATTGATGCAAACAATGAAATTTTCATAATCATATATGGGATTGTGAGCAGGGCCGGCTATTAGGCTGTGCAAACAGCCCAATAGCACAGGGCCCCGAATTTCCTAGGGCCCAAAACCTGAAAACAAACATATAGGAGATTGAGGCGCTGAAATATTCAACTACATATCTTAGCTGAGTTGGTCTCTGAGTTTAGTGTTCCATCAAGAACACGCGAGTTCGAATCATCTTCCCAGCATGTCTTTCATATTTTTTGCAAGTCTTTATCTTGGAGTTTGAACATTTGACTCATCTCCCCACCTCCTACTTACTTTTGCACTATTTCTCTTACTCTTTTTTTCAATTCTTTAGAGTATCTTTTTTGGAAAGTGTATATTTGCCTAATAAGAATTGAATAATTTTCGGCCACAAGTTTACTAGTTTATAGGTTCAGCTACCTCATCACATAAATCTTCTTTTCTATTGTACCTTTTTAGAGTGAGATAGAAAAATTATTATTGTTATCTTTGTAAATAGAACATTAGTAATAATTTGGTTTTGTATTGAGTGGTGACATACAATTTCAAATGAGTTTGAGGTTTTAGTTTTTCAATTTGCAAGATAAATATGTATAATTGTAATATTATAAAAGATATTTTTTATCATTTAAGTTGAAAAAAAAATAACACTAGGGGCCCAATCCTAAAATTAGAACAGGGCCTCCAAAATGTTTAAGACGGCCCTGATTGTGAGTACTGAAAGCATTGAATGTTGGACATACTTCTTTAGAAATTTGAAACTGACTTTTGCAAAGGAGGGATGCAACATAGGAGATTGGACAATCATCAGATATAGGATAAGGGTATGCCATTCATTCACTTAGCCTTGTTGATTTTTTTGTTTCATTTTTTAACTTCCATATACTTATGCACAAATGCTAATCGTTTGTGTATGGGATAGAAAGTGGTGTACATGATGTTTACCCAAAAGCAACAAGAAGGTTTGCAGCCAAAACCTTAACAACAACTTCAAAAATGCAGGGTGGAGTACGACGACCTACCACAAACTATTCTGGATAGCTGCTAATGCATACAATTTGTATGTACTAAAGAAGTCAATGAAGAAAATCCACACTCATGATGAAGCTGTCGTTGCTTACTTGGACAACACCTCAAAACAATGGTCAAGGCAAATGTTTGACCCATTTGTTTGTTGTGATCACACCATAACTAATTTTGTGGAAAGCTTTAATGCTTGCACAAAGCCTTTTTAGGATATACCTATCTTTACCCTGCTTGAAGGTAATTCTCCCTCGCATTTCTTATTTGTCAATATATGAATCATCATTTGTGTTAGTTTTCTCTCCCCTCCCTTTATTTTTTTTTTGATTTAATACGATAAGCTATAAGAAACTAGACCATTACGAGGGTTAGAGCTAGATTTGACAAATTAAAGCCACTGACATGGAGCCAAATAAACTTAGTGAGTATGCTATCAAATTTCTGGAAAGTAGGAGTACAAATTTCAGGTTTTGTTATGCTAGCAACATATATGAAGATTCATTGGGGGAGGAAGATGTATTTGAGTGAGAGCCCATTGGAAAAGATGTTTTATAATGGATGAATGTTGCAGGAGTCTGTATATATAACTAAACTAGTTGTTAGAAGGCAGAAAAATAATTAAAATAAATCCAAAGACATATAGTGAACTAAGTTTTAAATTCAAGGGAATATTATGAAATTGATGTCCCATCTTACGAAAATTCAACGCCAAGTTAACAATAGGGGTAGATGGATGCATTTTTAAATGTTGAGGGTATATAGTGTATTTGAATAGTAATGAGGATAATTGGTGAAAAAAATCACTCAAGGGCATTTGGTAGGGCTGTCAATCAGGTTGGGTCGTGTCAGATTTAGGTTGAACTGTTTGCATAAACGGGTTAGAAATCCCATATTTGAACTCGACCTGATTACATAAAGTAGGTCAAAATCTTTGACCCTGACATAATTTGTTTCTAAACGGGTTAACCTGAACCTAACCTGTAACCCGTTTATCAAATAATCTTTCTTCACGGGTCCAAATAAAAATACAAAATGACCTGTGTTAACCCTTTTAGTTCCAACATTTATTTCCACTATTCAGTCTTCAACTCTTCAAGGCAACAAACTGTCAGCATACATACCATCTCCATACATACCATCTAAATAGCAGTTCATAGTTTAATCTCAAAGAAGTCCCAAGACCATCAAAAGTTAACATTACAACAACTAAAATAGTTCATAAACCATAAGTTCAGTAATAATATTAAAGAGAAGGATTGAGAGAATCTAAATTTGGTTATTCTCCGTGGCTAATTCAGCACAACTTGATTGTGCACTCTCTAGTGGACTTGGTGTATCAGCATCATCATTCACCTTCAAAGTCATGACTTTCCCACACAAGTCTTTTAGTTGAGGATCCATTTGAGTTATAAATATAATGCGAGTATCAAAGTTATAAGTTCGAAGGACAAATAATCAAATATTACATCATAAAAATATTAAAAAGTTGAGTATTTACCATCACCAAAAGTCCAATTTTTAAAATAAATGACCGCTTCCACTGTAGATGGTTTGAGAGAGCTTCTGTAACAGTTAAGAACTCTTTCCCCGGTGCTAAAAAATGATTTAGATGCCACCGTAGAAATTGGGATAATAAGAATATCTCTGGCCATTAAAGATAGAACTGGAAACCTCCCCATATTGGTCTTCCAATGGTAAAGAATGTCAATGTTGGTAATGCGAAGAATCAGGGGATCCTCTAAGTACATAGCCAAATAGAATTCACATCAACTGTAGACTTCTCATGAGAAGCTGTCAAAGTCCTAAGATGAGAAGTGAAATAAAATTAAGGCAGAAGAATGTAGAGTAAATGAGTGTAAATTCATATATCAAAAAAAATTAAATAAGTTTACCGTCATGAATTCATCAGAAGTCGCGTCAATATCTACCACGTCTTGTTGTCCGGATTTGCTACTATGCTTATTGGAGTGTGAAGTTGATTGTACAACAACAAATTCATTGAAATAAGCATCATACAAGGCATTAAACTTGTCCTTAAACTTGGACAGCTCAATCTCATACTCATTATCTCCATAAACTCTCTTATAGACCCATTCAACAAATGGATATTTGAAGGGAGGATCCAATACAACAGCAACAACCATTATTATGCTAAAATTAGCCCAATACTTAGAAAGTTTTCTTCATAACCCTTTTATGCATGAACCTATCAGCACTTCCCATTTCTTCTTTAAGAGTAATCGAACTTTTAACACATTTGGAAAGTACATGTTAACAATTAGATATAGAGTACTAGAAAAGACCTTAGTCACATTAAAGATACATAATCGTGTCTCCCCATTTAAGGACCCAATGATGAAACATACCGCGGCTTAATTGGTCCGACCCAAGGGAAGATCAGTCCGAATAGCCAAGCCCAAACCTATTTTTAAAGTGTAAAGCTTATTTATTAGCAATAAAGATCCAAAATTCCGTTTTAAAGCCCAATTAATTTTTCCTAATAATTAATTGTATTTTAAGCCCAATCCTTTGAAAAGCCCAATTAATTATCCATGATAATTAATTGTTTTTATTTATTATTTTAATAAATATTTTCAGAAAGAAATAAATATTTTCAAAGATATTTTCAAAATTGAAATCAAATTTTATCCCGTAAAGTTGATTTCCGGATTTAAAGGATAAAAGATAATTATTTTAAAACTCATTTTAGAAAAAGGCTGTCAAATCGTGTCTGATGCAGGCGGTACGCCTGGCACGCCACGGGTGCGCAGCGCATTGGTTGAGCCGCGTCAGGAGCACCAATTTGCGTCTGACACGTGGATTCGCGCGCCACGCCGAGTCCTGCGCCTGGTGCACTCTTTGCATGATGCTTAGTTTGCTTTACTATCTTTTTCCTGATATTTTGCTATAAATAAGCCGTGATTTCCCGAATCTAAAAAACACTTTTTCACACGTACTTTATACGCTCGAATACTTGCGAATCCTCTTAAAGACCTCGAAAAACTCTCATACTTTCATATTTACAAACACACAAACATATATTTAGAAACCTACAAACACACAAACATATATTTACAAACCTACAAACACATACTTTGATCGATCTTCACCAGCATTCGTTTTCAGGCTTCAGGATTGCTCTTCCCGAAGGTCAGTATTCTCTCAGACCCAAGCCACACCGGTATATTCCTAAGGGTCCTTGAATAAATTTCTTCTTTTTATATTGAAGTTACTAATGTTTTCTTTCATGATGTAGATCTTTAATATAAAAACCATTCTTTTGTATATTCTAACCTCCACTCTTTTTATTTTTCATATATACATATATGTTGCTATGATTGTCCTGCTCATGTTTTCATCACCTCACATGTTATTATTGCAAATCATGACCTAGAGAATGATTCTAATATTAATTAGATAATTTAGACAACCTATTAGGAACCTTGTAATTTTGATTGCTTAATAACATGTCACTAAAAATAGTCTTTTATGTGTTTAATAAACCAATTTAGACTAATATTTTTAGGGTACTTGAAAATATTCTCTAGTTATTCTTTTGCATAATCATTGATATTTAGTAGAGGCCAGCAATGGGCGAATGTGTTTCATGACCGTGTTCATACCCTGACCCTTGAACTCAATCTATGGTTAATTGACCATTAATATATAGAGTCTTGACGGGAAAATCTACATTGGATAAGTCCCTAAGTTGTCCCTACGATTTCCTAATATCCAATTAGGTTTATGAGTCTTTTTTTAAAGACTTGTTGGCGACTTCAAAACGTTTTCAATAAAACCTTTACAATGAGTTAGTCAAATACGTACTCATCCCGCGTAGGCGAAATAAAATCACGCCTACAATTTGGCGACTCCACTGGGGAGGATTTAAAAAAAATTAATTTTTTTAAATTAGTGGGTGGATCTCAAAAAATACGATCCATTATCTTTTTATGCCTTAGAATAACATTACAGTTTTGCATATGCATGGCTATTGTTTAAGCCACTATAAGGACAATCTTCCTTCCCTCATCAGCGAATGTTCTATGCGTGAGGCCACCCCCGGGGGTTTGTGTTTTGTCCTTCCGAAAGCTTCTTGAGCGATAGTGTTGGATCTTAGTCATAAGAAAACCTACCCAACCATGGCATTGTTCTCTTGTTCATGACTTGAGAATTAGAGTGTGTCTTACACGTGGCCACCATTTTAAACAAAGGTACAAAGTGTGGGATCAATATCTTAGTCATGGGCTCTTTTCAGCCTTAACCTAAACTGACCATAGTTGAAACGTAGAACTGGACTCTAAGTTGAGAACTTTTGCATCCATTTATATGACATTTGCTTGTGATTTCAATTTTACCTGTTATTAATCAGTCAAAGCGTTGCTATGTGTTGCGCCAAAATCGCATCTAAAAAACATCGTCAAAATAGTCTGAACCTTTGTCGAATTGTCAAATTACATGCCGGGGAGTCGTGCGGCAAACACACCAAGGTGCTCCTGGCGCACCACTCTTGCGCCGGACACATAGACCTCGCGTCGCGCGCACTTTGTTGTGTGGCGCGCAGCCTATACGTCTCATGCTATTGCCAATTCGGCCCTCGTTTAAAGTCCTAACAAGTCAGTCAATAAATTTGTCATTGCATCCAAGTCTGTCAATAAATATGTCATCATGCCATGTTTGTCATCGCGTCCCCAAATTATATGGAATTAGCCAAAACCTCGCCTAAATAGCCAAAAAACATGTCGGGGAGCGGTGCGCCAAACGCATTAAGTTGTGCCTGGCGCACAACTGTTGCTCCTGACACATAGGCTCCGTACCGCGTGCACCTTTGTTGCGTTGATCCCGTGTTCGCTCTGTCTGCATTCGCGTAGAATCGATCATGATCACTCTAGGGGTCATTTTTGTCTGAAAATGAAACTCACCTAATTCAAGCAAAAAAAAACAATCTTTTCATACATATAATCTAAGGTCGAGTCTATTGTAAGAAATTGCATCTAAAAAAGTGATCATGGTAGAGTTAGAGTCGTCATTCATGTCTACCTCCTCCAATTTTATCCCGATCCAACAAATCTTCCCTATCATATCTACTAGGGGTTTTCATAAGTATCCGATCCGTCATCCAGTCGATTCGATCCGATTTTTCGGATATCCGATTCGCTTTTTTTGTTTTCGAATATTTCGGATCGGATACTGATCATAATGTTTCATTTTCGGATATCCGAAACATGGA
The DNA here is from genome assembly GCA_947646795.1 of Beta lomatogona. Classification (NCBI taxonomy): domain Eukaryota; kingdom Viridiplantae; phylum Streptophyta; class Magnoliopsida; order Caryophyllales; family Amaranthaceae; genus Beta; species Beta lomatogona. The sequence continues at coordinate 4,569,934 of CANSNZ010000268.1, forward strand.
ATTTTTTCGGATATCCGATCTGAAATATCCGTTTTCAAGGCCGGATATCCGAAACTTATTTTATGAACTTTTCCTTTGAAAATTTCAATTTTTTAGTTTTTGGATATCGGATTATTCGATTCGAAATTTCGGATATCCGATCCGATCTGAAATTATTCGGATCGTCGTATTTTTGCAGATCCGAAATTTTAGGATATCCGAAATGAACACCCTAATATCTACACTATTGTTGTGACTCTAAGTCAATGCTATTTTGATGATGATAAACACTTTATGCTATAACATGTATATGTGTAACAGTGATCTAAGAAAGCTATCAAGATTGAATGTTCATGAAAGATCAAGAACTTGAAGATATGGAAGCTTAGGTCTAGTTATGTTCTTAGTCATGTTTATGCAATGTAATTAACGTATTGGAACTTTGTGCTATATTAGAAATATGAAATTAGGATGGTTAACTATTTTCTTAGAGTTAAGAAAATAGGTAATTATATTAATTTCATGTGTCTATATTTAAAGAATATAAAAAGGGGAGTTTTTAATTTCGAAAATTAGTTTTGAAAGGAAAATATTTATTGTAAAGATTTTTGGAAAAAAAGTTTTATAAAAAAACTGATTTTAAAGAAAACGTTTCTTTAAAAGATTTTCGAAAAATAATTGTTGTAAAAAAGAAAAACTGATTTTTAAAGAAAACGATTTTGATAAAGATTTTTGGATAAAAATTGATTTAAAATCTGATGAATAGTTGGCATAAGATATGGAGGAATCCTTATCTTATAAGGAAAAGAAAAAATCAGTTTTTACAAAAAAAAAAATTGATTTTGGAAAGGAAAAGATTTCATCTCTTAATTTTAGGAATAAAAATTATTCAAGAAGATAATCATATCTTGGAGAGCAATTCTTATTCAGTTGATGGATTATATAAGGGATAGAAATCAGAATAACAACTCATGTTTTCAAATTTGGCGAGATTAATATTTTGAGAGCTGAAAACGAACTCCTAGAGCACAGTGTACGACACAGAGTTTTAGTAAGTTTAGGTTTCTAAACAACGATTGTAACAATCCTCTATTTGCTTGAATAAGAATCACGCTTGTGAAAAATCATTCTTTCTGTAATTTTCATATTATAGAGAGTATCAACACTTAGGGTTAAGTGTTGGGGAGCACTACTAGAGTTAGTAGTGGGGGGAATCGAATTGTATCAAGAGTTTGGTATTTTATGATTCAAATAATAAAAGAGTAGTTTGTGTGGACGTAGATCTCTGGGGTGAGATTGAACCACGTTAAATTCCTGTGTCTTATTATTTGATTTCATTGTTTTCTTGTTTGATACAATTTCGTTCGAGAAAAAAATCAATCGGAGAATTTATGAGCGAATAACACAGTGCATGGCACTGTGCCATATGTGTGTTTTTGTAAAAATCGATTAGTTTTAGTCACTCAATTCAACCCCCCTTCTTGAGTGTCCCCTTGTACTCCAACAAGTGGTCTCAGAGCAGGCTATTTTCGAAAGGCTCATTCCTAGAGAATAGAAGTCATGAACATGCAAGATGACTCTCGAGAAAGACACTCAAAGTGTCCGATTTTCAACGGAAAAGATTGATGATGGCGGAGGGCTAAGATAAGGATCTACATCCAAGGATCGGATTGTGAATGCTGGAAAGTCATAAGAAAAGGACCAATCGTTATCCAAGCCAAATCTACTGAAGGAAAGATGGTCGACAAAGATGAAGACGACTACATTTCAGTCGACTATGCAAAAGCCGAAAATAACTTCAAAGCTATGAGTGTTCTCTAATATGGAATTGGACCTGATGAATACTCAAGGATCTCGGCATGCTCTACAGCAAAAGGATATGAGATACTCTAGAATTAGCCCACGAAGGTACGAATATGGTAAACCAATCTCGAATAGATTTACTTGTGCATCAATATGAATTGTTTATTATGAATAAGGAAGAAACTATTAAAGAGATGTTTACCCGATTCACACTAATCACTAATGAATTGCGTTCTCTAGGCAAAACCTATACTTCTGAAGATTTAGTAAGAAAGGTGTTAAAAAGTTTAACAAATCGTTGGCTCCCTAAAATAACTCCTATTCAAGAAGCTAAAGATTTGAAAAACTCTCACTAGAACAACTTATTGGATCATTAATGACTCATGAACTTGTTTTAGATTCTAAGACTAATGAACCAAAAATTAAGGGTATAGCCTTAAGAACTGAATTGGAAAGTGAAGGTAGTGATAGTGATGATGATATTGATCTTCTTACTAGGAGATTTAAAATTTTTCTCAAAAAGAACAAAACCAACAATCATAAAAAAGATGAAAATTTCAAAGGTAAAAACATTACCTCTAACTTTAAAAAAGTGCTACTAATTCTGGTTGTTTCAAGTGTGGAGAGTACAATCACAGGATAAAGGAATGTCCCTTACGGGATGATGAGAAGCCTAAAGAAAAAAGGGAGCAAACCAAGGAGTTCAAGAAAGCAATGATTGCTGCCGTTTGGGGAGATTTGGTTTCTGAAGAAGAACAGTCAGAGGTACAGTGCCATGAAGGAAAATTGTGTCTGAATGCTGTACAGACAACTCAGAGAAAGGCATAGTGCTTGGATGATTCTCACTTGTGTCTAATGGCAAAAAATTCGAACTCACAAGATGAAACCGAGGACAGTGAGGTAAGTCTTCTTTCTCTAAAACCTTCAATACATCTTCTTTCAAAAAACCAACTTGTTACTTTGCTTGGAAATGTCATTGATGATTGTCAAGAAATGAATGATGATTTTTCAATCATGAAAAAGGAAGTATAAAATTTAACTAAGCAAAAGATTGGGTTGGAATTAGAATATAAGGATTTATTAAAGGATTGTAAAGAACTGATGAAAAAGAATGATGAACTTGAAAAAATTGTTGAAGAGAAAAATGTTGAGTCAAATGCTTTAAGGTACGAAAAGTCTCTCACAAAAGAAGTTGTTAATAACATTGTGCCATACACTGTACTAGAGGCTAAAAATTCGAATCTTGAAAATCAAATTGAATCGTTAAAACATGAGCTAATTGAGTTGAAAGAATCAAGACAAAGATCCAGAATTATTCCACTTATGCTACCTCATGATGCTAAGTTAACTGATGAACTTGATAAAGTTAAAAGAGATTTGGAAATTTCGAGAAAAAGAAATAGCGATCTGAACACTTCTGTTGAATTCTTGGAATCACAATTGGCTATCGCTCGAAAAATGTATGAAAAATGGTCAGCTGGTCAAAAAGCCATAGACTATAGGTCCAGTACAACTAGCCATCGAAACATAATTGATTTAGGATATACAGACCAGAGACACAGTATAAGGCACAGTGCCAAAAATTTTGAAAGAGACTTCTGTAAAAGAAAATATGTCGATCTACCCGAATATTTGATTTGCAACTTCTGTGGAAAGAATGGACACCTTACGCATAACTGTAATGTCAAGAAAAAGAGTGTTGTGAAAAATGTTATGTAACTCAAATATGGGTTAGAAAAGACTTGTTAGAAGCTCAACGAAAGAAAAAGGGACCCAAACAGATTTGGGTTCCTAAAACGAACAAGTGATCTTTTTGCAGGCAAACGTGAGAGGAAGCAGCCTATGATATCTCGATAGTGGCTGCTCAAGACATATGACTGGTGATAAATCTCAATTCTTCTCACTAGTAGCCTACCATGGAGGGTGAGTTACATTTGGCGACAACAAAAAGGGAGAAATAATTGGTATTGGAAACGTCGGCAAATCCCTAACACACTCCATAGAGAATGTGATGTTGGTAAATGGTTTGAAACACAATTTGTTGAGTACTTTTCAATTGTGTGATCGATGTAATTTTGTTGAATTTCATGCATGATTGGTTTACAAGATAATTCGTGGCTTTGGGATTAATATTTGAAAATTATTTGAGTATTATGTCTGTTGTCCTCCTTTAAATATCTCTATTATATAAGTGAAGGGGGGAGGAAGATGATGTCCCCTCATAAAAAGTCTAATATACCCTTAATGATTTAAATTGTCATATATATTAAATAGTCTTTTCTTCTTCGTGCTTGCCTTATATATTGAACAAGTTAATAATGGAATTGAATTTTAAATTTCAATTAAATATTAAATAAAGGAAAATGATTTCCTCTTCTTAAATATATGTGAAAAATTCTAATCAAAAATTAAATTGACAATATAACTTGATTGAAACAATCCGTACAAAAAATGATAACTTGAATTTCATATTAATAATTATAATGATAATATTTTAAAATCTATATGTTGATTATTATTCGGTAGTATCTATTATATGAATCAAACTCTTCCACTTTATTAATATTCAATGATTGAGTCTGATACACAAATTCTTCCACTTTATTTGAGCATAGGCTTTCCTTTGCTTTGTATTTCCTTCACTTATATAATAGAGATTTGAATAATGATGAACAAATAACTAAAAAAACCAACAAAACATTGATTTAAAAAAAATACTTTAAAAAATTAAAAATCATTATAAATATTTGTTCGAATCAAATTTTTTGTAGCACTGATGAATAACTAATTGAGAAAAAGAATGTTAATATGACACGAATGCATAGCGTGCAAAAAATACTAGTGTTAATTAGAGAAGGAGTGCATGTCTCTGTGAAACACTGTGAGAAAAAGTTACTTGATATAAAAAGGACTCGTAATGTTCTAATGATGATGTCCTAATGTCATGATCCTAAGTTGCCGAACTAATAAGCTTTATGATCCTAATTTGCCGAATTATTAAGCTATGAAATGTTAATTCTTTCTCCTATGGCAAGCTTGATCTTTAGCCCGATATTCTGATTTTCTATTTATGAGTTTGACATTTGTGCCTCATTATTTCTTTCTTTCATATGTCTCACCTTATCGTCATTTTCCTATTATTATCCTTCTATTCCTCACCCATTGCTCCACAGTTCAACAAGTGCTTTTAATCTTGATTCATGATAATATATGGGGCAAGAACATCTTGATAAGATGATGGAAGAAAAAAGACGCATCGTTAAGGGGGAACATGAAAAGGTTGGAATGAAACACAAATACGGGAAAGAATGAAAAGTACCGATTCACACTTGTGTAAGGCACGGTGCCGGGAGATGTATCAAAAAGAAAATGAGGTCCGAATTAACTTATTGTCTTTGATATCTTATTCATTGACTCTAGTAGTATTGTATGGTATGGTTCTCCTTTATATAAAAAAAAGAGAGAAAAAGAAAAGGAGAGTAAGACACTTATTTTAGATAAATCCTAGAGTTCAATTCAAATGTGAAGAAAAATATAACTGTTTTGGTGATCATTACTTTGGTCACCAGAATATTTGAAAATGAGTTATTCAAAGGAAATGATTGTTCAGTGGCACAGAATCACATACAATGCCACAGTGATGAAAGTCCTATGATGTTTATTTGCGGAAGTTGAAAATCTGAAAAGAAAGGTTTAAGCACTTGTTGAGCCAATTGCCATTTCAAATCTTCAAGCTTACATTGCCTATCTTTATCTTACTTTCTTAGCTATCAGCCATGATATTTCATGATTATTTCTTGCTTCATAACTTCGGATTGTGAGTTGGATTATTTTTTTGCTTAATGACTTCGAATTGTGAGTTGGATTATGATATAGCACCAGCATCCTTAGTATATATTGCTTGAGCTACTGACTTATTCTGCTAAGACTATCTCATTTTGTGTAGCTACATGTGTTTCCTCTACTTTTTGACAATGTCAAAAGGGGGAAGATAGGTATAATGCTTAAACTTAGGAAGGAAATTTTCTCGTATGCATATTTTGATGGAAATGAACTTAACTCTTGGGTATGTATTATGGTATGTTGGCTATGGGATTATGGTGATTGATGTTGTGAATGGTGTGTTACGTTTTATCTCCCTAATGTGATTAATGGTGCATTTTTTGTGGGGGAAGTATTATTTGTTTGTCATAATCAAAAAGGGGGAATTTGTTGTGACTCTAAGTCAATGTTATTTTGATGATGATAAACACTTTATGCTATAACATGTATATATGTGTAACATTGATCTAAGAAAGTTATCAAGATTGGATGTTCATGAAAGACCAAGAACTTGAAGATATGGAAGCTTAGGTCTAGTTATGTTCTTAGTCATGTTTATGCAATGTAAATAACATATTGGAACTTTGTGCTAAATTAGAAATATGAAATTAGGATGCTTAACTATTTTCTTAGAGTTAAAAATAGGTAATTTTATTAATTTTATGTGTCTATATTTAAAGAATACAAAAAGGGGAGTTTTTAATTTTGAAAATTAGTTTTGAAAGGAAAATATTTATTGTAAAGATTTTCGGAAAAAAAGTTTTATAAAAAAACTGATTCTAAAGAAAACGTTTAATTTCTTTAAAAGATTTTCGAAAAAGAATTGTTATAAAAAAGAAAAATTGATTTTTAAAGAAAACGATTTTGATAAATATTTTTGGACATAAATTGATTTAAAATCTGATGAATAGTTGGCATAAGATATGGAGGAATCCTTATCTTATAAGGAAAAGAAAAAATCAGTTTTTACAAAAAAAAAAATTGATTTTGGAAAGGAAAGTATTTCATCTCTTAATTTTAGGAATAAAAATTATTCAAGAAGATAATCATATCTTGGAGAGTAATTCTTATTCAGTTGATGGATTATATAAGGGATAGAAATCAGAATAACAACTCACGTTTTCAAATTTGGCGAGATTAATATTTTGAGAGCTGAAAACGAACTCCCAGAGCACAGTGTACGACACAGAGTTTTAGTAAGTTTAGGTTTCTAAACAACGATTGTAACAATCCTCTATTTGCTTGAATAAGAATCACGCTTGTGAAGAATCATTCTTTCTGTAATTTTCATATTATAGAGAGTATCAACACTTAGGGTTAAGTGTTGGGGAGCACTACTAGAGTTAGTAGTGGGGGGAATCGAATTGTATCAAGAGTTTGGTATTTTATGATTCAAATAATAAAAGAGTAGTTTGTGTGGACGTAGATCTCTGGGGTGAGATTGAACCACGTTAAATTCCTGTGTCTTATTATTTGATTTCATTGTTTTCTTGTTTGATACAATTTCGTTCGAGAAAAAAATCAATCGGAGAATTTATGAGCGAATAACACAGTGCATGGCACTGTGCCATATGTGTGTTTTTGCAAAAATCGATTAGTTTTAGTCACTCAATTCAACCCCCTTCTTGAGTGTCCCCTTGTACTCCAACAAGTGGTCTCGGAGCGAGGCTATTTTCGAAAGGCTCATCCCTAGAGAATAAAAGTCATGAACATGCAAGATGACTCTCGAGAAAGACACTCAAAGTGTCCGATTTTCAACGGAAAAGATTGATGATGGCGGAGGGCTAAGATGAGGATCTACATCCAAGGATCGGATTGTGAATGCTGGAAAGTCATAAGAAAAGGACCAATCGTCATCCAAGCCAAAAATACTGAAGGAAAGATGGTCGACAAAGATGAAGACGACTACATTTCAGTCGACTATGCAAAAGCCGAAAAGAACTTCAAAGCTATGAGTGTTCTCTAATATGGAATTGGACCTGATGAATACTCAAGGATCTCGGCATGCTCTACAGCAAAGGGATATGAGATACTCTAGAATTAGCCCACGAAGGTACGAATGAGGTAAAACAATCTCGAATAGATTTACTTGTGCATCAATATGAATTGTGTATTATGAATAAGGAAGAAACTATTAAAGAGATGTTTACCCGATTCACACTAATCACTAATGAATTGCGTTCTCTAGGCAAAACCTATACTTCTGAAGATTTAGTAAGAAAGGTGTTAAAAAGTTTAACAAATCGTTGGCTCCCTAAAATAACTCCTATTCAAGAAGCTAAAGATTTGAAAAACTCTCACTAGAACAACTTATTGGATCATTAATGACTCAAGAACTTGTTTTAGATTCTAAGACTAATGAACCAAAAATTAAGGGTATAGCCTTAAGAACTGAATTGGAAAGTGAAGGTAGTGATAGTGATGATGATATTGATCTTCTTACTTGGAGATTTAAAAATTTTCTCAACAATCATAAAAAAGATGAAAATTTCAAAGGTAAAAACATTACCTCTAACTTTAAGAAAAGTGCTACTAATTCTGGTTGTTTCAAGTGTGGAGAGTACAATCACAGGCTAAAGGAATGTCCCTTATGGGATGATGAGAAGCCTAAAGAAAAAAGGGAGCAAACAAAGAAGGAGTTCAAGGAAGGAATGATTGCTGCCGTTTGGGGAGATTTGGATTCTGAAGAAGAACAGTCAGAGGTACAGTGCCATGAAGGAAAATTGTGTCTGAATGATGTACAGACAACTCAGAGAAAGGCATAGTGCTTGGATGATTCTCACTTGTGTCTAATGGCAAAAAATTCGAACTCACAAGATGAAACCGAGGACAGTGAGGTAAGTCTTCTTTCTCTAAAACCTTCAATACATCTTCTTTCAAAAAACCAACTTGTTACTTTGCTTGGAAATGTCATTGATGATTGTCAAGAAATGAATGATGATTTTTCAATCATGAAAAAGGAAGTAAAAAATTTAACTAAGCAAAAGATTGGGTTGGAATTAGAATATAAGGATTTATTAAAGGATTGTAAAGAACTGATGAAAAAGAATGATGAACTTGAAAAAATTGTTGAAGAGAAAAATGTTGAGTCAAATGCTTTAAGGTACGAAAAGTCTCTCACAAAAGAAGTTGTAAAGAAGTTTTGAAAGGAAAATATTTATTGTAAAGATTTTCGGAAAAAAAGTTTTATAAAAAAACTGATTCTAAAGAAAACGTTTAATTTCTTTAAAAGATTTTCGAAAAAGAATTGTTATAAAAAAGAAAAATTGATTTTTAAAGAAAACGATTTTGATAAAGATTTTTGGATAAAAATTGATTTAAAATCTGATGAAGAGTTGGCATAAGATATGGAGGAATCCTTATCTCATAAGGAAAAGAAAAAAATCAGTTTTTATAAAAGATAAATTTTGATTTTCGAAAGGAAAATTTTTTATCCCCTTAATTTTAGGAATAAAAATTATTCAAGAAGATATTTATATCTTGGAGAACAATTCTTATTCAGTTGATAAATTATATAAGGGATAGAAATCAGAATAACAACTCACGTTTTCAGATTTGGCGAGATTAATATTTTGAGAGCTGAAAACGAACTCCCAGAGCGCAGTGTACTACACAGAGTTTTAGTAAGTTAAAGTTTCTAAACAACGATTGTAACGATCCTCTATTAGCTTGAATAAGAAGCACGCTTGTGAGGAATCATTCTTTTTGTAATTTTCATATTATAGAGAGTAGCAACACTTAGGGTTAAGTGTTGGGGAGCACTACTAGAATTAGTAGTGGCGGGAATCGAATTGTATCAAAAGTTTGGTATTTTATGATTCAAATAATAAAAGAGTAGTTTGTGTGGACGTAGATCTCAGAGGTGAGATTGAACCACGTTAAATTCCTGTGTCTTATTATTTGATTTTATTGTTTGATACAATTTCGTTCAAGCAAAAAATCAATCGGAGAGTTTACGAGTGAATAACACAGTGGACAACACTGTGCCATAAGAGTGTTTTTGCGAAAATCGATTAGTTTTAGTCACTCAATTCAAACCCCCCTTCTTGAGTGTCACCTTGTACTCCAACAAGTGGTATCGGAGCAGGCTTTTCTCGAAAGGCTCATCCCTAAAGAATAGAAGTCAATTACATGCAAGATGACTCTCGAGAAAGACACTCAAAGTGTTCGATTTTCAACGGAAAAGATTACGGATGGTGGAAGGCTAGGATGAGGATCTACATCCAAGGACCGGATTCTGAATGCTAGAAAGTCATAAGAAAAGGACCAATTGTTATCCAAGCCAAAAATGCTGAAGGAAAGATGGTCGACAAAGATGAAGACAACTACAATTCAGTCGACTATGCAAAAGCCAAAAAGAACTTCAAAGCTATGAGTATTCTCCAATATGGAATTGGACCCGTTGAATACTCAAGGATCTCGACATGCTCTACAAAGCAAAGGAGATATGGGATACTCTAGAATTGGCCCACGAAGGTACGAATGAGGTAAAACAATCTCGAATAGATTTACTTGTGCAACAATATGAATTGTTTATTATGAATAAGGAATAATCTTATTTAAAGAGATGTTCACCCGCTTCACACTAATCACTAATGAATTGCGTTCTCTGGGCAAAGCTTATACTTCTGAAGATTTAGTAAGAAAGGTGTTAAAAGTTTAACAAATCGTTGGCTCCCTAAAATAACTGTTATTCAAGAAGCTAAAGATTTGAAAAAACTCTCACTTGAACAACTTATTGGATCATTAATGATTCATGAACTTGTTTTAGATTCTAAGACTAATGGACCAAAAATTAAGGGTATAGCCTTAGGAACTGAATTGGAAAGTGAAGATAGTGATAGTGATGATGATATTGATCTTCTTACTAGGAGATTTAAATTTCTTCTCAAAAAGAACAAAAACAACAATCATAAAAAAGATGGAAATTTCAAAGGTAAGAACACTACCTCTAACTTTAAGAAAAGTGCTACTAATTCTGGTTGTTTCAAGTGTGGTGAGTACAATCACAGGATGAAGGAATATCCCTTATGGGATGATGAGAAGCATAAAGAAAAAAGGGAGCAAACAAAGAAGGAGTTCAAGAAAGCAATGATTGCTGTCGTTTGGGGAGATTCGGATTCTGAAGAAGAACAGTCAGTGGTACAGTGCCATGAAGCAAAATTGTGTCTGAATGTTGTACAGACAACTCAGAGAAAGGCACAGTGCCTGGATGATTCTCACTTGTGTCTAATGGCAAAAAATTCGAACTCACAAGATGAAACCGAGGACAGAGAGGTAAGTCTACTTTCTCTAAAACCTTCAATACATCTTCTTTCAAAAAACCAACTTGTTACTTTGCTTGGAAATGTCATTGATGATTGTCAAGAAATGAATGATGATTTTTCAATCATGCAAAAGGAAGTAAAAAATTTAACTAAGCAAAAGATTGGGTTGGAATTGGAATATAAGGATTTATTAAAGGATTGTAAAGAACTGATGAAAAAGAATGATGAACTTGAAAAAATTGTTGAAGAGAAAAATGTTGAGTTAAATGCTTTAAGGTACGAAAAGTCTCTCACAAAAGAAGTTGTTAATAACATTGTGCCATACACTGTACTAGAGGCTAAAAATTCGGATCTTGAAAATCAAATTGAATCGTTAAAACATGTGTTAACTGAGTTGAAAGAATCAAGACAAAGATCCAGAATTGTTCCATGATGCTAAGTTAAGTGATGAACCTGATAAAGTTAAAAGAGATTTGGAAATTTCGAGAAAAAGAAATAGCGATCTAAACACTTCTGTTGAATTCTTAGAATCACAATTGGCTATTGCTCGAAAAATGTATGAAAAATGGTCGGTGGGTCAAAAAGCCCTAGACTATATGTCCCAGTACAACTAGCAATCGAAACATAATTGATTTAGGATATACGGACCGGAGACACAGTAAGGCACAGTGCCAAAAATTTTGAAAGAGACTTTCGAAAAACAAAATATGTCGATCTACCTGAATATTTGATTTGCAAATTCTCGTGGAAAGAATGGACACCTTATGCATAACTGTAATGTCAAGAAAAAGAGTGTTGTGAAAAATGTAAAGTATGTAACTCAAATATGGGTTAGAAAAGACTTGTTAAAAGCTCAACGAAAGAAAAAGGGACCCAAACAGATTTGATTTGGGTTCCTAAAACTAACAAGTGATCTTTTTGCAGGCAAACATGAGAGGAAGCAGCCTATGATATCTCGATAGTGGTCGCTCAAGGCATATGACTCGGTGATAAATCTCAATTCTTCTCACTAGTAGCATACCATGGAGGGTGTGTTACATTTGGCTACAACAAAAAGGGAGAAATAATTGGTATTGGAAACGTCCGCAATTCCCTAACACACTCCATAGAGAATGTGATGTTGGTAAGCGGTTTGAAACACAATTTTTGGGTACATCACAATTGTGTGATCGAGGTAATTTTGTTGAACTTCATGCATGATTGTTTTACAAGATAATTCGTGGCTTTGGGATTAATATCTGGAAATTAGTTGAGTATTATGTCCGTTGTCCTCCTTTAAATATGTTAATAAGAGAAGGAGTGCATGTCTTTGTGAAACAGTGTGAGAAAAAGTCTACTTGATATAAAATGGACTCGTAATGGTTTAGTGATGATGTCCTAATGTCATGATCCTAAGTTCTTCGGACTAATAAGCTTTAAGATCCTAAGTTGCCGAATTATTGAGCTATGAAATGTTAATTCTTTCTCCTATGGCAAGCTTGATCTTTAGCCCGATATTCTGATTTTCTATTTCGAGTTTGACATCGTAGGACCGAAAATCCTCGTGCCACTACACCAGTTCAAATCTGGTTCCCGCTTGTGAACCTTCAGGTACTGTCTTATTCAATGTTTGTTCAATCACTCTTTTACCCGCAAATGCAATGTAGGCGTAAGGTATTTGTGCCTCATTATTTCTTTATTTCATATGTGTCACCTT